>CM059972.1:1230903-1846355 GCA_030490835.1 Annona cherimola
CATGTAAGTAAACTTAATAATATATAGTGAAACTACCGATTTTTTTAAAAAATAGCAACATAAAGAATATTTTTGGAAAAAATTTAACATAAAAAATAAAATAAAGAAATAAATAATAAATAAAATTAATGGATGTAAAAGTAAATGATAGAAATAAAAATAATAGATTTTATTTATAATATAATTACAATATGTCAAACATGTATTCAAATATAAATATAAATAACATAAATATAAAAAATACAAAGAAATGTTATTTAAATATTATATACATAATACATTTTATAATAAACACAAAATGGTTCTTCGGGCTCAGGTTCAAAAGGGCAAGTTTAAATACAGTTGGAAAGAAGTTCGGCCGGCAAGTTAGGGCTCTACCCAACCCAAGTTGCACCCCTATTTATTATGCTTTAAATATTTAACTATCTTTTTTTCTGTTTCTATGTTCAAATCATTTTTTCGTATATTTTTACAATTTTCATTTCTGTATTATCGTGTCTTTGCATTTATGACTATAATCCTTGTTATATTAAACTACTTTCTTTTTATAAAAAATTCCTTTTTTATTACCAAACACACCCTAAATCTAATAAAAAGAAAAATGATATTGTGAAACATAATTCTAAGTCATAAATATGCATTTACAAAATTAAATCTGTTGAATAAGAACTCGTGATTTTTTAACTATGTTTGAAAATGATAACACTCCTGGAATGTTTTGTGTATACTTGCATCATTTTGTTTCGCTTGACAGTACGAAATTTGATTCAATAAGAAGTGTGATTGTTATTGGATTAATTCACAATTTAAAGTTTGTTGAAGCTATGGAGGCCACAATATACATTTATTAAGGATTATTATGAGAGATATAAGGTAATAAGGGGCTTGAATGAGAGGAAAAAATCAGATAAGAATTTATTGATGTGCATTGATAAAGAAAAACTATATTCAAAATATAAAAAATTGTATTGAAAATTAAAAAACTATACTGAGAATGAGAAATTTTATGGGTTCTAAAGATTTTGTATTCTTTAGATACCCGTTCGGTAGCGCACATAAGAAAAAGAGAAATGAAAAACATTATTTTCTCATGTATTTTGATTTAGTTTACCTATGTTAACTACTATATTATTCCTTTTTATTTTCACTTATATATCTAGATTATTTTCTTTCTCGACTATCCTATATATTTTTATTTTATTCCATCATATTACTCTACTTTTACAATTTTTATATTTTTCTACTTTCTCCATGTTTCCCTTTCTCGGCTAATGTTACTGAACACACCCTCATTAATGACCAATGAATGGTAAATTCTCATGTGAAATTTATGAGTAAAGCTTGCAACTTTTCGGGTCTTCCATTTTTATGTAGGTATAACCGAGTGCCGATCTTTTCCGACGGTAAAAAAATATTTTTTTTTGTATTTTTTTTTGAAAATAATTTTATAAACATGTTAATCTAATTATATTTAATCTATAAACCAAGTTTTATCATTTTTGGATATATATATATATATTTATTTTGGATTTTTAAATACAGGGGTATTTAAGTCATTTTAAGAATATTTAAAATGACTTAAATACCCCTGTATTTAAAAATCCAAAACAAATATATATATACATATCCAAAAATGACAAAACTTGATTTATAGATTAAATATAATTAGATTAACATGTTTATAAAATTATTTTTCAAAAAAATGCAAAAAAATATATTTTTTGACCGGCGGAAAAGATCATTCGGCGGTATAATTTACTGTTAAGTTATTTATTTAACAGAATAAGTGGAGATAAATGAATGAGCGCAAGATAATAAAACTTAAATAATGTTCGTGGTTACAAAGAGTGGCTTAGCAACATTTATGTAGCTAACATCAAATGGGTGCAAATAGTTTATAATAATGATGATAATTGTAAATATCATCTCAATAAAAGATGTTACCATGTATAATCTTGGCAAATATAACTTTTAAGGAATCTTATGCATTTGCATTTTCCATATAAATCCAGTTAACATAATTTTCCAAATCATTAATATTTTGTAGAAAATAATTGGGATTGGATTTAAAAAATGAAAAATGTTAGAGGTTGCATATCCATGATGATTGGTAATTTCTATATATTTTTTCTTTGGATGGATAATATTACATTTCATCTCATATTACTGTCAAACTTAAGAATTTATATAGGAGATAACAAGCTCTTACTTGTTCATAAAGAAGACAACAAATTCACACTTATGTGTATAGAAAACTAAGCTCCAACCTAAAGTTGGACTTTCACGAGGAAAGTCGAACTAACAATACTGGTGGATTGAGTGTCGTTTGCGACCCCAGTGGGTGCTAGTTTATATTTATTAGTATTTGTATAATCTTCTGCTGACTTATGAGAAATAAACTACTGTCGCTAGTTTATATTTACTGTTATGTATTGTATAATATTCTACTTACTTGTGAGAAATGCAATTAAGCGATTTTATCTTCTGTACATAATACACAACTACCTAAGACTTTTGTTTAAATAACTTTTAGTGTTTTAACTTTTCGCTAAATAAATAATACTACTATAATAATGGAACTAGGTTCTATCTTTAATCTCAAGACTCGGCTCTCAAATCTACTAATTTCAAAAGGTACATCAGAGGTCCGAATTTTTTACTTCCCGAAGGCTACCGACTTACCCCTGTAATGTAATTAGCATTATAATTTAATGTAAGTACGGGTCGGGATTATTAAAGAATGAGGCAAAATGATACATGACCTAACCTACTTATTTGGAAAATAGCTCATGATAACGAGGATTTGTTGATTAATGACTCGTTTAAGCAATTGAGGGCGTTGACGGTGGGTACGCTGCATCTTCACCATGACTCCTGCTCCTCAGCGCACTAACGCATTTCTACCCGCACGATCGCGCATGACCCATGAAAGGTAAAATTCCAACAATACTGTTGTTTTCCGCACGATTGGCAATATTGTGGGGCCCACTGGATCAACTACAGCTCTATTTTGGGAGTTTCCTTGGGCTGACCGTCCGTTTCTTATTTGGTGCATCTTTTGCTTATCAACGGCTGGAATTTTTTCCCCGGAGAACGGTTCGTTTCCCTACCGTCGATCTTTTCAGGACAGAAGCATCTCAAGGAAGATGAGATTATGCTGATGGAATGATTAACGGCTGGGATGTATCTCTGGCGGACTCGCGCAAGGTACTTCTTGCGTCCCTAACGCCGTGAAATACAAATTCGTATCTTTGATACACCGGAGGAGTAACAAAGCATAAGCATCGATGGTTGCACATGACCGGAGGCTTTTTTTAATTGACAAGGGTTTGTTTAGTAAGGTGATAATGAGAATGGGGAAGGAATCCAAAATATCCACCTACTTTATTTTTTTTTTCATTTTTATGAATATATTTTAATTATTTTCTAATATTTTTAATAACTATTTTATTTATTTTAATTTTATTTCAACTTTATTCTTTTTCGTGTCCACTGCATTGAACGTGAGAATTGATTCAGTGTGCCTAAGTGCATCTAAAATTTATTGTTATCCGGTGTAAAACTTACTTTTTCTAGATGTGTTTAATTAATAAATCAAATTTTACTATTTTTAGAGACATGTATATATTTTAACTTTTAAAAATAAGAAAGTTTTAGTCATTTTTCAAAATAGTGAAATTTAAATCATATGTTAAATATAACTAGATTAATAATTTTTAAAAAGTGAATTTTGCATAGAATGTACTAAAGGGCACACTAAAACTTAAGTGTACTGGAGTGCATTGAATCAATTCTCATTTAATATTTCTTATCCTGGTTCTTGTGTTAACAAGCAAACCTAAGTGGGATTGGAGTGAAATATTTTAAAAGCAATAAAGTGTATCATATGATAGAAGTGGAGTAAAAATACAAAAAAATAAAATCATCATCATCATTGGAAGCCATTTCCTACCTAGGTGGGATCGGATGCATGGATTTTGGTAAGAGTGGGAATCGGAGCGGGTCGACCTGTGACCCGCCCTGCCCCTGTTTAATATCGGGGCAGGTCGGTTTTTTGATGATTTTAAGAAATGCGGGTCGGGCAAATTTTGGTTTTTAAAAAGGTGGCGAGGCGGGTCAAGGCGGGTCGGAGCGGACCTACCTGCTGACCCGTTTTCTGATATTTTACATTAAAAAGAAAAACCTCATTCAATGCTAATATTCATGTTTTATTTAATTATTTATATTTACTTTGACTGATTAATAATAAATTCAAGCATATAGTAGTTAAATTTAATATAAATTTGTCTTTATACTTGATAGTTTTATAAATTTTTAAAAACTTCTTACTTGACTCGCAGTTTTTTACCCGATACCGACCCGGATTTTGTCCCGAGACCTAGTAGAAAAAAGTAAGGGTCAAACCGATCTTGTCCCGACCCGGTATAAAATAAGGGTCAAACAAGATTTTTAAAAAGGAGGGTCAGGGTTGGGCACACCCCGACCCGCCCCGATTCCCACCCCTAGATTCTGGTGCCCCATTTTTGACGATTTAAGACTAAATTTTCTGTAATTTGTAATATTTTTAAATTTTATTTAATTGCTTATATCCATATTTTTTTGGATCTTTTTCCATTCTTCCACCACCTTCTATTTAGATGGATTTTGTTCTCCTAACTGGTGTTACTTCAAGTCTCCTTTTAACATAACCAAACTATCTTAATCTATTTTCTCTCATTTTATCACAAATTGGTCTCACTTTTAAGTTTTCTCGAATTATTTTATTCATAATTTTATCTTTTCTTGTTTTACCACTCATCCATTTTAATATTCTCATTTCCGTTACGCTTGTTTTTTATATATGTTATTCTTTAACTATCTAACATTCTGCCCCATAAAGCATAACATATCTAACTGTAGTTTTATAAAATTTTCCTTTTAGTTTGATTGAAACTTGACGGTCACATGAAATTCCTGACGCACTTTGTCATTTCTTACATCCTGTTTGAATTCTATATATTATATATTTCTTAATTTCTCGGTTCTATTGAACTATTGATCGTAGGTATCGGAAGTGATTAGTTCTTGTTACTACTCGATCTAAAATCTTAATTGGTTCCTCATTCGGGTTCTCACAACAAAATCAAAATATAAATATAAAAAAAAATATTGCAATTAGTAATATAATACATTTAACGCCTACATCAGAGGATTTCGTTACATTTTCACAGGTTTCCAATTGTCATTCCATTGCTATATTTTGTTGAGACAATCTCGAGATGGAGAGTTGACTACTATTGCATTCGAGGTCAAATTTTTTAGCTAAGAAAATCAAGTTTAGCATAATCAAAGATGTGTAAAGTCCCCTATCTGAAAATATATTAGATGATAGTAACAAAACTATTTAATATATTTACCAACCAAAACTTTATTTTTGAACATTTAAATTATCTGTGTTTTGCATTAAGAAAATTTGTATACACATATTAAACTTTTTAAAGCCGATAGGAGAATGTGCAAAATTGTATTTCAGCTATTGCCATTTTGAAATCATCCGACTATTTGTCTTTGCAGCTAAGCTCGCATGTGGCGGCACCTGACCAATCAAAACTTCACGAGCAGCATGTTTCTAATTTTACAAGATTCCATCGTCTATCACCACTGTACTATCCATTTTCAATGTTTCTGATGCGTTTACGATTTTTTTCACTACCACACTAGTAATGCAATGCGCACCGTTACTTACAGTGCCGATTAAAGGTGGCTTTTGGACTACCATGCAGTTAATGCATCAATAGTTAGTGGCTAAATAGTCCAATGTGCAATTAATGCATCAAACAAATTTTCGGAGTTTTTTTCAATGCCAAACAACACCCCTCCCCCCCCCCCCCCCCCCCCCCACCCAAAAAAAAAAAAGTACTACAAAGATAAATTACCAAAGATATTTTTACGAATCTAAATATTTCTCATGGAATGTGATGTTTGGAAGCACTAAAACGTCTTCCAGGGGATCTAAGATCCATGAATGAGATTTGCCGGCGATGATTTTTCTCATTTTTTAAAACTTTGAATATAATACAATAATCCTTATTTTCAACACACATCATTATATTCTGATATGATTTTTCTATTTTATTTAAGCTTCTTAAATTTTTCCGAACAGGCCAATGCTACTCTTAGATTTTCAGTCCCATCACTCAATTAAAATCCCTGATTATATTTTTTGTAAATATTTTTTGCCTAAAGTAAGATGGCTTAGCGATTTTAGAGGGAATAACACTCTGTTATTAGTTAACAGTGCTATGGTTGGACGTTGGGCAAGCAGAACGCAAATGTTGTCCGACAGTTTTGATGACTTCAAGTAAATATATTTGAGCAGTTTAACTATAATGATGAAATTTTATTTAGGGTGTCTTCCAAAATATACAATATTTTTAGATTGAATCTGTATTGGGATGAAAATATAATTCTTCATATTGGGAACGAGTAAAATTATATCGAGAATAGATAAAGTTATATTAGAAATTGAAAAAATTGTCTTGAAAATTAGAAAGCTGTATTGGGAATTGATTTAGATTCAATTCAAGAATCGTGTATGACTTGGAACACGTTCTTATTTGACTTTAGTTACTGTCTAACTCTATCATACCAATTTTTATTTCAATTTATGCCAATATTTAAATTAATTATTTTAATATTACATTCAAGGTGTATTTGGAGAGTAATAGGATTTTTGAGAAGAGAAAATCATGTAATATAATGGATGTAATGATAGGGAAAAAAGAATAAAGTTAAACTAAATAAATTAGTTGCACAGGTAATTGCATAAAAATGATTGAGAAGTAAGATAATTGTACAAAAATATATGAAAAATAATTAAAAATAAGATCATTGTAGAGAATAAAAACTTTTAAATAAAAAAAATTATACACTTATCCAAAATTTTGTTCATTCCTTCATCGTATTGGTTGCAATTATGTCAAAGACAATTGAATACATTTACAATTCAACACATTTAAGTTACTTTGTTTTTTTATGGAATAAGTTACTTTATTATTTACATAGTTTAACAATTAAATCGTGTGACTCTAATAATGTATTATTTTCACGAAAATCTTTTAAACAATATTTTCTAATTTACACTGTAATGACATTTTAAACTCAAGTTACCTTCTTTTACTCAATTACAAAGTTTTTAAAACAATATTTTCAAAAACACAGTGTAATAGTATTTAAATTCTAAAAGAATTTATACATTTATGTGAAATGGTTTTCTTCCAAAATCAAACTATGTTTCTTAATTTATTTTAATTATATATAGGTTGTAATTGGGAAGTGATAAAACTTATGTTGAAAAGTTTTTAAGGTAAATTTTTTTGAAATTAAATAAAATGATGTAATATAATAAGAGTAATGATAAGGAAGAAAGAAAATAAAATTAAAATAGATAAATTAGTTATATGATTAGTTGTGTAAAAATAATTTAAAAGTAAGGTAATTAATATAAAAAATGCGAAGAAATAATTTAAAAATAAGTTAATTATAAAAAGTAAAATATTTTAAATGGAAAAATTTTAGATGTTTTTCTCTTAATAAAGGACGCTGGTTTAATGCACCCAGGTATTTTTTTAATTTTTTTTGAAACTTTTTTATACGACTGTTAATCTAACTGTAATTAACATGCGTATAAATTTTTACCATTTTTGGAGATTTTTAGATTTTTTTTTCAGATTTTTTAAAATTAGTGCTGATTTTAAAAAATCCGAAAAAAATATCTAAAAATATCAAAAAATGGTAAAAATTTATCCTCATGTTAAATACACTTAGGTTAACATTTTCATAAAAAAAAATTTTCAAAAAAAAACAAAAAAAAACAGGTGAAGTACACCCGGGCTCAATGCACCCGGGTGCATTGAACCAGTGTCCGTTAACAAACATGCCCGCAGTTGAATGATCTGAACTCCTGCGTCAGTGACCGTCGGAGCGGATATCGAACACCATAGTCCGCCCGGGTATTAAATTATCAATGGATTCAAATCCCTCGAAGAGATTTACGTCATGTTCTCCGCGCGAGCCGGCTCTTATTCACGCACATGCGCACGATAGCAAGTCGCAACACCGCTCGTTTCCCTTTCTCCGATTTACTACAACCGTCACCGTCCCGTTTGAGACTTTGAGTTCGTCCTCTGAATCCCTCGCTCCGGCAGCTGAAAAAACGCTGCTCCGACCTACCCTCGTTTCTCCCTCCTCTCTCTCTCTCTCTTAAAATTTTTTTTTTCGAGTTTCGACAAGCTTCGTTTTACTACTCTCCAAGCTTCGGTGCTCCTGAGCCAGATGATTTTCAGAGACTTGAAGTAGGCGGCCGCATTTCCGTGATTTTTCGAAGTCTCGAGGGCAAAAATGGAGTTCTCGTGCTCTTTTCCGAGCTCTAGGGCTTCGATTTCGATCGGTTCAGATTCGTCGAACCTTCGACGCCAGTGGCATCTTCATAGTTCCGTTAATGATTCAAGGGCATGTTACAGACCTTTCTCCACATCGAGGAGGAATAAGCACGGGATGATGCTGCCGGTTGCAGGCAGCGGTGATCCGAGCATCAGCGCAGGTAATTTATTGAGATTTTCTTGGGTTTTATGTGTATAGATTGTCGAGGTAGCGAGTCTGAGGGTTGTCTTGCAGGAAGTGGCTGTAATCGTAAATTCCGATGGCGCCTGCCGGCCGAAACAGGGAGTTTGCAGTCGCAGCGGTGGCCAGCCGGGGTTGCTTTGAGGAGAGGTGGGCGTAGCAGTCTTTTGATTTCTCCAAGGGTGTTCGGGCCATTGAGATGCCAGTCCAACGAGTCACTGGCCTATGTCAATGGTGGCAATGGCCGAAATTTTGAATTTTCGGACAGCTCGTTGGAGGGAAATAAAGAAGATCCTTCTTCGACAACAGAGGGGCCCACCCCTGGTGTGGATGGCGGCGGGGCGGAGGTAGTGGGCCGGCCGGTGGATGATCCCTCCCAACTCGAGAATCTGAAGGAAGCACTTCAAAAGGCCTTGAAAGAGCTGGAAGTTGCGCGGCTCAATAGCACCATGTTTGAAGATAAGGCTCAGAGGATCTCAGAGTTGGCGATTGCGCTGAAGGATAAAGCTGCGCATGCAAGGGATGATGTTGATGTGGCAGCCTCGGCCATTGAGATAGTTGGAACTGAGGAAGCGGCTGTGAAGGAGGCTGTCCAGAAGGCTACAATGGCCTTTTCGATGGCAGAGGCCCGGCTGCAGCTGGCAGTCAGGTCATGGAATGCTGCAAAGGACTCAATGTCAGCTGCTGAACCTTCTGTGCAGGGCGTTCCAAGCGTTGATGCCCCATCTGGACCATTCTGTTCGCTGCAGGCTGAGGAAGAAGAGATTTCAGCAGCTGAAAGCGAGATTAGAGAATGTACATTGGCGCTGGCAAACTGCGAGGCAGAGTTGAAGGGCTTACAGTTTCGAAAAATGGAGCTTCAGAAAGAGGTTGATAGATTGAGTGAGGTGGCAGGAGCAGCACAGGAAAAGGCATTGAAAGTAGACGAAGATGTTTCAAACATAATGCTACTGGCTGAGCAAGCAGTTGCATTTGAGCTTGAGGCAACACAACGTCTGCATGATGCTGAGATCGCTTTGCAGAAGGCAAAGAAAATGACCACAGTTGTCGACAACCCAGATGCGTCAGCATCTGTGGGGGCTTCTATCACCCAGAAGCAGGTCTCCAGTGACGAGTCAAGGGAAGAGGAAGAAAAAGCAAGCGACAGTGTCATAGCTGATGTTGATATGATTGGAGGAGATGGGGCACTAGATGGGTTGACTTTGTTGGATATTCGGCGGTCAGACCCTACTGATCCAAACATGGAACTACCGAAGATGTTGGATGAATCGCATGGTGATCATGGGAACAAAGTGTTGGATGTGGAGTCTCTCAAAGAAGTGGAGGTCGAGGCGGACAGTGTGAAGGCCGGGGCATTCCAGGTGAAGAAGCAGGAAACACAGAAGGATTTGACAAAAGATAGTTCAGCCCTGAGCTCCCCAAAGGCACTGTTGAAGAAATCTTCTAGGTTTTTTTCTGCATCATTCTTTTCTTTTGAGGCAGATGGTACAAATGTTACCCCAGCATCAGTTTTCCATGGTGTTGTCACGGCTGTGAAGGAGCATATGCCTAAGCTGGTCGTTGGTGCATTACTTCTTGGTGTTGGGTAAGCATTTTGAGTTATACTATCTGCTTCTAATTGGTTGATGTTTTCGCTCTTCCTTATTGTTGTTATGTATTGTCAAACTGTAGGCATTGCAAATGAAATGATAGATGGTTGGACATGGAAACCATGTGTTTGCCTGCATTAGGTTCTTCCAGAACCCATTAAAATAAGATTCCATCCTTGTCTGCCAAATATTTCGGACTTTCAGCTAATGTCTAACTAGTCATCATCCCCTTGAATAATCAGATACCTACTCATAGGCATCTTGCTCAATTTGGACTCACAGGATCTTTTGATTTGTTGAAAAGATTCATAGTAAGGAAGTATCAATGCATGTTAAATAAAGGAAGTATCAATGCATGTTAAATAAACCTGGTCAAGTGATCATCAATCTGGACTTGCTTACAAAAATGGATTATTGCCCAAGTATTACATACAATGTTATGGCCTCAAGAGACATGTTTTTTTTTGGGGTAAAAATTTGGATTCTAGATTTATCTTGAATATGGCCTTCGTTTGATTAGGCATGATAGAAACATTGTATAGGTGAATGATGTATATATTATAACATGACTTGCCTTTTTATTCATTTTATAAAGGAAGGATGTGAACACTCCTTGGTTAAGTCTATTGCTTTTGTCATCTATATCTTTCTATACTCTATTACATGTCCACAGGCAGTCCCTTTTTTCTTCCGTAGTCACCTTTCTATTCTGCCCCCACATTACTTCATTCCTTCAATTTCATACATTACACCTAGCTACCATGATTTTCACTCCTACCAGCATCATATTCTCCATTATCTGTGTAATAAATGCATAATCTCTATCCAAGAAGCTCCTAAATTAATTTTAAATGGCAGATTTTGTGTTCTTCTTTAACTTTACCTAATTTTGATTTGTTGTCTCTGTTCTGATGTTGTCACCTTCAGCATGAGGAAAATTTCATTTGGTCACAACGGGTGTATTTTATGACAGGGCTGGCTTTGTTAGCAATCGACTTGAGAGGAGTCCTCCATTACTTCAACAAACAGATGTCATCACAAATGGCATCGAGGAAGTAACCTCAACAGCAAAGCCTCTTGTTCGAGAGATTAGGAGGCTTCCAAAGAGAGTGAAGAAATTGATTGAGATGATACCTCATCAAGAGGTACACTTTATTTCAATTTTACATGTTTCATCTTAAAATCGTGATTCATGCTTTGTACTGTCAAAGAATTATAACAAGGGTGAAGATATATAGTGTTATGGTGGTTCTTACTTCGAACAAGACTACAAGTGGTTGTGTGATATGGTGGCCCTGATCAATTATCTGGGCCCAATTATCCTTCAAAGGATGAACTATGTTAACACTATTTAATTTCCGGTAAAAGAAGGAACTGTAAGAATAGTATTTTCAATTGCAGAAGATCAATTAATGCAAAAGTAAGCGCATTCTTATACATGAGATGATTCAATTTTCAGTCATACATAATGGGTCTCATGACTCTCATCAGAGCAAAGGTCCGAGTCATTGATTCCCTCTTGAACAGATGTAAATGTGGTGGCACTACTTGCATCCTTGGATTTAATAGCATTTGCTTGCTGATGTTGGGAATTTTTTAGTTTCTTTTAGATTGATATTTTACTGATTTTCTCTTGAACTGCTGTTTCTCATTGTATGTTTCCAGCTAAATGAAGAGGAAACTTCCCTTTTTGACATGCTGTGGTTACTACTAGCAAGTGTAATTTTTGTACCCATATTTCAAAAAATCCCTGGAGGTGAGTTTCTGCACCGTAGGTTAATATACATAGTTAATCTTCATTTTAAATATTTGTCTCTGAATACTTGTCATAAGAATATTTATTACTGGGTGGCGAAAACAGATTTCAATGTGGATGGTTAATTCGTTGTCTTCGCCATGCATGGTTAGTCATTCAGAATTATTTCACATTGTTTTTTGTTGATACAGCTCTAATTAATCAATTCTGTTTCACATTGCTTTTTCTTGTATCTTAATCAAATGACTTCACGTGCTAAATACTGAATTGTTATGTCGGACTTCTTAGATCCAGCTTTTGTTGTCTTTTTTTGTCTGGAGGAAAATATGATTGGAATTGAACAATGAAATGGTCTTGTTCTTACCTCAGCAGCAAGTCATAGGAATAGAAAATCTAATGGTCTTACCTCAACTACTATTTGTAGGAATAGAAAATGGAACAGTCCTGTTCTTACTTCATTAAAAATTTGTAGGAATAGAAAATGTAATGTTCCTGTCTTTACCTAACAACAATTTGTAGTTTGTGTCTCTGTCTTGGTATTTCATAATTTCCAAGATGCATCTTGAATGAGCGGCTCAACAGGGGTATAAATCCAACAGTGCCCTTATCTTTTTACTGGGCTGCCACACAGGATGGAAACTTCCAGAATTTTACAGTGAAATGACCTGCTAGATCTAAGATCTTCATAGTTTCTCCCTTGTTTTGTTAATGATAGTTATTACTAGATTAAACTGCATAATTTTTGTTACAGTGGATCCTGAAACACTGAATGGAATTTTGTTGTAAAATGTATGGAATGTCCATGCTATCATCTCTATGGGGCCTATTAATTTGTCTAAACTGTGAGGTTTTATAAGTATCGTCTCGCATGTCTTATATTTTGCTTGATACTTAATAGATTTTCATGGGACATATTTAGTCTTCAAGGAAAGTATGTATGTTTCTTTGTTCTCAGTTGTAGAAATAAATAAATAAAATAGAGCATGGTCATAGTAATTCCACCAAAAGAGAGATTTGTTTTTTAGTGTTTTGAGATCTTACATTACTATTAAGAAATAATAAACATTTCAATTAATAGCAACATGATGATTGAGTATCAATATTCCACAACACATCTGCCTCTCTGATAATTTCATTCTTTCTTCCATTTTGTATAACATGCAGTATTTGCATTACGAAGAGCCAACTTGCTACTTTCAATTAAAATCAATTCATAGATCAAAGTTTCAACTCTTTGGCTGGTTTACTTTCATCTAGTATCTACCATCTTATGTCTGAATTCTGTTCTATGTATCTACCGTCTTATGTCAGAATTCTGTTCTATGTATCTAACTTCTTTTGTCAGAGTTCTCTTTTAAACTCTTTAGGTTGTTGGCTTTCGCTTACTAGGCTGAACCTTGGAAGAACGCATTTAAGAAGCGAACTGTTTGATTTGGAAGTTTGAAGCTGTCGAATGCTTTTTGTATTTGATATGCTTATTCTGGTTGTGGGTTGCTGATGAAACATTTCATGTAGTATTTTCTTTCTGTTAGGAATCATCATATCTCAAAGTAGAGGATTCTGTCACAGGATTGCTTTGTCCTTGCCCAAATAGATGCTCTTTTCAAGCATCCAAAATCAACTTCATTTTGATAATGTGATGTCTTGTGTTTAGGTAGTCCTGTACTTGGATACTTAGCTGCTGGTATCTTGATTGGACCATATGGCCTCTCTATTATTCGTCATGTACATGGGACAAAAGCAGTTGCTGAATTTGGAGTTGTTTTCTTGCTATTCAACATTGGGCTTGAGGTGGGAGTATATTCAGTTCTGAACCTTCTGTCTATTAACTTCTGCATTGTTGCTTTTTGGGAGACATAAAGTCTGCTTGTGAGGATGAGGTTTAAAGATACTGCCTTGCCCTCTCCTATTTGCCAGAAGGGAGCGCCACGATGATAACCAGATTTGTTTGTTCGGTTGTCCCTTTTGTGGACCTTGGCCAAAAATGGGAAGGTCTGATTATCCTATATTTCAATGTGGGAAGTATAGAAGGCTCTACTAACATTGTATTTACAGGGCATGCATGGCTTTCAGCACTGTTCAATTTGTAGCTTATTCATGTGAAAGGTTTGGCTTATGAATGGATTTGCATGTTTTGCACACAAGTCCCAACAGCTTATCTTGTGAAATTAAGATCTGGGATGTTATCTTCATAAGTAGTCTTGTAAGATTTTTGTTTAGTTGCTTATTCATTCAAATTTTTTTTTTGTAGAAAGAACTAAAGTTGCAGTTACTTTTTTTTTCAGCTCTCTGTGGAAAGACTTAGTTCTATGAAGAAATATGTTTTTGGATTAGGCTCTGCCCAGGTGATTGGAAAGCTTCATTTGCTCTATACTTTTCCCCTATATTCATATTGTTTTATTTGAACTGATTATGGGGTGTTTTGATGGACATGATGTTTTGCAGGTGCTGGTGACTGCAGCTGTGGTTGGCGTGGTGGCTCATTATTTGGCTGGGCTGTCTGGGCCTGCTGCTATAGTTGTGGGCAATGGTCTTGCATTATCTTCAACTGCTGTTGTCCTGCAGGTAATAATTGCAACCATTCTGTTTGCTTTTTCCATTTTGGAACTGCAATTTGCCTGTTGATTTATTCATAACACAGTCAATATTTTATTTACTTAATGATCAAAATTTTGTATGACAATGATCGTGGCTAAGCTGATCCCTCTCAGGTCGGAGGCTTATAATGATGATGATTGATATTGGATATTACTATTTGTGATTCAAAATTTTTTTCCATGTCATCGTTTGCTTTCTGTTTTACTGTTGCTGCTGATGCTATTGTGAGTATGTAATTGCCTAAGTGGGTGCATGGTATTTGGCCCATGTCAAATGTACACCAGGTACCTACAAACCATTGGAACC
The DNA here is from genome assembly GCA_030490835.1 of Annona cherimola. Lineage (NCBI taxonomy): Eukaryota > Viridiplantae > Streptophyta > Magnoliopsida > Magnoliales > Annonaceae > Annona > Annona cherimola. The sequence continues at coordinate 1,245,754 of CM059972.1, forward strand.
TAAGCTTATGAACAAAATCTGGCCAATCCAATTGAGACTGTTTGGTTGAACAAGGAGATCATCTAGTATGGGTAGATATGTGTAAATAGAAATGAGCATGTGTTTCTTCTCTACACCTCTTCAATTTTTAGTTTCTAAAACTAAATGAACAAGAATTTGTTCACGTTTTCTGTTGTTTCATGCAAATCCCAAGATGGAGCACTAGATGTGAATGCTTTCTTTCTTCCAGTGATTTGACAATGGAGATGAAACACCATAAACATAGGAAAATGTCTGGCAATGGAACTTGTCTTCTGTTAAAAGTATCTAACTATTGCAATGTCACTTGACTATATTTTGGCTTTCTGGGCTTCTGTTGTTTGTCATGCCTGTTTAGTCATCTCTTGTCTTTACCCATGTACCAAAAATGACTGAAGCAGATTAGGACAGTGCAAACTGTCTTGTGGGGGCAGTGCATGGCTCTCATGCTTTTCCACACCATCAGAGAGGCTTCTCTTCTTGCCTCAGCAGGTGTGGAAGCATGGGGGCCATTGCACTGCCTTGACAGGACAGTGTAAATACTGTCCTGATCGGCTTCCAAAAATGACTTTCCATCGACTCACATACTATTCTAGTACAATAATTTATTGGTGTTCTTCAATAGTGTCCACATGGTTCTTTACTACCTGAAATTTACTGTACTTACAGTTCCTTCTGAACCTCTTACTGTTCTCCACCTTTGTAATGCACCAGGAAACTATACTGTAACATTCACTTATATGCTAATGTATAAGCGATCAAGAATTTCCATGAGCATTTGATTGCTATTGTCTAGACTTCTTTCTGCAGGTACTCCAGGAACGAGGGGAGAGTACATCACGCCATGGGCGTGCTACATTTTCTGTTTTGCTTTTTCAGGTAAGATGGTATTATATACTACCAGTTGTAATTTTGAGACGACATTATTGTAAAATACAAAATACAGTTTCTATTGAGGTAATTGATATTTTGTTAGACATTTCACTTCCCTGCGTTCTTGTTCCAGGACTTGGCAGTCGTGGTTTTGCTCATATTAATACCTCTTATTTCGCCAAATTCTTCCAAAGGAGGGGTAATTTTTTCATTTACCATAGTGACTGCTAATGCATACTCTTCTCATATTGTTCTGTCATCAATAACTATTTCCGACCCTGTTCATCTTAGCACCATGTCTTAAGGTGCTCAATGGACAAATTTTCTATTTATGGGAATATTTTCTGCTTGTTGATGGTATCTAGGTCTCATGCACTTCACTATATACCTAAAATCTTTGTTTTTTGTGTCTGTGCTACTTAATGCAGATCAAATTTCTGGACATGTTGCATTTGCAACTTTGGTACATCATGGTCATAGTTTCCAATTTCTTGGATTGTTTTTATGACAAATTCATTTAAGAATGTCTTTGGCCTGATGATGCTGGGTTCACTTCTTTTTACATTTTCTGATTTTTGCTGAATCTTAGCCTTGTTACATTTATCTGCTGAGTCCTACTTCGGTGGTATCGGTTTCCAGCAAAATATTGGTGGGAACCTCTGTTTTTGCCCACTTGATGACAATGTGAAATTCATCCTGCCCATTATATTTAGAATAATTTATTTGACCAGGAAATCAGATTTCATCCAAAAAAAAAATCAGGATGGGCCCCATCCAAGATACGTGCAAAATCAAGGTAAATGTTTTGATTTATAAATTAATTTCAAAACTTTTAATTCAACATCTAAGCCGTCTAAAACATTCTTTGTGTAGATATTGATTCGCCAAATTATTATACCATTTAAATGCATTTATAAATGATTTAAGTGTTTTTCATAATTTTCACATTTTGAAAAATATAGTTATTATATTTTAAAGCAGGTATGGCCCGCCCATGTTTCGGTTGAAATGATTTTGATCATTGATAAAATAAATGATATTAAATGATGTGATCTGTTGGGTTTTGATTTAAAATATCATCCAAGTGGTTACTATGAAATTTTCGTGGGAATGTCAGTATCACCAAAGAGGTCCCTTTTCTGCCTTATTCCATTATATTCAATTTGGTGTACTGGACAGCATGTGCTGTTAGCATGGATCATGCATCCAAAGTTGATCGCATTCTTGTCTGTGGTTAACTTGTTTTGTCGTTTTCAGGTTGGCTTTCAAGCAATTGCAGAAGCTCTTGGACTGGCAGCTGTAAAAGCCATTGTTGCTATAGCAGCAATAATTGCTGGAGGTCGTTTGGTAATTTCTATACATTAATTTGATAATTTGTCTGTAGTCATTAATCTAGGTAGACATCCGATAGAAGGTTGTTATTACCTCAGCATTTGTGGAAACAGCCAAGCAAGCAGACATCTTTAGGGGTGCGTAGGCAAGTTCTGCAGGAAGTTGGAAGATTATCCTTCTCTCATATTTATGGGGGTGTTTGGCAATAAGTAAACTTTTCACCTAAAACTTTTCAATCTAAAACTTTTCACTATCTACATATATTCTATTTTTTAATTATTTCTTTACATCTTCCTATACTAACTAACTTTTTAATCATTTCTACAAAATTAACTATTCAACTAACCTACCTATTTTAACTTTATTCTCTTTACTCATTATTACCCTTATCATTTTACATCATTTTCTACCAATTTAACAACTTTTATACTACAATTTTTTCATCCAAAAGTTTATCACTTCCCAAGCACACCTTATAGATGCAATTTAATGAAAGAGCAGGGACCAAAAGGACTTCATGATGTCATGTTAAAAATGTGAAAAATTCAGTTGTGGCTACTTGAGTGTTTCTAGTATCTATATTGTGTTGGATATCATTTTGTTGGTATGATCATGTTGGATATTAATACACAAGAAGGATCCTAATATAGTGCACCCGGTGCTTTGACCCGTTTTTTCTTATTTTTTTGAATTTTTTTTTACGCAATTGTTAATTTAAGTGTATTTAGCATGTGTATCAAGTTTTACCGTTTTTGGAGATTCTTGGAATTTTTTTTTTTTTTTTTGAAAATCAGTGGCATTTTTAGTAATTTTAAATTACTAAAAATGCCTCTGATTTTCAAAAATAAAAAAATTTAAAAATCTCTAAAAGTAGTAAAACTTGATACACATGTTAAATGCACTTAGATTAACAGTTTTATAAAAAAAATTTCAAAAAAAGAAAAAGAAAAAATGAGTTAAGTGCACCTAGGTGCATTCAGTCTCTATCGATACAGGAACAGGAAAATACTTGCTTTGGCTGTTACATGGTTCCGAATGTTGTTAATTATGGTTTAATGACTGTTCGATAGTTCTTAATGTGCTAGTCTTATGAGATTTCAAATTTTTATTCTAATATTCTTATTTCACAAAATCTGTATTTTGATTCAGGGCACGTTTGGGATGGTAAAATGGGAAAAAATTGTGGTATGGGATGGGAGTGGGAAAGGTAATACTTTGGGAATTGTGTGATTGGTATGAAATAATAAGAGTAAAGTTGGAATAAATAGGAAGTTGGAAGGAAAAATGATTGGAATACAGGGATAAAGTTGGAAAAAATAGGGTAGTTTAATCGTAAAATCAGTTGTTGGAAAATGTGTTTACCATTGCGTACTATCCCATCCCACATTTGTAGATTGCCAAACGTCCCGTCAGTTTGGTGGGACCTATGCTGTTGACTGAAGTTTGTAAGCAGTTTCGGTGCCCTGCTGTCTAAATGAGGCAGCATGCTTCTTGCCTGTTTTGAGATGCAAAGCAGAAAAAATGGAGAATGATTCTCTTCTTACATACCTTTAATTCTTCTTAGTGGGATACAAAATGGAATAGATTGGATCCTTGTTTTTATTCTTTTGAAAATGACCAAGTTCCATATTCTGAGCAGGGCTTAACTTGCTCATTATTTGCTTATCTTATATATTTGTCTCTTCTAATTTTGCAATCTGGCAGTTACTTCGGCCAATTTACAAGCAAATTGCGGAGAATCAAAATGCTGAGATATTTTCTGCAAATACCCTCCTCGTTATTCTGGGAACAAGTCTACTTACTGCCAGGGTATGTATATTAATTATTTAAGCTCATTGCTATTCATTATCTAATTAATAACTTGATGCTGTCTTTCCTGAACAGGCTGGGCTTTCTATGGCATTAGGGGCTTTTTTGGCTGGTTTGCTTCTAGCTGAAACTGAATTTTCCTTACAAGTTGAATCAGATATTGCTCCATACCGTGGGCTTCTTTTGGGTCTCTTTTTCATGACAGTATGTAGTCTATGTTGATTCAGGTCTTTTCAATTTTATGCATGTGACGTTTACTGGCATGGAAGATTATGTTGTGTAACGATAGCAAAATTATTAATAAACATGACTCATGACTACCTTGTTTCTTCATTTACAAAAACACGTTTGATTTGCATATATTTTGCTTAGCTAAAGCCTAAAAATCATTAAAAATTTAAGTAGTACGTCTTGTTGGATGATCATTTCTGGAAAAAAAATTGTAGTTGGATTCTAGTTGATCTGTTTGTTGAATGTGGATTTGCATATCCTGGCAATTTACATGCATAATGACTAAGTTGTCTTTTTGATAGAATGTATTCAGATGCATGTAGAACGAACTACATCTTCTTCCCTTTTGTGAGTTTTATCAACTGATCTGACAACCATTTAATGGGAGGTAACCCAATGTAAATGCTTCAATTAGTTATCTCAATGACAAGGCAGACATAAATAGCATTGGATATAAAAAATGAAGTTAGGAAGGTGGTTCTATGGATTCTGAAATGAATACAAGTTATGCATTTACACCTCATAGTTCTTGTGATCTCCTGTTTAGTTAGAACATCCAATGTTTAAGGCTGTTCATAGTATATTCTCTTACATATGGCCTTTGTTGGACATAATTCTATTTTACCGTTTCTTTTAAGTAATCTCTTTTTCGATGCTTTGTTGAATTTTTTTTTTCTTCATGTAATTTTCAGGTGGGAATGTCTATTGATCCAAAGTTGCTCGTTTCAAACTACCCGGTTATTCTTGGGGCTTTGAGTCTTTTAATTGGAGGGAAGACCATATTGGTTGCATTTGTTGGTAAGTTTTTTGGTATTTCTACAATAGCTGCAATAAGGGTGGGACTTCTTCTTGCTCCTGGTGGAGAATTTGCATTTGTAGCTTTTGGCGAGGCCGTGAATCAGGTTTGACTTCTTCTGTGCAAATAGCTTATTGCATCCATGATTGTCTATCATGCCTTCAAAATTTTATCTCATTTGAAGATTTTTCAATGTTTTATATTAATGTTGTAGTTTAGGACCTTGCTTTGAATTTAATGTAGTAAAAGGATCATAGAAGTTCAAGAGGCTGCACATTTCGTTTTTTAGACATGGGAAAGGAGAAATACAACTGACACGTCTCTTCATCTATAGATTTGCAATATGAGATGTGTTGGCGATGTATTGCCCTCTAGGTTTTGGGGCCAGCACTTTGGTAGAATGGACAATCATAGCAGCCATTTTAAAAAAATTTTGGGTTTAGATTGAACTCAACATGATTTTCGAAGGGGAAATTTGTAGATAGTATCTTTTTTCACTATAGTAACTCAATCAGCATAAAGATGATGCATATAGCCTGGAGAATTAGCAAGGATTTCTTGTTTGTTAATTTTGAAGGGGAAATCTGTAGATAGTATCTTTTTTCACTATAGTAACTCAAATCAGCATAAAAATGATGCATATAGTCTGGAGAATCAGCAACGGTTTTTTGTTTGTTAAGTACAATTGTATTACCTATGGTGCAGGCAATAATGTCACCACAACTTTCTTCTTTGTTATTTTTGGTGGTGGGGATCTCAATGGCTCTAACACCATGGTTAGCTGCTGGAGGGCAGCTTATTGCATCCAAGTTTGAGCAGCACGATGTGCGAAGTTTATCTCCAGTAGAAAGTGAGGTAGGAGAGCGTAACCCAAGAAGTTTTAACTTCTCTTCTGAACTTCGAAGGATAATGTTTTTGTTGTAGAAGATGAAACACATAGGGTATTAACAAAAGGAAGAAAACAAAGTTCCCAAGTAAATATCTTGCCTAGAATTTCATGGTTGTATTTCCAATTTTGACTGGGAAGTGACCTTTTTCTTTGGAAAAAACAGATTCATATGCCAAGTTATCTTCTTCTGAAAATGAAATTGTTTTTTTTTTTTTTTTTTCCTGATCGTGAATGAGATAGGTCATTTTGGTATGGTTTTGCTATATCTTATTTTGGTATGATTTTTCTAGCAAATATATTTAAATTTCTGACTGTAGTTATATTTTCAGACAGATGACTTGCAAGATCATATCATATTATGTGGATTTGGACGTGTTGGCCAGGTAATTTTCTAGTTATTAACATCTAGGCCTTCGAAGGCCATGTTAACAAGGCTCTATTTGGCTAAATTATTTGAATACTTGGTCAGAGTAAATGCTCTTCTGCTTCTTCTCTATTTTCCCCCTCATCAGATAATTGCACAGCTTCTTTCAGAGAGGTTGATTCCATTTGTTGCTCTTGATGTTAGAAGGTAAATCCTGCTTCTTCCATGCATAAAACTGTGAAAGTCTTGCATGCTGAATGAGAAGATAAACTATCAAGTTTAGTTAACTTTGATATGCGTGTTAAATTGTGTTAAATGATTGGATTCAATTCTTTTTGGATTCAGGCCATAATCTTTAATTGGTAAATTTCTGCAATTTCAAGTTTTTTTCCCCATGTAAGCTATGCTGGGGTGGTGTTTCTTCAATAGGTAATTTGATGATGTAAAAAAAAAATGAGGGCCTGTTTGGCTGCACATTTGAAAATAAGCAAACTCTTAAGAGCAGAGCTTTTTATATTTTTTATTTTTTTTATGGAAGCTAAGATTCCTAGCTTTCGGTAAAAGCTAGAAACCCATCTTTTAGGGGAAAAAAAGAAAGAAAGAGCCAAAGTCTGCTTTTATGTCAGATTGCCAAACTACTTTCATGGGAGTGTGTGCATGTTCTCAAAGCCATAAATTCCTTTGCCTTCCAAATAAGCAGGTCCAAACAGGCCCTTAAAGGTAGAATCAGTAGTAACTAAATGATGGAAAGTAGACTTTAGTGGTCTGGTCTTGTGCAATAAAAAGTTTGCATTAGTCGGGACTGAATTTATTAATGTTGAAAGTCACAAGAGAATGACAGGATGGTCAAAATAAAATAAAATAGAATAACAAGTTCCTGGGCTTGCCAAGGATATGACCAAGAATTGGCAAGAACGGGGCAACAAGAGTGTGTTACTGACCTTTGCTTTAGTGGGAAACAGATTTTCTGATGATAAGATGATTTAAATGGGCCTTTTCTGTTGTAGATCATTTATCAATGTTTGTAATCATGTTCGACCTTGGAAATCGGAAACATACCATTTATTATTGTGTGTTTTTATGCTTAACGGATTTTGATCATCCAAGTTATAAACCCTATTAAGGATATCAACTTTTGGGTGCTTTCAGTGATCGAGTTGCACTTGGGCGTGCTCTTGACCTTCCTGTGTATTTTGGGGATGCAGGTAGTCGTGAGGTAAGGAAGCCAAACTAGCTAATTAAGTGTCCCATTTTCGGTGTTTGGTTGACATCTGTGCTTATATGCATTATGATTAGGTGCTTCACAAAGTTGGTGCTGAAAGAGCATGTGCTGCTGCAATCACCTTAGATACACCAGGTGCAAATTACAGGACCGTCTGGGCTTTGAGCAAATACTTTCCCAATGTTAAGACATTTGTTCGTGCCCATGATGTTGATCATGGCCTCAATTTGGAGAAAGCGGGTGCCACAGCGGTACTTTCTGCTACTTGTTTCTATGGTGTTGATGGACTCTTTTACTCTGAACAAAACTCAAGGTGTTAAAATATTGTAGGTTGTGCCAGAGACACTAGAACCAAGCCTACAGTTGGCAGCTGCTGTTCTTGCACAGGTAAAATTTTTGAGTATTTGTTCTCTGTTTGCAAAGCTTTCGTCTTTATTCTTTATATGGTTTTCCTCTCATGGATTTCTCAAATTTATTGGTAGCTATTTCATGTATGGGCTTTGCTGCTATGGAACCAGGTGCAGATTGCACTTTCTTGGCCTTCCCACATTTTTAATTTTTTATAGAAAGATCCAACCTATGCGTCATATTCTCCATGAATATACAAATCATTTTAATTAGATTTGTATATTATCCATAAAGTGCAAATGTTATAATCATATTTTTTAATGCTATAGATTATAAAAGATTTTAATGTAGTCGGTTTTTTGTATTTAGACTAAACAAATAGGTTTAAGCAAAGTGCATGGCTTGGATCTTTATTTGCAGAAAAAAATCAAAAATTGGAAAACCCAAGGGGGTGCAATCTGCACCTGGTTCTATAGCAACAAAGCCTTTCATGTATTTTAAACTGATGCTGGTGCATTCACAATGATTTTGGAACTTAAATAATTCAATTGGCATCTTCCTTTGCAGGTGAAGTTGCCAATGTCAGAAATTGCAACGACAATCAACGAGTTTAGGTCACGCCATCTGTCTGAGCTAACTGAGGTAGTTTCTTTTCTTTTTTCACTAGTCTGCTTCTCTTCTCTCTCTCTCTTAGTGCAAAGAGTCAGTTTGGTTGGAATTGCTGTTGATGTTTGCTGCTGCAAGAAGCTTGGTAGGGTAATTTTGGTAGATGATCTATGGTTATTGAAATGCTTGTTGAGGAGGTTGATCAGGTATTTCCCAATAATTATTGATGGTTAACATGCCTCTCTATAAATGTGGCCAACATGCCTTTTTTTATAGATTCGGGAGGGAGAATTGATTGTTAAAATGCTTGCTTAGGGGGGATGAGGGAGATCATGATGAAGTGTTCATGATAGTATTTAAATTGAATGAATGCAATTCGTGACAAAGAATGCATGCATGATAACATTATATTGAAGGGCGAATTCTTCATATACTTATGAATTTTACCCGCAATTCCACTTATATTCACAAATTTTCAAAAATGTCTCTCATACTCATGAATTTTTATTTTAATTCTACATATACCTATGTCGTTAGGGATATGTTAAATGGGTTGTTACTCCATGTGAAATGACTAATATGCCCATTCATAATTATGATTTTATAGCAAGAATTCATATTATAGTAAATTTTTGGTAGTTCTATAATTATAAAATAATATGTTATTTAAATATGAGTCTTTAACTTTGAGCAAAACAACTTCAAATTATATTTGGGCTTGAGCATATTTGTTATTTTACGGGAAAATTAACGACTTATTTAATGGATTCATAACAACATGAGTATATATGGAATTAGGATGAAAATTAATGGGGATGAGAGATATTTTTGAAAGTTTGTAGATATAAGTAAAATTAGGGGTAAAATTCATGGGTATATATAGAATTTGTCCTAAATTAAACGAACGCAATTATTCATGACTGAGAAAATGCACTGAATGATCGTAAAGAATATGCATCTCATAGTAGTTTACTGAATGGGGGCAGTTCTAGTAAGTTAACATCCTCATCGAAATTTCTAACCATAAAAATTGGATATCTTAGCATCATTTTGTTAAGCTAATTTTTAGTCAGACATTTAGTATTCTTTTAGGGGATATGGTGGTTGTTTAAATTAAAAAATGTACGCATTCTGTCATTTATAGGGTATATGATTGTTGTTTAAATTAAAAAATGTACGCATTCTGTCATTTATAGGGGATATGGTGGTTGTTTAAATTAAAAAATGTACGCATTCTGTCATTTTTCTGTTGAAAAGGGCCGATTTGCTCTCTCTTGGTGGCAGTATCCAACTATCCATGTGTACCCTTTTCGTGTATGCAGATTTGCGAAGAAAGCGGGAGCTCTCTTGGTTATGGCTTTTCTCGAGTGATGACGAAGCCAAAGCCACAGGCATCCACTTCCGAAACTGATGAAAATGAAGTTACGGAGGGAACGCTGGCAATATAAATTGCTATCAATCAAAACCCAACCCTGAGAAGTCTGTACAGATGGTTATTTGTTTTCATTGATATAAAAGAGAAAATGTACAGAAAATAAAGAAAAAAGTCAAAAAAGCGGCCTCAGCAATCATATGAATTGGCCCAGTTTTGAGTGGCCATTTCTGTGCCTGTGAAATTGGTGGTTCCGGATTGATATTTTGCTTGAACTCTTTTGAGGAATTTTGTTTGTGTTGCTTCAGATTCATGTCCAGTCACTGTTATGTAAGAGAAAAATATATGTAAAACTGAAGTGGAAGAATGCACTCTCCTGGTTGGAAAATTAAGGTGTTTGGTAAAATATGTTTAAAAAAAATCCCACTAATACCTTAGTCACCAAACTATACTAAATTTTCTATTATTGTTTCTATATTTTAATAGTCTTTTGCCATCTTTCTATGTATGTTATCTATTTTATCTTTTGACTCTTATATCACGTTACTGTTTCATTTTTTTTTTTTTTTTTTTTTTTTTCAAATTTCCGTTCTCACTTTCCGGTTTTTTAAAAATAACCTTCTAAAAACCCGGAGCGAAAAGGGATGATAATTTATGGAATAAATAGAAATGAAATGAAATCAAATAAAATAGATGCTTGGGAGCACTTCAGAGATGGGATGGAAATGTACTGGGAATGAGTAAAGATGTATGGATAACGAGTATAGTTGTATTAAGAATGTATTTCATTCTTGTCTCATCTCATTTTTGAAATAACCCGAAACAGTCTCCTTATTTTCTCCAATTCTCATCATCATCTGTAGGATTTAGCTATCTGTCCTTTTCAGGTAAAGATCTAGTGTGAATATTATTATTATTATTTTTTGATTCTCGATTTAGTGTACCTGGGTGCAAATATTTAGTTTTTAATTTTTCAAAATTTTTTATATAATTGTTCAGTATGTGTATTTAACATGTGTTAACTTTTATTTTTTGAAAATTTGTTGATTTTTTTTTATTTTTTAAAATCAGTGGCAAAGTGCTGTTGATTTTTTAAATTAAAAATTTACAAATTTCTAAAAAGGTAAAAAATAATATATATGTTAAATACGTATGGATTAACATTTGTATAATTTTTTTTTTAAAAAATAGGAAGTAGATAGAATGCACGTGCATTTAGTCATACACCCTCGTTCTAGTTAATGTCAGCTGTATAATGCTTCTCTTTTGATGTTGCTTCTGGGCTACAAATTGAATACGATATTGGTCTACGTTGAATTTAAAATTATTAAAATATTACTGATTTTTAAAATCTGAATTTTTTTAAAAAAATATTAAAAATTGATACACACGTTAAATACACTTAGATTAATAATTTCATAAAAAAAGATTAAAAATAAAAAAATAGATATATGCGCTTAAGAGCATTGAGCCTCAGTGCTAGAAACAGAAAACCGGGCCTCATGTGGAACCGCGGGCAACAAAATCACGGTCTGTTTGCAAAATGGATTGGATGCCGCTCATACCAAATGCACTGTTAGAACATTTATTAAGAAATAACACCATTTCGATTGAAATCTTAGACTTAAAGACACTTTCATCAGGGAGGCCCAGTCCTATGCTTCCGGGAGGATTGAGCTTCAATGCTGCTGAGTGCATCTACCTGTTTTTTATTTTTTTTTTCTGAAACTTTTTATGTGAATTATTAAAATGCTATTGATTTTTAAAATTTTGAAAAAAAATATCTAAAAATTTCGAGAAATGGTAAAAATTGATACGCATGTTAAATACACTTAGATTAATATTTGTGTAAATTTTTTTTAAAAAAAACTTAAAAAGATGATATATGCACCTGAAAGCATACAACGGGCCTCGCTCCACACGGAGTCATGACTCAAGAGTTAGTAGTGGCGGTGGTCGTGGACCATACTCTTCTGCTACCATACGTCTGACTCCAGCCGCAGCTTATCAAATCCTCCTTACTCTCCATCGCCCGTCTGGTTCTCTACTACTCTCCCGCGCAAACAACACCCCACTGCCGACCATCCCATGAAATCATCTCTCCAGTCGATCAAATCGATCTTCAAATGGACGGTCTAGCGGCTTCCTGCTGCGCCGGCCGCTTCGTCCCCATTCCCTCCGCCATCACTCGCTCCACCCGGTCTAGGCCATCTTTTTTGGCCCTCGCCGCGTCTTCTCCGTCGCCGGACGGACCGGAGTTCGACGAACGGGACTTGGTGGAGCTCAAATTCGGACGCATGATCGGCGAAGATCCCAAATTAACCCTCGCGAAGGTATATTTTCTCCCTCTTTTTTCTGTTTCAGTAATGTGTAGTCGGTGAGTTTTCCGTGGTTCGGTTGTAATCTTTCTATGAAACTTGTCTAATAGGTAGTTGATTTGGTATCTCGAAGAGTTTGGGGATTGAGTAATTCGAACTGTTTGTTGATTGATGTCGTGGAGTTGGATTGATAGCTGTTTGGACAGTTAATCGTCGAGATGAACTATCCCATTGTTGAAGACTTTTTCCTGTTGAAATTGTGCAGATAATGGCGAGGAAAGCAAACCCAGACATGTCTTACGTTGATTTTGAGAAAGAATTTAGAAAAAAGAAAGGAAAATATGAGATTGTTGAAATTCCGCTGGACTGGAGTAAGAAAGAGATGGAGCCATCGAATCCCTCACACGATGAAAAGGTACAAAGCAAAGGCTTGAAATCAGGTAAGGGATTGGCTCTTGTGCGACCCGTCATGAAGAAAGGAACTCGAAGTGGGCTGAAGGCGAACAGTGCACTAGATGGCCTGGGAATAGAAACCAGCCAGTCATCACAGAAAAACAATACCAAGAGCACGAGCGCTTCAAATGTCACATTGCGAAAGCCTTCTGTATTACGGGCTGATGACACTGGAATGGAGAAGAGTCTAAAACTGGAAATCAAACCATCATCACAGGGAAACAATACCAAGAGCACGAGTGCTTCAAATGTCACATTGCGAAAGCCCTCTGTAATACGGGCTGATGATACAGGAACGGAGAAGAGTCTTAAAATTGAAATCAAACCAAACTTTTATCTGAAAATGAGGAAGGACCTGTTAAATAAGACAAAAGACAGCAGTGGTAATTTTAGCAAAGTTTCCCTGTTGAAGAAGCCTGAGCCAATTGTGGTGTCTGCAAATTCCTATAAAGAGAATGTGTCCTCTGCTGATGCTGTTGGGTCAAGCTCTGGAAAGGTGAGCTTGGAATCCTCCTACATTACCTTGCCAAAAAAGCTGGACCAGATCAGGATCTCCACGAATTCCAATAGAAAGAACGAGTCCTCTGCTGATGGTATTCAATTGAGTTCTAGCAAGGTTAGTGTCGAATCCTCCAACGTTTCCCTGTCAAAGAAGCCAGAGCCAGTCAGGATGAACTTGAATTCCAGTCAAGAGAACACGTCCTCTGCTGATGATGTACAATCTGGCAAGGTGAGCATGGAATCCTCCAATGTTACACCAGGGAATAATTCAGAACCAATCGGGATCTCGTTGAATTCCAATCAAGAGAATGCATCCTCTTCTGGTGCTGTTGGTTGGAGTTCTGGCACTGTGGGAATGGAATCCTCCAATGTTACCCTGTCAAAGAAGCCAGAGCTGAGCGGGATCTCCTTGAATTCCAATCAAGAGACCCTGTCCTCTGTTGGTGCTTCTGGATCAACTTATGGCAATGTGGGAGTGGAATCTTCCAAAGTTACACTGTCGAAGAAGCCGGAGGCAATTGAGAAGACCTTGAATTCTGATAAAGAGAACATGCCCTCTGCTAATGCTGTTTGGTCAAATTCTGCTAAGATGAGCTTGGAATCTGCCAACGTTGCCCTATCAAAGAAGCCAGAGCCAATCAGGATCTCCTTGAATTCCAATCAAGAGAACATGCCTCCTGCTGATGCTGTTGGGCTGAGTACTGGCATGTTAAGCATTGAATCAGTTGGCGAAGGAATTTCAGCACCAAGTCCGATTTTGGATCAAGACAAGCCAAAGGATGAAAAAGAAACATCTCAGCTCAACATAGGTAATGCGCTAGACTGCCAACTAAACCCGTTATACTTGTGAAAAGAAAAAAAAAAAATACTTGTGATTAACAGAAGCATAATGCTGCACATGATTTCTTAAGGATTACAGAGACGTGCACTGAACAATTCTGGAAGTACCAAAATGGGAGCCACCATAAAGAAGCCTGTGGATCTAAACTCAGTTCAATCTAGTAGTAATTTACTCAGGCAAGCTGCCGTCCAGGGAAAGCCACAGAGGTAATTCTCAAGAAAAATACAGAATAGCCTTCTGAAATTTGTTTGCTGGTCTCATAAAAATTCCAAACCTGTTTGAATTCCTTGGGTTGAGTGATGAAGGTGAATTGTTTTATTGATATATTAGCATGCAGGCTTGTGACGCTTGTCTATGTGCTGCATTTTCTGCAAGGATGTCCATAGCTTACCTTCTGTTTCTTGTGTTATTGTGCAAAGTTCTTATGCAGTCTGCAGAAGCTTTGTTTTACTAAGTTGATATTACTTTTTTTAACTGAAGAGAAAACTACTGATTAGGTTGGAGCCGCCGGCTATTGAAAGACCCGATCCTAACAGAACAGCAAAAATGGATGTGAACGATGAAATACATAAGGATGCTGAGGACATTACACATTTTCTGTCCACTGAACTGGGGGTAGGCTTCTTGAATCTTGTAGCTCGACTGGATGCTGTCACCGTTTGTTACCTGGCAGCGATACATATATGGTACATCCTACATGTTATGGGCTGCTAGACTGTTGCAAACTGTGTAACTGGAGCATCTACGGTAGTTTTACAAATGAACCCAACCTTCCTTTTGGGGGGCTACCAAATATGTCATTAAGAGAAAATGGTCAGTTGTACAGGCATGAAGATTGATACCCTCTGACCCACTTCCAGGATGTCTGCATTGACAATGCGCAACTACATGGAATGATCTAAATTGGTTTACACATGCACCCCCAATGGATCATCATCATTTAAGAGGTAGAAAATGAGGATATCATTTGTCTACTAAAGTAAACTTCAGCTGTATAGGTTTCTGGCTTAATGATCTTCACCCTGGTCCATCAATTTATTATCGTGCTTCATTTCTAAGTTAATTCTTTGCAGCATTTCGGTTGATCTCATCCCTTGTTTGAAGTTAGCACTTGCTCTAGTACATTATGATTCAATGTGGTCTCTACACTGCAGGAACAGGAAGAAAAAGATTGGTCCAGGGCAAAAGATATTTTTCAAAAAAGAAGGAGAGCAGAAGTGGAGGTGATTAGCAGCAGCTCCAGGGGTTTTGTCGTAAGTATAGATTTTTGTGAAATGATCAATTCTAAGTTATTTTGTGCATAATTTTCCAGTATTAAGCTATCAATTCTAAGCCTGTCTTCTTCATGGTTTTTAAGTACCTGCTTTTGCATGCCAGTATCATAAGAGGTTCAATGCAATGTGTTGGCTCATTCACTGGATTGGCATTAGCTGGGCATGGTTAGTGTTTGCCTTAGCTAGTTAACTGCTATATGAGCCTCATATCCATTTCTTGATATAAAAATAGAAAGTACTTAATAGAGATATATCATTAAATAGCCCAATATCACCAAGAAGTCATTATATGATTATTAAGAAAAATAATAATATCATTTAGGGATAACTGAGTTGATGGTGTTGCATACATAGCTACATGCTCTAGACATGAACAAAAGGATATTTAAAATATTAGAGATTAATTGAAACCTGTTCATGTCATAGAAAACTCTTGGTGGCAGTTTTCCATCTTGTAGGTTTGGAAAAGATTGTCATTTTACCCCTAAATATTCATCTTTTCCCTCATATCTGGCACTGTTATAGTATACTCTCTCGATTAGGGGATGAAATGTGACAGGCTAATGGCAAGACCCTTTGGGCAAGATTAGCAAACCATGTTATTCTTCACATAGATACAATATCTATGGGACAATTACTTGGAAGTTCATTGTGCACTAATTATCCTCAACTAATCTTACCAGCCTAGATAATCCTGAGTTTGGCTGCAGAGCTGATTGAATTGTATTATTGTCTATGAAAAATTGATCCAATTGTATCAGTGTCTACAAAGTATTGATCTTCATTAGTGTATGACTTCCGTACTCTCCTTCTTCCTTTTCCCTCTTCCTCTCCCAAGCATCCTTTGTTTCTATTTCTGATCCAAATTTCTTCTCAACCTTCTCAGGTATCATTTGGTTCGTTGGTAGGTTTTTTGCCATACAGGAATCTTGGAACCAGGTGGAAATTTTTGGCTTTTGAAACATGGGTGAAAAAAAAAGGCTTGGACCTATCCCTTTACAGGAACAATTTAGGCATCATAGGTAATTATGAAATACAGAACCGGAACCTGGTACTGGATTCAGATCAAAATCCAGAGATGGTTGAGCAGCAACTTGGAGACAAGCCTGCAGCAGACATAAAATTTGAAGATCTTCTGGAGGCCTATGACCAAGAAAAGACAAAATTCTTGTCCTCATTTGTTGGTCAGGTTTGTAGAATATGGTAGATTGTGATCTTTCACTCAATCTGTGAAATGCGTACTATTTGAAACTTGTCTTTCTCATTTGGCATACCATGCCTATTCTATTACTGACAGCACAAGCCATTTCTCCCAGAAACATATGAAAATGCTATTCTTCCTTTTTTGAATCATTGACTTTTTTCTCATGTTTTCCTTCATTTTTCAGAGAATCAATGTACATGTGATACTGGCAGATCGGAACTCTAGAAAGTTATTTTTCTCTACCAGGCTGAGAGAAAATCAAGAAATAACTGAGAAGAAGAGAAGCCTCATGGTAATATGCTATTATATATCCTTGTTCTCAATCAATTATTGATGGAACACCTAAGGCCCCAACACTTCCTTTGAATTTGAAACAAGATTGTTTTATATATTCAATTTGTCCAGTTGATCATGTAGAGGATGATGTTACAATTGGTTCCATTGTCACTGTCATCACCATTAATCACAAAAGTTTAGTTGATTCACCCATGTTTCGACTAAATTGGCTTTGGAGATTGTGTTCTATAATTCCTTTTATTGTAAATAACTTTTAGGAGCAACACTACTCTTTAAATGAACTTGTAATGTACTGGTGAATGAAAGAATTCACAGAATGATTTGGATGATTTTGAAGCTTGGTTCATGCGTATAAATATACAGCCACATTTATGTAACCAATGTATAGGTGGACTTTAGTAGGAAGATGGCTTTGTTATAGAATTAGACCAATTAAGTCAATGGGAAGCCCGATAAAAAAAGTCAATGGGAAGACTAGCATTTGGTGAAATGAGTACTCTTGAAAAATCTCTTTAGCTGTGGATTTCTCTGCCTGTGTGGCTTCCCTGTTGAGCCAAGAAGTCTGGGTCTGTATCTTGCCAGAATCTCACAATGTGTTGGGAACTTCCTGCTGCAAGTAGAGGTATTTGGAATGTCACAATGCTTTAGAATCATTTTACTTGAATTGTTGTTGTCAAAACAGAAAATAGTTATTAAATCTTACACACTTTTGTTTTGCAGGCTAAACTTAGCATTGGTGATGTGGTGAAGTGTTGCATCACGAAGATTAAATATTTTGGCATATTTGTCGAGGTAATTGTGTGTTTTTGATGTGCTATTTTCTGACTTTTTTCCTTTAACATCTTTTGCTGCATTGTATTTTGACAACCATGAGTCTGTGAAAGGTTGAGGGTGTGCCAGCACTGATTCATCAGTCAGAAGTGTCATGGGATGCAACTTTGGACCCATCAGCATATTTCAAGATCGGCCAGGTTTGTTAGTGAATTCTTTCAACTGCATGCTAATAGGAAACTATTTTGGTCTATTTTTCATCATATCTCGAGGCATGAATTTGGATAATGAGGCACAAATGCCACATATACCATTCATTGGTTAATAAGTGCTTTATCTGGATTTACCTCCTATGTTGAGGGCACAGCTGCATGGGTCATTAGTTACCTCCATTCTGATTTTCTCTCTCTTCCCTAAAAATGGTTGTTATTGTCAGATAGTGGAGGCAAAAGTTCACCAACTGGATTTTGCACTTGAACGAATCACCTTGTCTCTCAAGGAAGTAACGGTAAAAACCGTACTCTTTATCCATTGTTTCCTTATACACTGGGTCTGTATTGCGGTGGAGAGTTTACTGATAGTTCTTGTTATTTATGCAGCCAGACCCACTGGTTGGAGCACTAGAAACTCTGGAATCTGTCATTGGTGATCATAATGATGGGAGTGGGGGAGCAGCCCAAGCTAATGTTGAGGTTGTTATTGAACTTTGACTTGTGATTTGGACAACATAATCACTTGGCATGTGATGTTTAGTTCCCTAGTGTCATGATATTGGATGCCAATTGCAACTTTGGGAAAACAGATCTATGTTTTAGGATTATTGGGGGATGACAGTGTGTGACTAACCAAACCTTAATGTATTCCCTTAGTGTAGCTGCCTAAACTTTATTATGGAACTGGTACCGTGGCTGTGGCATAGGTCATTTATGTATGAATTACAAACCGTTGGAACTTTTCACTAACAGATGTACTTTGATGATTCCAGAGCTCCAAATTCAAATAGGAATGTAAAACGAAAAGATCAGAAAGAAGGAAAATTTTGTTATGGCATTACAAATCAATTCATCATCCATGAAAAGGAGAACAAAAATGCTATTGTATATATTTATCTGTGCCTTATACAACTCATTGCAAGAAAATATATATATTTGATGTTTCTTCTTTTCTTTTTCCCTTTCAAATGCATTTACTGTTTTTCCAGCCTATGGTAATAACTCTATTATCTTCTCGCCATGGAAGGGCAGCCATTTAATCTGTTAAGCATTTCATTTTATTTATTTTCACATATTTTAATGGCTAAAATTTTTGTTTTTGGACATGAACTTGGCAGTGGCCTGATGTAGAGTCACTTATCAAAGAATTGAAGAAGATTGAGGGTATTGATTGTGTTTCAAAGGGTCAGTTTTCTCTGAGTCCTGGTTTAGCTCCAACCTTTCAGGTATGCAAATGTGTGTTGTCAAATCTCTCAAGAACTTGACAGCTTTAATTTCAGGTCACTCTGTCCATACTTGTAGGTTTATATGGGTTCAGTATTAGACAATGAGTACAAGTTACTTGCTCGATCTGGAAACAAAGTGCAAGAGGTAGGAAATCTCTCTCCCTCTCTCCCTCTCTCTCATTTGAAGATCACTGCGATCTTTCATTTAAACAAATCACAAGCTATTGTTGCAGGTGATTGTGCAAGCTTCTTTGGATAAAGATCAGATGAAAGCAGCAATTTTAACATGTACAAACCGGGTTGAGTAAGAATTTTTATGAGCATCTATTCATTGATTACTGTAAAATCTAATAAAATCTTCTCCCCTTTGTTTAATATATAAAATTTTGGTGATTGGTATGGCATTAGAGAAATAGTATCTAATAGTCTAGATCGCCTTCCTTGATCTAACACCATTCGTTTAGTTTCCTGTTGTTTCTTGCAATAGAAACATATCTCCGGACGCTTCCATGAGTTTTTTACGTTACCATTGCCCAAGCGCCTCATCTTGGGTCTAAATTGAGAAATCCCGCAGAGAACAAGCTCATTATTTTTCCCTGGAGGTTCCCAAATATTTTGCTTTAGGTCTACATGAACTCAGCGTCTTTTATACAAAGCCGTGGAATAGAACTCTGATTTCCCTCATTATTTAGCTATAATCCAGTTCTTCTAGGGTTATCTGAGAGCTTGAAGAAACGGGATCATGTTATTGTTGATGTTGCGGCAGATGCTTGCAGAAAAAAGCTGCAGAAAGTTTGTTGAAGTTCAAATTCACAATTGCAATCCACAATCCTCTCCAGCTGTGCAGTCCATTTGAAAAGGTGTCTCCATGTACGTCATGTGAACCTCGTCTCTGCGCATATTTTCCAGGATTCAAGTGAATTGCTGTGCACTGGGGTCCAACTTCTACGTCTTGATCGGTCGAACTTTGAACCCACCTTTTTTATAGGAAGCCTGTCCTCCCTCCCTCCCTCCCTCCCTCTATTTCTTTTCGTCTTTTTATATATTTAACCATATGGGTTTTCTATTCTTGATTAATTTATCTTCAGTATTTCATCTTTTTATATATTTAACCATATGCGTTTTCCATTCTTGATTAATTTTTTTTAAAAAAATCAATCTGCTTTTTTCAGACACGACCTACCAAGACCTATTCATCATATAATTTCGTCTTCTCGATGGGGAATATTTGCTTGCAACTTTTTACTTGTAATTATAGATGTTATTATGTCTATTACATATTAACATGTATATTTACAATTTTGGTGAAAAAATTGTAATTGGACCAACTCCATTAGCAACCACAAGCAACTTAGAAAGTACGTTAGATGTTATTCTTCGTATTTTCCCCCCTTAAATTTATAGGTATGCGGATACTTGCTAATATTTCGGGTGTGTTTGATAACGAATAAAACTTTTGATGAAAAGTTGTCAAATGATATGATATGATAAAGGTAATGATGAGTAGTAAAGATGATAAATTTAAAATAGATAGGTTAGTTGTATGGATAGTTGTGTAGAAATGATTGAAAAGTAGGGTAGTTGTATAGGAAAATGTGAAAAAATAATTAAAAAATATGATAGTTGTGGAGAGTGAAAAGTTTTAGATTAAAAAGTTTTAACTTAACATTGTTCAAAATACCAACGTCGTTTTGAAATCTTTTCTTGTCAATCAGTATTTCTATGGGTGTGTTTAAGAATGGATAAACTTTTGATAAAAAATTTTAGAGAGTAAAAGTTGTGATGTGATATTGTAGGGTGATAGTTGTGGGGAGTGAAAAGTTTTAGATTAAAAAGTTTTAACTTAACATTGTTCAAAATACCAACGTCGTTTTGAAATCTTTTCTTGTCAATCAGTATTTCTATGGGTGTGTTTAAGAATGGATAAACTTTTGATAAAAAATTTTAGAGAGTAAAAGTTGTGATGTGATATGGTAGGAGTAATGATGAGGAGTAAAAATGATAAAGTTAAAATAGATAAGTTAGTTGTGCGGGTAGTTGTGGAGAAATGATTGAAAAATAGAGTAGTTGTATAAGAAAATGTGAAAAAATAATTAAAAAATGTAGTAGTTGTGGAGAGTAAAAAGTTTTAAAGCATTTCTTGTGTTTATATATATATATATAGATATATTCTGGTGTTTCCGTGCAGCACCGCTGAAATGGGCCCCACATGATGTTCAAATCATAATCTACTTCACCCATTGTATTTAGAATAATGTATTATATTATCATACCAATTTTCATCCCAATCGGATGTGTATGGACCCCATCTGAAAATGGTACAAATTCAACGTAATAAAATAGTTTTGATGTAAATAACAACTTTAAAGTAGTTTTTTCAACATTTAAACCATTTGCTATAAAATTTATATATAGATAAATGATTGTATAAAGTTTCATTGCATTCTAATATGTGTGGGGCTCACTTTTGAGCAAATGTACCGCTGTTCCGGAGCAATTATGGTGCACCGGAACAGAATCCTATATATATAAGGGCTATTCCGGTGCAGCATCACTGCACCGGAACGGCGGTACAGTGGGCCCAAAATGGGCCTCACATGATCATGAAATCATGATCTACTCCACCCATTGTATTTGATTGGGATGAAAATTGGCGTGGTAATAGAATACATTATTCTAAATACAATGAATGGAGTAGATCATGATTTCATGATCATGTAGGGCCCGTTTTGGGCCCACTATACCGCTGTTCCGGTGCAGCGTCACTGCACCGGAACAGCTCTCATATATATATATATATAGTATTTTTCAACGTTTCATTGCTTATTGTACCCTTTTTAAATAGTGTCTTTTTCCCATATACCGGATACAATTAATCTACCGTAAATTATAGTGTGTTTTGAATGTGATAAAATTTTTGATAAAAAATTGTGTAAAAGTTTTGAAATGACAAAATGATGTAATATGATAAGAATAATGATGAAGAGCAAAAAAAAATAAGTTAGTTGTACAGGAAGAAGCGAATAAATGACTTAAAAACAGAAAAATTATAGAGAGTGAAAAGTTTTAGTTTAAAGGGGGTGTGTTTTTCGCAAAAACTATTCAACTTAGAACTTGTTAATCTAATTTTTTTATTTTTCATAAATATCTTATTTTTTACTTCTTTTTATGTAATTGTCATACTTTTTAATCATTTCCGCATAACTACTCATGCATCTAATATATTTATTTTAACTTTATTATATTTACTTCTCATCATTATCTTCGTCATATTACATTATTTTCTTCTATTTAAAAAAAATTATACAAAATTTTTCATTAAAAGTTTTATAACTTCTTAAACATACTCCAAAATGTTTTATATGTTACTAAACACCCCCATAGATTGCAAATGTGCTTACATGGTGTTTAGTATTTGATAAAAATAACTTTTAAAACTTTTGAATGAAAAATCTTTAGTGTAGAATTTTTTGAAATAAAAGAAGTGATATAGTGTGATAAGAGTAATGATAAGGAATAAATAAAATAAAAATAAAATAAATAGAATAGTTGTATAGGTGATTGTGGAAAAATAATTGAAAAGTGAAGTAATTGTATAGAAAGATATGAACAAATGATTAAAAAATAGAATAGTAGAGGTAAAAAGTTTTAGATTGAAAAGTATATAAGAATACTCAGTACACCCTCATTTTAAAAACTTAATTATATTAAATTAATTTTAGTGGTATATTTTAAAGGTTTTTTATTAAGGGTGTGTTTGGCAATTGACAAAAAATGTAAGTTAAAACTTTTCAATCTAAAATTTTTTACTCTTCACAACTATTATATTTTTTAATCCTTTTTTCGCATTTTCTTATACAACTACCTTACTTTTCAATCATTTCTACACAACTATCCACACAACTAACCTATCTATTTTAACTTTATTCTCTTTACTACTCATCATTACCCCTATCATATCACATCATTTGACAATTTGTAATCTAAAAAATTTTTCATCAAAAGTTTTATTTATTATCAAACACACCATAAATATGCTTAGGTGCACTTAACTTTAGTACACTTTGATGTATTTAATTCACTTTTTAAAATTTGTTGAAGTTTTTTTTTTAATAAAATTGTTAATATGAGTGTATTGAACATGTATTAAGTTTTATCATTTTTGGAGATTTGAAAATATTTTTTTTAGATTTTTACAAAACAAGGACTATATTTTTAAAAAATTCAAAAATATGTATAAATATCTAAATGATAAAATTAGATTGACAGTTATAGAAAAAAATGAGAAAAAATGGGTTTTTGCAACGGTATCCCGGTCCTATTTTAAAATCAGCGTTAGTGAACATGTTAGACGGCTTTGAATTCTAAAAACTAGTGTGTAAAAACCAAGAGATTTCTAACTAGTAGCTGGTTCCAATCAAGTGAAACCCTGGCCATCTTTTTCTTTTTTCTTTTTTCTTTTTTCTGATCACATTGGTTTTGTGGAGGAGGGTAGAACTCTCAACCCAGACCATCTTGAAAGGGCAGGGATTGTTCAAAGCCAGATATCCAATTCCATAAATTTCTGACCGTTAGTTGGATAATTCAAAGTAATGTCACGTCAGTTGCCTTCTTCCCAGTACTGTCGTCTTCATCCTGGTTCGGGTCGCCTGAACAGCGCACACCCGCTGCGTGCGTATGGACTTTTTTTTTTTTTTTTTCTTTCTGTACACGCGCGTCTAGACCGTTGCTCCAGGATAGTGCCTGTTTGGCCCACTAGTAAACTAAGCACGCAGCCGTCCATTAAAGGATAAGTTCTCGTGGGAAGTTTATTCATATGGCCTTTTTTATGATTTTTAACACTTTGAAGTGGAAAATGTGTCCGTTTGGTAAATATGGGCAGGGAGAGGTAAGTGGTGAAGTGGGAAGAGAAATATTTTTAGAAATGATAAGAATGATGTAATATGATAGAAATAAAGTGAGAATTAATGGTGATATTTGTACGAGAAGATCATTAAGATAATTAGGTATCTAAAAATGTGTTCGGATAGGCAACACGTGGATGATACAGATCAACGAATAAAATTGGATTTTCCAAGTTGTCGCGGCGACGCATGCACGACGCGAACGCGAGTCAGTGGAACTGTGGGACGCATCCCTCCCGTAACTTGTTCGTGCCGAAAACCATTCATGACGAAAAACGAATCCAACTTTCCGTTCAAGTATTGTTCAGTGCTTGCGTATCTTTTTATCCAAACATATTTATTTATTTATTTTATTATTTTTTTTTTTTGCTTTTCTTTATTTTTTGGATTTTTCTTTTTCTTATTCTATCCTTCCGGTACATCTTTTGAGACATTAACCATTCTACTTTATTATTATTATTATTGTTATTATTATTATTATTATTATTATTATTTTATATATATGAATTTTTTTTTTGCATCTTTACGCAAAATTAAATTATCTATTTTATTGTTATGTTTCCAATTATTAGATTTATCAATTTACATCAATCTCTGTTTTTTGATCATCTTTTCACACAATTTCCACATTATATATGTATATATATTTAATCTACTTGCAAGTGGATTCTGAGTGAAAAAAGGGGAGAACTAACATGAAAAAATCATTCTCACTAAATAATAATTATTGGGATATTTACCTACCTTTTGTATAATAACATTACTTTTTATTAGTATCAGCTAATTTTTTAGCATTAAACTTTAATCTTAACTTCTTGTTTAGAATCTATTTACATATATATATATATATATATATATATATATATATATATATTTTAAGAGAGGGCGTGATACTCTATCAATCAAACATTTTCAATCTTATTAACGTCGTTTAATTCATCGTCTCTATTTCATCTAATCTGCCATTTTGATATATGGACATCAACAAAAGCGAAGAATGTTATGGGGATGAAATGAGCAATGCATCAAAATTTAATATTTATTTTTCAGAATAGAATAAAACTAATTATTGATTGAATCTTGAGAACAGTATGGATCATTAATCGTGCCCGGCATTACTGGAAAGTGACTGATGCAGGAGTTATTACCTTATTCTCCCGCGGAGCATTGGATAATAAAAATAGACTCTCTTCTTCACCCTCCCGGCCAAATCAGTGATTGTGCTTTCTTGTCTTGCAGTCCAAGTGCCAGCTCTCTCCTCTTCGGCATTCTAACCCACTCGCTCGCCCTCTCCTCAGCATTTTCTCGACATTTCTACAAACAGGTCGTAGTTGCGCAACTCTCTGCCAGTGAAGAATGAACACAGGCACCAGCACCTTCGTCATTAGGTGGATCAATTTCCTCACGATGGTAGTATCTTCTCCTTCTCCTTCATTTTCGTAGATTTCGAGCGCGGCATTCCTTCGGAAATTTCCTATCTAGTCTTTTCGCGCCGCCATCTGTCGTCGACGTACTTGCTTTTTTCTTTTCCTATTGCTTGTTTGGCATTTGGACCTGCCTTTTTTTGTTGTTGTTGGTATCTGTTATTTGTTTGCCGCAGACCGATTTATCTATTTTCTCTTTAATTATTTTGCAAGCACTGCAAAGAGTTAGAATGATTAATCAGATTCAACTTTAGTCACGCTCATTTACACAGGCCCACGCTCTGATATCTGCACTGAATGCTAAACAGTAAATGATTTACTGCATCCAATAAATGATAACAAATGCATGTTGTTGGTTGACAAAGCTGCATCTAGTTTTGCCTTCTTTCTTTTGGAACGTCTGTTGAGGCAGTTCCTCCTATGTGTGGTTTTCCAGCTGATAGCGATGGCTGTAATTTGCTTTGGAGTGTGGATGAGCACTCACCATGACGGTTGCCGGAAGTCCCTAACCCTTCCAGTAGTTGGTCTTGGAGCTTTTATTCTTCTTGTGTATGTTTACTGTCTTCTTTGATTTTGCTACCAATTTTTGTTTTCGTGATCTATTTTGAATGGAATTGATGTTTTTCTGTAATTCTCAGGTCTTTGATTGGGTTTCTGGGAGCACTGAAGAATATTTCCATATTGTTGTGGGCTGTATCCTTTGATGGATGTTTAGAAAAATAAAATAATATTCTGAGGTCTTAATATTGTGCGTTCTTTAGATATTTTGGGCGGCCTTGACATCAGCTTGTAGTATCTGGTGATGTTGTGTTTGATCTTGATTGCCATTCTAGTGTTCACAGTGCTAGCGTGAGTACTACATTTTGACCTGCTGTTTTTTATTTTACTTTTGAAGGGCCTATCCTGTCATGATGGATTTTGTGATTGTTTTAGTGTTTGAATAGAATCATCTATTATTGTCATGCTATTAGCAAGTCCTTTGTTTTAGCATACATTTATTTTTTTATGACATTCAAATTCCTCTGTGTTAAAGTCATCTTCAGGTACCATTGTCTGTTGATGACAAAAGGTTTTAAACATAGGAAGAGGATCTTTGTCAACTATTGATATACTTGTGTAATTTGGGTAGTCGATCACTGATCAGTGCATTGTGGAAGGGCATATGAAACTGAGGAAGTTGTATCAATTTGAGAAGGAAATGGCTTGATTGGCTTATGTTGCAGATACAAATGTAGAATTCAATGCTCTGCTATCACCTGTATGCTAAGCCAACCTGAACAAAGCGAAATGTTGATGTTAGAGATTAGTCTGTGTGTGTTGGTTCAAAGTTGAAAGATCAATAATCTGTTCATGTTGGTTGAAGTTGAAAGATTGATAATCTGTTTATTCATTAGTTAAAAGTTGAAAGATCAATAGTCTGTGTTTGTTGAAGTTGAAAGATCGCTAGTGTGTGTATTCATTGGTTCAAAGTTCAAACCTCCACAGTTTTGCTTCCTGATTCCTATAGAAGGGACACATATTTGCTGAGACCAGTAAGTTGGAGACACAGGACATTGTTAGGCATTCCAAATTTGTTATGAAAATCTCATGCTAACGTGCTCCACCTTGTATCTGTAGGTTCATTGTTACAAATAATGGTTCTGGTCACTCTTCTCCTGGACTGAAGTAAGACTGAAATTCGCTTCCCCTTGCTTTCTATTCCACTACAACATGAGTATTTAGAAATAACAGAGAGTAAAATGTTATCATGTTAGTAACTTGATAATCTTCTTTGATCCATCCAAATCATTCAAATTCACGAAATAAATGGTACAATTAGTTCGTTTTTCCCATCTTAGGTACAAGGAGTACCAACTCAAGGATTACAGTTCATGGTTTTTGAAACAGGTAAAAAAGTCTTTTTTATCTCAATTATTCTTTTTTCCCATAATAATTTTTTTTGCCAAATTTAGAATATTTATCATTTGAATAATTTTTCCATATATTTTTAAATCGTTTCAGGTGAACAACACAAGGAATTGGGAACACTTGAGAAGCTGCCTGGTGAAATCTGAAGATTGCAACAACTTGCACAAGAAATATGGGGTTAGAATTCTTATCATTCATTTGGCTTGTCATTAAGCATGCTTGAATTTGGCACAGAGTGATGCAATTCCAAGTCCTGCACGTGCTTGAATTATAGGGTGGTTCTGTTTGTCTTGACCATGGAAGTACAGTTTCTGTTCGCCATGCTATATCTGATGCATCTTTGCTCATCCTTAATGAGATTAGATGTCAAACATGATTTATGTATCTCATACCTGTTTCATTCCACTTGTGGATTCAATAATGCCTAAATTTTTTGTAAAATAAGGCTTGCGAACATGCCTGATATTTGTTAAAACTTTTTTTTGACCAGTCAATCATTCTGTGCAGAATCTTAAAGAGTATAAACTAGCCAAACTGACCCCT
The DNA here is from genome assembly GCA_030490835.1 of Annona cherimola. Taxonomy (NCBI): domain Eukaryota; kingdom Viridiplantae; phylum Streptophyta; class Magnoliopsida; order Magnoliales; family Annonaceae; genus Annona; species Annona cherimola. The sequence goes on from CM059972.1 coordinate 1,273,490, forward strand.
ATTGAGGCTGGTTGCTGTCGGCCCCCATCTGAGTAAGCGCTTTTTCTTTCATTAAAACTTCAGACTTGTGCTGTTGTATGTCAAGGTCCTCATGCCCACATGCACAATTTATTTATTATTTATTTATTTTTGTATTTCTGTTAATGCATATCTTGATAAGGTTCTTTGCTGGTTAATGCTGCTGGGGTATTGAATGGCCACAGAATTCTCTTTCAACAGTAGTTTTAATGCTTGTTGGTAGGTGAAATAAAATATAGTAATCCACACATCTGCATGCCTTTTTCAAAGATGTTGGAGCCTGTGGACCATACTTTTGATGTTAGTCACTGTAATTACTGTTATGAAGATATTGTCATTGACGGGATTCAAGAATCAATTACCATGTTGGAGGAAGATGACTCAAGTAATGACAAAGATCCACCCATTGGCAGGATATTTTTATCATTATCAAGATGAGTGGGAGAGAGTGGGAGAGAGAAAGGATACAAGAAATACATATCATATATGCATGTTAATATTGTAGTTCCACTTTCTGGGAAACATTGGGAGGATGAGTAAGATATTTTGGAGATAAAGGGATCACTGATCACTGATGCCAAAGACATGCTCTAGATCCTCTTTCATGGATGTGTCTAAATCAAATTGATGGCAGTAGACCTCTCTCATTGTTTCCCACCCTCATGCTAGGTGTGGGTATCCTGCCATCAATGCTTCCTACTATGATTTGAGTTTCCATCCAATAAGTAGCAACAAGGATTGCAAGCTTTACAAGAACTCTCGGGCCCACAAATGCTATAATTGTGACTCCTGCAGGTAAGATTGCCCATTGTCACATTCTGTCTTCTGCCAGATTTTCATTTTCCGAGATTCCACTGATCTTCTTTTGTTATTTTCCAGGGCTGGAGTGGCACAGTACATGAAGACCGAGTGGAGAGTTGTTGCTTTCTTTAATGTGGTTCTGTTTGTTATTGTGGTAAGCTCCTTATGAGACTCTCTATAGGAGGAACCATGAATGGGCATTTCATACTCCCACGTTTGGGGGATCAAGAATATTCACCAGGTGACTCCACAGCTAGTTGTCCCAAAATTCCTGCTGGTCCAATTACTGAGCATACTATGTGCATGTGGCAAGATGGTGTTTTTACGGGGCAGGTCTGATAGCTTCCATAATGACATCTTCCTTTTCATTTTGCCACTGGAAAGACTCAAGCAGTAGTGAAACTGGATTGTCCTTAGAGGTGGTTAAAATTCAAGAATAATACCCAGCATGTTGCTATGGGATTGTTAGATCCATGATTTCAGTTTCAGTTGGAAGAAAATGACCCAAAGTTTGCATGAACGTTAGCAATTGTTCATTTCATGTTGACCTGGGAATGTTCTGCTTCTCCCCACATGTCGAATGATATCGAAATAATCACTCCAATTTGCTTAGTGTAGAATGGATATACTAATACCTCTGTTCACTATTTCAGTCCATGATATACTTTGTTGGGTGCTGTGCAAGAAGAAATGCTTCAATCAGTCGATCCAAGACATGAAAATAGTAGAAATTTCTGCTTGTGGATCGTTAGATCCTTTCATCGGAGGTAGCTCAACGAGTTCTCTTTTTGCTGCTGTGTGCACTTCCAGGGGCGAAATCCGCATCTTGGGGTTCTGTTGGGAGGTCTGCAACTGTTGCTGCATTGGAGGACGGGGCGACGAACATCCAAGTTCCCCCACCTCATTATCTTATGAAGTAGCTTTTCTGAAATGACGTGATGTCATACATCTTCATGTCATCCTGTTCCTGTAGATTTGTAGAATCCGGATTCAACGGCAGAATTTTTTTCTGGGTAATTTCCACAATGTTCGTTTGCATTGGATGCCTTCTGCCATGATAACTGATAAAAATGTGTTTGACCCTGTTCGCCCCTCGACCTTGGATCTGAGCTATTATAAGGCATCTGTTGGGGTGCACGTTGCACCCTAGTTGAGGTGCGCCATGAAATGGGCCCTACTCTGTATCTATTACAATACCCAGCTTGGCTCGAACTCTATTATTCCAAAAGCCTAGTTTCAACGGAGGTAAAATAGGATTGACTTAGGGTTCATGCGAACCTGACCAAGGGGGCAAAAAAAAAAAAAAAAAACACCAAAGACTAACCCTGATACCAATTTACTCAGGATATTTCAGGTTATTTGCAGAAATAACAACCTTGTACCAATTTGCTCAGGTTATTTGCAAAGATTACTCTCTAAATTTGTTTATTTATGATTATAACCAAGAAGTTTTGATATTTGCACATATAATCCTTTAATTTTTTATGTTGTGAAAAAATAACCGTGTGAATTAATTAGATTTCGAGAATGGCAGTCAAGTAGGAATCATATAAGATGTTTAACACATGAAAATTGCTATGATATAGGTGTATTTGAAATGGAGAATGCACGCTCACAGGGTTGTTTTTCACAATATCCAAAGTTGGAAGGTTATATTTGTAAATATTGAAACTACGAGGTTAAAATTATAAACAGACATTTATGAGGTTAATTTTACAAATAGCATGGATATATTTCATATATATTTTTAATATATTCTCTTATACAACCAGACGTACTCTTATGTTTCGTATTACTCTTAATATATATTTTTAATTGACAGGTGCATTAACATTGAAAATATTTATTCTAAGATAATTATTTTCATAATCCGAAGTAAATAGTACACTTGTTTAAATATTATTGATTAAAGGTGAATTCGAAATTATATTATAATATTATTTGTATTTTTACAAATGTTAAGAATACGCTAATTCACTTTTCAAAACTTGTAAATTAATGTTAAACAAATAGTTTCAAAATAAGGGTGCGTTTCGCAATTATGAAGACTTATCAATTTAAAAAATTCTCTCCATAATTATCTTATTTTTTAATTATTTTTGCATATTCCTGTACAATTATTCTACTATTTAATTATCGCATCTTCCATTTCAAAAAATTTTACACTAAAAACTTTTCTAAGTTTTATCAAATATCAAGCGCACCTTAAAATTAACAGATTTGATTTTAATTTAATTTTAATTTAATCATCGAAGTATGTCAAAACATTATTAGGCATTGATGTCACTATAAAATGCGAATGCCCCTCCATCGAAGCAAAAGAGAGAATTTCATCCAAATCCTAAGATTCCTGACTGCCTATCAGGCGGTTATAGGACGTGGAGGGGATCGTTGCCCGTCCATCAGAAAAATTTAGATAGGTGCGTTTAGCATTCTCATAGATTTGGTGATCTAAAACGTTTTGATCTAAACACTTATCTCATTTTCTAATTATTTCTTTATATCTTACTGTACAAATACTCCACCTTCAATTATTTTTAGACAAAGACTCGCACAACTATTCTACTTATTGTAAATTTATTCTCTTAACTCCTCATCATTACTGCTATCATATCACACGTCTCTCATTATAAAAAATTTTACACCAGAAACTTTAAAGTCTTCAGTTTTAAAATTTTTATCAAATACTAAACACGCCTCACATGTACATAACTTTCATATAATCCTTTAGATGTGTTAGGATCATCCCATTGGATCCAGTGAAATGACATTTTTCGTCCTCAAAATTTTTCCAGATTTCACCACGTTTCTCTAATTTCAATCTCTCATTTCAAAATACATAAGAAACCAAAATTTTCTCATTCTCAAGATTACCTGTTTGATTCTCAATACAATTTTTCATTTTCTAATACACATCCCCAAGTCATGTTGACCATGGAATATTTCCCATTAATGTCCATACAAATGCATTAATTTACGCTGGGATATAATAAAATCCTTAATGCGGATACAAATGTTTAGTACCAACAAACATTTCTGTCGAAGGAAAAAATCAAAAGGTTTAAAGACAACACAAACTAACCACAGTTTTTCCATAACAAAGCGAAAGAAACACCTTGTTTCTTGGGATTCTCAAGCTGCAGCACGTTTGGTTATATCAATCTATCCATTTGACATATGGTTAGACAGACTTCTCTAATCAGTTTCTTTTATAGGACTTGGCATCATTCCACCTTCATCACTTTCTTCCTTTGGCCTTCTTCCCATAGGTGAGATTTGGATGAATTGTTCCCATGATAAATGATTTGTATTACATGGGCTCAGATAACGGGTATAAAAAATCAAAATAGAGTCCATCTTTTCTAGATGAACTGCTATCATAATGGATGACCCTACTTGGGGAATTTCATATTGGATGGTTCTTGAGATGCTTTGATGGCAGTCAGATCAATACGTGCAGCAAAATGGTCAACACCAATAGAATCTTTTGGTCTAGTGATCCGAAGAATGGATGCCTGCATGGAAAGAGACCATAACAGCTCAGGCTCCACCTGATCACAAATCTTACCATCTGGTGGGAATACTCGAACATCTCTCTTGTGGGCCATAAATCTTCCTACAATGTGATTGGATGCAGGAAACTTTCGTCTGATCATCCATCAGGTAACCTACATGAACTTGAGCATATGGCTACTGACGGACAAATCAGCCTGATTTTCATGCTAGTTGAGGCCAACAGATTGGAAAAGTAAAATTTCATGACTCTATGCAACAGAGTACCTGACTCATCATCCGCTTGCAAATAACATTAATCTATACCAATATGAAGAAACAACAGATCACAGAGACACATTTTACTAAATTTTATACCTTTGGTCGATCCATGCAGCTTCCCAGATAACCAATACCAAATGACAAAGATGAGTAAGCAGCAACCAGTTCCACTGCTTTCAGTTCAGAAGAATTTCCTGAGGCCTATAAGGGGGAACAAAAAGCAAGAATTAAGCAAACTGCAATGGCTGATGAAATGTTGGAATCTGCTCTTCAGATTTCACAGTAGGTGAAGGGCCTTGGATCAAGTAGCCCTCGTATGCATCATTGCCAGTAGATCAGAACAACCACGTGCTCCAGAGTCCAGAAAAGACAATTCAGCCAACCTTTTTCAACGATAAAGGAAAACGTTAGAGAAGCTTACTATTTCCGAAGTATCAGCCTGCACAAGTAGCACTCCAGAACCTCTGTCAGAGCCTTGCTCGCTCCCATTGATGACAGACTGAAGGACTTTCATACAAGCAGAGGCTGGACCAGCTTGGGATCTACCAAAAGTAAAGTGAACATGTCACAACAGAACATTGCTAGTCAGCGACTGCAATGTCAAGTTTGGGGGGTTTTTGTTTGGGTGGGGGGAGGGAAGTGCCCAGAAGATGCAACAACAAAGTAAAATGTAGAATGTAGAATGTACACCTCTTAGTTGTATTGTATAGTAGGTTGATGCACAGAGCGTGTGACAATTACATAGATATGTTACAGACTCTTTAAATATATTAGCATGAAGCAGCGTTTCGCCAAAATGTTAATCTCTCGACATGCACGCAACCACACACGACCAAATTGGAGTTGGACTGCATTTTTAGACCATTCCAACCAAGAACCCACTCAGTTTGGTTCTGCCTACTTCATGTTTGATAAAGAAGACTGAACCAAAAAGACTGATTCAATTAGTTCTCAATTCCAAACCATCTAGAATAAAACTTTTCATATTAGCGGTTGGAAATGGAGATCAATTCAATCATCTAAATTTGAATTGACCCATTTGACCTGACAACAAATCAGACCAAGCTATCGGTCCAGTTCAAATAAGCATCCCTAAACCCAAGAAACTTGATTAAGCATTCTTAGTTTGATTCAGGTTAAGGTCAGGAATTGCTCTTATGTGCTACAGGTGCTGCTCACAACTTATATAGGCCAAGTTAGAAAATCATCATCATCACATGTTAATTCCACCAAACTAGGATCAATTAAATGAACTCTGTCATACATCTATCCTGGTTCATGTCGTCTGTAGCGCAGAAATCTTCTCTTTTTTTTCCCTAATTAACCCTGTGTCCAGGTCCTTCAGCCTTTCTGCCCTTCTTTTTATTCTCTTACAGCCTTCTATTTGCATAGTACATCAATCCTTTTCGCAAAAAGTAGAACAGGCAAGGGATCTAGGAGGTTGTTAAAGTGTGGCCCGATACAGTCATTTTGGCTGACAGACTAGGTCATTGCTAAAGGCTCAACTTCACAACTTCACAAGTCTAAGGCATCAGGATCCAAGAAGGCCGGGGCCGCAACTGACATCTCAAATGGAAAAGATGTTGCAGACATGCTGGACCAGCATGCACATCAAGAGAGAGATTATTTGAAATTTAGTCCCATCAGAAGCCTTAACTAGCTAAACTGTATTTATTACTTAGAGACAATAGGGGAGAGCATACTGTGATGATGACACACAGCATTCCCGTGCCGCAAAGCCTTTCATCAAGAATTCTCCAGCTCCTGTAGCACAACAACCAACCTTGAATGGTATTCCAAAAGGGCCTTTGGAGGAAGCCCAGCATCCAGATCCATACATTGCAGCCAATCCAACACGCCCACTGACCTGATGACAGTAGACATTGTCACATCTCTCGATAATTGACAAGAAGAGCCAATGAAAGAATAGCTTCTCTGATAACACCAAGAGGAAAAGCACTGCAAAGATCTACCACGTATAAGAATTTTCACAGAAGAGCAATGAAAATGAATGAAAAGCAGACAGCAACATGGTACAGACCTGCCCCCTCAATCATCCAAAATTAATAATATTTACAATCATACATTGTCATTGGTAGACTGTTATCCCATAACAGATGTTAGCAGATTTATATCAATGTCGAAAGTGATCATTGCATTCATCCACACAACTGAAAGAACTTCCTGACAAGCTACTAAGAATAACAATTGTCCATACTGGCATACTCCATAATTTATGGTTAGAAATATCATCAGTTGTGCTATTGGACATTACCGATTGGCCTTTTCATTAACGAAGGGGACAACTTATATCAGAGGGAAAATGTATGACAAATCTCTGCCATAATTATACTGTCTGACTGATTTCTCATTTAATTCGGCATATTTGTGATAAATGTGAATATTCTTCACAAAAGAGGTAGGATCATACAACAAATGATCCTAATGAATGTTAGATTTCATTACAAGGCCAAAGAGATGTGTAGCTTAGGTTACCACTAAGTGTCCAAACCAGTTATGATCAATCATCAAAAAATATAGGGGGCATTCGGTAATGTTAATAGGGGATGGGAAAGTGGAGAAAATCTTGAAACTTGTGAGAGTGGTGCAATATGAGTGGGGAACTTGGATGAAAATATAGGGGGGTAAAAATGGAAAAAGTAGGGTATTTTTTTTATCGGGCCACCCACTTCGGATAACTAGGTACTTGACGAAGATGTAGTCCAGGGGAAGGGCAATAAGGCCACTACTTCCAACCACCTTTGAACCCTAGACCTCCCTATCTTGAAAAAGTAAGATAGTTTAAGTAAAATGATTGAAAAAAATGTAAGGAAACGAGTTCCCATTTCCCCTCCTGCTATTAACGTTACCAAACACCACCATAGTGTGAATAACTCTACGATTAACCATGTCATACAGCACAGGAATAGAAGGGCCGCACAACAAAATTGTGTTACATATCAAAGACAAATCACCACCACCATCATCTTCGTCCCATGCAGTAAGCCTAAGTGAGGTTAGACATATGGATTTTGTTCTGTCATTCATTTTCAGTGTTGGATCATAGCTCAGTAAGCCTACCCTTCCCAAAAATAAATTCACTCCTAACTAATCCAATTTCTGATTTCTGTTGCAGATAATCAAAGTCATGAATAACTAGTAATACATGCCATCGCAGAATCATATTGAATGGTGAAATATAAATGTGTAAAGGGAAATAACCTTCAATGCAATACCACCACTTGAGGCTCCACAGCCCACGTGACCTAGATTGTCCACGCAAATAACTCCAACAGTATCAGAAATCACATCTTCTTCTGAACCCTCCACAGAACAGCACTTACCCCCATTGCTGGTATCCTCAGCAAACTCGTTTCGTTGCACTTCTGCTTCACAAAATAAGGCATGCTTTGATTAAGAAAATCTACATGTTGCTACTCCATTCAGACTATAAGCAGGATATTGCTGATCTCCTTTCTAAATTAAAGAGGTTCAGAAAATATGCATATACAAGACAAATATTTATCTTGACTGTAATAAACCTGAAAGGGTAAATTACATAGTAGGACAGGAAAAATGCAAGTGTGTCCCACTCAAACACTACATATGCAAAATAGATAATTATGTCAATGTTGTAATCCATATATGAAAAAAATGAAACAAATACAGATATAGTGTCACAGCTGGTATTTTATTAACTGAATGCTGCAACAATATGGACTGTAATATGGTGCGGGTCCTGCTTGTGCAAGGTACCTGGATGAACCCTGGCATCAGTCTAAACATTTCACTTTTTTTATGCAAGAAGTTGCTGCTTCCATATTCAAATCCTCATCTTCATGCTGACACCTGAGGCTGCAAATTTTATGCTCCAGGTCCCAATATTCTTCCAGATGCATGCATTATATATGCAAGAGGTAGGAGAATGGATCAAAATTTTCGTTCAAAGGGTGTGTTTGGTTGGGCTAAAAAAATGTTAACCAAAACTCTTCAATCGAAAACTTTTTACTCCCTATAACTACCCTATTTTTTAATTATTTTTTCATAATTTCTTATACAAACTACTCTACTTTTAAATCACGTCTACACAACTACTCGTATAACTAACCTATCTATTTTAACTTTAGTCTTTTTATACCTCAGCATTATCCCTATGATATCACATAATTTTTCATCAATTTGACAATTTTTACCTCAAAAACTTTTCATCAAAAAATTTTACCCCCAACCAAACACACCCCAAATGTCTCCAAAGTTTTTTCCAGTGGCTTCCATGGCTTTTAGTTGCTTCGTCCATTGATTTCTTCTTCTTTGCTTAAAAAAGAAGAAGAAAAACATTCTTGACTTCAATTCTTTGAAGTGGTCGTGTGGCTCATTAATTATAAGGAGGTTACAGATCTTTGAAGACCCACTGCAGTAGCCTGCCGGCATGTCTCTGCATCTTTATCACTTCAGTTTTCCTTTTTGGGCCTTATTTCTGTAGCTCTTGGAATGTAGAAATCCCCATTTTCAATTCCCCGTCTCACTTTTCCAAAACACAATGGTGTGAAGAAAGGGAAAAAGCTTAATACCTGATTGTCCTTGCACTGCGGAAACCGTTCTAGGATTTGAAGAATGTTCTGTGGAAGAACTCTCAGTCATTCCTTTGGCCTCATTAAGCATTGCTTTATATCTTAACCATCGCGCTTTTGCCCTCTCTGTAATCAGCCACTTAGGAAAGAGGCAAATGATATTAAACAGAAAGAGAAAAACAAAATAAAGGCAAAAAATTATTTTAAAAAGTCATTAAGTAACAAATGAAGATAAAATAAAAGGTTTTCCGGGCTCAAAGATCCAAACAGAAGCAATCTTGGAAAATCCTGAAATTACATTTGTTTTCTGGATTTGTATAAGTTCAAATTTCCAAGAACAGGAACTTATGATATGTTAGCAATCTCTGAGGAGAATCATTAATTATGAGATCTACAGATGTATTTTGGTGCCTAAAGTTGCACAGGCAGGCCCCTATATTAACTACTCTTGATGCAACACAAACAACAAGTTAATAACAGGAACTAGCAAATTACAAAAATACCAATCCAGGAGCTCACTGCATAAAATAGAATATTACCTTTTCAACATCCGGTATTTTTTCTGATAAAACAATACTCTTACATTCAGCCCATTTTCGTGCACCTTCACCAACCAAAAACCTGGAAAATCAAAAGGCATGTGATTCAATGTTTGAGGGAGAGAAAAATGCCTCAAATGCAGATTTTGTAGTACGTGTTTGAGAAGAAGGAAAAAAAGTGTCAAAATTTTGACATAGATAGAGTAATTATGTGATATGATAGGAGTAATGGCTAGGGGTAGAGGAAATAAAGTTGAAATAGATAAGATAGTTGTATGGAAAGATGTGAAAAAATTATTAAAAATTCAGGTAGTTCTATAGAGAAGTATGTGGAAAAGTAGGGAGAAATTTTTTTTTCTTTTCTCCTTGGCCAAACACGCACTTAGGAATTGCAAATTTATCTGTAAAGGAATGATAATAACCATGCAATTCCTTCTGTACGAAGGCAGTGGTGCATAGACCAATTAGGCATCAGATTTAGGTCCTAAAAACATGATAGTGATGGCAACATCTCTAAGAAGAAAGAACGGGCTTACAGGCAGTGATAAAAACACTTTACATTGGAGGTATTCGCCCTAACAATGAATGACCCATCAGTTGTTCCTTTGCCAAACAAGCAGCAATTTTGATGGGATTTCTCATGCCTGGTCTACAATAAACAAATGGACAGTCAACACTCATGGATTAGCATCCACAAGATAAGAAAAACTTGGTTTTGGAGTTTTGCCTCACTTAGGAACCAGAAACATATTCACAAAAAATCAGCATGAATATGACTCAGATAAACCATTCAAAATATAATTTTTTAACAAACTTTGGTTTAGGCCACATTTGTTACATTGTCAGCAGCCAAAGAATTGGAACACAAATGTCCCAAAATTAAGCATGCAAACATAAGCACAGCTAACATAATTCAGATTATAAAATGGAATAACAACGAGGAAAAATACCGGGCACTGCCCCAACAGATCCAAATGCCCCAGAACAATCCATAATACTGGCATCACCCTCTACATGACCATCCTCTGTCAAATTTGAACCTCGACCTGCATTTGTGCTTGGATCATCCTGGAGAAAGGTACCAAAGATTGTCATGGTCTTAATCATGTACTTCCAATGAACATGGCCCGCCTAGATATTAGTGGAGAAAAAACATTCATCAAGCTAATTCATTTAAATGGGTGATGGCTGGAAACAAACAAAATTGATACACATGGGAAATGGCTTATAGTGACCATGAATGCACAGATTTTAGGTCACAAAAGAATTCATCCATGAAGTTCTTATCCCACTAAACTACTTCGCAATGAGGGAAAAAAGAAATCATCAAAGCGACAGAGTGGAAAGGAATGACGGTTGAAGCAATCACCTCCAACACTCGAATTGCAGCTATAACTGCATCAATGCATCCACCAGAATCCTGATACATAGCAAGTACCAAGGAATCAAACAAAAATGTTGGACATCAAATAAGCATCTCCTCCTATCATAACCTCCAACATAGTGCTGATAAGCAGATTTCCTTCTTTTTCATAACAGAATGTTAAGTGCAAGAAGAAACATGGTCGGATTTCATTGGATTTTTTTTTTCTAAATTCAAAAAATATAACATTGTATGAATAACAAAAATATTCATTAATCAAATTACTTGGATACTCAATCCCTGCATTTAAGGGTTCAAATGTTAACAATGACAAGAGAATCTCCGCCTCGTAGATGCTTTTCGAGCAGTACAACTAGCCCTATTTAATCAAAGTTTAGTCTCCTCCTTGTCATTGCAACCTACGGGAAACAGTGACTACAGTTGAGTACTGCATGCTGACACAGATTTTTAAATTCGGACCACTAACATTATCATGGGGGAACATCTGTCTTGAACACAGCATCTCAAGTGCTAAGCATTGCTCCTTTTTAATCAAAATTTCCAGTATCCCTCATATCCTCATTGCATACAAATGTCATACAAAAACAAGCCTTCCAAAAAATCAGAACGAAAAACATTTCAGACTAGAGCCCGAGAAGGTAGCATTTAGACTCTCGAATTAACAGAACAGTGATTCCATCGGCATCACATGACACGAAAGTGACATAAGATTCAGAATCTCCAATATTTTCCAGTAGATTCCAGCTGAATATGTACCAGTGATCTATTCAAACGCCCTACTTTTAATCCACGTCAAAAAGCATCGGTGATTCGATCGTTTGATCCCCCACCACAGACTCAGAACTGAAGTGCATCTGTGCGTGTGCTATGAAAGAAGAAGAAGAAGAAGAAGATCCTACCCCGTGCCAATCCGACTCAATTCTACGTGCAAACGCCTGTAGAGAAAATAATCTGAAAGTGAAAGATTGGAGAGGAGGGGATTACAGCTCGAAGGATAGCGGCGGCGGCGCGGCAGGCGCGTTTCATGGCTCGTCGGAGTGGCTGCTCACTTGCCGGAGCATGATAGCCCGCGCCGACGTGAACTGCTACGAAGAATCTACGGCTGCAGTTACTCCTCTCCTCTTCTCGCTCCATCTCCGCCTTTGCTATCCGTGCGTCCAGTGTCCTGCTTTCAGCTGAAATGACGAGGGAAAAAGACGCTGCTTTTTCGGATTTCAATCGCTTCTGCAGTATAGCAGTGTATAGCTCAGCCCAGGCCCAAGTATCGAACATAATTATTATTAAGTGCTCCAGAAATTTTTTCTAATAAGTTTATTTTGTACGTATCTTTCAGTTTTTTGAATTTATTTGTAATTTATTTATTTTCGAAAGCTAACATAAAATATTAAATAAATTTAAAAACTATCAAATTTCATAGACCGAAAATCTGCGTAGGGTTTGCGTATCAAAATTTTTTTAAAAAAAAATGTGCTGGCCGCCAAATCACAACCCTTTGGTTATTTGCACATGGACCTATATTTGCCAAATCACAACCCTTTGGTTATTCTATATCTGCAATTATTTTCAAGCATGTGTATGGCATTAAATTTTATGATGAAATGCTCCCTAAAAAAAAAATATCTTGAAACTGCCTTCATTCTTCAAATTAGACTTTAGTTTATTCAATATTTCACTTCACCACCAATAATAATAGCACTGATCAATTTATATACATATATATATGCACCAATACTTAATACATACAGATGTTTCAAGCGTGTACCATCATGGGTGAAAATTACTAAGTGAGCCTTATATTGACGCTTAAATCAAAATTCAACCTACTAATTATATTTAAAACTATTTATCTAACTAAAATTACAAGTTTCATTAAAATCAAATATATGTAAGTGACCCATTTGAAAAGCTATAAATCAGCATAGTAAATCGGTTTAATTTATTTACACATTTAAAACTATATATTCAACATCTAAGGTCTGGGTTCTATAGAGTATTAGTATATAAGCATTTTTTATAATTTCAATATAATTGTGATTTTTTATTAGCTTCTACAACTTACATAATATTTTTTTATTTTCACTTTATATCTATTATATTCATTTCGTTCTTTTTTATTGGCATTTTATACACTATGGCAAACCTAATCCTCACACCGTAAATAAATTTTTCTATAAATACCCTCATTTTTAGGAAAACATCTATAAATACTTCTACTTTTGGGAGGGCTAACAAAATAACACTATTTGCCCAGATACAAGTTCAAAATATCACTACTTATAAAAGAGCCCTTCACACTAACCATCAGAGCACCACCCTTGGTGACATATTCATTCAATTGATAATTTCTTTTTTTCTTTTCCGTAAACAAATACACTCCAATTAAAATCATTATAGTTGTTCTAGTATCGAAATATCACTACTTATAAAAGAGCCCTTGACGCTGACCATCAGAGCACCACCCTCGGTGACATATTCATTCAATTGTTAATTTCTTTTTTTCTCTTCTATAAACAAATACACTCCAATTAAAATCATTATAGTTGTTCTAGTAAAGTTTTTTTGTTTTAAATAAAGTTACTAGTTGTATTTTGTTTTCGCCATCAATATAAGCCTAGACGAACATGTTTTCTTTCATCAAAAAAAAAAAAAAAAAAAAACTAACAAGTTTTCATCCTAAGTTAGATAATACATGTCCAATTGGATTACTCCTACGGATATTTTTATCCTTGTGAATCCAATTACTTATCATTATTTTTTAAAAAACATTTTCTTATATAATTATTTATTATATTTTCTATATTTTTTATTTACTTACTTTTAAATAATTCCTTTGAGGGTTTAAAGAGATTGGGGTTATAATCTCATTCTCTTGATCGGGAGCATTGAGCCTCAATGCTCTTAGGAGTTAGGAGGCATTTTTTATTTTTTAATATTTTTAAATATTTATATGTGAATGGTTGTCCCATGTACTCAAGTGTGTGAAATCAGTTGCCTTCATATGTGGGTCTAAATATGCATTTAATATTTTTTTATTTTTATCTTTGTTTATTAGTCATTATTTCTTATCCATTAATTTTATTTAAACTATAGCAAACCTCATCTTATAAAATTCTTTCCATACCAACCAAACTGGCCCATTAAAAGATAAAATTTTCATCACATTACCACTCATGTTTCCAACCGTTATTAATCTTTTAATTAGAAAGTCCTATTAAACTTGTTCATACTCATGTCATAACCAGCAACACCCTAAGTGATTTTTAAGTTTTAGATACTTCGCTTCCATTTTCCCAACACAGCTGCATCTATGGGTCTATTGGGTACAGATAAAAATAAAAAATATTACTGTTTTCTATATACCTTTTGATATAATTTGAAATCCTAAATGGTTAACTATCTTATTTCTTCTATTATTATCTTTATATTTTACTTTTTAACATTTTTTCATACAATGATAATATTTATTTTAACTTTATTTTTTTCACTCGTTTGGTTTATAAGTGGGTTTAAAGAAAATATATTGTCATTCAATTTATCGCATTGTGAGGTCCATATTTCACAAGCCCAAATAACTTTTTTGGAACTGTCTATAGTTAGGAATAGAGTTTTTTTGAAAATAAAATATTATGTTGTTAATTTTTAAGAGTGGGAAAAGTATTTACATGAAATAACAGAGTCATCTCGATCTCACACAATCCTCATTCCATCCAACGTGAACAGGAGAATATCATATTCTAACTTTTGTACTTACACTTTTACATATTCTCAAACGCACCCTAAGCCCCGATGTCAAATATCCAATAAATATCCTTAATATTAATTAATCGAATCAATATCCCCAATGTCGAATAACTCAACAAAAGCTCTAAAGCCCTTTTTTGGAACAATGGTAAAAAACTATGCAGTATGAGAAAATTTTTATGGGAAAAGAAAGATTCCATCGCACACTCATATGATCCTCATTCTATCCAAACTGTGAGCACAGAATTTCATATTCTAACTTTTTCATTTTGACTAGTTCATATTCTCAAACGCACGACAAGCGCTGATGTTAAATAATCCAATAAATATCGATAGTGTTAAGTAATAAATATCCCCATGTAAAACAACTCAACAAAAGCCCGGAGCCCTATTCGAAACAATGGCAGAAAACTCCCCAATCTGAGTTATTCAAGAGCCGTGGCAGCATACATCGATATCGTTGAGCTCTACCATGGTCGGGATTTTGCGGGACAATGAGGATAACGACCAAGGCAGCATATGTTGTTGGGTTCTCCATTTGGCCAGCAAGGAGGGCAACAATGGCGTCTTGTTGCAATTGGATTTTCATCCAGCAATGGCTAATTGGCTGGATGGTCAACGGCAGCCATGACAGGCGAGTCGTCGGAGAGAGGATGGTAAGGTCTAAATGGTAACAAATCGAAACTTAGGGTGTGTTTGGTTAGAGGTAAAACTTTTGATAAAAATTTTTTGAAATAGAAGTTGTCAAATTGATAAAAAATGATGTGATATAATAAGAGTAATAATGAGGAGTAAAGATAATAAAGTTAAAATAGATAGGTTAGTTGTATAGGTAGTTGTGTAGAAATGATTGAAAAGTAGGGTAGTTTGTATAGGAAAATGTGAAAAAATAATTAAAAAATAGAGTAGTTATGGAGAGTGAAAAGTTTTGGATTGAAAAGTTTTGGTTAACATTTTTTTGCCCCAAACAAACGCACCCTTACGGAGTTTAAAATGGAAATATATAAATTTTAAATTTTAAAATGAGGCACAACTAAGTAATGATTTACTTATCTCACACTAATAAATTTTTTATTAATTATTTTTCTTTTATAAACTTGTTAATTTATATGTATTTAATGTATAAATCAAGTATTACCATTTTCGGATACATATTTTTAGATTTAATTAAAAATTGCTAAAATACGGCTATGTTTAAAATATAAAAAATATATACATATATCCAAAATAGTAATAAAAATAATTAATAACTAAGTTCATTAGTATGGATTAAATAAGTCATTACTTAAGTCAAGCTAGTGAGATCATACCTCTTAGATAATTAAAATATTAAATTCTTTTAGAAAATATGTGTGAAAAGAGATCGATTAGCAAATGTCATAATGATAAGATTTGAATTTTCTTTGAAAATGATTCTTGCTAAAAAAAATGGGAAAGAGAGAGGAAATCACCAAAATTCACAAAATAAAAGGAGCTAATAATTTGTTACTGTTTCCTTCCAAACGTAGAAATATTTATAAAATATGAATGATTTTATTAGTCCGAGCTAAGTAAATGTCATAAGTAATTTGTTACCGTTTCCTTTCAAATATGGAAGTATTTATAAAAGATGAATGATCCTGTTTGTCCGAGCTAAGTAAATGTCCCGCTTAGTTCATATAAAAAAACTTATTTAAACATATTTTTTATTTTTCTCCTACACATGTTTATCTTAGTGTATCTAATATATATATCAAATTTTACTATTTTTAGATATGTGTATATATTTTTTAAAGATTTTTAAAATAAGGGTATTTTAAAAACAGATATGCACAAATATTTAAAAATCTCAAAAAAAATATATGTATTAAAAAATGATAAATTTTGATTTAAATGTTAAATAAATTTAGATAAACAAGTGTGTAGAAAAAAGTACTTTTAAATAAGTTTTTTAAGATGAGCTGAACCGAATTTTTCTTTAGCCTTAGCTAACAAAACCACTTTTCCTTATAAAAAGAAATTATTGTGGTGGGTGAGGATGAGATGTGATTGATTGTCTTAGAGATGAGGAATAAATAAGATAAAATTGAAATAAATAAGTTAGTTGTGTTGGTATTTATGTAGAAATGTTTGAAAAGTAATATAGTTATATAGAAAAAAAAAAAAAAAACACCTTAGCTTTCGAAACCACTTTTTCTGCGGTGGGTGAGGATGAGATGCGATTGTAACATCTAATGTCTTAGTCTGTTTTAAATTTAAAAGAAGAAAAAAGCTCACACGTCCCAGTCGGTCCCGCGAAAATTTCGCCGTGAATCTTATCACGTGGGCGGAGCGTCAAAGTGGCACCTGATCTTATCGAGGCCCCAAAACAGACGGCCTAGACGTGCAGACCTGCACGTGGGTTCCTGCAAGAAAGGAGTAGTAGAATAGTCAGCGGACTGACCCAACGTCGCCTGCCGCCAGTCGCCCGCAACTGGGCATACTCAAATGTCAACTTCCATAGGCGGCATTTCTATGGAAAATCCGGCCACGCGTTCTGTTTCGTGTTTGGCGGCCAAGAACTTCGTCAGTACGACAGCCACCCGTCCACAAAACCCAAGCAACTTTTTCCCATTTTTCGTGATTTGCACAGGCCGCACGTATTGTGGCTAGGGCAGGCTGCCCTTGGGTGGATGGGTAGTTTGGGTAGATCAATGGGATATCTCGAAATGAATAAAATAAATTCTCATTTTACAACTTTTAGGTAGAATGTTTACGAATACATTTTAAAATAGAAATTGATTCAATGCACCCAGGTGCAAAATCAGCACTTCTATTTTTTGAAATTTTTATAATAATGTTAATTTAATATATTAGACAAATGTATTAAGTTTTACTATTTTTTAAAATGTGTAAATGCATTTTTATTTTTAAAAATAATGAAGGTTTTAGTCATTTTTAAATGACTAAAAAAGCCTATTTTAAAAAATCAAAATAATATATATTCATATCTATAAAAATAGAAAAATTTCATAATCAAAAGTAATAAAACTTAGTTTATAAATTAAGTATACTTAGATTAATAGTTTCATAAAAAAAAATTTGAACAATTTAAAAAATAATTGTAATTTCATAATAACAAATAATAAAACTTAGTTTATAAATTAAGTATACTTAGATTAATAGTTTTATCAAAAATATTTAAACAATTTAAAAAATAATTTTTTTATTACAACAAAGTTTTAATGCACCTTGATATATTTAATCTATTTCCATTAAAGAGAGAGTTAACCTAAATTGAATCCAGTTGAACAAAGTTATATCTTAATAGTGAATGTGATTTTCACCCTTTTTTAACTTATTAACCCACGTTATTTTAGACTAGTCAAGTTCCAACCTCATTTTACCTATAGTTTATTTTCTCTTAAATTTCCAAATCAAATGAATTTAGTTCCAAATTAGTTCCTTAAGATATATGATATAAATAAAATTAAAATAACATTTCTTCATATTTATGTATTTGATGTTATTTATATTTATGTTTGTCTAGTTGTTTGTCATTTTAAAATTATATTATAAATTATATTATTTACTTTTATATTTTTGAAATTCTTCATTTATTTTTATCGAAATTTTTTTAAATATATTATATAACTATATTTTGCTTATATTTAATTAGACTACATATTTTAGTTTTAGGGGATGTTTGGCAATAACGAAACATGGAAATGAGAGCGAATTTGTGGGAACACGGAAGACCAATCATCACTCAAATAATAACCCTATTTTTCTACTTTTATCTCTACATTCTAATCATTTTTTCTACCAATTATCTTCCATCATACCTATTTATTCCAACTTTACTCTGCTTATTTCTTATTAATTACAAAATTTTCAAAATATTTTTTTCCTATTCCACTACATCCCATAACTTTTTCCCATTCCACATTCCCAAATAATCCTTAGTTATATAACTTTTTCTGGATTAGGAGTAGTTATGTAACTTATTAATTCATATTGATATGAAATTTTAAACTTTTCTCTTTTAACTTAAATTAAATTTTGGCAACTTAAACTTTAACCTGAATTTCTATCCATTCCCATTTATATAAATAAAACTAGGATTAAAGTTAAGTTTTAAATTTTATAAATAAAACTACAATTATGTTTAAAGAGAAAAACGAGTTTCATGGCCTGACTTGCACCCTTAAAGCTAGACTCCTAGAAAATTAAGTTAGAGGTGATGATGTCACTAGCATTAATATATGAATGACTTTTAGGAAAGGTAGATAAGAGAATTTTTATAAAAATATAATAATAATAATAATAATAATAATAGATACTTAAACTAAAATATTATGTAATTTTTAAAAATCATGTTTAATTTATTTTTGATATACTAAAGCTTTTACTTTTTTTTACCTCAACACATGCGTTTATAATCCTAAGATATTATCATAATTTAATTGAAGCCATTTCTTATAATTAATATTATTAATTTGTTTAAGATAACAAATTATTTTAAATCATTAAAACACATACCGATCACACTATTTTGGAATATATATTATATGAAATAGCTCTAATATTAAGTAATTTCAATAAGTATTGAAAGTATAAAATTTTTATACACAACCGTATATTTGCAACAGAATATAACTTTGGTGTGTATAATAATAACCAGGGATAATTTAATGGAACCCTTCTGTTGGTCCCGAGTTGATGGCTAAACCCAAGAGGGGAGGGGTGAATTGGGTTCTTTTAAAAACTCTTTGGTAAATAAAAAACTTAACCCCTTTCAAAAAATTAATCCCCTTATGAAAGCTAATGGAGAGCAAATTAAAATAACGCAGTAATAGAAAACAGAACACAAGATTTATAGTGGTTCGGGCAAACCTTCCCTACTCCACTCTTCCAAGCTCACACTCCGTTGTGACTTGGGTTCCACTATGTATTCCTTGAATACACTTAGAGCCACCGCTCTCTTCTAGATTCAAAGCTCTAGGGGGCATACACAACTAGAGCCACTTGCTCTCTTCTAGATTCAAAGCTCTAGGGGGCATATACAACTAGAGCCACTTGCTCTCTTCTAGATTCAAAGCTCTAGGGGGTATATACAATCATTTGCACAAGTAGGTGATGAGTCTCACTCCAATCACACCCTACTTTGCATACACTTGATCTTAGCTACCCAAGCTAAATCAAGATTTATACAACCAAATAAAGAAATGAATAAAAACTACACTTTACAGATTTGTGTAGGCAGTTTTGAGCTCGAGGAAGAAATCAAAAACAGCTGGGATGATGATCGTTGAAGCAACCTGCAGTTTGAAACTCTTTCTTCCTTTGAAACACTCAAATATGGAGAAAAGGGATTTGAAAGTCTTTCTTGCACTTCTTTTCTCTCTATGATCCTTAGAGTAGTGTCACTTGCTACTTCTCACGTTCATTTGAATGTCCTTTTATAGATTGAGGAAAATGTGAACGTTGTAGATGTGGTTGGCGTGCAATAAATGAACTCCAACGTTCAAAAATTTGACCGTTATTCTCCAAGTCTAAGATGAGGTCGACTTGGCCTGCGACTTGGCTTCCAAGTCGCACATGGAGTCGACTTGGCCTGCGACTTGGGTTCTTCAGAAACTCAAGTCTGAGACTTGGGTCGACTTGGCTTTCAGACTTTAACTCAAGTTGATCCTGAAGTCGACTTGGGTTGCGACTTGGCTTAGTCTATTGCAAAAATGCCTTGATCTTTTTGAAGTGTCTTGAATCTTGCAAACCATTTGAAAGCTTTGAGTCCTTGCACAATATATGTATGTTCCTTGCTTTGCTTTGGACTCACTTGGTCTTTATGACTTAGGTATTACTCCATTTGGAAGCTAGCTTGAAGATTTGCTTTGAGCTTGATAGACTTGATTTGAATGTAGAACATGATTCTTGACTTTGAAATTGACTCATTTGTTTTTCATTATGATTCCTTGGACTTGAGTGATAAATCCTCTTGAATATCTTGAAAACTGCATCTTTGAAAGTTTGAACATCTCAAGTCGTGGATGGAGTCGACCTGGCCTGCGACTTCACCCAAGTCGCACCTGGAGTCGACTTCGTTTGCGACTTCGTTATGTTCGTTTCCACTTTTCAGCTCTGGATACTCCAAGTCGATGCTGGAGTCGACTTCGTTTGCGACTTGATTTCCCAAGTCGCAAGTGGAGTCGACTTGACCTGCGACTTCACCTGTTGCTTTTTGGGATTCATTCTCAAGTCGATATTTGAGTCGACTTTGGGATCGACTTCACCCAAGTCGAAGTCCAAGTCGACTTGGAGATCGACTTGACCTCTTTGCTTTCCTTAAACATTTAGCAAACATATTAGTACCTTTTATATACTCAAAATTAGTTCTTGTTAATCATCAAAACTCAAGATTTGGTCAATTTTATTGTTTTAAACATTGTTTCCAACACCTTCTTCTATCTAACAATTTCTATTTTTAACATCTTGATGATTGATGAAAAATTCATTTTATGTATTATATTTAACATCATTTATATTATCACGAAAACTCTTTCATTTATCTAGCGAATATCAATATACATAGGCCTCTCCCATCAAAAAACATATATAGGCATTGTCTACAAACATGTAAAATTAATATAATAAAATAATTTAATACTAAATAATAATTTTCAAATAGTGTTGATAATATCTAAATCATCTAAGATATCACTACTATGTTAATAAATGATTCCATAAAGTATTACCATATTTTAATACATATGTTAATTAATTTAATATTTTTCCTAATTTATACATGGATATATTTTTTAAAGCAAATGTGGCTTATATGCACATTGAATTTGGATGAAACTTGATCTTCTAGTTAACAAATGATATTAAATATAATAAATAGATTAAATTTTGCATCAAACATTAATATTTTAGAAAAAGAGTTCCATGAAATCACTTTTATAAAAATTAATTTCATAGAAGCATTTCTGTATAATAAATACAACTAAATAAGGGTGTGTTTAGAAAGTGATAAAATCTTTTGATGAAAAATTTTTAATATAAAAGTTTTTAAAATTGTGTAAAATAATGTGATATGATAAGGATAGTAATGAATAGTAAAGAAAATAAAGTTAAAATAAATAGGTTATTTGTATGGATAATTGTATAAAAACGATTGAAAAGTAGAATGATTATACAGGAAGTTATGAAAAAATAATTAAAAAATAGAGTATGTGTGGAGAACGAAAAGTTCTAGATTTAAAAGTTTTAAATGAAAATTTTTTAATGTTAAACAAACACAACCTAAAAAGTTTTTGTTCCAAAAATTTTGATGGTATCCCAACATGCTCTAAATGTAGTCAAATTTATATTACATTTACCTAAATTAATTTCTCAAATTACAAAACTTATCTGTGTAAAAGTAGTTTAAAATGATTTATTTACTCATGCGAAACGGATTAGGCATCTGCTTAAAGGATTCATATCCAAACACCTTTTTACTAATAAATTCATCAGTTACTGGCGAAAATTGCCGCTGCGCTGGCCGCCGAATTTTTTGCACGCCAGGCTGATGAATGTATGTAGATAATGATTGACATATTACATGGAATTGATTATATGAAATTTCATCTATTTTGGTATTTAGTAATAATTGATAAAAAAAATCCACTTTATTCGTTTATTTAGCATTATTTTGTAAGTCGAGAAATCTACAATTTTTATACAAATCAAAGACATGCATCGCCCGCGGTCACGCCTTCCCCCGACTAAAGTAGTGAGCCGTGTCCAAATGTTCACCAGCCCATAATTTGCAACAGGTTATGACAGCAATGTATCAGTAATGGTGTTGCTTTGTGTTGTGAGGATTTGCTTGTCTCCTCGGTGCTACGGTTATTGTTCGGTTCCTCCAAGTTACGAGGATTTGCATGTATTGATTTATAATATCAGATGACTTTTTATGTATACTTAAAAAAAAAAGAAAAATACATGCATGATCTTATTTGCGTTCACATATAAATTATAAAAAAATTATTTACATATATATTAAAATGTAATAATATTATATAAAATTATTTATGTATGTAGAAATGATATGTAAGATAGTTTAGACATTAAAAATACAATTTTGAAATTAATATTTAGAATCAAATATTTTATTATCATCATTTTACGTACTGCATGGAGCTCATTTACAACAATGTTAAATAGATGAAGAGGTTTTTTATTTAAAAAATAATTCTAAATACAATGCATAGATAAATAAAGTAGATTTAACATCAATACCGATTTTATAGAAGCTGTAGTCATTGATATCTTATGGGACCTTTATAGCGCCACTTGCTAACTTCCAAGAAGAAATCACTTCCGATTCCACTCTAGTCAATCATGTTGTTCACTCGTTCCTAGTTATAAGATAAAAGTGATTTTTGGATTAATGTATGGAGGTTTGCTTTTCGCTTCTAATTAAGACATCCAAGGTCATTTCAAAAGAATTCCTTTTAATTTTATTTAGTATTAAAAATAAATTTTATGGTTTTCATATTTACAAAATCACAGTTCATATAATAAGTTAAATTTAATTTTTTTTAGAGGGAGGGATTCAAGATAACCGGTTGCAAGAAACTGTTTGCACAATCTTTTACTTTTTAATTTAAATATTTTTTCAAATTTAAATTGTTTACCATGTTTATCCATGTATATTTATTTATAATTTTAAAAGTCACACTATTTAAAATTATTTTGTAGGGCCATTTTTTTTTGCCACATCAAGGAAATCTTGTGAAATTTAAACCATTCGTTTTATTTAAAATAATATTTTATACAAAATAAATGGTATTAAACAAAGTAGATGGTTCAAGTATAAAACGAAAAAAAGAGAGAAAAAGTTTAGATTCAGTTGAGAAGGGTGGAATGAGCTGGATGAGATCGTTGTGAAGAGACGAGATGAAAAAATATTATTGTGCATTGTGAATGAAAAAATTATATAAAGGGTGTGGTTTTTGGTATAAAATTTATTGAAATGAAATAAAATGATGCAATATGATCGAAAAATGAAGAATAGTAAAAAATAAAATTAAAATAGATAAGTTGATTATATCGGTAATTGTAGTTGTATAAGAACATATGAAAAATAATTAAAAAATTAAAGCAATTGTGATGAGTAAAAATTTTACATTGAAATGTTTTGATGGGAGAAGTTTTAGATGTAACCAAATACATAAAAAATAATAATAAAAAAGTAGGTTGTTTTATATTAAAAAAGAGGAAAGTATTTTTTTATAAGTATCCCGTGCTGGTGCTATTCTCATTCTGTCGCATTCAAATGCACCTACAATACAAAAAGGGTGTGTTTGGTTGGAGGTAAAACTTTTGATGAAAAGTTTTTGGAGTAAAAGATATCAAATCAATAGAAAAGGATGTGATATAATAGGAGTAATGATGAGGAGTAAAGAGAATAAAGTTAAAATAGATATGTTAGTTGTATGGGTAGTTGTGTAGAAAAGATTGAAAAGTATGATAGTTTGTATAAAAAAATGTAAAAAAATAATTAAAAAATAGAATAATTACGGAGAGTGAAAAGTTTTATATTGAAAAGTTTTAAGGGCTGTTTGGATACGAAGAAAACTTTTTAAAAAATGTCAAATATGGCTGAATGTGTCAGTTTTGTATGTGCGCGTTAATGCTATTATGGTTGGTAAAGCTGGTTTGAATGTACGGCCAATACAGCTGGACTTTTGGAAGCTATTCCCGCGCCCTTGAATTCATGAAAAATGGATTTTTTCATCATTTTTCTTCCGGTCCTAGCTCTTGATATGACGTCCTTTAGTAACAGCCGTAAGTATTTGAAAAGTTTTAAACGACGGGAAAAGCGAGTTGATAAGTTTTACACTCAAAAGCGAGTTTTCATGTTTACCAAACAGACCCTGAATCTAAACTTTTTCTCTCTTTTTTTTTTTATACTTTAGTTGACACTTTTTTATCCTAAATAAACCCAAAGTGTGTTTGAAAATGGATAAAACTTTTGATGAAAAGTTTTTGAGAGTAAAAGTTATCAAATGATGTGATATGATAGGGGTAATGATGAAGAGTAAAGATGATAAAGTTAAAATAGATAAGTTAATTGTGTTGGTAGTTGTGTAAAAATGATTGAAAAGTAGGGTAGTTATATGGAAAAATGTGAAAAAATAATTTAAAAATATGATAATTGTAGAGAGTAAAAAGTTTTAGATGGAAAAGTTTTAAATTGACATTTTTTATTAATTGACAAACACACTTGATTTTGATCATGTCATCCAAATCGTAGCCCATTTATAATATTTTTTATATACAACATTCTGAAACCTAAGAGGGTCTGTCAAGGATAAGATCTCATTTCCGCCAATCCACATGTTTTCTGCATTAAAAAATAATTTTTTTTTAAATCCGCTGAGAAATTGTCGTGACTCGTGAAGTCGCACCAATTTTTGCCCATAAATAATTGAAAGTTGGAGCTTGCTGAAGCGCAGCTCTCCGATCGACAGTCGATCACTCACTGCTCACTACTCACTACTCATCACCATGGACTTGCTCCTATGGATTTTGGTCCCCCTCGTCTCCCTTCTACTCCTCCTCCTCCACCCACTCTCACGTAGAAATCTCCCACCTGGTCCCTACCCATGGCCCATCATCGGCAACCTGATGTCCATGCGCAGCGGAGATCCCCACGTTGAGCTCATGAAGCTGGCTCAGGTGCATGGCCCCATCATGCTCCTCCAATTTGGCATGAAGCCTGTTATCGTGGCTTCCACCCAAAAATCGGCGATGGAGATCCTGCGCACCCACGACAAGGTCCTCTCCGGCCGCTTCGTCCCCCACAGCATGCGCTTGAAGGACCACATCAAACACTCGCTGGTGTGGGCCGACTGCACAGACGGGTGGAAGAACCTGAGGCGGATCGCCAGGACAGAGCTCTTCTCCACCAAGATGCTGGACGCGCACGTGCGTGTCCGGCAGCAGAAGGTGGGGGAGATGGTGGACTACATACGCAGGAAGGAAGGCGGGGAGATCAAGATAACGGAGGTGGTGTTCGGGACATTGCTGAATATATTGGGACATGTGGTGTTTTCCAAGGATGTGTTTAGGTATGGGGAGAAGGGTGATGAGGTGGGGATGCAGAAGCTGATCAGAGACATGTTGTATATAGCGGCCACCCCGAATCTGGCAGATTTTTATCCCTTCTTGGGGGGACTTGATTTGCATGGCCTTCTGCGGGCGTGCGAGGACAGGCTGAACAAGGTGATTGACTTGTGGAAGGATACGGTGGAGGAGAGAAGGGCTCGTAGGGACCCTTCGAAGCATGATTTCTTGGAAGTCTTGCTGGCTAACGACTTTAATGTTGCTCAGCTCAATGCCATGTTCTTGGTAACTTGTTATCCTTGACGTGCCTCTCTACCCCTTACTCATAATTAATGAAGTCTCGCTTATTTTGTTGGTCATAAAAATAAATGAATTTTATCATATACAAATTTCCGTTTGGAAAATTTTTTTCTTCACATCTTTTGATATGATTTAATATTTTAACCAGTTAATTATCTTACTTTTGTAATACCCATATAAAAAAAGCACACATTTTCGTTTGATAAAAAAGCTAATATTTTTTCTTTATATCTTTTGATATGATTTAATATTTTAACCAACTAATTATCTTAATTTTTTAATCCCGGACAGTAGGTCTCATATATTGATATTGTCTGCTTTAGCCAGACGAATCAGCCGTGTGGTTTTAAAATGCGCCATACCATATTTAAGCTTAAATTCATTTATAAACTTTTAGGAACTTTCTACCCTTTTTTATGTGAGATTTGGTTTTGAGCTATTAGATGTCCATCAGCATCCCTTTAGTTCATTCTCGAATCATAACTTAACTTAACTCTGAGTCTTCACCTACTCAACTTATTTCTAAGTCTCTGCCCCACATCTACTAGAGGATTTACTTTGATACTATTTGTAATGCCTAGATTTAAAAAATAATATTTGATCCGTAAATTATGAGTCTCACAATATCATATTGTTCGCTCTAGCATGAGATGTGAGATTTGGTTTTGAGCTATTATAGGTCCACCAACTTTTGCTTGATTCATTCTCAAATTATAACTTACTCAATTATAGGATTTTGCACATTCAATTCATCTCTAAGCCTTTATCTACTCATCTTGATTTTGGATTTTCTACTCCACATTAATTGAAGGGGCCACTTTGTACAATTTATAACGCAGTGGCCCAAAGAAACGATTGGAGGCTTGTGAGCTATGAGTCTCAAAATATAATATTGTTTGCTCTTACCTGGCTAGGGGTGCAACTCGGGTTCATGAAACTCGGGTTTACTTTGACCCTAACTCTATTTGTAAAACTTAAATTCTAACTCTATTTTTGAAAATCGAGTTCGGATTGTAATTTATGTTAATAAATTTATATTTTATTTCAAAGTGATAAGTTTAAAATTTCATGTGAATAAATAATAATAACAAATCATGTAAGTAAACATAATAATATATAATCAAACTACGTATTTTTAAAAAATAGTAATATAAATAATATTTTTAGAAAAAATTTAAAATAAAAAATAAGATAAAGGAAGAAAATTAATGAATGTAAAAGTAAATGATAGAAATAAAAAATAAATATAAATAAAAATAATATACTTTATTTAATAATAAAATTACAATATGTTAAACATATAATCAAATATAGATATAATAACATAAAATATGAAGAATATAAAGAAATACTGTTTGAATAGTATGTATATAATATATTTTATAATAAATATAAAATGAGAAATCAGGCTCAGGTTCACTTAAACCTTAACCCTATCATATTTACAAATCAGTTCCTCGGGTTTGGGTTACAAAAAGAAAGTTTCAACACCTTTCAAAATTAGGTTTAGCGAGCCGGTTCTTGTTCAACCCGGCCCAAGTTGCACCCCTAGACCTAGTAGCTATATTGCACAGTTTTAAAACACGAGACATCATGTTTAAGTTTAGACTTACTTATAAACTCCTAAGAACTCTCACCTCTCTTCAATATAATATTGAGTTCTTGACTTCGTACTTTTTTTATTATCTCTATGTTAGTATTATTTTTTCATATAACTATTTTATCTATTATAAATTTATTTTTTACTGTGAATTATTTCTCTAGTCATAATACTTTCTCAAAATTTTAACATTTTTTCTTTTCCACTTTTATTTTTACATATTCCTCAACAAGGTTTCAACTTCACACACATTGTTATCCTTTGGCAATCAAATCTTAATTTGGTTGAACTGGAATAAAATATAACTAAATTCTATATTAATTTTTGTCAAAATTTTAGTAGTATCAGTAATTAAATTCTAATTGCTGCATTAAATATTACCTTATTTTTAGTTGCATTTGACGCTAAAAATAACTGCATCTAATTAAAAATACCATTCGAAAGCATTTAGATATTTATAGTTGAATAATCAATTATAGTTGAAATATATCTAATGCACATATATATATTATATAAGCCAAAAAGTTGATTACATCCAATGAAATTGATTAAAGTAGTAACATAGGTTGTCTGCCGACTATTCGAGATTAGTAAGGTGATTGATCGGTTGAGAAATTCTCATTTCCTTAAATTTACATTCTATGTGCGAAAGAGAAAAAGAAAAATCTAAAATAAAAATGGATATTTGGGGTCTTTGTTGACCGTGAAAAGGATTTGTGTGGGGGCGGAACTTTGGCAGGAGACGTTTGGACCAGGTTCGGAGACGAGCAGCACAACCGTCGAGTGGACAATGGCAGAGCTGATGAAGCATCCCGAGAAGATGTCCAAAGTCCAAGAGGAGCTCGCTAGAGAAGTGGGTGGGGCTGGGAGCATCCTCACAGAATCCCACCTCCATCGCCTTCCGTACCTCCATGCCTGCATCAAAGAAGCCATGCGGCTGCACCCAGCTGCCCCCTTCCTCCTCCCCCATCGCTCCGTCGAGCCATGCCAAGTCATGGGCTACTCCATCCCCAAAGATTACAAGATTCTCGTCAATGCATACGCCATCGGCCGCGACCCTAATGCTTGGGAAGATCCAGACGTCTTCTCTCCTGAGCGCTTCTTGGACAGCGATTTGGATTACTCCGGGAATCACATGCAGTTCATACCCTTCGGCGCTGGGAGGAGGATTTGCATTGGGATGGCGCTGGCCATCCGGACCATCCCACTGTTGATTGGCTCTTTGCTCCACACCTTCGACTGGAAGCTGCCTCATGGAATGACAGCCGATCGTCTGCAGATTAAGGAGAAGCTCAGCCTCACTCTCGTCATCGACCCATCGCTTGTGGCAGTTCCGGAATTGAAAAAATAAAGTCAAATGAATAATTTCATGTCGCAGTCCAGTCAGTCATGTGACGAGTAGTATATTTCTATACATGCATGGTCCAGAGAATGCACGTATGCATGCATGTGCAGTTTCCATCTAAAGACTAGAGGTGAGCATGGGGTATGATGGGTTGGGCATATGAAGAGAGAATAAATAATGGAATGTTGGTTGATTAATTCAAAGGTATTTTATGTTTCTCATGTCTTCTTGCTCAGACGTTTCACCATCAGACCTTAGTTGATTCACTAGATCCACTTAGGTGTACTCAAGTGCATTTAACCTATTTTTTTATTTTTAAAATTTTTTATAAACTTGTTAATCTAAGTATATTTAACATATAAATCAATTATCACTATTTTTGAATATTTGTAGATATTTTTAAAAAATTTTAAAATCAATTACATTTTCATAATTTAATAATTACGAAAGTACTGCTGATTTCTAAAAATTCAAAAAATACAAAAATGGTAAAAATT
Organism: Annona cherimola; assembly: GCA_030490835.1. Lineage (NCBI taxonomy): Eukaryota > Viridiplantae > Streptophyta > Magnoliopsida > Magnoliales > Annonaceae > Annona > Annona cherimola. Next base: position 1,303,136 of record CM059972.1, read on the forward strand.
GATACACGTGTTAAATATACTTTGATTAAAATTTTTATAAAAATTTAAAAAAAATTAAAAAAAATTAAAAAATGAGTTTTTTTACCCTGGTGCACTGCATTAGAACCTCAGTAATTAGCGGTAGTTAGTAGTCTTTGAATTTATAGAAGATAACGATTATCATTAATTGGTTGATTCTTTTTTATTTTGATTTTGATTTATGATGTGGAATTTTAAATTTAGTTTAAAAAATATGAGCTCAATATACTGAGAAGTGTTCTATTTAAACAAGGAGTATCTATTTGAGTTATGATGTGAAGTACTCTATTTAAGCAAGGTGTCTTTTTTTACAATGGAATACATAACAATGAATTCAGGTACGCTTCTGCCTAGCTAAAATCTGTATATGGCATTAAAGTCTAAGTTATAATTTTTTATTTCATAGAAGGAAGGGAGTTTACTCTCCTCAACAAGGTCAAACTCTGAATCTCTAACATGTAAGTTCGGATGTGAAACTAAGTGAACTGTGTCTAAATTAACTCAAGTTTATAATTTTTTGAATATCATTAATTCCGAAAATATTTATATTGCCACAGACATGTACGCCCAATTAATGTTCCATTCATCTATTTCAATAGAAATTCTTATCCCACTAAATTTTCATAATCGAGGACATTTATCATCTTCTTACTTTTTCATTGTCTTTGCTACAAACGAATTTGGAAATCCTTCATGGAAAATTTTTCTTACAGAAGCTATCAAATTTCTTAATACATAATAGCTTTAGACTTAATATATGGAACTTAAGGTGGCCTGTTTGGTAATTACCCAAACCTGGTCTAATTCGCCACTGCTCCCATCGATTTTGGTTTTGGGTCCCCTTGTCTCCCTCCTACTCCTCAATCATTTATAATGCGGAAATAGCCATGCATGGCACATCATCGGCAACATCCGGCAATGCAGCCGGTGATCTTGGTCCCCCCTGTCAATTATTTCAATATTTAACTTTAGCTACTCCAAGAGCAAATATTTTTAAGTCCTCTAATTTACTTGTATCAAGCAAAGTTTGTCCATTTGGTTTCCTGCTTATTAGATGCCATTACATTTGCATATATACCTAACAAATTTCTGTTAAGAGTAAGTTCACTTAGGGTGTGTTGAGATAGTGATAAAATTTTCAATGAAAAATTTTTAGAGGAGAGAAATTTGTGATATACTAAGGGCAATAATAAGGAATAATAAGAATAAAGTTAAAATAAATAAGTTAAATGTCTGAATAATTATGTAGAAATAATAGAAAAGTATAATAGCTGCATATGAATGAGTGAAGAAATAATTAAAAAATATAATAGTTATAGAGAGTGAAAAGTTAGTTTGAAATTTTTTTTGTTTAAATAAATACAACCTTAATTTGTAATCCACATGCCTGGTCCAATCGCATCTAAGATACTTCAAACCCACGCAAGGAACCGGCAGATGAAAAACTTTCAAAATCCTTTATGCCTAGCTTTAGTCTGACAGGCATGTAATGGCATCCCCTTGTGGTGGAAAGGTCGTGTAATAGCCATTTCATTTATATTAACATCGAAGATAATATGAGATTTTAACTATACTAACGACCTCAGCATCCTTATTATTAATAGTTTGAGTATATACTTATAGCATCCAACTTTATAATTATTTTATTCTAAAAAAACCTTATACTTATTTTTTCCAAAATATATATTATTTAGCTCAATTATTTACTATATTTTCTATCGTATGCCCCTTCTGTTACAGGCATCTAAATATGCCCTGAAGAGTGTGTTTGTTGAAAAGGAGACGGGAGATTTTCGTTTTCTAAAATATCATTTGTCGTGCATGTATAACATAAGACCTTTATTTTTTCATTATTTCTGATCCAGTTTAATTTTATTATTATCTCCTTAATTCATCTTATAATTTTCTTTTCGTATCCGTTTTCCCAAACCAAACCGGGCCAAATTAAAATGTAAATTTACACCATTGATTTCATACGTAGTACCCTTAGCTGACCAAGGTGTCTTGGCCTATTTATAATTATATCGTGCTACATAAATAAATTGATTCTTGCTGTATGTCCTATGAGTTCGTTTCTTTTCTTCATTCAAATGATGAGTTCAAATTGGCTCGGTTGAAGTTTTTTAAATTTGGATAAAAATTTTTTATGTAAAAGTTTTGAATTGAAAGAAAATAATCTAATATGATAAGGATAATGATAAAGAGTAAAAAATTAAAATTAAAATAGATGTATTAGTTGTATGAATAATTATGTAGCAATGATTGAAAGGTAGAGTAGTTGTATAGAAAATATGAAAAATAATTAAAATATAGTAGTTGTGAAGAATGAAAAATTTTAAATTGAAATTTTTTTATTTGAACAGTTTTTGTTTGAAACAAACATATTCTATATTTTTTTTTTTACAAAAAAAATGATAAAAGAAAGTAGGTCTGTAAGTTAGCTTTATTTATACAGTGTAGTTTCATAATTTGTGCAAAATTTTTATATGTCTATGAATTTCATCTTCGATTTTACTGATATTATGTCTGCAGATTTTCAAAATTTTCAAATATATGTATATATTTTATTTGAAAAAGCTTCGTGCTAAGAAGACGAGAGAAAACAAGAGGAAAGAAAGATAATATACGGTTCAAAACTCACAGTCAGTCCTAGAAAGAACCTCATCGCGTGGGAAGAGCCTCAAAGAGGCGCAGTAGCCGCGTGCATTGATTTTTCTATGCAGCCGGACGCATCCTTGTAGCCTGCGATGCCACGTACCCCTTCCTGCCGGGTACGGGCTACAATCTACATACACGTGGGCCCAAAGTGTTCCAAGAAACTGTTGGCCCACTTCCTTAAAATAAAAATTAAAAAAAAAATCCGATGCGGCTTTAAACTGTGCGTTTCCTAAATCCGGTGTCGGCAGTCTAAGGCCACGTTTGTCCCGGCGTCTGATTAAATTCTATTTTGAATTTTTCAGAGGTGTTTGAAAATTGAAAGTCGATTGAATACACCTGAGTATTTAACTTATTTTTTATTTTTAAATTTTTTTTTATACAATTGTTAATCTTAAGTATATTTAATATATATCTCAAGTTTTACAAAGATTTATAGATACTTTTTTTAGATTTTAAATACTATTGATTTTAAAAATTTTTAAAATTCTTAAAAATAGTAAAACTTGATACATATGTTAAATATAATTACATTAACAGCTATATAAAAAAATTTTAAAAAAATTTTCACCTAAGTACACTAAAGCTAAGTACCTCATGTATAGGAACAAGGTCCTCAAAAATTTTACTGTTTCAAGTTAGCCTTACATTTTCGACAGTCATGTTTCAATGTATAATGCATTTAGTTACAAAACTCATTTTTCTAAATTTTTTGTTTTGGTGTTTTATTTAATATATAAATTAACTTTGCGGGAGCGTTAGTCTCTCATTCGGTTGGTGGAAGCTGTGTCTTCCTAATTCTTTGGTGGAACTATGTCTTCAGATTTCTTTGGGGAGCTGTGTGTCTCTCGATTTGTAGGAATGTCTCAGAGCTTCAGTGTAATATGTGTTGAGATGTATATAAATATATCCATAAAAAAAGCAGCTAGATTATTAGTTTTATAAAAAAATATATATAAAATATAAACATAAATTTTGCGCCCGGATGGATGAAACATGAGTACGTTTCACAAACAACTTTGCACAAACGATCGTTGCGGAGCAATTTGGCACGTTTGGCGAAAATAAAGATCAGCCAAATAATGCTGCCGCTAATGCTTGAGGAATTGCCAGATAATGCACAAGGGAAACGGCCCAGATAATGCACACGTGTTGCGTCACGTGGATTTCCGACGGTGGCCCCCGCAGATTTCCTCGATCCTCCGGCTGTGGACGGAACTCGATGCTCGGGCCAGAGACGTGGCGGCTGTAGCCATGACTCATGAGATATTTGCAAGTGACAATATTAGTGGTATTACACGACAGAAAGAAAATAAAATTCGACCGAAAGACTGATTTTAAAATACACGTATGTCTATTGACATAATTCACACACTGTTTTTTTTTTCCTATTTAAGATATGTTGGGGAAGTAATAAAATTTTTTACAAATAATTTTTGTTATAAAAGTTCTTCAAATATGAGAAGATGATGTGATATAATTTAAGTAATGAAAGAGTAAAGGTAATAAAATTAAAATAGATATGTTAAATATATTGGTAATTGTATATAAATAATATGATAGTTGTATAGAAAAAAATGAAGATATAATTAAAAATAAGATAATTATAAAGAGTAAAAAGTTTTTAAGTTTAAAAATTTTATAAGTTAACAAACACTTTTTTTTTATGAAAAATAAACATCTCTTAATATCGAGTTATGTTGCTAATTTATTGTTATATCGCATAAGGAAACAAGTACTTTCATTGGAAGGCTAGACAAGACGTGTGAGTTTTATTATAGTGGAGAAAATGAAAAAGTACAAGTGATAAAATATAATAAAAAATTTAAGAAAGTGATGCAATAGCACAAGAGACTAATTAAAGAATAAAATAAATAAAATTAGAATAGATAGAATCGTTATATAAAAATATGAAGATGATGATGACAATGTTGATGGTGATCATAATAATAATAATAAATAGAATAATTAAGTAGTTACAATAAGAATAAAAAATACGATAAATAAGTAGTTATAATCCTACATAAATATATGAAGGAAAAAGAAGAAAATTTTTAACTCTTCTGTCTGTTTGCAATGGGAGCATGATAATTTTAGAAAAAACATAGTGAGCATGATAATATAGAGCACGTATAACATATGAATTGTTAGAGAGTCAGGAATTTTTGAATTAAAAGCGGAAAGATTCTTACGCAATAAAAGAGCTAAATAACTTTAAATAATTATAACTTTTGACATCCTTGAAGTTACGAGTGCTACAAGATATCAAAATTTTTTTCAAGCTCGACATCATGAATTCCATTATAAATTTTTATTTTTATTACTTTTCAAATCTGTTATTTTAGTAACATTTGATTTTTAGTATTTCAGTAAATCTTGTTGATCAATAGTTTTCATAATTTTTATATTTCTATTTGTATAGGGTTTTCTTAGTGCTAGGGTCTATTAGGATACTTTTATTTTAAAAATATTAAATATAAATATATTCTAAAGATTTTTCCTAAATTTTGTATTTGAATTTAGGTGTTAACACTTATTTATCAATGTAAAAAGAAAAGTCTTGTTCTAATTTTGTTATCACTTCCTACGTCAAAGTGGGAGCCCAATCCTATGCACCCGGGTGCATTCAGCCTCAGTGCACCCGGGTGCACTGCACCTATTTTTTTTTATTTTTTTTTGAAAATTTTTTCATGAAGCTGTTAATATAGGTTTATTTAGCATATGTATCAATTTTTACTATTTTTGGAGATTTTTAGATATTTTTTTTAGATTTTTTAAAATCAGTGGCATTTTTCGTAATTTTAAATTACCGAAAATGCCACTGATTTTTAAAAATCTAAAAAAAATATCTAAAAGTCTCCAAAAATAGTAAAAATTGATACATATGTTAAATAAACCTAGATTAACCATTGTATGAAAAAATTTTCAAAAAAAAATAAAAAAAATAGGTGCAGTGCACCCGGGTGCACTGAGGCTGAATGCACACGGGTGCATAAGATTGGGCTCCGTCGAGGAGCCGTTTCAAACGAAAAGATCTCTTTTTCCGCGTTATGCGGGTGCCACACTTTCAGCTTGCCGGGCTGGATTTCCCTAGAATGTTTGATTTTACGTTAGAAAAAAATGGAAAAGTTAAGAGATCATGATGTCATTAAAACGATATATAATAATGATTATGACCAAAGATAAATTGCGGTAATATCATATATAAGTGAGATATTACTAAACTAAGTAACAAGCCCTTACTATTTGAATATATATATATATATATATATATACATGGAAAAATATTTAAGATTTAAAAAACCTGATATTACTCTAGTTTCAATGATCAAGCTATTTATTATGTCTGATATTATTACCACTTCATGTGTCGTGAAAAGTGGAGTAGAACTTCGTTTAACGGATTCATATACGCATGCACACTTTCTTATTTTTATAATTCACTAGATTAACGTAAAATCAATCAGAAATTTCTGAATTCTATAATCGTTCAAATGGGTTTTGTTTCAATGTAACTGGATGTATTGAAATTTTAAATATTTTTAACTTTTTTATAAAACTCTTAATATAATTTTATTTAACTTATGTATTAAGTTTTATTATTTTAAAAAATTTATATACTTTTTAATTTCAAAAATAAGGGTCTTTCATTTAAAAAGTACTAAAACTTCTTATTTTTAAAAATTAAAGAATATATAACATATTTTCGAAAATAGTAAAATTTAGTTTATAGATTAAATATATCTAAATTAAGAGTTTTATAAGAATTTTTTTATAAAAATATTAAAAATAAAATTTCTAATTAGGTGCATGGAAATTTCAATACATCTGATGACACTGAACCATTTGACTCCGGACAAAAAGAGCAGCCAAACATGGCCGCCGCCCTTGGAAAATCTTTCGATTGCAAACGCTATTGAAGGGAGCGTAATCCTATGCACCCGGGTGCATTGAGCCTCAATGCACCCGGGTGCACTGCACCTATTTTTTTTATTTTTTTTATTTTTTATTTTTATGAAATTGTTAATCTAGGGTTATTTAATATATGTATCAATTTTTACAATTTTTGGAAATTTTTAGGTATTTTTTTTAGATTTTTAAAAATCAGTGGCATTTTCAGTAATTTAAAATTACTGAAAATGCCACTGATTTTTAAAAATCTAAAAAAAATATCTAAAAATATTAAAAATTGACAGGTATGTTAAATATTCTTAGATTAACTGTTGTGTAAGAAAATTTTTAAAAAAAAATAAAAAAAAATAGGTACAATGCATCCGGGTGCATAGGATTACGCTCCCTGTTGAGGAGCTTGTCTCTCTCACCTCAAATACAACAAAATTAGCTTCTTCACAGCGACACCATGTGGGGAACGTCACTTTCTATGAGAGAAAAAGGGCCAGACAAAGTCTGTGCGATGAGACTCTGAAGTCATTCGAAGAACTTATTCTACTGCTCTTTAACGTCCTAATTACTTAATTAATTTATTTTATTATAATTATTCTCTCTGTTTAATATTTTAATATTTTTATATAACTAACTAATCTACTTTGTTTTTATTTGATACTCTTAATCTTCGTCTATGTCACATTACCTCATTTTTTTTTCTTTAAATTTTTCCCACCTTTTCGTATTTGTAAACACGCTATTATAAAATAATAAATGATGAAATGAAATTAGTAACTTCATATATTAACTCATAAAATTGGCATTTTTGATATTAAATACATATATAGTGGGTATATTTGCAAAGCCTAATTTTTTTTTCCCTTTCTCCAGTCCTGTTATAAGTCTTTTATTTTCGTAGATTAATACACGATGCCCTTCCTTTTTTTTTTTTTTTTTTTGATAAGTCACGATGCCGTTAATAACTACGAGATAAAAACGGAAATTTTCGGATGAAGGGGTTTGATATTTTGCTACTAAGACCGGACGATGCATCTAAGCTAGATCGTCTTGGAAAATAGATCCTTTAGCTTCTATTAATTCTGGATTAAATTTTGTGATATTGATGTTTACAAAATCACGGTTCAATAATGAAGTAATTGGTGACTAAGACAGAAATTTCTTGAAATAAATAACAGTCAAAACTTATAAAAGAGGGTCAATTTGGCAATAACACGTGCCAGGGGATGTAATTTCCGATTAGGTAAGATTGCAGCAGATACCTCTATTAGGTCTAAAATCAGTACATCTGCATAACTTAATTACATTCGTTGATAAGTTGTGAAAAACTCACACCACACCCAAAACTCGCCCTTATATAGTTAGCGCTGCAGCGGTTGTTCAACGTTGAAGCGCAGCTCTTGTGCCTCGTGACCATGGACTTGCTCCTATGGATTTTGGTCCCCCTCATCTCCTTTCTACTCCTCCTCCTCAACCCATTCTCACGTAGAAATCTCCCACCCGGTCCCTATCCATGGCCCATCATCGGCAACATGATGTCCATGCGCAGCGGAGCTCCCCACGTGGAGCTCATGAAGCTGGCTCGGGTGCATGGCTCCCTCATGCTCGTTAAATTCGGGATGCAGCCGGTGATCGTGGCGTCCACCCAAGAGTCAGCGATGGAGATCCTGCGTACCCACGACAAGGTATTCTCTGGGCGTTTCATCCCCCACAGCCTGCGCATGAAGGACCACATCAAACACTCGGTAGTGTGGACGGACTGCACGGACGGATGGAAGAACCTGAGGCGGATCGCGAGGACGGAACTCTTCTCCACCAAGATGCTGGACGCGCACGTGCATGTTCGGCAGAAGAAGGTGGGGGAGATGGTGGACTACATACGCGGGAAGGAAGGTGGGGAGATCAAGATAACGGAGGTGGTATTCGGGACGCTGCTGAATATATTGGGGCACGTGGTGTTTTCCAAGGATGTGTTTACGTATGGGGAGAAGGGTGATAAGGTGGGGATGCAAAAGCTGATCAGGGATATGCTGTATATAGCGGCCAGCCCGAACCTGGCGGATTTTTATCCCTTCTTGGGGGGGCTAGATTTGCATGGGCTTCTGCGGGCGTGTGAGGACCGGCTGAACAAGGTGATTGTGCTGTGGAAGGATGCGGTGAAGGAGAGGAGGGCACATAGGGACCCTTCGAAGCATGATTTCTTAGAAGTGTTGCTAGCCAACGACTTCGATGATGCTCAGATAAATGCCATGTTTCTGGTAAGTTGGTATCTATGATCTCTCTCTCTCTCTCATAATTGAAATCTTAACTTATTTATTTGTTAGAATTGAAACTCTGCCCACGCCTCTGCATTATATAGCTAGGAAAAATGTCAATCGACTAAGCGATGACTTGTGGATTGGGAGTCATGGCTGTTAGGAGAGGGACGGTTATTTTTAGGGACAAGTGGGCGGGCAACTCTCGATCAGATGTAATTGAATTCGGGTATTTAAAATTTTGTATAAGAGAGAGAAGTGTCAAGTGTCTTGTGATCAGTTTAATTTCCAGTTAGCAGCTGTAAATGCTGTGGAATGCTCCCTCCGATTAAGAGGAGCCTTGCTTTGCTGTCTCTGCCCCAAAAGTAGCAAGAATGCATGACGCCTTTGATGACTTCAAGATGATTTCACATCACCGTCCCATGCGTGCCATACGGTTGTAGTCAGTAGAAATATATATTTTTTATTTTTTAGCATTTATAATTCAATTGAGTTTGACATTTAGTATACGTTTTGTCTACTAACTAATTTTAAACTTTGTAGGGTGACGAATGGTTTGCATAAAAAATGAGAATTTCATTTTCTCCATCCGCATCTTCAATTGTAAACTAAGAGAACCTTCATAATTGATTTTATGGTGGGACTATGAAATGTAGTGAGAGTGAAAAATAAAATATTTTAAAAATTATGCCATTGATAGAAAATAATAAGAATAAAGTTAGAGGGTTGTTTGGAGAAAAAATAATTGAAATATAAGGATAAAAATAGAAAAATAGAATTATAAGTTATAAAATAATTTGTTGGAAATTGTAAAGAAAGGAAACTTACTATGAAAACTCATGTCATCGCATATATGTTTATCCCCAAACGTATCCTACGTCACCAATTCGGTAACTGGACGGTAGATAAAAATATTTTTTTAAAAAAAACGCAAGAATGACGTAATATAATAGAAATGTAGTGTGGGAAACAAAATAATTATAAGAGAAAATAATCGAAATATAATGATAAAAATTAGAAAATAGAGTAGTTGAATTTTTTTTTTTTTGATAAAAGAAACTTGAGAAAACTCTAACCCTCTTCCCTTCCAGTCCTGAAGGGATTAGGGATAGAGTTACCCAAGGAATGCATTGCCAAAAAATTATCCTTACATAATTTCTCTGTGATACACCGGGGAGGATTACCCCACCATGACAAATGGTCATCATTCGAGCCCAAGATCGATTCTGCTAAAGAATGAGCCACATCATTTCCAAGTCTAAGAACATGATGAACTGACAAGAGTAGTTGAATAATTAAATTCATTTTTTTGTAAATATTTGGGATCTTGCTTTAATTTCACGTCCATTGATCAACATATTGGCATGCTGGGGTGGAATTTTGGCAGGAAACATTTGGACCGGGGTCAGAGACGAGCAGCACAACGATCGAGTGGGCAATGGCAGAGCTGCTGAGGCACCCAGAGAAGATGTCCAAAGTCCAAGAGGAGCTTGCCAGAGAAGTCGGTGGGAGCATCGTCACAGAGTCCCACCTGCCCCGCCTCCCATACCTCCATGCCTGCATCAAAGAAACCATGCGGCTGCACCCGGCTGCTCCCTTCCTCATCCCCCATCGCTCCGTCGAGCCATGCCAAGTCATGGGCTACTCCATCCCCAAAGACTACCAGACGCTTGTCAACGCCTACGCCATCGGCCGCGACCCAAATGCTTGGGAAGATCCCGACGCCTTCTCCCCCGAGCGCTTCTTGGACAGCGAATTGGACTACTACGGGAATCACATGCAGTTCATACCCTTCGGCGCGGGAAGGAGGATCTGCATTGGGATGCCGCTGGCTAGCCGGACCATTCCACTGTTTCTAGGCTCTTTGCTCCACACCTTCGACTGGAAGCTGCCTCATGGAATGACAGCCGATCATCTGCAGATGAAGGAGAAGCTCAGCCTCACGCTTGTCATCGACCCATCACTTGTGGCTGTTCCCAACGCAAGAAAAATCAAATGAATAATAAATAAAAATTAATGGCAGAAGTTTTTGTGTAAGAACTAAGAACCAGGAGGCTGCGCATCGGGTATGATCAATGATGGGTTGTGTCAGAGAGAGAATAAATGGGGTGTTGGTTGATTAATTAGAGGTGTTTTGTTTTACCCAACTTTAACTCTCTCTTCCTTGGATGTGTTCAGTGGTTTATTAGAGGTGTTTTGTTCTATCCACCTTCTATTATCTCTTGCTTGGAACTGCTGATTGATTAATTAGTGGTGTTTTGTTTTACCCACCTCTAATCACTTCTTAATTGGAGGTGTTGATTAATTAATTAAAGGTGTTTTATTTTACCCACTTTAATTATCTCTTGCTTGGAGATGTCGGTTGCTTAATTAGAGGGTGTTTTGTTTTACCCGCCTTTTTTAGTTCTCTCTTGCTTGAAGGTTATGTTTTTCAAACTCCTGCTGCTCCTTCGGTCTATAGGTAACATGAGGAGCAAAATGCCTAAAAGACAGCACCCTCCTAAAATACGAATGCGTGTCACCAAATGAGTCCTGAGAACACATAACCTGGGTGTATTTTGCAGTACCTTTATATGGCCTCTCTCCGTGTGACACTATTTACTCGAGACTAGCGCCTGGTTCATGAAATTAGGGTTCACTTTAATTCTAATTCTAATTCTATTTATAAAATATTAACCTTAATCCTAATCCTAATCTTATTTGTAAAACCTAAACTCTAGCTCTTTTTTTTTTTTGTTGATAAAACTAGCTCTATTTTTGAAAATCAAGTTCAGGTTAAAATTTATGTTGATAAATTTACATTTTATTTAAGAATAATAAGTTTAGAATTTCATATAAATATATAATAATATCAAATTATGTAAGTAAATATAATAATATATAGTGAAACTAAAGATTTTTTTAAAAAATAGCAATATGAAGAATATTTCTAGAAAAAATTTAACATAAAAATAAGATAAAGGAATAAAATTAATGGATGTAAAAGTAAATGATAGAAATAAAAGATAAATAAAAATAAAAATAATGAATTTTATTTATAATATAATTACAATATGTCAAACATGTATTGAAATATAAATATAAATAACATAAATATGCAAAATATAAAAAAATATTGTTTAAATATTATGTATATAATACATTTTATAATAAACACAAAATGGAAAATCAAGCTAGGGTTATTTAGATTCACTTGAATCGTAACCCTATTATATTTACAATCGGGTTCTTCCGGATCAGGCTGGGAAAAAAATAAGTTTAAATACCATTGAAAATCCAGTTCGGCAGTCAAGTTAAGACTCAGGCTCCAAGCTGCACCTCTACTTGAGACAGTGGGCATATACTACGTCGCTTCTCGAAAAAATTATTGCTGCTGATGCTCCTCCTCCTCCTGTTCCTTCATGCTAAGGAATGCTATGCAGGGATAGGAACAAAAATTGTGGGCCTGTATAAAAAAGCGAAAGGAAATTCCCCTCCCAATCCTTTTCCTTTTTCCTCCCGTGCCCTGCTGCAATGAGGCAATTCACCACTCTGCCTTGCCGACGCATCAACAACACCAGCCTTGACCAAGTAGCAGGGTGGTGAACTGCCCTCTTGGAGCAGTTGCCGCAAGTTCTAATTCGTTTCTGCAACGCCCTGTGAAAATAGCTGTGCGGCAATGCAAAATCCATCTCGTGAAAGTAACAAGTTCTTACAATATCAGGGGTCCATAGAGAATAGAAAATGGTTCAATAGTATTCCTTATGTTCTAACAAGCGTCGTGAACTTTTTTTGTTGTTGTTATATACAATATGACCTTCTGATATTACAAATCGAGTCCACTTACGACTCTCACGATAAAGAGACGTTTATAACTACCCCCACACTCAGGAAGAACAACTATAATTACCTTAAACTCTCAAACCTCCAAACTAAGGAACAATTTCAACACCCCACTAGAGGGGTACAAAGTTTCACTCACACAGAGGAGATGATCGAAGCATGGACGTGAGAGCTGGCTGTGAACTTCGAATACTGATGGGGTGGAAAAAAGAAAAATTAAAATCTCACGCAATTTCAGCTTCAGAATAAGAGAGATCCAATCAAGCCCCTAGGCACGCGGCCTGGTGGTAGCATCCATAACTGCTTTTGCAGCAATGGGTGTTCAAAACCATTCCCCCGCAAGTGTGGAGTGTTTTATAGGTCTCCCTGTGTGGGGGTGTTTTCACAGATTACCCCCGATGTAGAGTAGGAAAAAATCCCTCCATGATGCGAGCGTTAATATGTGCTTGATTGTAACATCGGGAATTATGTTATTGTATAAAAATATTAATCAAAAAAAGGAGACATCACTCAAGAGAAAGTAGAAGTACATAAAGAAAAAAAATGCATTGAAAACCTAGAAGTACAAACCAAAAATCATAAGTTACCCACCGGACAATTTGAAAAAAAAAAAAAAAAACTACAGAAAATTATAACCCAGTTTTCATTTCAATATGATCACAAAAAGAATATGACTATATGAGGCATCGAAGCTGCCATCCCTCTTACTCTAAACATCACCGTGCAACTGCTGTGTTTCCATTCCATGTAAGCGCGCATCCCAAACAGCTCTCAACCAAAGAAATTTACAGCCATAAACACAACAAGGAGTTCTTCCCTTAAGGAAGCAGCAGAATAGGCTCACCATCAGGGAGGTCATCCAAAAGCCAGCTACATGCTTGTGCGCTTGGCTAAAACTCACAGTAAGCGAAGACATGCATCTGTCCATGAAGCTTACTTCAGCCGCCAATTAAAGACTCCTCTGAGCCAAACGCATTCATGTATCTTGTTATTCAGTCTTGAATGTTGAATACTTGTGCACATAGCAGCAGCACATTGGAAACCGCAAAGCAGCTGCTGAGTATTTTTACACCCGACCCTCCCAAGAACTTGCTTGCGATAACTAAAGATCATCAGTGAAGCAAGCTTAAGGGCTTCAGATAGGTTCCTCGGAATTGAATTTGTTCCATGCTTCCTGTCAGATTCCACATAGCAAATGACTACATGCCTGTGAATTGAATAGATTGATACAAAACACACCGCGATTCACAACACCAAGTTAATGGTTGCCGTATTTTATCATTATCTGATTACTGGCCTGATTTTCTCCATCGTTACCTCTACGTATGTCAGCACTTTAGCTCGATCCTAACAAGTAAACATTATATCTAAGTTCTTTTCTGTGCAATTATTACCTTTTTTTTTTTAAAAAAAAACATTACCCTCATTAAGTCCATCTTAAGCTCAATCTTAACAGTAAACATTATATCCGAGTTCTTCTTTTCCATTGTTACTTATTGTTTGATCAGTAACTAAGCAGTTCCATTACTACCTCTATATATTTCAGACACTTTACCTAAAACAGCTAAACAAGTAACATTAGAGCTACATTCTTCCTTTCCATTATCGCTTGTATTTTTTAATCGTTAGCTTATATTTTCCATCGTTTCTTCAATGTAGTTTTCACTAATGATCTTACTTGCCAGCCACCGTCTTATATTTTTTCAGAGTTTTTAAGCTATTTTGCCTTTCATTTCATTGTAGTAAGTACCTCCCACCCACATTTGTAGTGTTGTTTTTATCTTTTCATGCCTTTATATCCTCTTTTGTATTCCACACTTTTTCACACATTTTAATGTGATTTAACATCTAAACTACTCGACCACCTTACATTTTTTTTGTTATTACCAATATTCACTTTTTACCATTTTTTCACACAAAAACCTAGATATTTTTTAGCTATTTCTAATTATTACCCCATATGACTTCACACTATTTCCTGACTTCTTTCATATTTTTTCCCAGGAATTTTTCCACATTCCCAAACAATTAAAGCAACTGTAGATCACTGAATAAGGAAACAATAGCATGATGTGATATAAACAGAGTTAGTAACGTAGGGGGGTCAAACACCTTTTCTACAAAATATATGAGATGCCTACCTATTTTGTCTTTATTTACCATTTCTAAACCTTCTTTTACTTCATATTATTTCCTCACTTTCTCGAACATTTAAAAGAAACTAAAGTGAACCTGACAAAGAAAAAAAAAATAGTATGAAGTAATCTAAACAAAACTAGTACCTTAAGGAGATCAAACACCTTTTCTGCAATGTACTTCTGTTGAAGATTTGCACCCTTCTGTTGCACCTTGTCAGGATGGATGCACAAGGTTGCCTTTCTGTAGACTTTTTTAACCGAAGCAGCAGTGATTAAATCAATCAGAGATACGGGCTGCCAACCGCAGTCAGGCCACAGCACCTGGCCGTTGTTTACAAGAGAAAGTAAGTTTATTAGTCACAAACATTCACAGGAGTCTTACAAAGAATAGTGTCAGCTGCTGCTAACAAAGCTAGAGAAATCATCAATTTCCAATATACAGAAGACAACAAATATTCCTTCTTAAGTCCTAACAGGTGGAATCTGCAGATCTCAAGGCATCTCTTATTCGCATGCAGTTATTTATGTGTAAGATTATAATTTTATACCTTCACGTAACTAGTATGGAATAAAAATTCCAAAATCTTGTAGAAATAGAAGTGTTACCAGTAAATGGGTTTTATGCATTTCAACAAAAATAAAACAAAATCTGGAATTTTTTTTTTTTAAAAAAAAGAATTTCCCGCAAAAAGATCTGATACAAAAAGGGGATTTTGGAAATCAGAAACATTAAAATTCAGCTTCCTAAGGGTAGTGGCAAAAAATTACGAGGTAAACACCAACATAATTGCTGTGTAAGTATATGACAATTTCAAGGTCGGTGCTTCAATTGTGTCAGTAACCATTAATTATGGCTGTTGATACCAATATATGTACAGATGTGGGTCATAACCATTAATTAATAGGTTCCATCTCCCGATAGTTGTTGTTCCAGACTTCCAAAGTTCAAAATCCCACATCAATCTTTTACTCCTATACTATAAGCAAAGACAGAATCATTCAACAAAGCAATTTTAGCAAAGACTTAATTAACAGAACAAAAGATAAGAACAATCTCACAAGCACAGCACACCACCTAAAAAGGTGGAGAACAGGAACAAATCATCAAAATAACCATAAGAATTTTTTTTAAAAAAGGCAAACCACCCACATATTGTAATGTTGACAGCAAAGCCCGCAAATTGCCTTCTTTTCCTTGAGCCCAGCGTTTGATCTCTGCATCCAGTGTTTCAGAAATCCTCTGAACACAGCAGAGAGAAGCATAAATACATAAAATTGAAACTAAGTGACTAAACACCACCACCACCTCATTATGCACATGTTCCCACCACATTAAGGAAGAGAGAAAATGCACCAGGGAAAATAAAAAGAAAAAGCAACTAAAATGACACCACAGCCAGAGCCAGTGATGCATATATTCCATCAGGGACGGCAAAGGATATTGAATAGTTATAGCTGCACAAAATTATAGATCTCCAGAATCCAGAAGGCTTACATGTCTCTCAGCTTGGTCCCTTTGTGTTTGCATGTCACGCTCATTTTTCTCAGCCAAGGCTTTTGCCTGAACATGCATATACAGTCAGTAAGCACTATGAAAAACATAAAGAGCATTAATTAACCACAAGCCTATTACAATTTTTTTTTTACTGTGAACAATTTTGATGCAAGCTGTAAATTTTTAATTTTACAGGCTGAAGAATAAAGAGAGAATAACAGGGCAAGGCTTACCGCACGCTCAAGTGTCCTTTGGTGCCGCTCCAGCCTGGCTCTTCGCCTTTCTTCACTTTCTCCTTCCACTTCTTGAAACTCTCCAGCAGAAGGAGAACCTAATCCAATAAGCGTGCTCAGTTGGACTCTCACTAAGCATAAAATAAATAAATTGTGCGACCAAAAACTAGAAATCAAAACAATGATTCTACCTCCAAAAAGGGAAGTAAAATCATCCACAATATTTGTTGCAGATGAAGCCTTCCTTATGCTGGATGCGCTTGCAGAAGATGCCCTTTGCTCTGCATTATCACTCCCTTTGCTCTGAAATTGATTGTCAAAGAAGTCCTGAAAGTCCTGAAGGATCCATTCAGTAACGACATGATAAATTTCTGATTAACAAGATTAAAATGAATATTTCTCACCGGAGTGGCAGACCTCTGTCTTGGTGCACTGCTAGGTCGGAACCCCTGGCCAAAGAATGACTCAAGATCATTTTCATCCCTCTGTTGCTTCTCTCTAGTAGCAGAGGCAGCCCTCTCTTGTTCTGCCTTAGCTCGTTCTGCCCTAGCCCGGACTTCAGCTGCAGCATTCTCTACATCTCTATCCCATGCTTCAGCAGCTACTCTCTCTTTCTCCCTGGCTTCTGCAGCCGCCTTCTGCCTGGCTTCTGCAGCAACTCTTTCCGCCTTTTCTCTTGCCCCTGCAGCTAACCTTTCACGAGCTTCGGCTGCTGCCCTCTGAACTGCTGCCCGTTCACGTTCACGTGTAGCAGCTCTCTCATGTTTTGCTCGAGCTTCAGCAGCAGATCTCTCTCGTGCTTCCCTTGTGGCTCTCTCCACTGCTTGTCTGGCCCTTTCCTTTTCAATCTGTTCTCTCTCCCTCTCTCTTTCAAGCCTCTTCTGTTTTTTCTCTTTCTCCTCCATTTCCCTTTGTTCCTGCTCACGATATAATCTTTCCTGCTCTTGAGCCTCTTGCACAGATTTCTCATCCCCTTCTGGATGTATAAATTCTTGGGTTCTGAGAGACTTTGCATCTCTCTCCCGCTCCCTCACTTCCCTTGCATGTTTAAACTTTGCTTCAGCTCTATCCATAGCCTCTTTCATAGCAGCTGCAGCTGCTGAATTGGGCTCTCTCTCTTCTTCACTGGAAACAGCTTCCCCATGTTCGTAAGCATTATTCTGGGGCCTGCCCATGGCAAAATCCTGAAGCTCATCTGTTGAGGATATGCCAGCACTTTTTGCTGAACTGAAACCAGTAAGATTTCTTTTTGTATATACACTTGCAGCAGAGCCTCTATCCGCCTTTGAAACGTGTGCTGTTCTTCTGACCCATGACGGAGGTGGTCTAGAAGGTGCAGAGGCACTCGTAGGCTGTGTAAAAAGAGGAATTTCATCAACAGTGAGCCAGGCTTCGTCACCCGTTTCTGAATTCTCATCTGACTTTGGAGAAACATCTTCCTGTGGATTTGTATCAAAAGAATGAGCAATACCATCCTTTGGATGAGAACCACGTCTACCAACAGATCCATGAGAATCTGACAAACCCATTGACATGTCAAACGGAGGCTGGCTTGAATCTTGATAATCATCACGAGGGACCTTCTGAGCATTGTTCTCAGAGCTTTTCATTGGTGAATTCTCAATTTTTTCTTTGCTCCGTGTGGTATGTGAAGGGCTTGTATTCTGCCCTCCCTTTATGCTCTTATCCTTGCTGCTGCTATTCAAAGAAAGCCCCTCAAAGGCATCGAAATCATCAAATATTGACCCAGTAGCACCTAAACCCTCAGCCTGTGTGCTATTTGTTTGAGGATTATTTAGGTGCTCTATGGGATCATTGAACAATCCTGAGGATGAATATACTGGAATGGAAGAAGATTCTAAAACTACAAAAGGATCGTCGGTAACAGTTGAGGAAGACTTGGTAGAAACCATAGATGGGTGAGGCCGATTGGCCTCAGAAGTTTCCCTGTGGAAGAAAAAGTAATCAGATATGTATCTTTTGCCTTTCTGCTTATTGCACTTCTTTCCTTTTGAAAGGGAGAACACAGCCATCAACTGGAAATACTAGATAAGCACATATATACATTGTATGTAATTCACACTCTGATGGAGATCATGCTGATACATACCCACTTTGTACCTATATGAGCCGCAACAGTAGAAATTGGGGTTTATTTTTTAATATTTGTAATGGATGGTTTAGATTAGTTTGAATTGTTTGTTTTTATCTTTACTTATTTCTTAGGCTGCAAGTTTAAAGTTTGCTTAGGCCGCAAGTTTATTTGTTAAGCAAGTTTCTTGTTGCCTAGGGACTCGATTTCCTGTTGCTTATCTTTTTTCTTTATAAATAGGGTTACTTGAGTTTTATGTGAAAAAACTTATTTTGATAATTGATTGAGATTCTGTGTTCCATAAAATTCTCTTCTACAATGTTATTCTAATTCTCTCATCCCTAATGCTTCTATTTCTTTCCCCAATGATCCTTCTTCTATCTTCTTCTTTAGTCGTCTTGCATGACACTCACTGTATCAGTAATTGGGAATGTCTTAGAATCTCAACCAATCTAGGTGAATGTAAGTGGAATGGAACCATGCACTCAAACTACTGGATACTGCTCCCACAATCATGGTAGACCAACCCACATGAGATTAGCAATGAGGGAGTATTAAAGATGTACCTCGTATGTACATGATGGCTATAGATTACATTAACTAGAATTTGCCCCCTTTAATTTATAATTCATATTTGGGAGTAAATTGAACAAAATAGTGAAAAATATAATTAATGAGAAATTTATTAGGGAGAAATTTCATTGATTAATTTGATTGCACGATATCAAAAGCATTTTATTGTTAGTAATAAGACATTTTATTTAGCAACAGTTGTTTTGGAAAAAATATAGACATTATCATCCTCGGATTGTAACTTGATTGAAAATAGAAATTAATTAAAGTTGAATTATCAAGTCAAGCCAATTTCCTGAAATTGACTTTAACAAATTTCGAACTTCAAGTCAGGTCAAGATGGCCAAGATGCACCCATCGCACTCTCACCCATTTAGTATGCATAGATGAAAAGGAAAGTACAAGCAATACTCAGGAGTTCACAGCAAGTAGAGAGAGATGGACAGATACAAGGGTAGAAAGAAAAGGCGAGTTTGTGCTCGTGCTCGTGCTCGTGCAGAAGCCATTCACTGGTCCTGATGCGACAATCAATGACTGACACTATGGGTATACAACTCCTTATTCGATATACTGTGTAGATACTATATACACAAAATCTGATCGAAAGCCATATCTAGCTCTGTTTAGGTTTCCTCCACACCTTATACAGCTGCTTGCATCAATCCCAACTGCCTAAGTAATAAAATTTAAGTGCGTGTATCCATCATATGGATATTGAAAGTTCGAAACTAGTAAACAGGCAACGAAGCTTACATTGGCACATTCTCTTTGTAAAAGCCATTCACCATCGTCAAATTCCAGGAATACTTTAAAAATTGATAGGGAGACAAATGGCTCAACTCCGAACTCCAAAGGCCTGGTGGTTAAATTATCAGCCATTTCTTGTGATGGAAACCTGTTTTCTGCTTCATTTTTTTTTAAAAAAATACCAATCCGATGTGTCCAATAAAAAGAATCAGAAGGAAAAAACAAACAGAGAATTGTGAAGCATATCCAAGTACTCGTATACAACATAAGTATCTTAATGAGAATGCCTCCAAAAAATCTAAATAGGGAGAAAAATACTACTGACGCCCATGGTAACATTGAGTGATGGCAGCAAAATGATAATTAATCTTTCTATCTTCGAACGAAGCTGAGAACAACTCTCATTTAGATATGCACTAACGGGTTGTGTGATGAAGCGAGGAACTGAAAATCAATCAAATTGCAGACCTAATCCAACGAAAAGATAAAATTATAAACAACGGATTTACAACAAAGACAGCTATATGTGTATTATGAGAATTAGTCAAGAGTCACCTCTTTTGCGAAGGACTGATACCCCCAAACCCAGGAATCAAATCATCGAAGGCCGACACCTCTTTCTCCCTATCTACGGCTCTCTTCCCGCCCGAAGATTTTGAGTCTGGCTGCGATCTACCAAATCCACCCAGCAGATCATCGTAGCGATTGGCACGCCCAATCCCCGAGGATGACAGAGACGAGAAAACATCATCGTACTTCACACCACCAGTGCTCTTCGTCCCAGGGATGCCATTGAAGATGTCTTCGTCGTCATACACGGGCTTATCATAAACAGGCATCGACGAGGTCGACGGAGGAGGTGCGGCAGCAGCAGCAGCAGCAGCAGCAGCAGCAGAAGCACCGTTCACCGGGGCGCCAAAGATATCATCATAACCACCGTAATTCTGAGAGGTGCTCTGGTTCTTCGCGCCGAAGAACGCATCGTGATCGCCGAACAAGGAGCCTCCGCCGCCGATTCTGCCTGAAGGAGTAGAATTCCAGCCACCCGGACTGGTGGCGGCTCCTCTAGCTCCGAGCCCAGCGTTTGCCGGGCCTCTGGAGCTGGCCATGGGCGCGGCTTTTCCCTGAGGCCGGAAGTCTAAGTCTCGAGCAAGAATGCCAGGGAAATCGTCCATGTGACTTGAGGATTTTCAACTAAGAACTAAAAACTGGGTAGAATTTGGGAATTAGGGCAAGAAAAAAGATCGATCTCAGCTGAAGGGAGCTGAGAGATTTTCCGATATTGACGGAGAGGTAGACCTGGGAATTAAGATGAAAAGATCACTCGTTCAGGGCCTTTTGAATCCTCGATTTCGCTTTTCCGTCTGAAAATCGATTCTTGTCTAATTATTCGAATCGGTATGTAATCGAATAGAAACGTCGCTGCCACAAACCAACGCAGACCAGAGAAGGAATGGAGCAGAGGCGACGCTCCCTAGTCGGGCGCGGACTGCCTGCGTTAAGTTAAGTATTGTAAGGACCGGACCGGAACCGGTTCAACGGAATCCGGTTTGTTTAATTCCGGTTCGGTCTAATGTATTTGAACAGTCCGAACCGATGAACCGGCGATTGAACTGTATGATCGAACTGTATTTTCGGTTGAACCAAAAGCAGACCGGTTCAAAAATTAGCAGCTGTGCATTGAAAAAAAAGCAAAAACAGAAAGTAAAACCCATTTTTTTTATTTTCGGTTCCCCCTCTCCTCCCGAGATCCTGCCTAAAAGCCCCAAACCAAACCCTAGCTATGCCTCTTTTCCATTTCCGATTCGTCTCCGGCGTTGCGCACCCTTAGCTCGTTGTCGGTCATTTCGCTCTCCTCCTCCGATCATCGACAACCAATATCACAAGGCCACAGAGCAGCGACCGCACAGAGCATACTTCCATATTGTTTTCCTCTTCATTTCCGGCAGGCATTCTCCAATCGTCGGCAATAGCAGCAGTCCCAGCTGCTTCCGGCTACCAGCTCCCTGTCACTTTCCTCTTTATTTCCAGCGATGAGCCACTTCGATCGTTGGTGAAGTCACCCCATCGACAGCGGCTTCGATTTCGGCGAGCTACAACAGCGGCAGTTCCGTTGAGCAGCATCCCTCCACCTTGATCTTTAAAACCATTATAATCTTGGTATGCTTCCATCAACTGATCAACCATGAATTTTTTGTTTTATTTTTTCACAAAAATATAAATTGAAAATCTATTTGTTGTGTTTAATGATTCTATCTATGGTTTGAAATGATGAAATGATGCTAATTATTTTAGGTGTGATATTATGATCTCTTTTAGGTGTTTTTGTTAAAAAGTTTACATATTTTAATAGCCTCGGATTAGCATTTTTTATGTGGAAAGTAGAAATCCTGTCGTATGATTGATTTTGAAGAGAGATTGTTGCGTTTTAGCATATTTTTGTAATGTTGATTTAAAATTAATTGTTTGTTGTGTTTTTTACAGGACTAGTTGGACTTGATCTATATCTGCATTGAATAGCTATTTTACAATGTTCGAAATATTTTGAATAGCTATTTTGTATGATTTTAGCCATCTGTGAAATGACTTTCTAGCTAGCTGCCTGTAATTGTTCATATAATATTTCTATAAACTTATCGTGAACTTGTCGTGTATTGTTTGATTTTATAAGTTGATTGTTTCCTCACCATATTGTTTGTATGCTGATCTTGGTTTAATTAGTTGAATAGGTTGTTTGCATGATTTATTGTTGATTATTTATATACCGATGTTGAAGATATTATTGAACATGTTATTTTCATGTTTTATTGTTGATTGTTTGATGTTGATTATTTGTATGTTGATATCGAAAAAATTATTTTAATTGTCAATTTGAGAAAATATTGTTAATTGCACAATAAATAAAATTTTCATTGTACTATTTTAGGTAATTATTTAATCATCATGTCGTCATCAAACTCATCTGAAAGTGGAAACCAGTCTCATACTCCTATAAGATCAAATGCGACATCGATAGCTAATTGTAGGGCTCGGCCCATCCTAGTAAAAATAAATAAATAAATAAATATACATATGTATGTTGTTGTATGTGCACGTTTTTGGTGCACATGTAGAGCACCAAATAATTATGAGGGGTGTACGAGAGAGTTCGAGCGGGCACTCGAACAGAATAGAAAAAAACGGAAGACAAAGAGAAGAAGAGGAAAAAAGAAAGAGGAGAAGAAGGAAGAAGAAGGAGAGGGAAGAGAAGAGAGGAAGCTTGTCGTTGTCATTGCCACACCGCTGTCCACGCAGCCGCCGCCAGGTCGCTGGAGGTAAGGAAGGAATAGTTTTTTTGTTAGATTTTTTCAATTTTCACCCAAATCATGCAATAAGCATAGGAGTTTTGCTAAAATACCTTACATAAACATGTACGGAAGTAAATTATACTAATTCAAGTAGTAGATTTGGTTATTTAGGAATTCAAGAGTTGAAATGGATAGGATTGTGATTTTTACCCCAAAAAATAGATGAAAAATCATAGGGCTTTTGATAAATTCATGAATAAGAGAATATTTGGAACCTAAATCATGAAAATGGAAGGCTAAAATCAAACCAAGTGTGAAATCAAAAAAATTCAAAAGTGGTGTATCCAAATTTTCTTGTTCCGAATCATGATATAATAGTTGTAAATGTTATTAGGATGTATTAGTTATAGATTAATATGCTCAATTTTAGATAAAAAGGAGAAAATTAGAATTTTTATGACCCGTGGATGAATGCTTAGCTAAATTGTTAATTTTGATAGAAAAAGAAAAAGAGAAAGTGCAAAACACGACTTGAGACTCTAAGGTAAGTAAGTTTTTCAAATTTAATGAATTATTGTAATAAAAGTTTCATTTTGTTACTTATTTTGAGAAAGAATATTTGCAACAAATGTTCATATTATGGGTGTGTTTGGCAATTAATAAAAAATGTCAAGTTAAAACTTTTCAATCTAAAACTTTTCATTCTCCACAACTATCATATTTTTTAATCATTTTTTCACATTTTTCTATACAACTACCTTACTTTTCAATCATTTTTACACAACTATCTACATAAGTAACCTATCTATTTTAACTTTATTCTCTTTACTACTCATCATTACCCCTATCATATCACATCATTTGACAACTTTTACTTTCCAAAACTTTTCATCAAAAGTTTTATTCCTTACCAAACATACTCTATGCTTTTATGTGTTTCCTTAGAAATATGTACAAATCAAGTTGTTTTTCATAGCTATTCTAATTTAATTTTATACAAACATTAAAAAAATCTTTGGGAATGACCATTACTCTATTCTTCCTTATTTATGTATATATATTAATGTTGTAAAGGCACGCTTTCGAACTTGATTTTTTTTTTAAATGAATCTTTTCTTTATGATTAACCGAGTAAACTCCTTTTATGACATAAATGCACTTGATCATTTGTGTGAATGTAATTCATGCATGAAAATAAATGTAAAGTTTCATCAAGGTTGTAATTAGACAGGTTGTCCGTCCTTGACGTTGCCTAGTCGGTGCGTTCGACATATGAGTGTGGGTGATTACTTGATAAGTGTCACCTGCCATAGAGGAAATTATGTCATTGAATGAAGCATGTTGTGGTTGCATTTCATCCTCATGCATATATAATGTCTATGGAGGTTTTCATGTTCTTTTCCTGTTAATAACGCTTGCTTACTGGGTTCTTTGAACTCACCGATTTTATTAAAATCAAGTCATTTTTCATAAATATTCTAATTTAATTTTATACAAACATTAAGAAAATCTTTGGGAATGACCATTGCTCTATTTTTCTTTATTTATGTATATATATTTATGTTGTTAAAACATGCTTTCGAACTTGATTTTTTTTGGAACAAACTTTTTCTTTATGATTAGCCGAGTAAACTCCTCTTATGACATAAATGCACTTGATCATTTGTATGAATGTAATTCATGCATGAAAATGAATGTAAAGTTTCGCCAAGGTTGTAATTGGACAGGTTGTCTATCCTTGACGTTGCCTAGTTGGTGCGTCCGACATATGAGTGTGGGTGATCACTTGATAAGTGTCACCTTCCATAGAAAAAATTATATCATTGAATGAAGCATGTCGTGGTTGCATTTCATCCTCATGCATATATGATGTATATGGAGGTTTTCATGTTCTTTTTCTGTTAATAACGCTTGTTTACTGGGTTCTTTGAACTCGCTGATTTTATTAAATAATTGCAAAGTATTCTGATTTTAAGAGCGATGGGGACTTCACTGGGTAAAAGGGCAGTGAGGTGTAGAGTCATATGAGGCTCTTGTGTATGTTTGAGTGTGTTTTGTAATAAGAGAAACTTTAGAAATGCTAGATTTTTTTTTTATTTTTGAGATGTGTGTATGACATATATATATATATATAATTTGAGTGTATGGTGTGAAAGATATTTGTAGTATTAATTCGTTTACATTGTGTGAATTGTATGGATGTATGTATGGTGTAAGATGAAGAATATTGGAGTATGGGTGTTAGGTGTGATTATAATGAATTTGTGAAGAAAATGGGGTATTTGTGGTTATGATGAAGTGTTACAGGTTATTTCTTGATATAAAGAATTATATGGTGAATGTTTGTATTTAGTAAAGGATGTAGTTATAGACGGGATGCTACCGAAATTTTTATAGATATAGGATGTGTTTGGCAATTAATAGAAAATGTTAAGTTAAAATTTTTCAATCTAAAACTTTTTACTCTCCACAACTATCATATTTTTTAATTATTTTTTCACATTTTCCTATACAACTACTCTACTTTTCAATCATTTCTACACAACTATCCACACGACTAACCTATCTATTTTAACTTTATCATCTTTACTACTCATTATTACTTCTATCATATCACATTATTTGACAACTTTTACTCTTCGAAACTTTTCATCAAAAGTTTTATTCATTTCCAAACACACCCATAAAAAAAATTTTAGACCACTTTATTCTTTTTTGGTGTATAAATTTAAGTTAGGTTATGAACTTTACCACTTTTCAAAAGATTCCTAATATGAAATCTTATGATAAACTTAAGTATAAATATGTCATAATATATTCTGGGTCAAAACCCACAGGGGGAGGACTGATATTGCATGGAATCATGTGATTAAATTAAAAAAAATAAATACAAATGTTTATATTGTCGGAAGATTTTCTTAGAGGGAGCAATTCACATGGTGAAAAAACATTTGACAAAGGTAAAGGGTGATGTAGCTGTATGTAAAAAGGTCCCACTTAATGTACTTTTAGACATAAAAAATGATCTTGTGACCAATAGTACAATTGCAACCACTAGTAAAAAACTTCCTCTTCACAAAACTAGCCTATTTTCTGACTACAAAGTTGTTGATGATGAAGAAAATGTTGTTGTAGGCCCTAGTTTGAAAAAAAACACAGAAGGTAGTTCAAAGAAAATGAATGGACCTAGTGGGAGTGTGTAATCATCTATTAAGAGTGATATGACTGGTGAGGATGTAATTGAAATGACACATTCAGAAATTACAAAGTGGTTTTATGCTTCATGTATTCCATTTAATGCAGCAAATTCAGTGCACTTCCAATCTATGTTAATCATGCATGCTCAATTGGATATTGATTCAAAGTTCTAATATATCATGATTTAAGAGGTTTCTTATTAAAAAAGAACGTGGGGGAAGTAGGGGATTAGATTGAATCATTTAAGGGAGTGCGGAAAGAATTTGGTTGCTCTATAATGGCTGATGGATTGACGGACAAAAGGGAAAAATCTTGATAAATTTTCTAGTATATTGTCCTAAGGGATCTATATTTTTAAAGTCTGTTGATGCTTCTAAATGTTCAAAAACTGGTCAAATGCTTTCTAAATTACTCACCACTGTTGTGGAGAAAGTTTGACCTAGAAATGTTGTACAAGTAGTGACTAATAATGCATCTAACTATTAGGTTGCGGGTCATTTACTGAATGATAAATATACATCCATTGTATGGACACAATGTGCTGCACATAGTATTGATTTGATGCTAGAAGATATTGCAAAGATGGAAGATATGAAAGAGATGATAGAGGAAACTCGTTTTATTTCAATATTTATTTATAATCATGACTTTGTTTTGTGCTTGATGAGAAAATTTACTAGTGGAAAAAAAATTATTCGTGATGCAATAACTCGTTTTGCAACAAATTTTATAGCATTGCAAAGTATGTTGAACTCTATGAATGAACTACGGGCAATGTTCACTTATAGAGAATGGGTAGATTGTAAATGGAAAAATTCTCAAAAGAGGAGCTGCTTCTAATTTTGTTTTGAGTTCTTCTTTTTGGGAAAGATGTGAAGTAACTGTGAAAGCATTTGAACCACTTGTTCGTGTGTTATGAATGACGGATAATAATGAAAGGCCTGCAATGAGATACATTTATGAGGCAATGCGTAAAGCTAAAAATGCAATAAAGAAGACTTTGAAGAAATTTAAGATGCTTTGTGATCCTTATCTCATAATTGTGGAAAATCGATGGGAAAATCGACTTGGTTTGCCTCTTCATTTAGCTGGTCATTATTTGAATCCACAGTTTTACTACCACATAGATGAATTGACAAAGACAATACAATGGCTGCTTCAAACTATCCATTAGTTGACTCATAGCGATGTTCATGTGCAAACAAACATTATTCATGAGATAGATTCATTCCACTACATGCATGATGATTTTGGAAGTCCAATTGCTCTTCATTCTCGTTATACTTTATCCTCAGATATATGTATTAACTCTTAATCCTTATAAATTAGTTACCTATTTATAAATACTTAATTAATATCCTAACGATGGCTTATTTGTTGTAATTATTTGGCGGCAAGCTCATGGATATGGTACTCCTAATTTGCAAAAAGTGGCTGTGAAGATTTTGAGTTAAACATGCAGTTCATCTGGATGTGAACGCAAGTATTTTCAAACGCATTCATACAAAAAGAGGAATCGACTAGAACACCAAATACTATGTGATCTTGTATATGTCCAATACAATTTACGATTATTGGATACGTATAAAGTATAAACTCTCATAACTAGTTTTTAAGAAATGCAAATAAC
The DNA here is from genome assembly GCA_030490835.1 of Annona cherimola. Classification (NCBI taxonomy): domain Eukaryota; kingdom Viridiplantae; phylum Streptophyta; class Magnoliopsida; order Magnoliales; family Annonaceae; genus Annona; species Annona cherimola. Next base: position 1,331,182 of record CM059972.1, read on the forward strand.
TCATGTTTTATTCCAAGTAACCTCTTTGTATTTTTTTTATAGGAAGAATAAGAAATATCAATATTATGATCCAATTTCTTTAGAAGATATTGATATATTGGAGGAGTGAGTGGTAGAAAAAGAGTCTCCATTATTGACAGATGAAGATGTTAACACTTAATTGCAAATAGATAAACCAAATAGTAGGAAAGAATCAAGAGAAGCTGATGACTTTGGTATTATATTATAGTTTTTATTCAATTATGTAAAAGTAATACTTTAATTAGAAAAATGATAATATGTAACTAATGTTTTGATTTTTATATTTTTATTTAGGAATTCTAATTGGTGAGCAAGATGAAAATGTCATTGTTGACCTTGATGAAGAAGAAACTTGAAGACATTTTTTCAAATTTTTGCGATGATGTGAATACTGGATCTGTAGTGAGAATATTTATTTGTAGACTTTTAAAATTTTATGTTTGGTGAGAATGATGTGTTGATAGACTTTTAAAATGTTATATTTGGTGAGAATGATGTATTTATATACTTTTAAAATCAATGTTTGATGAAAATGATGCATTTAAGGATTTATAGACTTCTAAATTTTCATTTTTGCTGAACATATGAGATGTTATTAATTTTTATATTATTATGAACTATTTAATTGTTCAAAATTTTAACACTTACTGATTTATTTTATTTCTTATTTTATTAGGTATGTTTATAGAAGTATAATTTATAAAGGTACCAAGATAAACGGAGAGAATTCAAGAACCAATAGTCAAGCATCAACGGTCAGGGCTTATTATAAATTTAAGTATTTCAAGTTAGTTAATGTAGTTAATTTTTCTAATATTCATGCCTACAGATTTTTTAAAACTTGTTATTAATTTTTCCTACATGTTTTGTACTTTTATTGTGATTCTTAAAATGTAACATATATATTTAGGATTTATGAATATATAATTTTACCAATATATATTTATTTAAAATTTTAAAATAATTAAATATTTATGACATCATAAATATGTCATACTGACGTCCTCGGTTCGAACAGGTTCGAACCAGACCAGTTTCTTTATCGATTCTGACAACATCGAGTTAAGCATTGCAGGCTCGTACTGCTTGGGCACATCTATACACAGTCGACTCTAAATTCTAGATGAGTTTCATATTTGTCGTGTATGTGTGCATAGGAAGTGATAAAAATTTATGGATGGAAATTTTTTTAATATAAAAAATTTTAAATTATAAAAAATTTAATGTGATATGGGGTGTGTTTGGTTAAGGGTAAAACTTTTGATGAAAAGTTTTTGAAGTAGAAGTTGTCAAATTGATAGAAAATGATGTGATATAATAGGAGTAATGATGAGGAGTAAAGAGAATAAAGTTAAAATAGATAGGTTAGTTGTATGGGTAGTTGTGTAGAAATGATTGAAAAGTATGGTAGTTTGTATAGGAAAATGTGAAAAATAATTAAAAAATATAGTAGTTATGGAGAGTGAAAAGTTTTGGATTGAAAAGTTTTGGTTGACATTTTTTTGCCTCAAACAAACACACCCATGATACAGCTAATGGTCAAGAGTATAGTTATCAGAGAAGCAAGGCGCACTAAGGCACAAGGGGTTCATGGGGCCTAGCCGTAAGGCGTAGATTCAAGGCACAGGCTTGACTGAAGCAAAACGCACCTTATATAAAATAATATTAATATTTTGAGAGTCAAGAAAATACTTACTTACAATTATCAAGAACAAAAAATAATTCAAACTTACCATACAACGGTCATAATTCTCATTTCAACATAGTAATATGATTTTCAATGTGATTGGATTCATAATGCAAAAGAAATTCAAAGTTAGTGGTTCATAAAAAAAGTAATAACATTAAATCAAAGTTCAAACACTCAAAATTTCAAAAAGAAGTTCAAAAACTACAAATTATCATTTACATGTAGCTCATCACCCCTATCATTACTAAATTTATATCCTTCAATATCTTCTTCTAAGTCTTCATCTTCTATTGCTTTTATTCCATTTTTCGACTGGCAGCAATTTCCCTCGTCAGGATTTTAATTTCCCTCCTTTTTCCTTCCGTTTTCACCGTTAAGATATCCTAACAATTGCTAGTGTTTTCTATTTAAGTATTTTTTTTATTTATAAAAAAAATGATGACTGACTTAGTTGAAGCCCATGATGTACACGATCTGGGCCTCGAACCTAGGCATGCGCCTGATCGCGCCCAATTAAAGTAGTGTGCCTTGCGAGGTATATAGGTGCACATAGAAAAAAATAAATATAAAATAAATAAGTTAATTATATATGTAGTTATGTAAAAATGATTAGAAAGTATGATAGTTTTATAGGAACATATGAAGAAATAATTAAAAAGCATTAGAGTAAAAAGATTTAGATTTTATGCATGTTTGAAAAGTGATAAATTTTTTTATGAAAATTTTTTTACTGTGAAAGTTTTTGAAATAAGACAAAATGTATAATAAAGGGTAAAAACGAATAATTAAAAATAAAATTACAATAAATAGGTTAATCGTATATGTATTTATGTGGAAATGATTAAAAAGTAGAGTGCTTATATAAAATATATGAAAAATCATTTAAGGTTGTGTTTAGTTTGAGGTAAAACTTTTTGATAAAAAAATTTCATGGTAGAAGTTGTCAAGTTGATAAAAAATGATGTGATATAATAGGGGTAATGATGAGGTGTAAAGAGAATAAAGTTAAAATAGATAAGTTAGTTATATAGGTAGTTATGTGGAAATGATTGAAAAGTAGGGTTGTTTGCGTAGGAAAATGTGAAAAAATAATTAAAAAATATGATAGTTATGGAAAGTGAACAGTTTTAGATTGAAAAGTTTTGGTTGACATTTTTAATGTCAAACTAAACACACCCTTTCATCAAAAAAAAAAAAAAACACACCCTAAAAATTGAGTATTTGTAAAAAATGAAAAGTTCTAAATTGAAATTTTTTTTGAAAAGTTTTAGACATAAACAAACATACTTATTTAAAAAGTCTCTAGTGTAAATAAAAGGCATTCGAATTTTACAAAGTTTTCAAATGAAAATTTACAATAACTGTTTTTGGAATAAAAAAGTAATATAATAAAGGTAATGATAAAAAGTAAACATAATAAAAATGTATTTGGGAGGAGGTCGGAAGTGAGAAATTAAGAAAAAATTTTAAGATTGTAAGAATAATATGATATTATATGGGTAAAGTAATAATAATTAAGATACTTGTATAAAAAATAATTTCATATAAGAGTAAAAATAAAAAATAGAGTAATTAATGTAAGTAAAATCATTAAAATGAATTGGGAATTGAGCTTTCCCTTCTCCCCTTCCCTTAACTTTTCAAATGTAGCCTAAAGTTAAAATAAATATAATAGTTGTATGAGTAATTGTATATAAATGATAAAAAGTAAGACATAAAAATCTGAATAAATAATTAGAAAAGGATAGTTCTTGAGAATGAAAAGTCTTATATTAATATATTTCATAGAATGCCAAATACACCCCATGATGCAAAACATACAAGAATGGTGAATCTAGTGTGATTTCTTTGAGTATAAGTCCTACTCCAATATTTTTTCCCGTGTTAGATGAAAAATGTTGATTCTATGTAAGAGAATGACCGAGATTCCTCAGTTCAAATATAATCACTCTTATCATAACTTTATACTACAAGTGTGATACTGCTTTACTAAGATTACATATGTATGGAGCGCAATTCAGTGCACCCGGGTGCATTCAGCCTCAACGCACCCGGGTGCACTGCACCTATTTTTTTTATTTTTTTTTGAAAATTTTTTCATGAAGCTGTTAATATAGGTTTATTTAACATATGTATCAATTTTTACTATTTTTGGAGATTTTTAGATATTTTTTTTAGATTTTTAAAAATCAGTGGCATTTTTCGTAATTTAAAATTACTGAAAATGCCACTGATTTTTAAAAATCTAAAAAAAATATCTAAAAGTCTCCAAAAATAGTAAAAATTGATACATATGTTAAATAAACCTAGATTAACCATTGTATACAAAAAGTTTCAAAAAAAAATAAAAAAAAATAGGTGCAGTGCACCCGGGTGCGTTGAGGCTGAATGCACCCGGGTGCACTGAATTACGCTCCCATATGTATCCTGTAACTTATCTACAAATATTACCATTTTAATTAGGACATCTTTAAGTTGGTAATTTTAATAATATAACTTCTTTTCTTTTTAATATGTTGACACTTAATAGGAAATACACTTCATTCATCATAATTAATATAATTTATTTAGCTAAGAGAATAAGTTTTGTCAAGTCAAATATGTGATATATTCATGTATAAATTAATAGGAAAATCATAACTAAGTAATTAATATCATTTGTTTAACTAAGAGAAGAAGTTTTATTCAAATCAAATATGTACTATATTTACGTATAAATTATGGAAAATACTTAAATGAATTTACATATATATTAAAATATGATAATAATTTATAAATCATTTTTGTATATAATAATGACATTTTAAATGATTTGGATGTTAAAAATATAATTTTAAAATTAATATTTAGTGCTATACTATTTTCATTATGTTGAATTTTCAAATTTGTAGATGGAGTTTATTTAATAATATTAGACGAATGAAATTTTTTTCATAATAATATAAATGATATTAAATATAAATAGATACAACATATTCAAATCAAGTATCAAGATATTAAAAGTGAAAGAAGGCATATAAAATAGGAGTTAAAGTTTACAATAATTTTATTTGAATAAATTCCAAATATGACTCCAACTTATGCTTATATTTATAAATATAACAATATATACATTTATAAAAAAGGCATCGATGGTCATGTATTTTTCCTAATTCCTATATAACATACCTAAAGTTAAAAGTGATATAATGTTACCAAATTATCCCCGTAAAAGCAGAAAAATGATTTAACTAGATATTATTAAAAATAATAAAATAATATAAGATACATGAAACAAATGCGGACTAGCAACTCCTATGCCCACATACTACCTTTTTAAGGAAAACTTTTCATTTTAAAAATTAACATTATCTAACAGAAGTTAATATGTTGTCATATTCAGAAGTAATGTTAGAATTAAGGATAAAATATATGATGATAGTAAAAAAAGCCTCTTATACCTAAAATATTTGCCCATCAACAGTTGAAAATTTTCTTTTATACCTATAATAGTTAATTATAAATTTTTATTATACACATGTTCATTTAAATTTCTATTATACACATGCAGTCATAACAATCAGTAATTATTTTATTGAAAAGATGATTTTGTCCGGCTATAATTTCTTAATTGAAATGATTTAATCCTAGTATGACTCAATTAATATTGGTAAACTATTCATTTGTGACATATAAGTGATTCAAATATCATATTACTGCTATATCATTTCAATTAAAAAATTTTAAATAGGTAAAATCGTCTTTTGAACAAGATAACTAATCATTGTTTTGATTGCATGAGTATGATAATAATTTATGATGAAATGTTATTCGTATAAAATAAAATTTTAAAATGTTACGGGTATATTAAGAATTAATGACAAATATTATAGGTATAAGAGAAATATCTCCGGAGATCATTTATACCACTTTTATAAATACATTGCCATGTAGGTAAATATAAACTATGATCGTATTTGAAATTAAACTCATTTTCAAATTTATGTGTTATAGGTAAAATAAATTATAAACTGAACTTTTAAACTTGGTAGGAGAAAGGTTGGATTTTCGAAGATCGAATATAAACAATGGCCAGTTGGCAACGCCGTTCGCACAACTTGAGGCACTACAGTATAGGTGAAAAAGTCTTTTGTCGATTGCTTGCAAGGAATGAAAGATCGAAGACGCGTGCCGCGTGAGATGTGGCTCAAGTATGCCGCCGTGGGTTCGCTTATTGAATATCCTAAAATGGGCATAGTATTCTAATGCTTTATTTTTATTTTCTAGGTACTGGTGACCGGGGATTTGTTTTTTATATATTGGGTATATCTGTTTCACCTAAAAACTTTTTATACTAAAATATTTTAACTTAAAATTTTTTTATTTTCCACGCCTACTCCATTTTAATCAAAATTTGCATCTTCCTGTACAACCGCATTACATTTTATTCGTTTTTATACAATAATTCATATAATTAATATATTTATTTTAACTTTATACTCTTTAATCTTCATCGTTACCCATACCATATTACATCATTTTCTTCTATTTTAAAATTTTCTACAACAAAAAATTTTCATAAATTTTTTTATCACTTTACAGACACACCCATTAAACTTTATTTTATTTTCCGATAGGTGTCATTGCTGTTTTCTTAATGTAACTAATTGCTGTTGTTAGATAGGTTGTGATTGACCTATATCGAGGTAATGTAGTCATGGCGAGAAGATAGATTCCATGCAGCACAGTGCAGACTCCTATTTTCAAGGATATTTTTGGTAATGGATGAGGGGGAAATAACTTTTTCCATTTTCTTATGAACTTTTCAAAAATTTGAGATTTTAATTACGTGACTATTTTTTCTATTTTATTCTAATCATCTTATGTATATATGAACCAGAGTAGCAGAGAGCACTAAAGTCAATTCAAAATCCTCTCTGATTGCAAGATCATGAATGTCCCTATAGCCCTACCTTTTTCAAAATCACGAGCTACTGCACATGCTCGGAGAGCACTAACTACAGTAAAAGGCCAGTTTCAAATCATATAGGATTTTTGAATTGAATCTTTATCACTATTCTTAAGATAATTTTTCAATTTTTAAAACAATTTTTTTAATTTCTAACATAACTTTATCTATTTTTACTATAATTTTACTCATTCCTAATATACATCATTATATTCTCATCTTCGACACAAATTCAATTTAAGAAACTTGTATATTAAAAACAGCCGTTGCTTGAATTGCGGATGATTCTAACCTCTATTATGCCATAGAAAAGATTTAATAATGATATGATATAATAAGAGTAATAATGAAAAGTAAATAAAGAAAAGTTAAAATACATAAGTTAATAGTATGTGCATTTGCGTAGCAATGATCAAAAACTAGTGTAGTTGTATAGAAAAATATAAAAAATAATTAAAAATAGAATTATCATAAAGAGTGAAAATTTTTAGTTTGAAAATTTTTTTGGATTATCAAACATGCCTTGTTTCTTTTTCTTTTAACGTGGATACATTATTAGATTTGTACTTGTGGAGTAAAAAAATTAGAAAGTATATACTAGAGTAAAAAAATTAGAAAATATGCACTTAAGCTGATTTGTAAATATAAGAATAAAAAAAATTTATGCCCTGCTCGATTTTTATGATTCAGGAACGATCAGAACTTCAAGCACGTTTACACAACGTGGGCGGTTTAGATCACTACTTATTTTGCTTACTCCCGTAAGTATAAAAATACTTATCGAATTGACAGGGCCGTTGGATTTTAAGGCTAAAAACTTAAGAGGGCTAGCTGATCAATACATTAACAATAAAAAAATTAAAAACGAAATTAATTTTTATTGAAGGGGAGGATGTGTAGGTACTATTTTCTATGGTACTGAGTATTAACATGCCTATAAACGAGTATGATAGATAGCAAGAAACCTTTTTGCAGACTTTCATATTTGAAATTTAAGGGTTCTGAATCTGATGCCATGCTGCGACTGCACGGCGTCCAGTAAGACAATATATTATTGTTATTTTATTCTGATTTCTTTATAAATATTCGAGTCTTACCACTGTCATTCTCCTTACAAAACATGACCATTTTAAAAAAGTTTATTTATTTTGATTTTGAAAATGAACGACTATGCAGTGGATACATGCACCCACCTACATCTTCCTTTCCATAAAATTTAACCATGTTTAAATTTGTTTCATATTGTATTTTAATGTTTAAAAGTAAATGATCTAACCATCAAAACAAAATATAAAAAATATTTACAAAAAATTCCAAATTTTATAGTGAGTAGCATATAAGTGGACCTATGTATCTACACAAAACAAAGAATAAAATTTATTACATTTTTTAGAACACAGAATCCAAAATTTAAGGTGGGTTCGGAAACGAAAAAATATTTTTCTAATTTTTACATTTTTTTATATAAATGTCTTGTTTCTTTTAACTGTATTATCTTTTTTTTCTTAATCTTCTCTTCTGAAGTACACCTTATATGCAAATTTAATAGCTAAAGCAATAGTAAGTTGGGGAAGCGCCTCCTTTTTAGGGCGTATTTAGTATTTAATAGAAATTTTGAAAAGAAAATTTTTGGCCTAAAAGTTTAAAAATAGAAAAAATTATATAGTATAATAGAAGTAATAATGAGAAATATATAGAATAAAATTAAAATAAATATATATTTATATGAACAATGTAAATAAATGTTTGAAAAAAACAAATTTTTTGAATAAAATATTTTTTGTATAAATTTTTTTAAATTGATAGAAAATAATACAATATAATAAGAGTAATAATAAAAAATAAAGAAAATAATGTTAAAATAGATAAATTAGTTATATGAGTAGTAGTTTTTTAGAAATGATTGAAAATTAGAAAAACTATATTGAAAGATATATAGAAATAATTAAAAATAAGTTAATTATAGAAATTAAAAATTTTAAATTGAAAAGTTTTTGGATACTTTTGAGAAATGATAAAAAATTTTATGAAAAATTTTTAAAATGTGAGAAAATAATGTAATATAATGAAGATAATGATGAGAAGTAAAGAAAATAGAGTCAAAACAGATACTTTAGTTATATGTGTAGTTGTGTATAAATGATTAAAAAGTAAGATAATTATACACGAAGAAATGAAAAAATAATTAAAAATAGGGTAGTTGTGGAAAGTAAAAAAATTTTAAGTGTTAACAAACATTTCCCTTTAGTTTAAATTTTTTTTTGTTATATACAAACATGCTCTTTTTTTATTATTTGTAACATGCTCTTAATATAAAAAGTTAAGGGAAAGGGTGAATATGCACTTGTGTATAAATGATTCAAAAGTAAGATATTTATACACGAAAAAGTGAAAAAATAATTAAAAAATAGGATAGTTGATGGAGAGTAAAAAAATTTTAAGCGTTAACAAACACTTCCTTTTAGTTTAAATTTTTTTTGTCATATACAAACATGCTCTCATTTTTTTTTTCCTGATTTGTAACATGCTCTTAATATAAAAAGTTAAGGGAAAGGGTCAACCTGCAAAATCCCAAAACATCAGGGGAGACACACAAATATCCTTTAAATTCGGGCCACCAACGTTTCAAGTTTTAATTTTCATATTTCTGTACTTTGGAAGTTTCTGATTACTTGGACGGTCGAGATTTTTGCATTTGGTGATTTGAGGCTGGCAAGGCGCAATAGGCAACCGTCAGAATTCAAAAATGACGGTGGTGAACTAGGATGGGGTTCTGCTCGTCGTCATTTCTTCTGCGTCGGAAGGAAAAGAGAGGGGCAGACAAAATGGGCGTGAAGAACCTGTGGGAGATCTTGGATTCCTGCAAGAAGACTCTTCCTCTTCACCACCTTCAGTATGTTTTCAAAACTCCTTACCAGCAAGAGCTCTTTTTCTTCTTCTTCTTTTTTTTCCTGCTATTTATTTTTATTAAAAAAATTTATTTTCTCATCCTTGGTTTGGGTGTAGGAACAAGAGGTTCTGCATAGATCTTTCCTATTGGATTGTTCAACTCCAGAACGCAAGCAGAACGCCGGCCTTTGCAAAAGAGAAGTGCTATCTCAGTTCCCTCTTCCACAGGATCAGAGCTCTTCTTGCTTTGAATTGTAGCCTTATTTTTGTAACTGGTATGTGTATTTTTACTTTTATAATCTCATTAATTTCTATTTTCATTTGTTCCTGGTGAAAATTCTGTTAATAAATTTCTTGTTGTAGTGTAGATTGCCACTGGGTATGTGTGCTTCTCTCTTGCTTGGATGCTGATATTAGAGAATTAAAATTTAGTATATTTTGCTGTTGATTTCGTTAGGTGTTTTAATACAATTAAAATTTGTGCTTCATTAGAAAGAGATGATGGATTTTTCTTTGATTTGGTGCTGTTCAATGTTATCTTTCATTTTTCAATAGATGGTTCTATTCCCGCCATCAAATTAACCACTTACAGGCAGCGTTTGGGATCAGGTAGCGAGGTTGGCCTTTAACTTTCTCTATGGTTATGTCTTATTTCTTTCCATTTTTCTGCAATTAGGTTGATTTGATAATGTTGTTCAGCTCCATTCAGGTTGCTCGAGATGGGTCAAATTTGCAAGGGTTGTCTTCACAGCCTAGGAACATGGGGTCAATGTTTTCATGTATGATAAAAGAGGCAAAAGTCCTAGGAATGGCTCTTGGGATCCCCTGCATTGATGGGTATTTTGCCTATCTGAAGTTTTCTTTTCATTCATGCCATTGTTATTTTGTTTGTTGAAAAACTGTGGGCAGCATTTTTACCACTGCAAATTTTCTTTCATGATGGTAAAGAGCAAAGATAAATTGTAGGGTCTTATCTCAAGGAATGTAGTGTTCTGGCTTTCCAGTTTTGGATAAGTGGGTGCTCATCATGGAGAAATATCTGTTCATCCTGTAGATGAACTGCGTTTTGGCGACCTTGCCATAGGACAACCTGTCAGTTACAGAACAGAAATGTTTGACAGTCTATTTTTAAGTGAAAATGATATCTATTATCTAATGAGATCCCCTATGGAATTATTCATCTGTAGCGGGACAAAAAGGTTCTGACGTTGCCATGTCAGTCGTCTCTCTAATGTTGAACAATGATGCACGGAAATGAGTAAAGGTTAACTCAGTGAAAGGAAAATACATGAAAAGATTTCGCAAGGGAAAATTTCTGCAGAATAGAAGGCTGCATCTTGAGTGGTCCATGACTGTTTAACGGAGACACCTCAATTCTTGCAATAGCAGAAAATCTTTACTTCTTTACTAAGGAGTTTGATTCCCTGTCCCGTAGGTTCACCTAAAACTGCAATGGACTACTATAGCCTTCCAATTCAGTATCATCATTTTGGAATTCAACCTCTCTCTCTCTCTCTCTCTCTCTCTCTCTCTCTCTCTATGCATGTGCGCACGTGTGTGCATCTTATTTATTGACAGTAGTTGCTGAAATGCACATTGTGTTTGTGTGTGTTAATCAGAATTGAGGAAGCTGAGGCGCAATGTGCATTATTGAACTCAGAATCCTTATGTGTAAGTGGAAGACATGTTTATGAACATCATATGATTAAACTTATCAAGGAATTGTAACCAAATTTCTTCCCCAGGATGGCTGTTTCACTGCAGATTCAGATGTTTTCCTCTTTGGTGCTAGGACAGTGTACAAAGATATTTACCTAGGTGAGTGAATTTTATGCCTGATCATATCTTATCTACTTTGTTTGCCAGCATTAGCTGCTACTCATTTGATGCATTATCAGCACTATCTTTAAAGTTCCTGATGGCACTTCCTCACTCTAGCTTTTTTGCTGTATACTTAAATGGGTTGAATTCCCAAACCTTTATCGAGTAGACAATCTTGAATCTGTGTCAGTTTAAATTTCCAATCAATATATTTTTGGTGGTCTGTTGAGTATTGCAATTAGATATTTAATGTTGTTCAAGAAACTTGACTCAATACGATGTTTAATGTTGCTTGGAAAGCCATATGATGTCTTTCTGGTTTTAACTGCATGGTCTTAGTGACAATTTCTTTTATTCTGGGTTCATTTCACCGATTTTTCTGTTGCTAATAAAAAAATTGTGATTTTCTAGGGGATGGTGGCTATGTTGTTTGCTATGAAATGTCAGATGTTGAGAGAAAACTTGGCTTTGGAAGAAACTCCCTAGTACGTTTCTTTTTGCATATCAGTTTATTTTCTTTTATCAAAATTGATTGAACTGTTTCTGTCTTTTTTTTTTTTTTTTTTTTGATGAGTGGGTTTAGTAAATGAAATGAAGACCAAAGGCCAACATATTGGAGTAGGATTTTAAATAAATTCTAAGAAAATACCAAAACATTCCAATAGGGGGATTCAGATTATTCACCAGGGGGGCTCCACTGTGTTGGGCTGAGCTGACTGTGATATTCTTTTTCGTGTGAGATCCAAACTGCTTACCTCTTTTTGTTCATTCAGCAGGGATTTCCTAAGAAGACTTCCTGCCTCTCTGATATTGGTTTTTCATTAATTCATGCAGAAGTACTAAAACAGTTGCAATGTGTGCATAAATTTGGGTGTCATTTGTCATCTAATGTGAAAAACCTGTGCTGCCAGACTGCTAGGTAGTTGTTGCCGTCTCTACCATAGGCCCCTGCTGACCAACTTAAAAATCTGAGTAAAGAGAAGCTAAGTTGGCTTTCACTTGGAAACTTGTAAATCACAAGGGTCATTATGATACCATATAATGCTAGCTACACCATTTTTTTTTCATCCCATTGTTTTTTTCTTTTTTATTTTTTAATTTCAAAAATCAGTTTAAGCTGACATCAAGTTGCTTTTGTCTGACACTGTTGTTGAAAATGACATTCAGATTTGTCTTGCCCTTTTACTTGGTAGCGACTATTCTCAAGGAGTTCATGGGATTGGCCCGGTAGGTTGCAAATTACTATTGCAATTTCTATGTTTTGTAGGTAAACATTGTTCAGATATTGTGAATCATGAAACAGGATTTAATTGATCAAAAAACTTTGCGAGAATAGGAAAAGCTGTATATGCTATTTAATTTGTACATGATAGGGAGTAATGGTGGGTCTCACATGTTGCTCTACTATGGTTGGAGGTTTCCTTGGAATTCTTCCATATCGAAAGATTCCTTACCTTATTCTAATTATTTGGATCTGGATTGCTTCTTGAGCTCTTTCCCCCATTTTTTCAACTGATCCAAGGATAGGATCTTCGACTGTGTAATGATCATCCAAGGGGAGTTCCATCTGATTTATGATTTGCTTGTCTTAGTGGTTCTTGTATTGCATGATGTACCTTCGTAAAGCATGTTCATGGGCACAGATGTGTTATCTAGCTGTCAGCTTCTATACTTACATTCACATTGGCTGCAGGAGACAGCATGCCAGATTATCAAATCAGTAGGGGACGATCTTATACTGCAGAGGATTGCATCAGAGGTGGCAATTGTTAAGAAGACTAGGGGATCAAAGAAACAAGGGAAGGTTACTGCATGCAATGCAGATAAAGAGAATCTTGTAGATAAGCAAAATGTTAATGGTGGGTATAACATAATGGTATTTTTGAAATTGTGCTAAGTGGACTCCTATGTCTTTGGATTGACATATCCGTGAGACATTTCAGTGTGGTATACATGCCATAAGGACCTCTCATATGTTGGCCCTCCCTTTTGGGGGCATGTGACTGAAGAATGACATTGGATAATTCCATAAATCAGATGTGAACTTGTTAATTTGAATGATCACCTACTGATCTTTCATTGGTTCAATGAATTCCTGAAAATAGTGTGCCTTGACTCTCCTTCTAGACAGTGTTCAAAGTGCAGGATTGAACAAGCAGTTCCTGCGAGTGATTGATGCATACCTGAATCCAAAATGTCATTCCCCGGACTCAGAAGCCGTGCAGAGGTAAGAGTTTTATATGTCATATCCTGTATGCTGCTATTCTTGTTTAATGTGCACTAGTCTATAAAATGATGTTTATAATTGTTCGTTTGAAGTTTGACCTGGGTGGAAAAAACTTAGCTTGGTTGGGAACTTGAAAGATCCATTGAAATGGAAAGTTTTACCAAGAAGGCATGTAAGCTCACCACCCTTATACCTTCAGGTATATGCAGCACAATGCTACGCACGCTGTGTGCAAAGGGAACCACTTGAGGTAGTGGGGCCATTCAATTAACAATTTAAATTGTCAAGCAACTAATTATGGTCATTTGTATTGCATATTAATATTTGCTTGCTTTTAATCAGTATAAGGCTTTGTTTGCGTACACAGCCTAGAGTGTAAAGCATGTTTTGCCGCTACTTTTGAAAACCCTGTTTGGATTGATAAGTAAGCACAGTATCCTGTATCGAAAATAGCATGTAAAAGAACTGTTACAAAAAGCAATTTGAAGCTGCTTCCCTATTAACTCGTTACACAATAGGTGGGATTTTGGCTATGCTGCCCAGATATAACAAAGCCCAAGATATTGGCTGCAATGATGTTGGAACCCATCCTTTTGGTGTTTTCGCATGGTTTTAGGGTCATTTGTTTTATTTATATCATTCCCTCTGATGTGTGCAAGCCTACCCACTTTACCTCAACCACAGTAAAGTGCATCATTGATGGACTCAGAAACTCAAATGTTATTTTACTCCAAGGAGACTATGCCTTCACCTGTATCATGTTGTGAACTGGTTTCCAGAGTTCTTGCAAACAAAGAAAATCAATTCAGGTTTACCATTTTCACCTGATCTTCACATATTTTGCAGCGTGTTAGTTCCACATCCATTCCTAAGAAAGCAACTTCAAAGGATATGTGCAGGGTTCTTTGGTTGGGCACCTGAAAAGACAGGTATACTCTGCATCTTGAAGTTGAGCATACACATGCAGGCCAATTTTCATGATTGCATACAAGAAAATCATAGTATATCTGTATATTTACATGTCATACAATTATAGTATATAGTTTTGAGGAAATAATAACCGGCATAGCAACACCCTACATGTCCAGAAGTACCTTGGCGGTAGGATCGTAACACCTTTCTCTTTGTTATGCTTGTAGCAAAAGGTTTTTTTTTTTCCTTCTTCTTTTCTCTTCAAGGACTTCTAACAATCTTTGCATCCTGACTGGTAAGATATTGATCCTGGTATTAAATTCACTAGAAAACTGAATATTTTTAGGCTGTGGAATCTAGACAAGATAATGCCTGCATGAACTACATGTCATTTTATAGCTTGTGTTCATATTTTAGACTTTGCACACATCTTGACTTATAAAAACACCTTGTCTGCAGATGAATACATCCTTCCAAAGATTGCTGAGAGGGATCTCAGGCGATTCGCGAACCTCCGTAACACAGGACAAGAGCTTGGAGTACACATACCGTTGAATAGGGTATCTTTCTCTATGACCTTCTGAATTCGACCTTGGTTCATATGTTCATACTTCAGCGCGAACTTGATATCTGTCAGATGGAGCTACCAGTTCTGAAAGTGGTCTCATTTTATGTAGAACCTTAAAATAGCTCGTGTTCATCTCTACCATGGTCGCTTAGATTTCACATGCTACGTCAGGATTGATTCTTTCTTCATTTCGTGTTTAGTTAATTTCTTTCTAATTTGCAGATGTGTGCCAAGTGTCCTGTGTCTGCTATTGTACAACAAAGGAAAATTCAAGGAAGAGATTTCTTTGAGGTTTCTTGGGATGACATAGATGGGCTGAAAACCTCAACCGTCCCTGCTGATCTAGTAGAAAGGTAATATTGCCTTAACAAACAATCATCTGTTCTTCCATAACATTGAATTGACACAAAACCAAAAACACTGATCTCCTCCCCCCCACCCCTTACTTATATTCAGTGCGTGCCCAGAGAAGATATCTGAGTACACGGGGAGAAGAGCTGAAGCAAAGCAAGCAAAGAGAAAAAGAAAGCCAACTAAAGCTGCTCAAAAGCCTCAAGATCCTTTACCAAGCACAGAATCAGACAGGCATGATGCTACGTGTCTCAACCTTATTGGCCCCAAGACTGAAATAAATCTCATTGATCTCTCGACACCATCGCCAATTCGTGCTTGCAAGACTTCTAGGTTTCAGGATTTGAAGGCTAGTGAACTCGATGAGCAACTCCAAGGCCTTTTTCTCAGCATAGAGCCGCAAGCAAATGATATCCTCGATGCCAATGCTTGCCAAGACTCAGTAGCTCTAGGCAATGTTGAATCCGAGATCATTGATCTATCTACACCCTTGGCACCTGCCCAACTTGCTTCTAGGCCTAGGGAAAATGTTGAAGGGCAGATGGATGTAATTCAGTTGAGTGATTTGGAAGACAGTGTTTCACCAGAACATGTGAGGAAGGCTAGGGAACTGAGACTATTTTTGAATAGTATTAAGGATGATCTCTACTGAACTTGAGTGAAACATGAATATTGTGATTGCATTCTTGTTAGGGCATGCTTGGCAAACAATAATACTTTTCAAACCAAAATTTTCCAATAAAAAATTTTCATTCTTCACAATTATTTTATTTTTTAATGATTTCTTCATATTTTTTATGTAACTATCTTACTTTTTAATCATTTATATATATATATATATATATATATATATATCCATACAACTAATCTATATATTTTAACATTATTCTTTTTACTCTTCATCGTTATCCTTATCATATCACATCATTTTCTTCCATTTCAAAAGCTTTTATACAAAAAAATGTTCATTTCTCAAGTGCAATCTTAAGATAGACGGATTGAAGCCTGGTGCAGAGTGCATATTTTAGGGTATTGTTATTGCCTAATGATAGAATGTGATGGTCCAAGCATTTCCAATGCTCTAGTTGCATGTGTGATTTGGATTATGAACTAGAGATATACCAAAGCGGATTTGGAAAAGGCGCTCCTCCCTTTGCGGTAGGGGGTAAGTTGCTGAGTGTAGGGGTGTTAATGGCCATGGTCGTCAACTAGTTCGTCCAATTAATTTATAAATGAGTATGGGTTGAGATTTTTGAATAAATGTGTTATAATCTGTCAACCTGTTCAACAATTTAATTAAATTAACGGATTAAAGTTGAGATTTTATAATTTGTCAACCCATTTAGTAACCTGTTTAACCCATTTAATTCGTGTAACTCATTTAAGCCATTAAAATTATATATACAAATGTAAATCCCTTGGTTATTTTTTCCTTCTAAGCTTTCCTTCCACCACTTAATTTTTAATTTTACACCGTTGTCCTAATTTTATTTTTCTATTACTTGCCTATTTTCATTTCCCTTGTCCCGACAACACTTTTTTGTCTTTCCTTACAAAATTATCGTGTCAAAATCTAGACCTTCAAATCGTTTGTTATACAACCTGTTAACAACCTGTTAACAACCTGACAACTCGTTTATCAAAATGGATTGTAAATAGGTTAGGATTGAAGGTTTTTAAATAGGTAATAAACGATTAAGGTTAAAATATTTTAAATGGGTTAGTATTAGGATTTGACACCAACTCGATCCATTAACACTCCTAGCCAAGTGTGGTGACGAGTCGTGTAGAAATTTGTCATTCAGGTGGGATAACATTTTTTGAAAGGTGCAACATTAAAAAAAAAACTATATTTTTCAAAATTTTAAATTTTTTCAAGGGAGATTTTTTAGTTTATTTTGCTTTTAAATTTTTGAAGGGAGGCTTTTTCAGTTTAAAAAGATCCGGGGGTAATTGTGCAACCCCGTTCCATGTATACCACTTTTGGTTGGCCGTGTAATTTATCTTGGGTGGTAGTAGATGGAATAAAATTTTAAAATATTTGGAAAGCTTCAAATGATTTTTGACAGAAAAAATAATTAGTGTAATTCCTTTTCTACCTAGCGAAAAGAATCCCTTTGGTCCAACCCTAGTTTCATGGCAAGGCTTTGTGCGGGCTAAGAAGGGAAGGAGCGGAAATTCCAATAGAGTGGAATTGGGGTTTTAAGCAAGCACTCAGGTCCAATGGTAATCCATCAGGAGGAGGAGCCATTATTGGGGAACCATTAGTGGGAGATGACAATTGAAACACAAATGATAACAAAAGACTCAGAGTTGCTAGCGGATGAGCTTCTCACTCTTAAAATCAATGACCAGATTTACAGAAGTACTGACCTAGGAGGTAAGATGGCTATTCTATGCACTATATTGGCTTCCAAAGAATATAGGGTGTGTTTGGTTGGAGTTAAAACTTTTGCCAAAAAATTTTTGAGGTAGAAGTTGTCACATTCATAGAAAATGATGTGATATAATAGGGGTAATGATGAGGAGTAAAAAGAATAAAGTTAAAATAAATATGTTAGTTATATGGATAGTTGTGTAGAAATGATTGAAAAGTATGGTAGTTTGTATAGGAAAATGTGAAAAAATAATTAAAAAATAGAGTAGTTATGGAGAGTGAAAAGTTTTAGATTGAAAAGTTTTAGTCGACATGTTTATATCTCAAACAAACACACCCATAATAAGAAAGTTTTTAAAACGACGATGTAACGGATTTCGAAGTCAAAAGGTAGGCTGATTTTTGTTGAAATAGTAGAGAACTTATATATTGTTTTGTTTTGAGAAAGCAGAGGATTTGTAGACAGTGTTGGGGGGTCGGCCATGGACATTTGACAGGAAACTTGTTATTGTTCGAGAGTTGAGAGAACCTATTAGTCGGAAGAAACTTGTATTACATACATCGCCTTTTTGGATTACTTATTGGATAAGGAGGGATTGGAACAATCAATTAGGAACTCGTTCACTAAATGTTTCTAGGTGTGTGCCTCAGAACAACTTATTAGAATTCAAGTGGAGATCGATGTGAGGAAACCACTTTGAAGAGGGATTTACATTCAAGGAGAATTATAGGAGAAACAATGATTAAATATCCAATATGAAAAGCTTCCAAACTTCTGTTTAACTGTGGTAGGATTGATCACTCTTATAAGGAATGTAGATAGGGAAAATGGGAAAAGAGGAAAGGCTAGGAGGAGGTTTGCCTCACGGGAATTCTTTGAGGGTGGGGCTAGGATGGTGGGGATCAAAGGATACAAAAAGGGGGAAGGGGTTGAGCCAAGAAAATTTTTAGGAGCGGTTGGAGAAAACGAGGAGGAGAATGGATGGTGTACAAAGTTGAATGTCCAACTGACAGAAGATGTGGGGGATACTAGAAGTTGGACAAAGTGGATGGCTATAGACGGGGTCTTGGGAGAAAGTGGAAAGGAAGAGGGAAAAGAAGATGTTGAAAGGAATGAGGGATGGAGCTTGCAGGGGATAGAACTAGCTAGGGAGTGGAGGGAAATGGAGGAAAAAGGATGGATAGTTAGAAGTGGGAAATCAAAAAGTGGGGAACATGAAGGAGAGTAAATATAAAGGATAGGAAATGGTTACAAATAGGAAAGTTAACCGTCAGGTTGAAAATGGAAAAGTTGGTTAGAGAGATAGATTTGGTAAGTTTAGAAATAGTAATTGGGCTTCATGGAAGAGAGGAATGGAGGGGTAAATACAAATATTTGAAAGAACAAGATAAAGACCAGTAAAAAGGGGATCGGGCAAAGAGACAAAGAGGAGAAGAAATAGAGGATAGACAGATGTTTTCAAAGGCAGTGGCTAAGGTATCATCTCAGCACCCCTCAAGCATAAATGACAATATTAGTCTGGAATTACCTTAGGCTTGAGAACTCACAAACAATTTGTGTGCTCCTTGGCATTGTTAAGGAAAAAGATCCTATTTTGGTGTTTTTGATAGAGATAAAAAGGAGGCAAAAGGAAATGGAAGCTATCAAGAGTAAACCAATACAACCACATAGTCAGAGAGGAATAAAAAGACCTCCAAAAGTTCAGGTTTGAAGCCTTTTGGACAAAACACAGAAGAGCAGCAGAAATCATAAGAGAGGGAGAAATCCAAACAACAGCAATGTAACGTTTGAAGAGGTGAAAAATTAAACTATTGAGATGTAGAATGGCCCTTTAACGGTGGAATTGTGTTGACAGGGGGAATCTAAATAAAATGATAAAGCAGAAGCAGGAAGAATTAGCTAGGCTAACAAATCTTCATCCAACTGATGAGAGAGATGCTAAAATAAAGGAGACTGAGAACAAAATTAACAGTTTGCTGGAAGATACAGAAATTTTGTGGCAGCAACAATCAAGAATCAATTGGTTACAATATGGTGATCAAAACAAGAAGTTTTTTTCATCATGTAGCTTCTAAGAGGAGAAGATTGAATTGTGTTGCGTATCTGTATTAATGGATGACCAGGGAATGGAGATCAAGGATCAAAAAGAGAGAGAAGTTGGTAGCCAGTTTTTTTTTGGAGAATTTATTCAAAACAATGGGTGTTAATGAGTTGGAGAAAGTTATTCTAAAAATTCATCAGTGCATAAATGAAGAAGACAACTCAAGATTAACTGCTCATCTCACAAAATCTGAAGTTTTAGCAACTATGAAGGACCTGCAAGTTTTTTCAGCAGGCATGGGATTCGATTGGTGTTGAAATTTTTCAGCATGCAAAAGTTTTATGGAAGTGAGAAATGAGGAAATGAGGAAGAATATGATGAAAGATATAAATTATATTGAGATTGCGTTGGTTCTTAAAATCCAAAGGGCGATCAAACTCAGTGATTTCAGACCTATCAGCTTATGCAACATATCTACAAGATGTTAGCAAAAATTCTTGCTAATAGACTGAAAATTTGCTTCCTAAAATCATATTGGAGAAAGAAAGTGCTTTTGTTTCTGCATGGCTAATTATAGATAGTATGCTCATTGAATATGAGGCAAGGGGAAAGCACGAAGATGTAGCTATAAAGCCGGACTTGTCAAAAGCATATGACAAAGTAGAGTGAGATTTCCTTTGCCAGGCAATGAGGAAGATGGGATTCTGTGAAACTTGGATGGACTAGATTTATGCATGTGTATCAACTGTAACATACAGAGTGCTTGTGAATGGCTTTAGATCTTAAGATTTTATGGCTAGTAGGGGCATCCATCCGGCAGGGCGATCCCTTGTTTCCATATTTATTCTTGTTTTGTACAAAAGTTCTATTGGCGCTTTTAAATGATGCACAAGTTTATCACCAACTTACTGGCATAAGGATTAGTAAGTTTGGTCCCGG
Source organism: Annona cherimola (assembly GCA_030490835.1). Classification (NCBI taxonomy): domain Eukaryota; kingdom Viridiplantae; phylum Streptophyta; class Magnoliopsida; order Magnoliales; family Annonaceae; genus Annona; species Annona cherimola. The sequence continues at coordinate 1,351,967 of CM059972.1, forward strand.
TGTTTCTCATCTGCTTTTTGCAGACGATTTTTTACTTTTTCTTAGAGCTGAAAGAAGGGAATTACAATTCTTGAAAGAGATTCTAAGAATTTATAAAGCTAGCACGGGACAAAGAGTGAATATGGGGAAACAACATTCTTTTTTGGTGGAAACACAAAAGAAACTACTAGAGATGGAGTTGAGAGTATGTTTGGAGCATATGGAAGGAAAATACATATCTATTTGGGATTACTCGCATAGTTAGAAAAATAAAAATTCGAGTGTTCCAAAGTATTAAAGAAAGAGTACGGAAAAAAATTCAAGGATGAAAATTAAAATTAGCGTCATGTGGGGGAAAGGAAGTGCTTCTTAAAGCAGTTGCACAAACAATACCTAACTATGTTATGAATTCGTTCCTTCTCTATGAAAGGAAATTAACATTATGATGAGAAAATTTTGGTAAGGAGAACATGATGGCAAGAGGAAAACAAATTGGGTTAGCATGGGACAGAATGTGTACATCAAAAGCCAGGCGAGAACTCAGATTCAGAGATTAGAAGAAGTTGAACATATCCCTTCTAGCCAAACAAGCTTGGAAGTTGGTGACACAAAGAGAATCACTACGTTATAAGGTGCTTAAAGCAAAATATTTCAAAAATGAAGATTTCTGGTCTCGTGGAGTTTCATGTCATGCATCCCATACTTTGAAGAGTATCACATTTGCAAGAAAGATTCTCAAGGAAGGCTATTGCTGGAGAGTTAGAAAGGGGGAGAAAGTGAGCTTCTTTCTTGATAAGTGGACTGAAGAGAAGATTAAGAAAGCTGGTCCCCTTTCAGAAGGTATAGTAGAGAATGTTAAGGTGGAATTCTTCGTCAATCATGAACAACAAAGATGGAATGAGGAGACAGTTAAAACTATTGCTAGTGAAGCAGGGTGGGATATTATGAAAAGGTTTCCTTTACCTCCATATGATACTGAAGATATCATCTATTGATCGCCTGAACTTGATGGGCATTATAGAGTGAAATCAGCTTACAGACTCCTTCATAATAGGGAGCAGTTGCAACAAATTGAGAATGAAGATATACAGTCTGGAAATTAGAATCAAATTTTAGAAAGAATGTGGAAGCTGAAATTACCATAAAAAATCTTCATTTTTAGTTGAAGATTGATTATGAATGCTCTATCAATGAAGACAAATCTATCAAGAAGAGGTATGCTCGTGGACATCATTTGTTCTTTATGTAATCAAGAGCTAGAAGATTCCCTCCATCTATTCTGGAATTGCCCTAAAATAATAGTATCTTTTGATTATCAAATTGCTAACAAAGTCTCAAATTGGCCAATCTATAGTATATTTGATGTTTGTACTCAGCCGTGTAATTCAGATGCCAAAGATCTCTTTACTCTTTTCCTGGTATCTTGCTAGAGAATCTGGTTGAACAGAAATAGGGCTATCATTAATGGCGAACGTCCAAATTTTGCAGAAATCGCAAGCTAGAGTAGGGAGTTCCTCTTAAGTTATTAATCTGCTCAGATGCTAATAAAGTGTCCATTTCTACAGCACTCTACTAAACTAAGATGGAGACCACCCTCTTATGGTGAATTCAAACTAAATGTAGACACTAGCAGGAAGGAGAGAGCCAACTTGTGTGCTACAGGTGTCATTCTTAGAAATTCAGCTAGACAACTCATTGCAGTGAAGTGTTTGATGTGGAGAGGATGGATTGAACCATTATAAGTAGAAGTAAAGCCAATGTTGCTCGGTATCTTATGGTTAAAGGAATTCAATTACAGGAATGTTGTTTGTGAAAGTGATTCTCTAATTCTTATCAATTGGCTTAATGAGGAGCAGAAGATTTTATCTACAATTAGGAATGTGATTGATAGGATAAGAGTTACAGGCAGAAATTTCAGAAACTGTAGCTTTAGTTAGATTAGCTGCACATAACATAGTTAGATTAGCTCTATAAGAGGATATCGATACGTATACATGGTAGGAAAATTTTCCAAATTTTATTTTGGAAGCCTCCTATAAAGATAGCTCTCTTTTTTTGGTTGATTGATTTTTTGTTTCTTCCTTCCGTGTCTCTAGCAAGTGCTGGGGAGAGGGAGAAGGAAACATCATTTAGCTTATAAAAAAAAATGATGTTTTTTAAATATCTTGGGTGGTAGTATAAAGTTTGGAATAAAATTTTGAATGTTGCAACACACTCGCTTTGCATGCAAATAAAATTTGCATTTTCAATATTGCATACACACTCATTTTGCATGCAAATGAAATTTGGATGTCATGTCTGATCATGTGATTTTTATTAATCACATCTTATGTATATGTACCTCAGAAAGATTTTTTTATCATTGTTTGGGATTTTTAATTGGATATTCAATAATGGCGAGGGACAATTATTGTGAGATTTGTAATAGAGGCTTTGTCACTTTTAATGCATTGAAGAGCCACCGTCAAGATATTCACTCGAGAGATAAAACAAAAACGTATAAAAAATGTCGTCTTCTAATGGCAGAGGGTGCATTTGTAGATCATGAAAGAGATGAACATGCACTCAAACGTAAGGTAAGATGCGACTTTTGCAATAAGAAATATTGAGAGGATTACTGTTGACACTCCACTTAAATGTGAAAATTAAATTTTCAAATGGACTTACTACCATTTGGCACACCCATTTAAGGTTTTTTTGTGAATTTACATTCGAATTTTTAACCCATGTATTTGCAAGTCCAAATTTGTGTAGAATCATGGGCCTCAAATGCTTTAAGCCCACTACGGAAGTAACGACCAATAATCGATTGATCAAGAGCAATTTGCATTCATGATGAAGTAAAAGATATTTTCTGAAGTCAATTGGAGCATTCTCACCGAAACAGTCTTCCAAAATACCTCTGCTTGCCGATGCCTCCCTTATCTCTTCACTTTTATTTTCTGTCACCCCAATTTTTCAGTCGTGTTTTGCCCCTTCTCTGATTTTTCCTCCATTCAACTCCTCCACTTTCCAACTTCCATCTAAAAAGAAAATCCGAGCCCCATATCTAGGCAGTTCGTTGCTCTGCTCCAACCCCAATTTTTTTTACCGGCATCATTTCTTTCAATTCAGTGCAATTTCAGCAAAATGCCATCATAAAAAAAAACATGCATACCCAAGGATCGTTGTTTCATTTTTCCAGCACTCATCTCAAAATCCCTGCAACGTCTCCATTTTCTACCCGTTGAGCACTTCCTCTGCTCGGTCTTCAACTCACGGACGTCTTCAAACTGTTTCCATCCTTTGAAAAACCCATTGCTCGTCCTCCATTTTTCGTCCCAAAAAATCCCAACTCTTTTTTTCGTTTTGGAACTGTGACTCCATCTCTCCCCTTGTTAAAATCCCTGTTTTTGTTGCATAGCTCTGTGTGTCTTCCATAAGACCGAGCTCCCCAAAACTCACGTCATGTTTGTTAGAACTCAGACTTGGATTAGAAAAGAAAAATTTAAGGAAAGTGTAAATTATGCAAACCAAATAGGTTTCTCTTCTAGGCGTGTTACAGTCGTCACTTTCCTTAAGGCAATATTTGCACCCTCACAGCTGTTTAGAGTTATAGCAATTTGCCCCCAGGATACAAAGAGAGAACCTAATCTAGAATGGAAACAACCTCCCTTCTAGATTCCAAACACTTGAAAATAACAGGCTTTGAGTGGAATTGAAAAAAAAATTATACACTAGGATTTTGAGAACCAAAGAAGCTGGAAAACCAAATTCGGTGGGTGTGTATTTTTCAAGCAAAATGAAACACATAAATATAGGCTTTGAAATGGCTGAGCGTTGAAACAGCTTAAACGGCTGAGCGTTGAAACACAAATGCTGAAAAAATGCGTCAGCGTCAAACGGCTGAAACGTTTGAAACAGTTATTTTATTAATGAAAATTTCAACATTCCCCTTCCATTTTCAAAATAAAATTAATTCCATTCAAGCCAAGGAAATCTCATACATAATTAAAGGTGTCAGTTTAGACTTGAACCTTCATTTAGTGAAAATATCTCAAGATCTAGCGAGGTGTTCAGTAGCCAGGGCTTTGAACTGTCGACCCCATTTGATAGATCGGAAATACCCCACATACAAGATTTTGAATTTTATCAAGTGTTTATAAAGGTGACACTTTTATGACCATGTGTCTATATCCCAGTTTCATGAGTACCTCAGAGTGAACCCACACACTCTGGAAATAGAAGCGGCCTCACTTCCAACACTCATATAGGTGGATCTATTTATAGTACCCTGTAATTAAATACTCCAACACAAAGGTTTTAGATCCATTAAGAGTATAATACACTCATCCTCACAAATATATTACAGGAACCAAGCACTGCTTGAGGGATGCAATAAATAAATAAATATAACCAGTGCTTGCAAGTTGCGAAATAACATACTTTGCTCATTGAACTCTACACCTGAGTTACAGGATTAGAGTTGAGTTTCAGTCATTGCAACTCATTACATGTGGATTTAAGTCTCATCCCTCTTGCTGTTTTCCAGACCACGTTCCGAGTAAGGCCTTTTGTAAGTGGGTCTGCCAAATTTTCATTTGATCTTACAAAATCAATATTTACCACTCCATCTTGGAGCAATTGCCTTACATAGTTGTGCCTTAATGCAATATGTCTTGATTTACCGTTATAAGTCTTATTGTATGCCCTTGATAGAGTTGCTTCGCTGTCACAATGTAAATAAATAGGAGGCACTGGCTTAGGCCAAATGGGAATTTCAATTAATAAATTTCTAAGCCATTCTGCCTCTTTACCTGCTGCGGCCAAGGCAAGGAATTTAGATTCCATAGTAGAATGTGTAATGCAGGTTTGCTTTTTGGAAGCCCAAGAAATAGCAGCTCCTCCAATGGTAAAAATCCAACCACTAGTAGACATGGATTCCTTGGTGTCTGAAATCCAACTTGCATCACTGTATCCTTCCAATACAGTGGGTTCGCCACTGAAACGCAATCCATAAGCAATGGTCTTTTTTAAATATTTTAATACCCTATAAATTGCATTCCAATGTGTATATCCTGGATTACTAGTGAACCTGCTTAGTACACCCACAGCGTAAGCAATATCTGGTCGAGTGCAATACATGGCATACATCAAACTTCCGATTACTTTAGCATACTCAAGCTGGGCTACTGATCGTTCATCATTTTTATACAACTTAATGCTGGGATCAAAAGGAGTTGAGGCTACGCCAGCGTCAAAATGGTTAAATCGCTTGAGTACCTTTTCAATATAATGCGATTGAGAAAGAGAAAATACATTACCATGTCTAATAATCTTGATGCCAAGAATAACATCTGCATTGCCCATATCTTTCATATCGAAATTAACTGACAGGAAACTTTTAGTTTCTTCAATAATATCAATGTCAGTCCAAAAAATGAGCATATCATCTACATATAAACATATAATAACTCCTCTATTTACAACAAATTTACTATAAACACATTTGTCTGATTGGTTTAATTTATATCCATTTGATAATAAAACTTGATCAAATTTTTCATGCCATTGTTTAGGTGCTTATTTTAAACCATATAATGATTTTATCAGTTTGCAAACTTTCTTTTCTTGTCCAGGTATTATAAATCCTTCAGGTTGTTTCATATAAATTTCCTCATCTAAATCTCCATTTAGAAATGCAGTTTTTACATCCATTTGATGAATTTCAAGGTGATAGATAGAAGCTAGGGTCATTAATAATCTAATAGTTGAAATTCTAGCTACCGGAGCATAGGTATCAAAGAAATCTATACCTTCTTTTTGCCTAAACCCCTTAGCTACTAACCTAGCTTTAAATTTATCAATTGATCCATCAACTTTTAATTTCTTTTTAAAAATCCATTTACAACCTATAGGTTTAGAGCCTAGAGATAAATCAACTAATGTCCAAGTTCCATTTTCCATTATTGAATCCATTTCATCTTGGATCGCTTCTTTCCAGTATGATACATCTGGAGATTTCATTGCCTTCGGTATGAAAAACAACCATGTGTTCCTCATTTATATTATCTCTGGATCCTTCTACTAGGTATAGTTGAAAATCAGGCCCAAAGCGATTATAACTATTTTTTCTTGCTCTTTTACTTCTTTTCATATTTTCATTATCATTTTCTATAGTTTTATCTGCAAATGCAGAATCATTACTTATAGATTTATCCAATGGTTGAGAAGAGGAAGCTTCATCATTATTACCAAGTTTAGGAATAGTTTTATAAGTATTTTCATAAAAATCAGCATCTCTGGATTCAATAATGGTATTTTGTTGAATTGGACTGTTAGGCTCTACCACTACAAATCTATAGGCTTTACTATTTATTGCATACCCTAAAAATATGCATTCTATTCCTCTTTGTCCTAATTTAGGTCTTTTAGGATCAGGTAATCTTACTAAGGCTCTACAACCCCAAACTCTAAAATATTTAAGATTAGGTGTCTTATTTTTCCATAATTCATAAGGAGTAACTTTAGTTTTCTTATGTGGAATTCTGTTAAGAATGTGACAATCTGTTAATAAAGCTTCACCCCACCAACCTATACTTAGATCTGCATTTATTAACATTGAATTTACCATTTCAACTAATGTTCTATTTTTTCTTTCTGTCGTTCCATTCTGTTGAGGTGTATATGGGGTTGTTACTTGGTGAATTATGCCAACATTTTCACAAAAGTCATTAAAGTCATTTGATAAATATTCACCACCTCTATCTGATTTTAGAGTTTTAATGGTTTTACCAAGTTGATTTTCAACTTCAGCTTTATAAGATTTGAATTTTTCTAAAGCTTCATCTTTAGTTCTTAGCAAATAAACATAAGTATATTTACTAAAATCATCTATAAATATTATAAAATATCTTTTACCACCTCTTGTTAAGTTATTTTTCATATCACATATATCAGAATGAATTAAACCCAATAATTCTGAATTTCTTTCTACTTTTTGAAATGACTTTTTAGTAATTTTTGTTTGAACACACACTTTACATTTATCAGTTGATTCATTTGGTGATCTAGGAATTAATCCTAATTTCATCATAGTGTCCATACTTCGAAAATTAACATGACCTAGTCTATCATGCCATAAAGAAAATGAATCAACAATATAAGCAGAAGAAGATGATCCATTATTCACGTTCAGGCGAAACATGTCGTCTACAACATAACCCTTCCCAACAAAAATATCTCCTTTTGTAATAATAATTTGATCTGACTCAAATACCAATTTAAAACCATATTTGCTAAGAAGGCTAACCGAGACCAGGTTTTTGCAAATTTCTGGTACATGAAGCACATTTATAAGAGTGAGTGATTTTCCAGAAGTCAGTTTCAGAATAACAGTCCCTGACCCTACCACTTTGGCGGTAGAAGAATTACCCATGAATAAATTATTTTCATTATTACTAGATTCATAGGTTTTAAACTGATTTCTATCTTTGCATACATGCCTAGTAGCCCCAGAATCAAGCCACCAGGTCTGATCATCATTTACAGCACAAATTTCAGAAATCATAGCAATAAAATTTTCTTCAGTCAAATGTGCCTCAGGACCCTTTTGAGTGATATTCTTCTTTTTGAGAAGCCTACACTCCCTTTTCAAATGTCCCATCTTTTTGCAATAATAACAAGGTCCCTTTTTCTTTTTAGCAATAGTTTTATTAGTATTTAAGTTAAATTTTCTAAAGGGTTGATTATTGCTAATTGTCACCCCGATTTTGAGATTCAACCATATGAGCTTTAGATTGAATTTGCTCGTCTTTCTTTTCACTTTGTCTAGATTTTTCTTCAGTACGCAGGTTAAGAGCAAGTTCATCTAAATTCATAAGGTCTTTCATTTGTTTCAAATTCTTGTGGTGGTTATTCCAACTAGGTGGCAATTTTGCAATAATAGTACTTACAAGAATAGACTCATCTATCTTACTGCCATCAGACTCAAGTTGATTGACGATATGCTGGATCTCATGAACTTGATCAAGGATCGGCTTATCGTCAGTCATAGTGTATTCAAGAAAATCACTTACAAGAAATTTCTTGATACTCGCATCATCCGTGTTGTACTTGTGCTGAAGTGAGTCCCAAATTTCTTTGGCCGTGTCCACCTTCTGGTATGCGTTGAAGAGAGAGTCTGATAGAGATTCGACGATGTGGCCTTTGCAGATGTAGTTGTCCATCTCCCACTTTATTCTTATGCGTTGCTGCTGCTGCGCCTCATCCGTGGTTTCTTCAGGCTTCGGGTTGGTAAGAACGTAGACAACTCCAAGGTGGGTTAGGTAGAGGTGAAGTCGTTGTTGCCACCTTTTGAAGTTGGTACCAACACAGACATCCAACCTTGGGATATCAGGCTTAGCAATGAGAATAGTAGATTGGGGGGCCATTTAGGAAAATGAAAAAATACAGATATTGCCTTAAGAATGTTAGAACTCAAACTTGGATTAGAAAAGAAAAATTTAAGGAAAGTGGAAATTATGCAAACCAAATAGGTTTCTCTTCTAGGCGTGTTACAGTCGTCACTTTCCTTAAGGCAATATTTGCACCCTCACAGCTGTTTAGAGTTATAGCAATTTGCCCCCAGGATACAAAGAGAGAACCTAATCTAGAATGGAAACAATCTCCCTTCTAGATTCCAAACACTTGAAAATAACAGGCTTTGAGTGGAATTGAAAAAAAAAATTATACACTAGGATTTTGAGAACAAAAGAAGCTGGAGAACCAAATTCGGTGGGTGTGTATTTTTCAAGCAAAATGAAACACATATATATAGGCTTTGAAATGGCTGAGCGTTGAAACAGATTAAACGGCTGAGCGTTGAAACACAAATGCTGAAAAATGGCTGAGCGTTGAAATGCTGAAAAACGACTGAAACACAAATGCTTAAACGGCTGAGCGTTGAAACACAAATGCTGAAAAAACGCGTCAGCGTCAAACGGCTGAAACGTTTGAAACGGTTATTTTATTAATGAAAATTTCAACAATGTTCACCTCCATTTCATTCAACCAAGCATTTGCCTTCATAAAAAAAACTAACAGAAGGAAGAAAACGTCCAAAGCACTTCCTCCATTCAAAGCCTCTTCAACGCTGCACGTTCTCTGCTTTTTTTAAAAAATAATAATAATAATAATATTGCTGAATCCTAACTTTCCAGTCCCCTTCCTTTAATTTATTTCTATCATCGTGCTCCTTTCTTATTCCTTTTTTTTAAAAAAAAAAAAACACAAAGAAGGGGAAGAGAACACCCAACGTGCTTGCTGACATTTCTATCCTCTTTCTTCTAAGTCCCTTTCACGCGGTCCATCATTGTCCTTCTTTCGATTTTTTATAATTTATATATATATATAGATGCTGTTCCGGTGCAGCATCACTGCACCGGAACAGCGGTGCAGTGGCCCCAAAATGGGATCCGCATGATCATGAAATCATGATCTACTCCACCCATTGTATTTAGAATAATGTATTCTACTACCATACCAATTTTCATCCCAATCAGATACTTTAAAGTTGTTATTTACATCAAACTATTTTATTACGTTGGATTTGTACCATTTTCAGATGGGGCCCATATACATATCTGATTGGGATGAAAATTGGTATGATAGTAGAATACATTATTCTAAATACAATGGGTGGAGTAGATCATGATTTCATAATCATATGGGCCCCATTTTAGGGCCACCGTACTGCTGTTCCGGTACAGCGTCACTGCACCGGAACAGCTCTATATATATATATATCTAATGTATCTCTTTGGCTCCATCCCATTCTCCTCCTTCCTTTTCTTTCTAAATTTTTTTATCCCACATCTGATCCATTAAGTAATTGAGCTTGGGTTTATTTAAATTTTATTTTTAATCAAAGTTAATCTCTCACTTCATTTCCAATGGTTTAATAAGTACTAAAAAATCTAATGCTACTACGTCCAACCCTCATCAATCTTTTTAATTACATATTTGGATCGTTTGACATTTTAAAGTCAAGATAATAGAAACTGAAAGCTGGCCATTAATTTCCATCCATGGGTCTTTTCTAAAAAATAATTTTTTAAATTAAATATAAAAAAAATTTCATCTATAGCAAATGAAGTTCTTAAACTCTCTCGCAGATTGAGTTAGGGCCTCATAAAAAGCCTAGGAATTAAATTTTCGCCTCCCTCTCCTGAGCTCTTACATAAAAAAATATATGTTAATTTTTCGCACTCCTAGGACCAATGTACTAGAAAAATAAAGTTGTATTTTTTTTCTAGTTGTGAGTTCACCCAGAAAATCTCTGTCTTTGAGTGTCTTATTGTATACGGACTAACCACCGTTATATGGTTAGTTGCGCCTCCAAAAGTTAATACATTAAATTTTATCAATATTTATACGTATGTTACTAACTGTTAATTGCGTCTAATTGAGATACATATTTGTGTTTGACTAACTTGCATCATTTGAAAATCTCTAAAAACTTGCATCATCTAAAAGCCTTAACGTTTGCATCTCCCTTCTTTAACTCCCATGTCTACACCTTTTATATTTTTTCCATTTCTGATATTGAACCCCTTTTCTACACCATTTATATTTTTAATTTTTGCACGTTTAATTTCTGTATCTGACTTGCATCACGGCTAACCCACTAACTCGCTAACTTGCATGTCATACTTATTTTCTTCTCTGGTGTATGCACATTTTATTTTCTCATTTTAGTTCATAGTTATATATATATATTTTTAGCCTACCTTACACTTTTTTAGGCGCATTTGCCGACCCATCATAGCGCGCTAAAAACCACGTGCTACAATTACATGGAAGAACTTGTCAGGAACATCACTTTTAAGCTCAAGCAATGCTAAGATAAATAATTACTTATTTTTTCAAAAATTCAACATTATTATTTTGTTTAATGATTTCATTGTGATTTTTACTCTACTTATTATTTATTTTTATTGTATTTTTTATGCAAGGGAAAGGGAAGACGATGAAGCTAGAAGAATAGCTAGCACGCACACTACCATGAATGGAGACAAGAAGATAGTTATTTAAGATTAATATGTAATTCTTAATTGGATAATCCAAAATCGATCAATCGACCAGAAAGCTAAAAATCACACATTTCTGGATTATCCAACACCACCAATGACCAAAACCACCTACCTCATCTTCGCCTTCAACAACAACAACTGTAGGCACAATAGTTCCTTAAGAGATCCAAAAACTCAAATTAGATTTGAAGCAAATGGTCCCTAATTGACCAATCCAAGTTGTTCATCCAAATGATTCATAAAAATGTACAAAAGATACTATTTTGCCGTCTTTTTCCACTTGATGGTGGCAATCGTGAAACCTTATATCGCCGACAATATCATCTTCGCGCATCACGGTGACTCCATGAAGTTCGACCGACTTTCCAAAATTCCTAGATGACAGTGGCTGTAGACAATAATTAGATTTTGTAAGCATCAAAATAACCAGAATCCCAAAAATTTTTGTAAACTTTCTATTCAGCCCATTGTTTCGTTGTTCGAGGCTTTTCCTTGCTAGAACCGTCCGTTACTAGTTACGTCGTAAAGGCTTCATTTGTCTTAATTTGCCTTCATCTTAACCGTTCATCATGACAGGATTACATATTTATCCTATGTGATCAATTTGGATCTTCCATTTTGCATATTCTTTTATTGTTTTGTTGCCAAAGCTCTCAATTTTTTATGATTGTCATATGTGATTACTTGGCCATCTTGGTTGCTGGAGTGTTCGTTTGTGGCATTCTGAACCTCCATTTGTTGCTTTATGATGACCAAGCTATGTGTTATATCTGACTTATTTAAGTTGTTGATCTTGTTATTCTTGATCCATTTATAAGAGAAAAATATTAGTTTGCTAGATATATTTTCTGAATGCTTGTTCTAAGCCATTCAAAACATCAGAGTTGATCGAATTTTAGGAATTGGGGTTGGATTTTATATCAAGGGACTGCTGGATTGATCGAATGCATGTTATATTCAATGGGTTTTTTTACCGATCGTGATGGAGGAAGGTTATTATAGAGGGTCACCGATGAATGGTGGAGCTGTTGGCCGATAGATAAATTCACACCTGATCAAATCCTGCATTATCGTCATTGTCTCTAGATTGATGATACATCTACGGATGTGATGCAACAACATGAGAAGGGGTATTTTAGACATTTTAGTAAAAGCAAACGGCTTCCTCGAATGGTGCTTGATGAAATAGGTATGAATGAAATTTATTCAATTCTTTGTATGTGTATTTGTAACTTTTGAAACTTATAAGTATATCTGAAATTGAAGTAAAATATAATGGGTATAATTTTGAAATTAGCCCTAAAAATAAATGATTGAAATAAATAAATTTAAACATATCCATTCATCAAACTTATAAGAATAATTAATGTGTATATTTACACCTTTTCATTTACACAACGATACTATCTAGATATATAGCTCTATAATTTAATTATGATGGACATATGTTAATATTATTTAAATTTGCTACAAATTCAGCATTATTAGATTATTTTTCTCATATAAATCTTTAAAGAACATTTCTTCAATACAACTCACGTCCAGTCATCAACTTATAAGAATAACTAGTGTCTATATTTACCCCTCTCCATTTTATACTTATCTAGATATGTAGCTCTACAATTTACTTATGATGGACACATGTCGACCTGATTTAAACTTACAGAAATGCCAATCTTATTAGATTATTTTCCACTTACATAAATCTTTAAAGAGTATTTCTTCAATACAACTGACTGTATATTTTAAATTTTTTAATTTTTGATGTTCTATTTTACATGCAAGTCATCAATTATATTTTACTCGTGGTCTTAAGAAATTAATGCATAATTATTTAATCCTCCACATAAATTTTAAAGTATATAATTCTCTTAATCAAGTTCGAAAGAAATATTATAAAAGTATTTTACAATGTGTTTTACACTTTGAATTTATATCTCTGAAAAGAAAATTTTTGATTAAAAGAGCTAAATCCAATAGTCCATTGTTGAAAATTATTGTTTTATTAAAATGATAATAAAATGTGTAGAAAATCTTTTCAAGACTTTACGAGTGCATGAGAAATCTCTGTTTATATAAATATAGGCAACTTCACATTGCCGCATGTTATGACTCAAAAAGGGATAAGTGCATATTAGGGTCATTTGCAAATATGCCTTTATAGTTTGACGTTAATTGCAGATATGCTCTTATTGTTTCACGAATTGAATATTACACCCACAAAGTTCACATAAATTGCTTGCATACCCCTGTTAATGGCTGAAATTTAACGGCTATTAAATAAAAAATATAATTTGCAAATATGCCTCTATAATTTGACGCTAATTGCAGATATGCCCCGTTGTTTCACTAATTGCATATTACCCCACAAAGTTTTACAAAAATTACTTGTGTATCCATCACACATTTTCATCGCCAAACATACATTAAAATTTTAGATAATTACAAAAATAACCTTATTTGAAGCTAGATTAGAATCTTATAGTTTATAAAATATCCAATTGTGCAGCGGGAAGAAGTTTATAAAGCACTCATATTAATTGCTAACATGTTGTCTCCTTCCACTCGCACAACTGAGTCATTTTTGTCATTATTCAAAATTTTAATACACGTTTGAAGAAAAAAGGTGTCATGAGTATGCAGACAATTTTGGGGAAATTTTGTGAGGGTAATATGCAATTTGTGAAACAACGAGGACATATCTGTAATTAGCGTCAAATTATAGGGGCATATTTGCAAATTATCCGTACATGTTGCTACATATCATAACTTAAATGATTGAGTACATGTTGTAACATTTTCGAGATGAGTTTTCTCTTAACCTATCAAGTAACAATGACTTCTAAATTTATACATAAATTTATACAATAGGCTAGCGCATTCTATGTACAACCCCTAAATTTACATAGCAAGCCAATGTGTTCTTTATATAATTTTTAAATTTATACAATAAGCTAGAAAGTCCCATGTACAACTTCTAGATTTAATTTTGGGTGGTTTTGCCAAAAAAGTTAGGATTAACTAAATCTTGTGTTGCGTTTGGGCTAACTTGAGCCAACTAAAAGAGTTTGTGCCCAAGTGCAATGTTTTAGGCTAGATTAAGCCATCTTTGAGGGTTCTAGGCCTAACTAGGCGGCCTAAAGAGTTTCGAGCTCAACTAGATCGTGTAAAGGGTTTTGGGCTCAAATTGGACCTGACTGGGATGCTTTGGGCCTAACTTGGTTGATTGGTTGTTTTAGGCTAGTTAGGCCAACAAGAAGATTTTTGAGCCCAAGTGGATCAACTAGAGTGTTCTGGGCCTAATTGGGCTGAATTACATGTTCTAGGCCCAAGTGCTTTGGGCCCAATTGGAGTGCTTGAGACCCATGTGGGCCAACTTGATATCTTAGGCCCAAATAAAGTGTCCTGGGCCCAACTAGGCCCAATGAAAATTTTTAGGCCCTAAACGGGGCGTTCTGGTAAATAAGTCTTGTTTGGGGCTCTTTTTGTCCAAGTGGAAGGTTCTGGGCCTAAGTGAGCCAAATAAAATAACTTAAGTAGCTCCGTATTTAAAAATCTAAAATAAATATATACATATTCAAAAATAGTAAAATCTGGCTTATAAATTAAATATAACTAAATTAACATGTTTTTAAGAAAAAATTCAAGAAAAATGAAAAATATTTTTGGACCAGTTTAAAATTGCTAGATTTCAAATAGGTCTAAAAAGATCAATGCTCGGATTAAAATTACTCTAGTTTCCAAATATAAGGTACATAAATTTATGTATGTATAGATCATAATAGATCTAGTATATTTCTAATCCCAGCTTAATAAAAGGGTTTTTGATAGTTTCTTAATGCGAAACAACTTCACTTTTTTCGATTTCACCCGTGCATAGATCGCTACCGATTAATGGTCTCGTAAATCATGCATGTCTCTAATGTGAGAGCAAAGTGCTTATATTAGGTCTATTATAAAAACCTTTTGCTAAAACAAGGATAGGAGTTTTCATTTCGTTCTATTATAAATTGATTACTCAAATCATAAAAACCAAGTAAGGATTGACAATTCTGGCTCAACAACATAATGACTTTATTTAGATATAAAGATTTAAGTTGAGAAACATACGTTGATGGTTACGAAATGGAGATGATTCTTAGAAAAATAAAAAAGAAACGCTTAACCCTACATTTCAAACTATCTGCTGATTAGAGATTTTCTATATGAGGTAAAATAAAATTTTCCACCTTTAAATCCAAATAGTAGATTTTTAAATGATTTTTTGAAGGGTTTTGAAATGGGTTTTGGAGTGAAAGAAGCTCAAGAAAACAAATGGAGGAGCTAGGGGAGAGAGTGATTTGCTTGTAGTTGTGAACTTGTGAGAGTGTTCTCTCCTTGAGTGTTAAAACTTGTATTTTTACAACTCGAATCTAAAAAACCCGAGTTAGATTTCTCATTCTATATTTTTATAAAATATATTATATACATAATATCAAAATAATATTTTATATTTTGGGTGTGTTTGGTAATAAATAAAACTTTTGATGAAAACTTTTGAAGAATGAAAGTTGTCAAATGATGTGATATTGTAGGGGTAATGATGAGGAGTAAAGAGAATAAATTAAAATAAATAGGTTAGTTGTATTGGTAATTGTGTAGAAATGATTGAAAAGTAGGGTTGTTGTATAGAAAGATGTGTAAAAAATAATTAAAAAAGAGTAGTTATGGAGAGTGAAAAGTTTTAGATTGAAAAGTTTTAACTTGACAACTTTTGCAAATTGCCAAACACACCCTTTATGTATTTTATATTATTTAGACTTATATTTGAATACATGCATGACATATTGTAATTATATTATAATAAAGTATATTATTTTTGATTATATTTTATTTCTATCATTTACTTTCATGTCCATTAATTTTCTTTATCTTTTTTTCATACTAAATTTTCTTCTAAGAAGATTCTTTATATTGTTATTTTTTTTAAAAATCTGTAGTTTAACTTAGGGAAGGGAATCGGAGTGGGCTATATCAGGTCAGAATTTGCCTGACATAACCTTACTTTTAAAAAAATTTGTTTGACCTTGTTTTTATATTGGTTATGACAAGATCGGTTTGACCCTCCTACTTTTTTAAAATATGTCTTGGGACAAACTTCAGGTTAGTCTTTAACCAATTTCAGGACAGTGGATGGATAAAAAATGCTAGTCAAATAAAATGATTTTAAGAATTTATATATCTATCAAATATAAAGATATATGTATGCTAAATTTAAATGTTATATCTTTCAATATTTTACTAATTATTAAAAACACATTATTACTAAAATAAAAAATGAGAAAATATAGTATAATTTTATTAAAATAGATTAATATACAATTATACATAAGAGTTATAGATATATATATATATATGCAAATTTCTCTTATTAATTTTTATTTTATCTCCTGGATAAATTGATTCTTTTATCATTGATATGGTTAATTATAAAAAAAATATGAGAATTTTGAAAGAAAATAATAATTAGATTTAAACATCGGCTTATAATTTTTAATAAATCAATATATGCAAGGTTGGCTAAGATGTGGTCGACCCACCTCAACCCTATTTTCAAATTCGAGTAAAAAAATTTGACCCATCTCTACACCGAGTCAAAAAATGTTTGTTTTACCCGACCAAAATTTTGTTGGGTCAAGAGCGGGATACAGGTCGACCCGTCCTAATTCACACCCCTAGTTAACTATATTATTATGTTTACTTACAAGATTTATTATTATTATTATATATTTATATAAAATTCTAAATTTATCACTCTTAAATTTACTATAAATTCATCAACTTAAATTTCGACTTAAAACTCAACCCGAATCCGATTTTCATAAATAGGGTTAGAGTTTAGGTTTTATAAATAGTATTAGAATTAGAGTTAATCTTTTATAAATAGAGTTAGGATTAGAGTTAAGGTGAATCTGAGTTACATCACTAACCAAGGCGACCCTTTTATAGCCCTTTTAGATGGGGTTTATTGGCTTCACAAATAAGGAAGCTAATCCTACAGATTGACAATAGTATGAATGTGGAAAGGCAGTTCATTGACAAAGACCCTAGCAGCTGCATAGATTCGTCATTCTGCGGTTTTCGATGTGGAAATATTTTCCTTGGTTTAACGAAATTGAAAGTCCGCTCCTCATCAATTGTTCATGCCCCCACTTTTTAGGTCATGTTTAGTTATGTATGGAACTTTCAATTTAAAATTTTCATTTTTTATAACTATCATATTTTTGATTATTTCTTTACATCTTCTTATATAATTTGTTGGTCCCGAGTTAGTGGCAAAACCCAAGAGGGAAGGGGTGAATTGGGTTCTTTAAAAAATCTTTGGTAAATAAAGACTTAACCCCTTGAGTAATTAATCCCCTTTTGAAAAGAGCTAGAGAGCAATAAAGATAAAGCAGTAAAAAGAAATATAACACAAGATTTATAGTGGTTCGGGCAAACCTTCCCTACTCCACTCTTCCAAGCTCACACTCTGTTGTGACTTGGGTTCCACTATGTATTCCACGAATACACTTAGAGTCACCGCTCTCTTCTAGATTCCAGCTCTAGGGGGCATATACTACTAGAGCCACTTGCTCTCTTCTAGATTCTAGCTCTAGGGGGCATAAACAACTCACATGCAAAAGTAGGTGATGAGTCTCACTCCAATCACACCCTACTTTGCATATACTTGATCTTAGCTACCCAAGCTAAATCAAGATTTATACAACAAGACAATGAAATAAATGAAACTACACTTTACAGATTTGTGTAGGCAGATTTAGCTCGAGGAAGAAGTTGTATAAGCAGCTGTGGATGAATATTGTTGAAGGCGCTAGCAACTTGAAGCTTTCTTCTTCCTTAGAATTTATACGGACCACTCAACAATGGAGAAAAGCAAATAGGAAACCTTTCTTGCACTTCTTTTCTCTCTTTGAACTTTAACGTAGTGTCTTGTGTTCTCTTGTTGTATTTTCACGTTCATTTGAGGGTCCTTTTATAGAGGGAAGAAAATATGAACGTTGTGGAGGTGGTTGGTGCGCAATAAATGAACTCCAACGTTCGAAAATTTGAACGTTATACCCAAGTCGAAGGTGGAGTCGACTTGGGATGCGACTTGGCTACCCAAGTCGCATCTGGAGTCGACTTCGTCTGCGACTCCAGTTCTTCGGATTCCCAAGTCTTAGGCTTGGTCGACTTGACTTCAGACTTCGACCCAAGTCGATCCTGAAGTCGACTTGGCCTGCGACTTGGCTCGGGTTTTGCTGAACCTGCTTTTTTCTTCAAGTTGTGTTCTTCTATCTTGGATTGGCTTGATTCTTACTTAGATGATTCATGCATATTTGACTTATGTAGTCTTGATAGACATTGTTTGAATCATTCTTGTATCTTTGTCTTTGAGCTTGATAGACTTGATTTGATGTAGAACATGATTCTTGACTTTGAATTTGACTCATTTGTTTTTCATCTTGATTCCTTGGACTTGAGTGATAAATCCTCTTGAATAGCTTGAAAACTGCATCTTTGAAGTTTGAACTTCTCAAGTCGTGGATGGAGTCGACCTGGCCTGCGACTTCACCCAAGTCGCACCTGGAGTCGACTTCGTTTGCGACTTCGTTATGTTCGTTTCCACTTTTCAACTCTGGATACTCCAAGTCGATGCTGGAGTCGACTTCGTCTGCGACTTGACTTCCCAAGTCGCAAGTGGAGTCGACTTGACCTGCGACTTCACCTGTTGCCTTTTGGGATTCATTCTCAAGTCGATATTTGAGTCGACTTTGGGATCGACTTCACCCAAGTCGAAGTCCAAGTCGACTTGGAGATCGACTTGACCTCTTTGCTTTCCTTAAACATTTAGCAAACACATTAGTACCTTTTATATACTCAAAATTAGTTCTTGTTAATCATCAAAACTCAAGATTTGGTCAATTTTTATTGTTTTAAACATTGTTTCCAACATAATTAACTTATTTTTAAATCATTTTTACATAACTACTTATATAACCAACTTATCTATTTTAACTTTTGGTTCTGCTTTGATGAAATTTCCTTTTTATATAACTCCTTCCATTTTTAAAATCTTGATGGTTGATGGAAAATCTACTCCATCCATTATATTTAACATCATTTCTAGTATCTTGAAAACCCTTTTACTTTTTTAATTTCATTGTATATGGGTCTCATTTATAAAAGTGTAAAATTAATGTAATAAAATAGTTCAATATTAAGGGTGTGTTTGGGAATGGATAAAACTTTTTGGGAATGGATAAAACTTTTGATGAAAAGTTTTGGAGAGTAAAAGTTGTCAAATGATGTGATATGATAGGGGTAATGATGAGGAGTAAAGATGATAAAGTTAAAATAGATAGGTTAATTGTATGGGTAGTTGTGTAGAAATGATTGAAAAGTAAGGTAGTTATATGGGTAAATGTGAAAAAATGATTAAAAAATATGATAATTCTAGAAAGTGAAAAGTTTTAGATTGAAAAGTTTTAAGTTGACATTTTTTCCTCATTGCCACACACACCCTAAAATATCAACTTTAAAATAGCTTTTTCAACATCTAAATCATCTAAAATATTAATAATATATAGATAAATGATCTTATAAAGTATTGTTACATGCTAATATATGTGTGCATGGATTTAAATATTTTTCATAATTTACATATGAATATACATATTTTTGAGCAAATGTGGCCTATGCAATATTTGATTTATATGAAACTTGGTTTCCAAGCAAAACAAACGATATTAAATACAATGAATGGATTGAATTTTCCATCAAAAATTATATCTTGAAATTTAATGAGTTACATGGGACCATCTTCTTATTTTTTTTCTCTTTGCTATTTATTATTATCCTATAATTTCATATCATTTTTTTTATTGGCCGTATGGTAAACTCGGACCGCGATTTAATGCACCCGGGTGCATTAACCCATTTTTTATTTTTTTTTATTTTTTTTTATAAAAGTGTTAATCTAAGTGTATTCAACATGTGTATCAATTTTTACTATTTTTGGAGTATTTTAGATATTTATTTTTTATTTTTAAAAATAAGTAACATTTTAGATAATTAATACTTAAATTAACACTTGTATAAAAAAATTTAAAATAAAAAAATAAATTAAAATAAATTTAATGCAGCCAAGTGCACTTGAGCTTAGCGTACACGGGTGCATTAAATCACGATCAGGTAAACCCACGAGCCTCGCAAGCGGTCTGGGTTTCGGCACCAGCTGATGCCGGAATAACGAGGGTTTTATAATTTTTTCTGAGAACAGCACGTGTTTCATTGTAAAAGTATGAAAGGCATGTTGTAAAATTTTTTTTTTACCGGAATACATGACACGTCAAGTCATCTCAGCAGCCGCTGCAGTGCCTCACGCTCGGACATCGGCACGTCTCTTTCCATCTCCTCACGAGTGCCTGCTCAGTCAACGCCTCCACGTAAAAATTCGAAACTGGAAAGCCCATTAAGTCCAGGCTACTCCAAAATCCCACGTTAACAGCCTGGATAGGATTGGCCACATTACGAAACCATAATGCCGCTGCAGAGAAATTTTCTGTTGAGAAAATTCGAGCCACCAGCAGACTGCCCTCAAAATCTTCCAGACAAATTTCCACCATCGAAATCTATTGCAAATCAATCACAAAAATCCCCACCGCCGGCCACCTTTTCTTCTACAGGACTCCGACTGGGATGCCAACCCTGGCAATCCGACGACATTAAGCTCCTCCAAATCCTCCGTCTCAGAACTCCATTTTCACCAGCCGCTGCCATGGCCTCGCTCATCTGTTCTCTCTCTTTTTTCTTTTTTTTTATAAATAACGAGTAGGTTCTGAAGAGAGAGCCTGCAAAGCCAAGTCAGAAATCATCATTTCATTCATCATTTTTTTTTTGGTCGGCTACTTGCTGCAATGTCCACCGTCCTCTTTTGCAGCTGGAGCTTTCGCAACCTGCTGGTATGGATTTATAGGCACCAGATTTTTTTGTTCCTCTGCAACTTTCTTCATGGGTTTTGCTGCAAAAAAATTTTGCATGCTGCTGGATTCGGTTTTCTAGCTGCTCTATGGTTCGTCATTCTCATCCACGATTCTGCCATTGATTTGGGCAGGTTTGAGCTTCATCTGGCGTGGAGAAAGGTCCCCTGGTTCGTGCTTGATCGGACCCAATCCTGTTTGGATTTTGAATAAAATTCCATGTCATGGAAGCGATCCCTGTCTTGCCGGTTTTTCTGCACCTTTCCTTCACCGATGTCCCTTCCCTTGCACCTTACCACTTACGTAATTGTAGATAGAGCCAGCAACTAAGCATCCATCGGAACTCCAACGAGAAACTGGTACGAGCTTGCCATCCTTGAACTGTTGCGATAAGGCGGGACTGAAAATCTGGGCATGGGACTAGCTTCCGCATCTTTCCGTGCTTACGCAGCCGCCAAACCCCATGAAAATCGCTGTTGCTTCCAGCAAAAATTTCACTTGATTTTCGATTTGCAATTTATTCTTGAATATTTAGTTTTTAGATTGTTATTATTTTCAATTCAAGGCTTTTTGGACAATTGAAGCTTTGATTGCATCCGATTTTTTTCATTTTTTTTTAAGCTATGATTCAAATAGTCTTTCACTTGTAGTGTAAACCAATCAATAAATAAATAAATTGGCGATTATTATGTTCCTAACGACAAATAGTATTCCAGTAATCCTGCTTATAGTAAAATGTGCAGTCGAGAATTTCTCTTCTTTAAGAGAATCAGTGCATGCAGATTTGTCTGGACTTTATTTTTATGACAACTTTTTCTTATGTTAATTCCATTTTCTCTTTCTTTGATAATTCTTGCGGCATCAAAACATGCTGAATATTGTCGCCTAACTTGTTTTCCTCTTTATCGATTTTCTACTCTATCACTAACGTTTTTTTCTATTTGCGCGGAGCGAGACTTAGGAGTGGAACACAGGTTCCGTTCTTTACCCATAGGTACGGGTGCAACTTCGGCCGGGTTCAACCCGAATTCGGTCCGTCGAACCCCAACCCATACGAGGCTGCCCTGTCAGGTTGGTTCTATATCAGTTTCAAATTCATTCCTTGATTAACCAATAACAACATAATTTAATAAACAATATCAAATATTTAACATGATAATTGGCAGAAAAAGAACGTTGGGTGTAATAGATTTTGAAATAGATGTTTGCATATCTGTAGCTGCAGCAGTGCAGGGCCGAATTGTTTGCCGGATAACATGTTGTGTCGACTTCCAACAATCTGCAATTGGATTGGGATTATTTCAGACAGTAATCATACAGAGAGCAATTATATGAAAGGCGAACCGTATTAAGGGAAAGACAGGGGTTGGATGAGCGAGTACCAATTCTAAGACAAGGGATGCATTTGCAAATAGAAGTTTCTTATAAATTTAATTAAGACTAGGGTGAGGTTTTAAAAATATAATTGAATATAAGGTTGGGTTAGAGTTTTACAAATAGGATTTATAGTCGAGAACAATACTAACCTACATTAATCTGACCCAATTTTCACCTATCCTCATATACTTTTATATGCATCTTTTTTTCTTGAGTGTTTATTGTTAAGTATACTAGGTTTTAAGATTTACTTTCAAGAATTCTATCCCTTGTAATATTTTTTATAGTCAATTTTCTTCCCCTTCACGCATATTTTTCCTTCACATTAAAGGTTTTTCAACTAAAATATGTGTTTGCTTTATTTTTCTTTCGCTTTCATGAACTATCTCGTTGTTTGTAGGATTATTTCTATCACATCTCATGCTTGTTGCATGTCTTTATGAACTTCTTTATTACGAATAAAGCGTAATTAGCTTACCGATATGTCTGATTGGTCTGGACTTCCTATGGAGTGGTTAGAGTTAATTGCACAGAAGTTCACTCGTGTTGCTAATCATCGAGCATTTAGAAATGTATGCCAGTCTTGGAAAATGGCATCTCAGAGCTATAAAGTTGTTCGCTCCTATCTACCACGCCAACTGCCTGTTCTTCTAACTGCAGAGGGCAGCAGGTCCACACCATGTTTTTAGCCTCGCTCATAAGACATTCCACACAAGGCTATTAAAGATGAATTGCCGTCAGAGGTGTCGTAAATCTTTTGGCAGTATGCTTCTGAGTGTTGGAACAGAATTCCAAGGACTTCATTTATGATGGACATGTTACCCTCTCTCCAATAAATACATTTAGCATGTTACTTGAAGACATTTCAGATTGCTGTAATTGTCAATTATATTTTTTCAAGAAGGGTGTATTTTTTAGACTGAAAACTTCAAAGAATTTATTGTTGTGGTGATCTACGGAGACGAAAGAGGGTTGTCGTTCGCCAAAGACAGACAATTATTGGAATCTCGTGGAAGAATACCAGTGGCACCCCTTCATAGATGTGATACATGTAAAGGGGCAGTTCTATGTTGTAAATTGTAGAGGGGAGGAGGTTGTTTGGGACCTTGGTACGAATCCAAAGGTGACAGAATTCACGTCTGCTTTGAGAGAGGACAACTTTCCTGAGAGGCGGTACCTCGTTGAATCAGCAAGGGAATTTTTTCAAGTTTTAGGGAGATGGGATTCGATGGTGATGAGGAGAATGCCAAATTGCCAATGCCAATAATGATGTCGATGTTAAATGATGTTGATGCTGTTAATGTAACGGCAATGAGGACAACGAATGTGAAGGTGGTGAAATTATTGACGTAAACCGCTACTATAAGACAATTGGGTTTAAAGTGTTTTAAGTTTTATCCAATTCAAGGAAAGTGGATTGAGGTGAAAAGCCTAGAAGACAGAGTGCATTCTTCTTAGGTAGTAACGACTCCTTCTCTATTTGTGCTTGTGATTTTCTAGGATGCAATGGAAATTGCATCTACTTCACAGATGATAATTTGGAGTACCATATTCATCTTCCTGGTCGTTATGGAGGTTTTGATATGGGTGTATAAAAAACTTAGCTGATGGGAGTATCGAGCCTTTTACCCCCAACACTTTAAAAGACCTCATACCTGCACCGGTATTTATTGAACCAAATCCATGGCATTGAGGATGATCTTCTATGTGCATGAAAAGTCGTAAGACCCCCCTGAAAGAGAAAATCTTCAAAACGAGATTTTTTAAGTAACCTGAGCTTAACCTCAAGTAATGGTACTCCAGTTGTCTTCTAATCTTTCGGCTAACGGTTTGAGTGGAAGTTGGTTGTTTATTTCAGTTGAAGGTTAGCATCTCTAGTCCATTACAATTTGCTACCAGACTAGCTACGTATTATCGTAGCATCTAAATGAGTTTTAATGTAATTTCAATTTTTTAAAATAAAATTTTCTTCTTCTAGTTGACATTATTCTTTTGAGCAAGCGAGTTAATCTGAAAGTAATGTGGCTATCTGATGCTTTTTCTTAGAAACATTACTCAAAGTTGAAACGAAGTCAGTGAAATATGTGCAATTGTTGACGATTGAGCCAAAGCAATTGACTGTACATCACGCCCTTGATGCATATACATAGATTAAGCTATTTTATATTATTAGGTGGGGTTTACAACTTTTATCACTTTTGTGATCGCATAAAGCTAACGCTAGCATTCCCATCTCATTGAAATAATCTTTTTCTAAAAAAGAAAGAATAGAAAAGGCCCATAATTGATTGGCCGGAAGTGTGCTAATCTTTCTCCTCTTCTTTATAAACCACTAAACATTACATATCATTCCAAATAGCATTCTCATTTCACTAAAAAAATGAAAAGAAATTATCTTGAATTGGTTTTTGACTGCCTATTGCTTTTGCTAGCATTCCCGTCCCAACAGGGAAAAACATAAAAAGAAAAGGATTAGAATTGATTGGCGGGAAGTCTGCTTATCTTTCTCCTCCTCTACATTGTATACCACTTACAACAAATAAATCAATATGATTAGTAAAAAAAAACTCCAAAAAAAAGCAAGGCTACGATTAAATTAGATAATTCGACAACATAGTCTGATGAATGGTATAGACCAGAGAATTTAATATTATCAAATCAAGCATGAGAAGGTAACGAAAAGTAAAAACACTCATAAAACAACATAGATATTTGTTTTTTGAAACATGCAAGTATCAAGTGTACAAATGTAAATTTCAGAATTAAAGCATAAGAATGCAATATCAACAAACTAATGCCCTCCCCTCGCCTCCACAGGGCGACTCCAACTGTAAGCTTTGTCTGCCCACGTTTTTCCAGGAACTCCGACACGTGTCGGTTTCTTCTTGAGTCCCAACTCCCAACCATGGGAGCAACCCCTCAACATCAATCTCCTTTTACCTTTCCTGCTCTACTCCAAACCAAACGATCGTCTTCTTGCACACTCTTCTCTAACTGCACCAGCCGCCGTCGCCGAGGCAAGCTGCCCGATCATTTCTCGATTCCAGGCGGATTCCGACCGGAACGGAATTGGGAGATTCTCGCGCGGAACGGACTCGCAGAGTCTTCTCTGACTGCACCAGCCGCCGCCGTTCAGGCAAGCTGCCCGATCATTTCTCTATTCGGGGTGGATTCCTAGAGGAGCGGACTTGGGAGATTGTCGCACGGTAACCGGATCTTCCCCCACCGGCTCTTTCTCTGATTTCTGCATGTGAAACAAACGAGGATTTTGATGAAACGCGATCCGAGCCGTTCAGTTGAGTCTCGCTCTCTGTTGTTGACCCTCTGACCTTTGGATCGTTGAAATTGGAGTGAGAATTGTGGTGTTTGGCCGGAGCAAGCTGGCTACCTCCTCCTGCGCATGGCGAAGTTTGTTTTGATTAGTGGCTGGGTGAACAGGTTATTAGCTGTCTGCGCCCGGGGTAGTAGCAGGATGCTGATTTAATATTTCCGAGGATATGTAAGTACTTGATCAGAGTCTCATTTTGGCTAGAACTGGCTCAAAGGGATAAAATTATTCAGCCTCTGCATGCCATAGAAAAAACACATGCACAGTTGGTTGGTGTAAGGCGCTGCAAAACCTTTTGCGCAAAGAATGCAGTAAATGGAGCCTGCAAACCCTTTACTAGAGACCCAAGATGCTTCTAGTTCCGGATAATTTGGGGAGTTAGTTTGGTAGGGAGTAAAGAGTTTGGAGCATGATAGGAACGTCTGTTATGTTAAAAAAAATATATATATACTTTTAAAATATTTTTCAAATTTTCGAGGGTGAAAATCTGATTTTCAAATTTTGAGGGGGTCAATTGCCGCACCTCCACTCCATGTAGATCCAACCATGTAAGGAGTATACTACTGAATAGATAAAATAAACTGACAAATAGAGTTAGAGGATAATGATATGATTCTTCGAAGAAGTAGAGAATGATAGAAAAATAGGCCTAAGTTTATATAGGGTAAATTATTTCAAAGTTAAAGAGAACAGGAGAGAGGAATGGTGGGTTTAATAAACAATGAGTACAAACCTTAAGGCATAAATATGATTAATGTGAGATAATGGATCCTAAAGTCCCCCATGCCTTATAACCTCAATGCTCAAGCATCTTGGTTTTGCACTATGCCAAGTCCCAGGTGAACGCCACAACACCAATGCAACAATCCACCAGCAAAACGGCTTTTCACTAGCACTTAACCCTTTGCAAATAATACAAGTATCACTACTTATACTTGACACTTGTAAATTGTAATTAGCAGCCATGATGGCTAGATCTTATACCACTAATACGACCATAGGAGGTGGCTAGATCTAATACCACTAAGACAACCTTAGTAGAACTAATACCCAAAAGCTAGCTGCTGAGAGTGGGGAATCCAAGGCCATATAATTTTTTTGATAGAAAGCTATATAAGTGATAATTCACATTCCACATTTCCACCTCTCACATGAACACTAAGTTTGATACCTGTTTGGCTATATTAGGTAAACATTGCAATATCAACTTCAGTACCCCTGCCACATGTGTGTAACTAAGTATCGTAATTGTTGACTATGATACCATTGATTACAACCTTACATAACTTACACTTAAACCCTAGCTGTTGATGGGAGGGAACCCAAAGTTATATGATTCAGGCACCACACCCAATGTGAGCAGTGTTAGACAATAAATCCTAATAGTTGTCGGGCAGAAGTAGACTAATATTTGCAAAAGAAATCTCCATTACGCGCATAGCATCATCTGAAGCATTGTTGACTAAGTCTTGGACTGATCATCATGTGAGTTATCACAAAACGAGAACAAGATGATGTTTTTTAAGGTGAATTTTATGAAGTGTGTAGCAAACTGTGTTCATGCATACAAGTCATTAGTGACTTGACAGGCCTCCATTTTCTCTACAGCATGGTTATTGGTGCCCTATTGGTGCATACTAGTGAAAAAGATTGCCAAGTTAGTGAACTAGAAGTGCTCCCTTCTGAATGTCCCTTGCCCAGGATCATATTGGCAAAACTGCATTATGTATATGTATACTGCAATAAAAGGGGACATTTTTTGCATTTCTTTATCTGTTTTACCGACTTAGGTCCTCTTGTTTTCATTGTGCTGTATCGTGATTGTGATAATTTTAGGTCTTGCATCATTTCAAAAAGTGGAACATGTGGCCAAAGTATGCATTAAACACACATGCTTGAGGAACAAACTTTACATTAATTCGATGCCTCCTTTTTGCTGTTAACCAACATACTATTGAATTTATTTTCTTTCTTGTAGTGAAAATGGAGGATACACCTGGATCATTGCCTGCAGGTTGGACTACAGAGATTAAAACAAAAAAAAGTGGCCCAAGGGCTGGGACTCAATACAAGGTAATTATCTTCATTGACACACTTTTTCATCGCCTATGTTATTCTATGCTTGCTCTGCCATATCTAGAATGCATGCTTATCTGGTTATTCCTGTTGGACAATTAAAACCAAAAAAAAAAAAAAAAAAAGTGGCCCAAGTGCTGGGACCCAATACAAGGTAATTATCTTCATTGACACACTTTTTCATCACCTCTGTTATTGTGTGCTTGGCCTGCCACATCTAGAATGGGTGTTTATCTGGTTATTACATATCCCTGTTGGATTCTTCTTGTGAGATATCTTGGAAGATTAAAAATGAATTTTTCAAAACGGCATTGAGAGCTTCTATGGGTTCAAGTATTACATTTTTGGATCAAATATCCTATTGCTTAAGTATGTTTTCATATATTTAGTGGACAACTTCCATCCGAAAGCCTATTTTATTGTGCTTTTTATAATTTTCTTTTTTCTTCATAGGACCTCTGAAATCTCATTGGGATGTTCCACTGCTTCTAGTTATGATATATAGCATTATTGTGCTTTTGCTTCAGAGGTGGAATCTTATGTGGCCAAGATAATTGTGGTTTTATGCTTTACTGGTATGGAACATAGAAAAAGCACCTTAAAACACTATTAAACGAAAGCTAGGAATTTTAGCTTTTGACACCGCAAAAAATTGTGTGAGATGACAAAAAAAACCTCATCTAGCCCTCATTCTATTGCAAAATTGATACACCAGCATGTTTCTCATTTGAGTAATATGCATAATTTTAATGATGGTTGTTTTTCATTTTATTTGACATAAGGAGGCTTAGTAGGTTGGGCATGATTTAGTTTTCATCAATGAACTGTATGCTGAGACATTCAGGACGACATTACAAAATTTTGTCTGTAAATGAGGTTCACTTCATTGATAATTTCTTGGATCCTTTTGGCCTTCCCGCTTTTTTTGGATCCTAGTTATCCAACCATAATGATGCCATCCATGCTTGAGCATGATGTAGATAATGATTACGCTCTTACCTTTTGCGACGGTGCAGTTCTTGACTCTGTCTGGATATTCTAAGAGGTATAAGTTAGAGAAAAATATTTTGTGAAAATACAAGACAAGATGACACTTTAAACGTAATGAAATATGTGATACTGCTGTTGTAATTGATGATATCAACTTTTTCCTTTCTGTAGTGCTACATTGATCCATTAACTGGGAAGAAATTCTATTCCAAGAAAGAGGCCCTTCGCGTTCTCAAAAGTAGAAATGGTGACAATAGGAAATCTGAACCAGAGGAGATAGCTGTCAATACTCCCTGCCCAGAGAAGATTAGTCGAAAAGGTGACAACAGGAAATCTCAACCAGAGAAGAAAGCTGTCAATACTCCCTGCCATGAGAAGGTTAATCTATCCACCTATTCGTTTAATAAGTTCTGTAAATATCATTTTTCATTATTCTTGATGGCTTTATCAAATCCGTAAACATTTTCATCAGTAATAGGATGTGATGAAGACCTGAATTGTGATTCTTCTGGTATGCTTATCAGATAGGTCATATGTTATTATTCACATGACCTGGGTTGTGAATGGTGACCATTTTGTATGCTTGTAATATGTGAGCTTTTAGGTTGTAGTTCTGGGTTAGGTTTGACCGAAACCTGCACAACTGAACCTAGTGTCTTTGGTAAGATTGCTACATTTAGAGAAGCAAATTGAAACCTCCCCAAGCCCAAAATTTTATCTGGTCTGTTTGAGGCTTAACCTAAACCTGTACGGATGGAAGTACTAGATTCATCTTTTCCATCCCTCAGCAATTGCTGCTATTGTTATCTCAGACACTAAGATATTTCAGTGTCTGTCTATTGGCACCGACCACTGTTGTCCTATCAGTCTATCATCATGTACTGTTGTCAACTGTTGCTGCAGTTTCAATTATCTCCCCTTCTGGAATACTGGGGAAGTCTTTTACTGCCTCTCCCATCTCTGATGACCATCTGTCCTCATCTAACAGTCTTACAACAATTTGTTTCTAGAGAAATGTATTTTTTCTGACAATTTTATCATTAATCTTACGTTGTACCTCAGATCCAAAGTTCATCAGACTCCCTACCTCCAGGATGGATCAAAGAAATCAGAGTCAGGAAGAATGAACAAGGCGTTGTATACCGAAAAGATCCGGTAACACCTGTGCGCTGCATGGCTTTTTTCCCTTAACTTGTATATTGTTGAGTTAGTTGTGATCTGAATTCACTTCCAACATGCCCCTTTGGACAAGCCCTTTGAAGCTGATTTACCAAGAGATGCTTCCCTTAAAGCAATTGACCCATCAGAGCTGAAATCAGTCTGAATTTCAGATTTCTTGGGTTTGTAAGGGGTTGGAAATCTTTGTCCAAATTGAGATCAGGTTAAACAAATTTTCCTTGGCTTGGAGTTGATTGCAGGTTATTTTGGTTGCAGTTGAGCACCTAAGTTTTCCCTTGTAGTATGGGTCTTGGTTAGAAATGGATCTTCATGAGGTCACTCGGGGTGCCAACTCCACCCTTTACAGAATGATTGATCCGTTCTCTGAAAAGGTTTTTTGTAGTCATCATGTAGTGTGGTCAAAGGACCTTTCTCCATGTCCCTGTCCACATAGATAGTCATAGGATGTAACAGCTGGCTATGCTTCATGTACATGCTGCAGTGTCTTAGAGGTGGATTCCTGATTTGTGAACATCATATATTATATTAAGTGGGCCTTTGACGCACATGTCATGCGACAAATTACGTACTTAGATTAACAGTGTGGATCACCAGGCAGGGTGCTACATGAATAGGCCAGTCAGAAGGCCTATTCCTCTCGTCTTTTTTTTTTTTTCAAATTTTTTTTTGATAAATCCTATTCCTCTCTGTTGTGTTTGCTAAATGCTAAACATTTGCCATCACATGTGAACTGTCTGTCATCTTCTGTGCAATCAATGATATGATGCTATGTTCAGTTGCTAATTGCTTTTTTGCTAATAAATGTTGACCTTTGTGATCATATTTTAACTCATTACAGTTTTACATTGATCCTGCAACTGGACATGTATTTCGCTCTAAAGTTGAGGTCTTTCGCTATCTTAAAACTGGAGTGCTTGGAAAGCATTCACGCAAACAAGATCAAAGAAATGTCAGCGGCATGCAGCCACTGGATGATGGAATCACTGTAAGTTTTAAACTGAACATCGTAATTGTCTGTATCGGTTATTTGATTGCCAACTTATTTTGTTTATTCTCCTTGAGCCTTGTTGATGAAGTCAAGTTCCCAAGGGTGTAACTGGGTTAGGTTCTGCGGGTTAGAGGCTAACCCTAACCCCAACCTTAACACATTTATAACCCATTTATAAAGACCTCAACCCTAATCCTAATCTATTTAACATAAACAGATTGGGTTGTGGGTGGTTAACAGGTTGGTAAAATAGACTTAAAAACAGGTTGACTAATAAAAATAGAAAAGATAAACTATTTAAATCTTGTCATAAATAAAGTTTCTAATGTTTATGATTTACTTCAATTTAAAAGATCGGTTTTCATCGTTATTTTTAATTAGAATATTCATTCCATTGCCAACAACTATGCATAATTTAGTAAACTAAAAATAAATAAAAATATTAATTATTGACTGAATAAAAATACTAATTATTCTATCTTATGGGTGGTAAACGGGATATATGGGTTGATGGGTTAAATAGGTTGGATAATCAGGTCGACGGGTTGTATTAGCTCAATCCATGACCTACTTATTTATTTATATAGGTTAAATGGATCATATAAATGAGTTAGTGGGTTAGAAAATCTCAACCCTAATCCGCCTCAAACCAGGTTCACCCCTAGATGTAAGAAAGATGGGTCAAACGTTTTTGACAAAAATTTCAATGAAATAATCCCAATCTATATCATAGAACATGGTGCAAAAAGGGACTCCAGTAGCTTTTCTTTCCATCAGATCATCTAGTCAGGATTGTCTGGCTGGTGAGTTTTTTCAGTATTTCCTTCATATGAGGAAGCTAGCCATCTGAGCGGCATGCATTGATCTCAAGACTAATTAACACATTCTATCATATAGAACATAGAAGTTGTCTTCCGATTTCCTATGATGAAGTGACAGGCATATCTGTTAATATGATTTCCAGTGACTTGTACATGTTGCTTAGTCATATTCTTTAGAATCATGATTTTTTTTCCTTACAATTAGCTGCTACTGCTATTAAGTCCTTCACTTTTGTCTTGTATGATGTCCTGAGTTGCTATTTCTGTCTTCTCTCTGCTTCCTTATGTTCTTTAACATATTCACTCCTAACAACTATGGTTTTGAATCAATGTTGCACATGACCAAGGGGCTTAAGCATACTTTATCTTTTAATTTTTTCTTATCAACTATGGCTTATATATATATATATATCAGAAATATTCAGGTGCAGCGACGCTGAAATGGGCCCCACAGGATCATCGAATCATAATCTACTCCACCCATTATACTTAGAATAATATATTCTATTACCATACCAATTTTCATCCCAATCAGATATGTGTATGGGCCCCATCTGAAAATGGTACAAATTCAACGTAATAAAATAGTTTGATGTAAATAACAACTTTAAAGTAGTTTTTTTAACGTGTAAACCATTTGTTATAAAATTTATATATAGATAAATGATTGTATAAAGTTTCATCGCATTCTAATATGTGTGGGGCCTACTTTTGATCAAATATACCTTTGTTCTGGTGTAGTTGTGTTGCACTGGAATAGCTCCATATATATATAATCTTTTTAGTATTTTGTCTTTGGTTTATCCTCATCCACCTGATATCAGCCTCTTAGCCTACCGGTTGGTTATTCTTTGATAACCCAACGAATTACTATCCAACTATTATTGACATCTATAAGGAGTATGATTATATACACCATGATGTATTTTAGAGATTTTTTCCTCATAAACATATTTTCCTAGGTGTATTCATTCCATATACTAAGTTTTGCCATTTTAGAATACTCTTACATATTTATTTTTTTTATTTTAAAAAAATAATTAATTTCAAGGGCATTTAAGTCATTTTCCACCCCTTAAAAATTTAATTTTCAAAAATAAATATATAAAGATATTGTAAAATGGCAAAACTTAGTATATATATTGAATATACTAAGGAAAACATGTTTATGAAAAAAATTCAAAAAAAATATAACTAATTATAAAAATAAATGAATGTTGTGTTTTAGTCTAAAATACATGATGATGTATATGATCAAGCTCCCTAGAAGAATGGCATTCTGCCCTGCTACCTTTCATTGCTTGATCCTGCTTCATTGCAGTTATCCCTGTGGACCCTCTATTCTTACCGCAAAGAGCTGGAGCCATTTATGTTCTATTTTATTTCTTTCTTTCTAAAGAAATGACTTCTGATTTCCCCTCTTTCAGTTTCCTTTTGCAGGCAAACGACAAAAACATGCAGTAGCAAAGCGACGCCTCTCCAATGGTAGCATATCTGCTTCTGATGCACAAATGACATATGGGACCAGCAGATCATGTTCGGTATCACATGGTGAAATCCCAAACTGCTTTGCAATTTGATTTCCAAGTTTCAAGCGCTCTCTCTCTCTCTCTCTCTCTCTCTATATATATATATATATATGAGAGAGAGAGCTGTTCCGGTGCAGCGTCACTGCACCGGAACAGCGGTACAGTGGTCCAAAAATGGGCCCCATATGATCATGAAATCATAATCTACTCCACCCATTGTATTTAGAATAATGTATTCTATTACCATATCAATTTTCATCCCAATCAGATAATTTAAAGTTGTTATTTTCATCAAACTATTTTATTATGTTGGATTTGTACCATTTTCAGATGGGGCCCATATACATATCTGATTGGGATGAAAATTGGTATGGTAATAGAATACATTATTCTAAATACAATGGGTGGAGTAGATCATGATTTCATGATCATGTGGGGCCCATTACAGCGATGCTGCACAGGAATATCATCCATATATATATCTGTTATCTTTTTTTTGCTTTTTTTTAAGACACCAAACAACGCAAATAGATGGTGAATGTTTTTTAAGAAACGCCGAGTCCATTTGCAAAATGGTGGTAAATTTGAGTGGAGCTAAACTTATTTATTAAAGTTCCAATGTATAATCCTGCTGTAGGTCAGTTTGGTTGAGTTTAACCCAACCCATACCCAAAATTCTAAAATTCTGGTCAATTTCAAGTTAAATTCAAGTTGACAATTTGGGTTGATATCTTTTGTGCTTTACACAGTTTACCTATTTAATAGGTCACTTAAGTACTACAAATATGATTCTAAAAGCTAACTGTGGATATATTAATGTTAAAAATGAATGCACAAGGGGTCGTTGTGTTGGAGAGGAAACCTAGGGGTCAACTTGCCCCAAAAGAGAGGATAGTGCATCATTATCTGTGTGAATGTGTTCGACTGTTCATCAAGATTTTACTCCCTGGATGCAATCATCATCTTTGTGGGGAAAATATGTTGATTGAGAAAAACAACAGTGATTCACCCAATGGAAATTGAAATTACATGTCAGTTTCTCTCTAAATGATGAAATAACCCCATCTTTCGCAGTTTCCCAAATTATTGCAATCTGGCCACCAATCAGAAAACTTCACAATACCGACTGACCACCACAATGGAAGGTCCTACTTTCGACTGAAAGCTTGAGTTTATGGCTCCTTAAATGAGTTGGGTTCTGTTGCAGGTTCTATTGGGTGCTCAACAAGAAGACAAAGTGAGCGGATTCAAGCTGCTCAGCTTTTGAAGAAACAGTTGCTAGAATTCGAAGATGGGAATCAACCATCAGATTCAAAGGAGCGGCTGACAAAGAAACAGTTGCCAGAGTCCGATGGAAAACTAGAAGATGGGGATCAACCATCAGATATGTTCCAGCAGAAGCTGTTGAGGAAACAGTTACCAGGATTAGAAGATGGGAGTCAATCATTGAAGGGGAAGCTGTTGAAGAAACAGCCTCCTGAATTACAAAATGGAAATCAACCATCAGATTTGTCACTGGACCAAACACATTGTGCATCCTTGGAGAATCAGCATTATCATGAGCCTGGTTTGCCTCTGAAACTGAAAGACAAGAAACCTTTGGAGGATGTGTTAGCCATGGAATCAGAAGATGGGAGGCTTGAAGCAAATGGTCGGCTGTCAGGTTTTGATGTTGAGCTTTCAGAAGATGTTGGACCATCTGAAGGCAAGAAGCATAGAGGAAATCAGTTGCCATTCGAATTGGTGCACAACAACCCATCAAAGCATGGGTCCTCTTCAAAATCGCAAGATAAATTGCTTGAGCACAACCTACCCTTCAAATCAGCGGGGGAGAAGAAGGTTTCAGATATGAACCTGATCCTGAAGGGATTATTTCGTGATTCTGAAGAGGAGAACCAATTTGATACTGTGATAAAGGGAGCTAGCAGCAAGAGACCTCTAGTGGATCAATCATTGAATGCTAAAAGCAAGAGCGCTCTGGTGGATCAATTATTGAGTGCTAAAAGTGAAAGCCTTCAGGTGGATCAATCATTGCATGTTAAAAGTAGCCCGTTGGAATCAGAAGACAACAAGCAGTTGCATGATGAGATGGCAAAGCCTAAGGCCAGAAGCACCAATATCCATTCCTGCAAACGCAAATCTCAGAAAGCATCTGTCTTGCCTTCTCGGACATCAAAACGACTGGCTGGGCTGGAAGCTGACCCAGCACTCAACCTTGAGAACCCTGAGCATGCTTGTCGCCAGGCTGCCAAGAGGCAGGCTGCATCAATGCATCAAGCTTCTCCAGCCACTGAGGAATGTGAACAAGGAATGGCTAATGATGGGAAACAAGTGATGGCTGAAATGAAGAGAGCTGCTATAGTTGAGCAGGATGGATCGGCAGCCCCATCTTCCATAGCCACCGAAGTCCGCCAGCCAGGTATGGTGGATGAGGAAGCAGTGGTAGTTGAAGCTGAGAAAGTAGGTGCTAGTGAAACCGACAAACTTTCAGCTGATAAAGCTGAGAAATCAATGGACAATGATGAACGACCAGAGTCTCTCATTTCACCATTCGGTGATTCATGGCCTGATCCTTGTCTGGAATTTGCCTTCAAGACACTTACTGGTGAGATATCAATGGACACATTGGTAATTGGAGACTACTTTCAGCAGCAGCTGGGTGGGAATCAATGTGGGAATCAATTCTCAAAGCCGAGTTTGTGATGGCTAATGTGAAACCGAAATTCTGGTGAAACACAGCAAGATTTGGTTGGCCCATGTATTTTGGGGAGGAAAGTAGAGGAAAAAAAATGCTAAAAAGGCAGGATCAAGTTGTCTTAGTAGGGCAATTTTGATGTGATATGAGCAGATGAAGGCTGCAGTGATTATTTTTTGAGGGAGATATGGGCGTACGTTGGATCTTGGCACCGAGTTGCTGCTGCCTTGGCATCATGGCATTCCTCCTTCCCAGTCTAGACGGATAATGTCCAAATAAGAGCAACATTCACCTGGTGTTCTTTCTGCTTCTACCTCTCTTTCTCGAGACGGCATGTTTATATCTTTTTTGATGCCACTGTATCTGGTCCCCATGATTTTTCTGATGGAAGTTGTGTTCTTAATTGTGGTGTCGAAATGCTTATCCATGTCCCTATCTTATTATATCTTTTTTAATGGACATTTTGACAACAATGTAACTGTATTTTAAGTTTTATTGCGGTAAGTTACTGGTCATATCAATTCAAAGGAGTTGAAGTTGAATACGTGATAACACAATGACCATATAAAAGGTCAATTTAAATATCTAGCTGTTATGGTATTTAAAAAAAAATTGATATTATATTTTATTACAAGCTATTATATTATTTAACATGGTTTATTGTGGCTTTTTTTTTGGGCCATGGGGGTTGAATCTTCAAGGGCTCTTTAAGTGATGGATTTCTTAGAGAAAATGTCTTACATTTCATTTTAGGGATATTTGCAGAATTCTAGTTTTCCAATATCTTTAAAATGTTTATAAAATTATCGATGTTTCATGAGAATCTTTTCTTAAAACTACTTTACCACTGTCTTTAAAATATTTATAAACGTATCAATGTTCCATCAGAATCTTTTCTTAAATATTCTAAAATCATTAGTTTTTTTCGTTTTGGAGGGTGTTCTCAATACAAGTTATAGCTGATGGGTATTTTTAGGATATAATATTATACTCTAGACGTCTTTTCTAACACCTTAGGCAATTTATGAGTTGGAAATTAAGATTTTCTGGGGATATTCTGATAAAATATGGATTCCTTTGTAAATCGAAAATAGTTTTCCTATTTAAACAGTTAATTGTCTTTATAGATATTTTGATAAAGGGTAATAATTCAAAAGAGCCAGCTGTTTTAAATCATAACCCCCATTAAAATATTTTTCCATATCCTCCACAAATACCACTGTAAGTCCTTTACGTAAAGGGATTAACAGCGTGTGTGTATAAATACCATGACTGATGAGCGGTCTATTATCATCAATTAGCATTGTTGTTCATTTACTTTGAATCCCCAATTAATTGCGACGTCAATGTAACTATCGTGTATAAAAGGACAATACAATGTATAAAGGACAATAAGAAATGTTGACAGGAAAAGAGACGGGCAAGGGAAGACGTCATAAAAACTACACTATTCTGCACTTCAGGTATTTTCAAAACCCTGCTGCTACTTCCATCTTAAAAAAAAAAAAAAAAAACTGGTGCTACAGAACCAGTTCTCCAAAATGCCAGGCGTAAGTAGCAGCCACTGACCTTTTTTGGCTCCAGTTGAATGCAGACCGCTGTTGCAGTATCCTTTATAGGCCATCAACTCGTTCTTGATGATGAAGGGACTAGGGGTCAGGATTGGGTGGATGATGAACCATTAGCAATGGGGACAGTGCATGACCAATTGGCACAATCTCGCAATCATGAAAATAGTAGTAAGCAGTCTCACTCTCACCATAGACTATTGACATTATACTCTCTTCCCTCGAAAATTGAATTACGTGGTTTGTTGGGTGATTGTTTGTGAGGTTTAGATGCGCATGTGGTAGATTATCATGGTTTACAGAAAAAGGTGAAAGGAAACAGAAAACAACTGTGGGTAATCAAAATCTTGATAAGGTTCAATACCCCTCCATAGCTGAAATAGATGCCCTACGCAAGTCCTGCTGTCGCGGATGGGAATTGTGATCTACTCCGCCAAATCTTATGCTTTTCTCGGGAGTAGTTTTCAAAACATGTTTCTTATGAACTGGAACGCGGAGACGAAAAAATAGCTTACACGAATAACATGTTCTCTGACAATCCATAAAGCACACAAAACCATAAGAAATCGAAAAATCCCCTCAAAACGAGCCGAAGGGTTCATCCCATCTAAGCAAACATCGAAGACTACTAGTTTCATGGCTAATGGGTTTTTTTCTTAATTTTATTCCTAACATAAGCTCTTGAAGTCACTAATCGTTACCATAATTCTCTGCTCAATTAAGAAAACTGAACTGCCTCTCTCCTCAAGCAATACTGGATCGGCAGCCATTGAAAGAGAAGCCTTAAGTCTCATTTGCTCACGATGATTCCCTCCATCCACCATAACTCTCCTCCTCCCTGGAGCCCCCGTATCCTCTGCTTTGATATTCGTCATTTTCCTGCTAGACGAAAAAAATTAAAAACAAAAAAACAAATTTGCGTCAATCACATCAGGAATTTTATGCAAACAAACCTCTGTTCATAAACAAGAAAATTGATCAGACGATTAATTCACTTTTCAACACTGGTTCTCCCTCTGGCATTTAGCTCTGTAGCAACTTAATAGAATGTCAAATTGTGGAATCTCAAGTATTTTCAATCCACTCAATGCAGCCAACCTAGCAGCATGAAGTCACAGTGGTTTAAATTGAAAACATTCCCTAAGATAAGTTCCAAGTCTGGATAGATTGTAAGGTCAGACATGAGTTCAGCCAGCGAACCAGGGAATTCATTTGGTTCGCTAAAAACAGCATGGTCATTTTGATTCATGACCAATTTGAGGCAAGTTTCACATGCGGTTGGACATTGGTAAATGGATATGGTAATGATGACTGCAAGTCTACAAGATTGAAAATGATAATTGTAGCACAACCATAAGAAATATAAAAATGATAAAGAAAGTGTAAAGTTTTTCTGGGCTATTGAGAGCAAAATAAACATTGTTTATTTTTTAACTGAATTTACTTGACTGTTTCTCTTTTGCCAAATGTTCACAATTCAACTTTCATTAAACTCACACGTGAATGACCATTGACTGCAAAATTTTAACCTTTCAGAAAAAATCACAAGAATCTGAATCTGAATCAGAATCCAAAACATCCAGGCACAGTTAAGGGACAATATTTTAAAGGGATACATACTGTCTGCATCTCGTATGGTTAAGACAGGGATTGAAAACAAAATACCTCTAGCTTGAAGACAAGGCCAACTCTGATCTCTCCACAGTACTTATCATCCTTCACAACATTATAAGCAGTTGGAGGGACATTTCCTCCTAAGAAGACTGGATCTAATGGGATGCTGTATGTCAAAATGATGAAAGAAAATCAAGCTTGTGTATAGTTAATCATAGGATAATGCATTGATTCCACCAAATAATGTGTCAGGGTAAATATAATCTAATGATGCTAACATTAACAGAATTCTTCATCATCATCATTATTATCATAAGTTGTTTCCCACTCATGTGGGGTCAGCTGCATGGGTCTTGTTGTGTCATTCTTAATTAAGTTGGTATTAACTTAATAAAAATGAAAATTTTATACATAAGAGCTGGCTTCACAACAAGTTCCTCCCCGAAACATGCAAAATCCCTAGCATTCTCAGATCACCAAGAATCTGGACAAGAAGATCTGCGAGATGGGTAGTTGCTTGAATTTCCTTTTTCTGTACCAAGCTTGAG
Source organism: Annona cherimola (assembly GCA_030490835.1). Classification (NCBI taxonomy): domain Eukaryota; kingdom Viridiplantae; phylum Streptophyta; class Magnoliopsida; order Magnoliales; family Annonaceae; genus Annona; species Annona cherimola. The sequence goes on from CM059972.1 coordinate 1,391,714, forward strand.
GTGTGAGAAATGCTGAAAAAAATATCACCAACAGCTCTATCTCACAGACTCACACTTTAAGTCTATATATTGCAAATAATCACTAACGTAATCATCCCCAGGTAAAAAAGATTATGGAGTGGTATGGATTTTGACATAACCAGCAAATGGATGCATATACCAGACTCACTCTAAGCCACAGACTCTTAGTTCCCAATGGATATGTGGACAGCTAATTACTTCTGTACAACAAGCAGGAAACTTTACATTCCCCAAAACACTTATGAATTTATGTAACATCTAGAAAATCTCTTTGTAACTTTCAGTATTCCAAGAGAAATACATACTGCTCTCGGTCATTTAGAATAAGAAAGAAATACATCGAGAGCGATGCAAATGGATAAAAATCCAGAAGATCTGGAAGTCGATGAATAAACTGGTGATATAAAAGAAAACTCACGTCACTAGTCCCACAAAATCATCTTCAGTGCCAGCATCACTGTCTAGTAATTTGATTGTGATCTCTGAAACACCTTCAGAAATAGTGAATACAAAGTTCTCATTCCATTCAGGGCTACTGCCTTTGCCTGCAGGAGCCAAAAAGTTTCCCAGCATTAAGACGTCTAAAACATGATGTCATGTTTGTGGTGAAGGAACACATACAAAAGAAACTCTCAAACTGAAGGACACCAATACTTTTAAAAAATAAAAATAAGAGTTAATTTCAAATATACCCACTACATTTGCCCTTAATTACAAATATACCCACTAAGTTCGAAAACTTTCGCATATACCCACTAAGTATAATGAAATTTCATCCATACCCATTCCGTTAGGCATAATTAAAAATCGCTATTATTCATCATATGAAATGTCCAAAATGCCCATTATTATTTAATAATAATATTCATTCAACTATGATAGAAGTTGAACAATATAATGAAAACACATCTAATGTAAGAGAAAAACTAGACAGAATAAGTTTTAATGGTCTGGATATTGCACAAATCACAATAATAGATTAATCAGGAGAATTTTGAGATTTTAAAATTATTAAATGTTTATAACTGTCGTAATGGGTATATTTGAAATTTTACTCATACTTAGTCGGTATATGTGAAAGTTTTCAAACTTAGTAGGTATATTTATAATTAAGGTCAAATGTAGTGGGTATATTTGAAATTAACCTTAAAAAAAAAATTAAAAAAAAAAAAGAAAATCCGTGTGTTGGCCATAAAAATATAGAAATTATTTTGCATCCTACGGAAACAAGATCTTTTGGGGAACCATTCACAATGGAGACAATCTGATGACAAATAGATAGATCAAACCAAAATACCATTTTCATGGGTCAGAGAGAAAGCAGATTATGCAGGAGTCAGCAGGAAACCTTTATTCCTCTGTTTGCTAGGTCCCAACTGCATAAAATGGTGAAAATAGTAATTCCTATAAGTTTAGAAGATTACCGGAAGCCACGCTACTTTTCTGCTCCTGAGTGCGACAATTGAGAATTGCATACGGATCCATATTACCTGACCAACAAAAAGTTTAGATGAAAGTCAAACAGCAGTAGCAGGATAATGTATGCTTACATAGCAAAGCTTTTCCCTGAATGCTTCTCTGGTCTTGGGCATTCCCAACTGTGAAATGATGTGCTTCAGTGGGTTCAATAAGCCACACAGAAATACAATTAAGCAGACATGGTCAACAATCAGTGTAACTAGTTTAAAGTTACACTGATTATAAGAAAAATAATAGGATGATCATGGGCCAGCATGCAAAACTTCCAAGATCAGGAAAGAGCATTTGATTGCGAGTTTCAAATGCCACCTTCCAGGGAAATGATAGCTTCAGACGGTCAATAGTCCTCAATGGAAGGCGGACAACCGCAGACAACAACAAGGATATCAATTGCTGCAGTCACACCAATGACTTCAGAAAAAGGGAGACTGGTATTTACAATAGTGGTTGGATGAGAAGATCTTCAACCATAGACAGTCCCTCGAGCACATTGTTTTTATACCAATGATTCAAAGTTTGATGCATACTGAGCAGCATAACAATGGGAAAGAAAATACTAAATTAACTAGCAAAACCATTGATCCCATCAAATGAGATAGAAATTGTGCAAAGAAGCGCCGCACACAATGAACAACTGTAATAACAGACTGCCAAATCCCCAAGTTCGTGATCTTTCAAGAACAACAAGACACATCAAAATGTCTATAGCGACGCAAGTAAACACAAAATGACCAACTGATAATAACATCACATGCTTAACAAGCACGTGATGGATTTGCATTCTAGCCTAACCAACCTCATCTTATTGATACAAATCAAAAGCCAGGGGAGGATTGGCTGCCCAGATGGATTGGAGAGGAAAATTGATCACTGAGTCACTTACTGTGATATATAATTATTATATTCATCTAGTTTTTAGTCATTATTTAAAATTTTCAACCATTACTGTTCTTCGTCTATTCTAAACTTGCATTTCGTTCTGAACAATGTTATCTCTTGTACTTTTTTTTTTTTCAATTTCAGTCCCTTTTATCCTGCAGACAAGGCCTACTTGAACCAAGGAATGAACATGTGAATGTAGCCATTTGTAGCGGCAGAAAAAAAAAATGAAGAATACTTCCTTTTCCCCCAAAAAATAAATAAAATAAAATAAAAATGTTCTCTCTTAAAAGATTACGTCTCCTCTAACAACCTCCCTTATTCCTTTATAACGTAGTAAAATTTAAATTTTTTTAAAAAAAAAAAAAAAAAAAACCACTCTTCATTGTATTTTGTTTGTATTGTTTTTACGACGGAATCTAATGCGTTCGCCCAACTCGCCCAGAGCTTACAAGTCGCGAGTATGCTTCATCTGCCACGTAAAAAATTCTCGGCCTCCACGTCGCATTGCACTGCGAAGTGGGTCCTACACTTCAATCATTCGGATCAGAAATCACTCCTCGCACGTGTTACCCAAAAGCACATTAACCCATGCATGTGGATCCCATAATTGTAAACCATTAGTCTGATGTAATACGACGGCCAAGATCGCTAATCCTCGTGAGAATGAAAGTGCCTAATGATCCGATTCCATAGAAGCCAGTTATAGAGATATCAGGGATCAGACCAAGTCCAGGATCCATATCTTGCAATTAAATACTCGGTAGCATTTCATCCTACCATTCTGTGCAGAAATTAATGACTGAAGATCGTCCGATCTGCATCACATCAGATGGACATTCTCATTCCTGCGGAAACCAACGGTGCAGATCATCCCGGCACAGAAGGGCCACTTCCGCGGAAACCGATAAACAGCTTAAACACGACGTGCGTGAGATCCGAGCAGTCCGAAAAACCTCCCCAGATTCACCGAACGGCTCGGATCTGTAATGCGTGCGAGTAGAAGTGCGATGGAAGAAGAAGAAAAAACGAGAGAGCGTAGATCAGAAATTACAGAGAAAATCGGTGTTTTCGAGGCCTTTGGCACTGACGAGGAGGACTTCAAGCGTTCCCGCCGGCATCTTTCTTCCCTGAACGCGAAAAAGCGATAGAGATTCTCCGACCTCTTCGATTCTGCCTTTTTCCAAAACGCAGGATTTGCAGGGACGAGTAAAATGACGCATAAAATATGTGGGGGTATTTTGCATTTAAACCGCTCTAACTCTGCTTAGTTGTATTTTAAGTCCTAAGTTTGGCTGTTTATATTTTAAGCCCTGAAATTTTAGTTCTTTTGCCTTTTAAATCCTGATTCACAACGGCTTTAAAAACTATTGTTAATCTATGCAAAGTGACATAAACACCCTTCAATATTTTTTTAAAAAACACATAAATTTGTATTAAAAGTGAGGATGTTATTGAAACCTCTAGTAATAAAATAAAGAAATCTAATAGTCAAGTTTAAAATATAAAAAATATTTCTTTTTTTAAATATTACACGATATTTATGTTATTTTGCATGGATTAATGATGGTTTTTAATGCTATTTTGAGTTAGAGTTTAAAATACAAAGGAAATATGGGAAACAAATTAGAATGTGTGAGACAATAATAGAAAAAATTAAAATAGGAATTAAAATGAATAAAGGGTCTTAAATGAATAAAGTACACGTGGTGGTTTTCACAGTGATAGGTTCCCAAAACATGGATGGCTAGTAAATGAATAATTGAACATGGTCACGTGTTAAGTAAACACACAAGTTATTTATTTATTTATTTTATGAAAAAACACACAAATTATTAGCTATACCGTTCTTCTGTTTTGCCAACGCTGCCGGCGTGGTCTCAATTTCAGACGCTGCCTCCTTGGCGTTTTAGGTTAGGTTTGCTCATGTGAATTTTGGAGGGATTTTGACCTGGATAAATAGTAAGAAATAAAATATTTTATAGATTGTGTAATTAATATGAAATAATAAGGATAAAATTAAAATGATACAATGGTTGAAAAGAAAAACAATTAAAATCAAAGATAAAGTTAGAAAAAGAGAGTTGTTAAACTATTAAATAATATGTTAAAAAATAGAAATTTTGATAGCCCCACACGGGCTCCCAGCTTTTTCCACGTGAGAACGTTACCAAACGTTCTCTTAATCAAGGAGAATGATTCCCACTGAGAATTGTGTGATTTGGTTTATATTTTTCACTTTTTCTATAGTTTAGTTTTGATCCCAATAATTATATATTTTGAAAATAGTTCGCATATTATATACTCGTTTTCAAAATTTACCGTTTTTACAGGCGTAGGTGTAATCTACCTTTTGCTAATACGAATGCTATGTTTCCATTTCAACGGTGTACTAGCAGTGCATGCCCCTCTATCAAATTTTTGTCCTTATATTTTCACCAGTATTCTCACTTTTTAATTATCTATTTTTTATGCTTCTCTTCTTTTGCAATCCCCCCTATTTTTTCAATCTCTCCGTCATTGGCTCATCTCTAAATATACATCCTCATATACGTCACAGTAACTTCTAAATTAAGTTTCCTTCAACAAATCTTATCCGACCCTATGCATGAGAAAATCAATAATAATAATCAATCAATGCATGTACGTCGTGGTTCGTGGCCCACAAAGACTGTATTTTTTTTAAAAAAAATTCATTTTCCATGCTCCTAGTGCTTCTTTCATTAACACGGTCATTATTTTTAAATCGAGAACAATGATTATGGTTGATCATCATTAATTGGGTTTGTTTAACCATCTATTTTCCTAATCCCCCACTAACCGAAAAGCCAACTTTGACAACATAGCTCTCTTTAATCCGGTAGAGTTTTACTTTTATGAAATCCACGTGCATGCAATATTTTGTTCTTTTTTTTTTTTTTGATAGTTGATAAAAAATTTATCTTGTCTATCATATCTAATGTGTGTTTGGCATTCCACTAAATATGCTAATCTAACACTTTTTTCTTTTCATAATTACTTTTTTTAATTATTTTTAATATATTACTATACAACTATCATACTTTTTAATCATATCAACACAATTATGTATACAGTTATTGTATTTATTTTAACTTTGTTCCCTCTACTTTTCATCATTAATCATTTCCATTATCATATTATACCACTTATCCTACTTCAAAAACTTTAAAAAAAAATTCTTTCAAAAAGTTTAACTTATACTAAATACATCTCTACTATCATTTATATTATCAAGGAAGATAGTATCAATGTTTACTTTTGAAAAATTCAAGTAGTTAACAATCATACGTCCATGAAAATCATGAAAAAATGGTAATCAACGATTGGCAAATTATTGTTGGGGAGGAGCAGGTCAATAATATACCGTTGACTTACCAAGCATGTTCATGATATCGATATGCCACTAAGGCACTAATTCCCCACTTTTAGAAATAGAAAAACAAAATAAGGACAAATTTTAAAAAAAAAAAAAAATCGAGGGCCTCAAGAGTCGCGACAATCCGTCCATCTTCCGAGGTCATTGAAGTCTATAATCCGTATCAACCATCAAGTATCTACCAAGAGTGTGAATCAATGCACAACCCGATAGTTCCTCGTTTCAGATATGTACGTGCGTCTCAGCTTCAAGTCCGAACTAGAGCTAATGGGTACTAGAGCCATTCGCAACTCATTCAAAGGAAATCGACTTCTGTGCGAATTGATTCCACCGCTGGAAAAGCAAATCACAAAGTTAGCATTTTTGTTTTTAAATTTTAGACCACCCGTAATAAAAATAAAATAAATCAAATATTAGTACAACCTCGAATAAGCAAAAATAATAAAGATTATATAATTAACACACAAATACATGCATGTGGTACATCACATTATATTTTTAATGTGTTTCGAAAATAATAAAACTCTTAGAATAAAATATTGTAACGTAATAGGAATAGTTATAAGAAATAAAAATAATAAAGCTAAAATATATAAATTAATTGTACAGGCAGTTGCATATAAATCATTGAGTAGAGTAGTCGTATAGGAATATATGAAAAATAATTATAAAATAAGATAATTATGAAAAATGAAAAGTTTTGCATGTAAACAACTGCACCCATGATTTAAAGCCACATAGACCATGTAAATACTTATATCACAGTTTTTAATTAATACTTTTTAATTTGTATAATTTTTACCATAATTGATCAAATCATATTTTAAATAATATGTAAGGTAAGATTTCTAAAATAAAATTTAAAAACAATTGTTGAATTGACTAGGGTGGAAACTTTGTAACTAAAGGCTTGTTTAGTACGCTAAGTAGGGTGGGGTGGCAAATGTCTCATCCTTCCAATTTTTCCACCAATCATTTATTCATTTAATAATTTTATTTTTTCAATTTTACTTCGACATTTCAATCATTTTTCTTTACACTTGTCTTCCAACAACTCTATTTATTACAACTTTACTCATGTTATTTCATGTCAATCACATAAATCTCAAAATATTCTATTTTTTCATTCTCGTCTCATCCCACAATCCCATATAAATGATTATTTTTAAATATACTCACTAAGTTTAAAAACTTTTATATATACCCATTAAGTATTTCATTAATTTAAAATATACCCAATATGATAGTTAGAAATGTTTGATAATTTTAAAATTTTAAAATACTCTTGATTGATCTAGTATTTATTGTCATTGTGCCATATTTAGAATGTCAAAACTCATTTTACCCAACTTTTTTTTAAGATGGATGAGTTTTCATCACACTGCTCAACTTCTACCATAGATACGTGATTGTTATTATTAAATAATAAAGAACAGTTTAGACATTTTCATGATGAACATTGGTATTTTTAATTATGATTAACGGAATAAATATAAATGAAATTTTACCAATTCTTAGTAGATATATATGAAAGTTTTTTAAACTTAGGGTGCGTTTGTTTGGGGCAAAAAAAATGTCAATCAAAACTTTTCGATTCAAAACTTTTCGCTCTCCATAACTACTATATTTTTTAATTATATTTTCACATTTTCCAATACAAACTACCCTACTTTTCAATCATTTATACACAACTACACATACAACTAACCTATCTATTTTAACTTTATTCTCTTTACCCCTCATCATTACTCCTGTTATATCACATAATTTTTTATTAAAGTCAACTGTAATGTATATATTTAAAATTAACGGCCTGCGACATTCTCCGTTCCCAAGTTGCAACTTACAACTCCCGCTGTCCCGCGAGAAAAATGGCGGGAAGATTCGAAGCGGGCTCCCTCGGCTTTATTTTATTTTGACAACTGAAAACTGTAGACCGCCGTCGCCGCTGCTGGCTTTTTGCCATCGCGATGCAGATTCGAGTGAAGTGCAGCTGCGGCGAAGGGGACTGCCCTGAGTGGGCCATCGTTGAACTGCAGGGCGTCGTCGAAGCTCAGCCCCTCGTCGCTGATCGACTACAAAACCTCGAGATCGGTCGCCTCTGCCACACTTCCCAGGTCTTCTTCTCTCCTTAATACGAAAATCTCCACATCATCATCCCTTGATGGATTTGGGTTTTAAGCGATTATCTCATCCATCCTGCGAATGAGCGAAATGGATGGTCTCGATATGCTGGATTCGAGGTTCTTATTTTTATTTCTTTGGACCGATTGATGACAACCTGCTCGATGAAAAGCCTCAACGCTTCTTAACTTAGCTAGTGGCCGATGGGCTCAAGCTCTTTCGACAAATGTCTGCTGCTTCCTACTGGGAATGGGAATCAAGCTAGTCTGACTTTTATGAGTGCTACGTTTTTCGCTTTCTTTAACTCACTCAGGGAAGCTACACTTTCACTGTCGGCTATCATGAACTGACGGGGAAGAAGATGCCATTGAAGAAGCCATTGCTAGTGCTGAAGAAAAAGACAGCGTTAGACGAAGAGGAGTCCAATCCCTCTGCCTCTGCGACGACTGAGCTGGAAATCGTGGGAATTGTTCGGTATCGTATTCTATTCAATACAAGGCCCAAGGCTCTCATTTCAAGTACAAATTCTTTTCACACCATTCCCATATATTTGTATCTTTGTTGGAAATGATCCACTAGACTGAGGATTTAGTGGAGTGATTTGCTGCTGCAATTGCTACAAAAGGTCTTATGTGAAATGCGTCAGCCTCTGATATTTTTTCTATATTATTCATTTGCTTTCTTAGGACCACAGATCAAGGAAAAGAGAGTCACTGGGGCCCCAAAGGAATGATTGTGTAGTCGAAACAGCAAGGAGAGAGACACACCATTGCATGTCTTTTGCCCCAACACTGGTAACTATAGCACCAGTAACTATCTGAATGTTAGATTGGTAACATCAATATCCGTGTCGCCAATTTTCTTACAAGTCCTCCGAAAAGTTGGAACTCAGAGGGACAATTGAATTTGTTGTAGTTTGTTCGAGTTAATATAAAAGAAAGCGGGGTCAGCAATAATTTTGCTTTTAATAGAATGGCCAATATAGTTTGTTTTTATTCAATTTGTATTTTATATCATTCTTTGAATTGCTGAATCATATAGAAAGAGTCAAGTGTCCTTGAATAATCCCATCAAAAAGCAAGAAGTGGAAGTTGAAAATAAAATCATTTATATCAATTCCCCCTTAACGAAAAAAGCACTGCCTGATCAGTTATCCCCTGACCTCATTTCCTGTTCATGAGGATGAATGACTGCCAAACTAGATGAGTCGATCGCCTTGCCCTGTTGCCGATCAGTTGTTAGAAAACCTTAATTATTTCTGCTAAAATGACCGTTTTAAGCAAACTAGAAATAGCCGGATTGGAACGGTCCGTCTTTGGCGTATCAAATGCGCGTGTGCTGTGTGAACACGTGAGACGTTTAAGGAAGAATGAGGCCGTGGGTAGGCATTCGGTAGTTGCCCCTGGCGAGCAACGGGAGTTGTTTGTTGAAGAAAGGTCTAGATGAAGATGCCAGCAGAGGTGTGGGCAGGCGCGCAGCCATTGTGCATTTGACAAGAAAGAAGAAGGTGGTTTTTGTGAATGAGCTGATGGATATCATGGGCGATTGAGGAGGGCATAGTTGATAGGATGTTTTGGTGGTTTTTCGAAATCCAGTACTGGGAAGAAGGGATTGAGTGTATGGTAGGTTCTGGAAATTTGGATTGGAGTGTGGTTCGATGGGAAAGAAAGGAAACGCCGTGGAATAGAAAGGAACTGCATTGACTTATAAGAAAATTGTTGTGTATAGATTTTCAAGAAATATAAATATAAAGAATGCCGGTATATTTGATTGTGAGCCCTGCAATCATCCCTGACCAAGTAAAAGCCCAACTTATCCCTTTCTCAATGTGCAAAATTACAAGTCCAGGCCATCTATTTTTCGCCAATGCCTGCCTTCCGTTAAGGCAGTCAACAAAGGGATTTGAAATCAAGAAATTAAAATGAAAATTAAGTAGGATATTGGGAGCCAGGTATTTACAATCTTTTTTTTTTTTTTAAGAGTAATATACAATCCATTGTGGTTACGAAGTCAAGGGCAGCCTAGAAGTTGTCGTAGTACAATTCGGTTCCTACTAAGAAAAGAAATCACAGGTAACTGCATTTATTTCCCCACCACTGTTATGTACATGCATGCCTGATTTGACAGCTACTTAGGTATGCTGCTGGTGAACTTCTCTTCTTCCTCGGCCACCTCGAATCCTCAAAATGCCAACTGGATGTCTCTTTCTCTTCTTGCCCATCCTGTCCAAGAACAATGAGTCAGACATGCTTGCAAATACAAGATAACTCCAACCATTAATACCAATCGGGAGCGACAAATATATAAAATAAGGCTGCCTCACAGGACAAAGAAATGGAAAATCACCCGTCCGGTATCTCCCTTCAGATTTTTAGTCTTAATTAATTCACTATTATTGATTCGTCTGTGAGCTGTTAAATCCAGGTATATTTATGTGCTCCGATCCACCCAATCGTTTCTTTGCACAATCCTCAACCTTAAAAAAAAAAAAAACTTCGTAACTACAATACCAAAGCTTTCATGGATGCATGGGTTGCAATAGATCACAACCCAAAAAAGTCTATCATTGTATTTTTATTTTTAATCACCATTTTCTTTTTTGAAATTTACTCTTTCCTCCTCTTTTCTTGATACTGAAGTACACTGTACGAGAAAAAACCAGAAGGATTTATGCTCTCATTGAAAAGCAATAAATTACTTGGGGGCAGCAGGCTTTTAATAGAGATCCAATTGAAAATAACGACAATAAGTCCACAATTTGGTCCATGAACATGGAATTGTTCGTTTAAAAATTCCCAATTCATCAACATGAGTTCACATTTTCACATTCCAATTTCGACCGCATAAATTAGAGAAAGAGACTTTAATCCATTAGAAACCCCAACAAACACCAAAACCCAAAAAGAACCTAGCCACAATCCCATACCTTCGCTTTAGAAATTTTGAAAACTGAGGCCAGCTCAGAGCATCAAATAAATCCCCAATCAAAAAAAAAAAAAAAGTATCATATAAATCTAAAAACAAAATAAGAAACCTTATACCCGCACAGGAAACGCCCGACGGCAGAGCTTTGTAGAAATATTTACCGAATTAGACCGGAGGAAGCTTTTCGACGTTGCCGCCAGGGGCGTCGTGAACAGCAGGTTTGGTGAGCATGAGGGGTCGGTCCTTGGCTTCTTCTTCAACGCAGCCGGCGTCGTCTTCGGGATCGTTGGTAGTGAGGTTGATGCAGGAGAAGTGCTCCAGCGAGGCGAAGAACGCCCACGCGACGCTGGAACCCAACCAGTGAGCGACGCGATCGAGCTTGTTGCAGGACGAGACTAAGCCGCTGTCCTCCATCTTCTGCCAGCCACGGTGAAAGACGGCTCCGGTGTGCTTTTAGATAGGCCACAGAAAGAGAGAAAGGGACTGAAAGCCCAAGGGAAGACTCGAGAGGGATGCCTGCAAATTGCGATGCGGCTTTTCTTGTTCCCTCGAGCAGGCCACGCAATCAGGAACGTTGGAGCATGGCCGGGCTGGCAATCAGGTGTCGAGTATGTTAATACTCTACCTTCGTGGGGCAGTTGATGTACAGTTATTTAATGATAAGTTCGACGTTCGGTTGGTTAAGGAAGCCTGGATTGAGCTAATTAAGGATTCACGGAATTTCGAAGCTCCCGATTATCACTCTAGACGCTCCGCCAGAGCAGCGAGGTTTCGGCTATCCATTCCAGCCAACGCCTCGCTGTAAATACTAAATACGCGAAGAAACTGCTGCTCCTTTTGCGCGTGGGTCCCAGCGTCAAAAATACGCGCAAAAATAATCACGAAGAATCTGCTTGGTTTTCTGATTGCACATGATTTTATTTTTGGTAAACATTTCAAAATTTTAATTTATTCAATAAATTGCAATAGTAACATTGAAAATTGAATTGATAAAGTCCAAATTATCGATTGAAATTATCTAAAGGGATTCGACCGCATGTTTTCATATTTTATAATATATGCTAATATTTACGAAAGTTGGCAGACGGATAGAAATATGGTAGTCACCATTTGGATATTTCTGTGGTGGTGAGGGTCTTTCACGCAGATGGTGCCTCATGCTTGTTTACAAAAGAACGAAAATAGAATGGATATGATAAGCATAAACTGAGAATAAACAAAAATGGATATAATAATTATATAAAAAAATATATGAAAAATGATTAGAATATGAGAGTAAAAATGGAAAAAGTAGGATAATTAAGCATTGAATTTTGCAATTACATTATCTATTTCTCATTCTCTTTTAAACAAATACACCCTGGTGATTAAAAGTAACATTAATATTAAACAATATGAATCTTATTTATAAGTAACCATAAAGCTCTGCATCTGAATTCTGGCATAGAAAAACGTGTATCATGAGCAATCTTGAGGGCGAGTTTCCCATGGCTTTTCCTTTTGGTAGCCTATCCTTTGAAAATGTCAAGATTGGTTAGCTAGTCACCACTCACCTCATGTCAATTCTACTTTGGGTACACGGCCGTCTACTTGCAATATCCATTAAAACAAGGAGTTTTTCACTCACGAACCTTTTTTTTTTTTTTTAATGTCAATTTTACTCAAGAACCTTGAGTCAGCTGGCACCGGCAATGGGCAGTTGCCTGGCCAGTGCAGGTTTGAAATGCATATGGTAGTAGCCGCCACTCACCTCATGTCAATTCTATTGGGAATTGGGAGTTGCATTTCCTGGATGGAGTAGTGTCTTCCGTTTGAGGTTTTTATGAGCTTGATTTGTAGTATGAAGTGGAAAACTGTGACATTACAAGTAAAATTCAAAAGAATCTAGAGTCAGCTAGGGGTTTTTTTGACAGATTGGCCGGCTAACTTTGCAAAATTGCACATATATCTTATATTTTGAATATTTGCAAAAAATAATATTTTAAATTTAAAAGTTCTGTAAATTTGTCACTTTGTAAATTGACCGAGGTTATAAATTTATCTTATACGAAACTACTCCCACTTTTTCATTTGGAAAATTTGTAAAGCTACTCTCCAATCTTGCTTCTTTTGCAGAGTTCACCGTTTTACAATTAACCCTCTTAACTTTTAAAATTATAAAATTAATCTCTTATCTTTAAGGCTTTTGCAAATTAAATCTTTCACAAAAAATAAGGGCAAATTTTATTTGAATATTTACAAATGATCACTTTTATTTTAATATATTTTGAAAATTAAACGGTTAATTTTGCAAAGTTTTCAAAATAGAAAGCGAAGGCAATTTTGTCTAAAAAATTATAGATGAAGTCTAACTTGTGGAAGTTCAAAAATTTGCAAAAATTCAAGCTCACAGGATTGCTTTTGCAAATGTTCAAAATACAAGCCTAAATATGCAAATTTACAAAGTTAAAAGGTCTACTATGCAAAATTCCCAATTCACTATTATATATGTTTTCATGTGATTTGAAAAATCTTTCCGAAAGAAACTCAAATGAGCTATGCTAAGAAAATACAAACCATTTTATTGTATGAGAGCGTTTCCATCATTATAAGTGATAGAAAAATAAGATATTTATTTTTATGGTGTGTTTGGGAAGTTGTAAAACTTTTGATGAAATTTTTTTTATGTAAAAGTTGTTAAATTAGTAGAAAATAATGTGATATTATAGGGGTAATGATGAGGAGTAAAGAGAATAAATTTAAAATAAATAGGTTAGTTGTATTGATAATTGTGTATAAATGATTGAAAAATAGGGTTGTTGTATAGAAAGATATGTAAAAAATAATTTAAAAAAAAGTAGTTATGGAGAGCGAAAAGTTTTAGATTGAAAAATTTTAACTTAATAACTTTTACAAATTGCCAAACGCACTATCTGTTAAAATATCAGGTACGGCTGTAGGAAATCGATAAAACTTCACAATTACTTCTTAATTTGTTTTTTTTTTAAGCTCCTTGCCTCCGTGAGTGCCCATTTTGGTAACGGGAGCCAACTTTGCCATAAAAAATTGCATCTCCTCAAAGTTATTTTAGTGGAAAATAAAGTAAATATGGCTTTAATTTTATCGAACTTCTTTTCAAACTTTTCCATTTTTAATATTTTGATATTTAATAAAATATTGACTTCATATATTTATTTGGCATCATGAAAACTTTATTTAACATCATGAAAACTCTTTTATTTATCTAATAGTCTCATCTATAAATATATAAAATTAATGTGATAAAAAAAATTAATGCTAAATATCAATTTTTAAATAATTATTTTATCATTTGAACCATTCGAAATGTTACTACTATGTGAATAAATGATTTTATAAAATATTATTACATTTTAATGTATAATAAATAGGAGTACTTATATGAAACCGGCATAAAAGCGATTTCGTGAAATCCTTTTTCATTTTTGAAATATTGATCATTGATGAAAAATTCAATTCATTTGTTGTATTTTGCAAGGAGACCAAGTTTCATCACAATTCAATATATGAATAGGCAACATTTACTCAAAAATAGGTACATTCATATGTAAATTATGAAAAATATTTAGGTTCATTCACATATATATTAGAATATAACAATACTTTATAAGATCATTTATCTACATATTAATGATATTTTAGATGATTTAGATGTTGAAAAAATTACTTTAAATTTAATATTTTAATATTGAACCATTTTATTATGTTAATTTTACACATATATAGATGAGACCTAATGAAATTTAAAAAAATAAAAGGATTTCTAAGATACTATAAACGATGCTAAATATAATGGATAATATAAATTTTCTATCAACCATTAAGATTTTAAAAATGAAGGGAGCTTCATAGAAGCATCTCCGATATATAAATAGATCTAAGTTGTATAATTTACACTTTAATAAATATTTAAGTAAATGTTGGCTACAGACATATATTAATTTGGATGAAGTCTCATAGCTAAAAATTAAGGTTAAATATAATACATGAATGAATTTTTTACTTTAAAAGTTGAGGGAGTTTTATAAAACCGTTTCTGTGGGAACTCAACAAGTATCATTTTCGGAACCCTACGTAATTAAAAGCTATGAGTATAAAAATTTATCGAAGTGTCCATGTAGCGCATCTGGTGTAGTGGTATCATAGTACCCTCCCACGGTACTGACCAGGGTTCGATTCCCTGGATGCGCACTATAACTAATTTATTTTATCAACTTTCATTTGTTTTTTGTTCTGTCATTTTGCATTGAAAAAAAATAAGTGGAAAACCTTATTCATTAGTCATTACCTTTTAATTTCTTTTTGTTATGCCATTTGGAAATTGAGAAAAATAAGTGGAAAAAACTTACTTGTTACCTTTTAATCTCTTTTGTTCTCCCATTTGGCAATCGAGGAAAAAAAAAAAAAACACCTTTGCAGCTTTTTACGGGGCGAGCATTTTGTTTGTATTTACTCTGCTACTACTTGCCAATTGCCATTCGTGTGCGTAGCACGTGACGACGGGCAGACCGACGGGCAGACCAACGGTCTTTTCACATAAGGCTATTTTCGGCAGTTGGTAGCATGGAGCTGCCATTCCATGAGTTGTGGGAGGAAGCCAGCCAGCCAGCAATTACCTACAATTCCAACGAAAAAATGAAAACGCCAGTCAAACTCAAAACGCCTCTTCTCTCGTTCCTCGGTTCCATGCCACCTACCGATGGTGAGACTGCCTCTTCCAGTCCTCGCTGCATAACCACCAACTTTTCCCCAAAATCCCGAAAATAGCCCCTGCCCACGCTTCCCCCGCCAACCCAATCATCTCAGCCGTGGAAAACATGGACCCTACTTCCATTATGCGTAGCTACTTTGAAATCCCGATATTGCTATAACTGGTCCAAACTAGGGGTGTAAATAAGATTGGCCTTAGCTTTAGCCCGACCAATCCAACTTAATTTATAATAGGTTGGGTTAATTGTTTTGAAAAAAATAAGTTATATAACATGAATTGAACTGACTCAATTTTAAATGTGAAGTTATTTGAGTTAGATGATTGTCGACTCCGACCCAATCAATTTTATATATTAGTATAAAAATATAAAAATCATTAAAAATAATAATTCATTAGGGCATAATACGTGGAGATTAACTAGATATTATTGCTTTGAAATAAGATTAATTAGTAATTATTTGATTGTATAAATCATAATTGAAAAGTATTCATATAAAAAGGATTATTTTTTTTATTATTTCATATAAATTTATATTTTAAAATATATTTAATTAAGTAAAATATATTTAAATATTATAATATTTATTAACCCAAACTGAATGGATTTTTATAGAATTATAATAGGGTTAAGTGGATATTTTACAATAGGGTTAAGGTTCTGTTTGCTCCAACCTAAGTCAAGCTGACTCGATTTACACCCTTAGTCTAAACAATCTACTCATAGTAGTACCCCTAGTAAAATTTTCTTTTTAAAAAAGGAATAGACAAAATCCGTTGAGTGATATAATTGTTGTCTTAAAAAAAAATCTTATCAAAAAAAGAAAAAAATGACTTTTGATACAACTTTGAACGAAATAGTGTGCTTGAGAAGTAATAAAACTTTGAATCAAAATTTTTTGTGTAAAAATTTTAAAAATTGGAGAAAACGATGTGATACGATATGAGTAACGATGATGAGTAAAGAAAATAAAGTTAAAATAGACAGGTTAGATACATGCGAAGTTGCATGAAATGATTGAGAAATAACGTAGTTGTACATGAAAAAACAAACAAAAAATTAAAAAATTAAATAATTATCGAGAAGTAAAATTTTTAATTTAAAAAATTTTCCAAGTAGAGGAATGATCCTGTTAGCCCGGGCTACGTAAATATCTCACTTATCCCATCTCAAAAATCTTATTTAAAAGAATTTTTTTTATTTTTTTCTTCGTACACTTATTTATCTAAGTCTATCTAATATATAGACCAAGTTTTACCATTTTTTGATATGTGTATATATTTTTTTTAGATTTTTAAAAATAAGAGTATTTTAAATATATATATATTTACATATAGATGTTTAAAAATCTTAAAAAAATAGATAAACATATCTAAAAATAGTAAAATTTTATTTATATATTAAATATACTTAGATAAACAAGTAAACAATGAAAAAAGTTAAAAAAAATTATTTTAAATAAATTTTTTAAGATAACCTAAGTTGGTCATTTACTCAGCCCGGACCAAAAACCATAACTACTCTTTTTCCTCTTTCAAGTGGCCGGGAAAGTAACTGAATGACGTTTGCAGTAATTTATTGATCAGTGTGGACTGTGGAAGTTATGTACCATTGCCGTTGGTTTCGGCAACGAAAGCTCGCTCGCGACCGGCTATCTCCGGTCATCATCCATCTCCGAAGCTCTCTTCAGCCAGGGATATGTGAGTAATTTCGTCGAAAGCTTCTCTTGTATTTATACTTCCTACCACCCTTTCCTTTTCTCACAGCTGCTCGACAGAACTAGAACAGCCAATTATTCTCTCCCAAGCACTCCTCCACCAGGGATATGTGTGGTACTTTATTGAAGGTTTCGCTTCTATTTATAACCTTTCCACCACCCGTTCCTTTTTAATTCTCACAGCTGCCGGACAGCGCCACACGCCTTAATTCCCGCATAGTGGTCGCTGGGAAATACAACTTCTTGGCTTCTTCTAATTTCTCATATTCATTCATCTCCTTGTAATCTTTCTTGCTCAAATGAGTATTCCAACGGCCGAGAATACACATACTACTTCAGTTGCGTGTATACCTGCTTCTGCGATGCTCGTTTGGGCAAGCAACGTTACAAAGGAAGAAGGTCATGGCGTCTGAGAGAGACAAAAAGGTCTGTGTTGTTTTGTGTTTCCTTTTTGTATAATTGATTTCTGACCTCCAAACCAGCTGTGAGATTATTGAGGGAGCAGAAAGACTAGTGAGAACTAGATCTATCGACGAGAAAGCTAGAGGAGAGTAGATGGCATGTATATAGTCACAGGTTAATTCACAGCTAAAAATCTTCGTTCTATATAATTAAATGTAACTAAAATCTTCTCTACATCTAAATCATGCAGTATTATAAATAACTACGTAGAAATGACAACATACAGTTAAATAAGGCCAAAAGCTTACTTACGTCTGCGGGCCAATTATTAGTTATGTTAGGATACAACATGTAAAACTAATAGAAAAAAAAATGGAATAGTTATAAATAGATATATGTATTTATATAGGAGCCCTCATCTTCTTAGCGATTTCCAACCGGTCCAAACCCCTATTTTTTAATTTTTTTGAATTTTTTTTTTATAAACATGTTAATCAATTAAAATAATTTAGATGCCCTTGTATTTAAAAATAAAAAATTAATATATACACATCTCCAAAAATAATAAAATTTGATTTATAGCTGAAACATAACTAGATTAATATGCTCATAAAAAAATAGGTGTTTGGACCTGTTAGAAATCGCCAAATTTCCAACCCGTCTAGAAAGATCATTTGGCTTTATACAGGTATTGTAGTTTTGATTAGTGCTTCTTAAAATTTTCGTGTAAAAAAGCTCACCACATTTATGATATTAGATTTTTCTTTCCTATACTTGCATAAATTCATAATTATAAGGCTTTTCGTGTTGTTTGTAAGCTGTCATAAGTGATAACATGAGCTAGGCAAGCAACAAAAATGTGAAAGGGAGAAAAGCTTTTTTTTTTTTTCTTTTCATGTCTTATTATTATTATTGCTGTTGTTACTTAATCTCATACGAGATTTTACTAACACCTGCAGATATTTTTCGAAAGCTTGTTTATTTCTCCTCTACTCTTTTTTTTTTTTTTTGATAAACCTCCTCTACTACTCATTTTGTGTCTAACAAATGCATATACTTCCACTGTTTTAACAGCATCATCCTCCATTTAACAGTTTTCAATAGGGTCTACTTGTTTTTCATTTGTATTAGATCAAACAAATATATTCATAATCAATCCTGTTCATGTCTCTTTTCTTCATCGATTATGTTTATATCGTTAATTGTGTGGCAAATATCATCTTCTTTACTTGTCCTTATTTCCTTCGGCTCTTTCTCATTTCATTTTTCAAGCACTGAGTCCTCGTGTTCCGAACTTAATTTGTATTCAAGTACCGATCGATCGTTGAAGATATTATCATACAATACTGTCCAATAATTCTAATATTTTCTATGCGTATTAGCTAAAAAGACACATCAACAGCGAAAACGGAAATTAAAAAAGACATGTTCATTACTAAATTATAAAAATAACGACGATAATCTTAAAAACTACAAATTTCATAAACCAAAAATCATTGGGCTTCCAGTTTATAAAAGGAAGCTAAAAAGGCAGGTTCATTATTAAATTATAAAATAACAACGATAATCCTTTTTTTTTTATAAAAACAATGACAATCTTAAAAACTACAAATTGCATAAACCAAAAATCATTGGCCTTACCGTTTATACTTTATATAAACACCTACCGTTTTGCAAGTCAAGTGGCTGTTAATTCAATACATATAATCCAAGGGCCAAAGGGCCAAGCCACCAAGGGCTTAATTCTATATATAATTAAGCTTTTCATGTGGTGGGCTCATGTTACCATCTATATATTAGTGTAAAGCTGATTCCTTGTTAAGACTATCATGCAAAACTTCCTTTGCAGTGCCTACATACTGGCCCACATGAATTCTTCTTGAATGTTAATGGGCTTTTAATCCTGGGGTTGTTCCGGACGCTATCTTTCATTTGTGAGATTAATTATCTCCGTTATTTAGTTCTTCAATATCTTTTTCAGTTGGAAATTGGAATGGGAGGGTGGGCTTCGAGCTTAAAGAGCTTAGAGGACTTTGCTTTAATGGAACAGCTACTTAACATTTTAACATTTCCATTTTTTAAATTATTTTTTGCTTGCATGCATACTGTTCCTCAATTCACGTTTCCATTATTTTTCTCCTTTGCATGGGCAAATGGTTTTATATTAGATGGTAGTATATCCATACCCAACAGACGGACCACAACACTGGGTACATTGCGCATGGTGGTTGTTTGTTTGGACACTTTAATTGCTCATCGATCAACTTTCTCGTGGGGGATTTCACGTTAATAAAAGTTCTTCTTAATTCAATTGATATGAATTTGTTAAGTGTGTCTTGTATTCTGCCAAGATTAGAATTGTGTATCTTGCGTAGTTCAGTTGTATGAGACTAAAATTAAGTTCACCCGTGGTTTTTCTCTTTTTGGTAGGAATGGTTTTCCACGTAAATCTTGGTATCTTTCTGTGTATGATCTTGTTGTGATTTCTTTGACCTTATTTTATTATGTGTGTTTTCACTGTGATCCATATCAACCCGAATCGCGTTTCCTAACAAATAGTATCTGAGCTAGGTGGAAGATTTATGTGATTCGGGGAGCGAATCAATGGTTTCTTGGGGAGCAAGATGAGGACGGGCCGGTGATTATGAAGGCACTGGATTTTCGTGGTGTTTATCATTGGCTGTGTTGGCTCCAGTGACATAGATCTGATGTCAAGGTGATGGACCAGAGTGATGGTGGTCGGCGGCAACATCAAAGAAGAGGAGGTTTTGTTTGAGCATTGCCGATTTTGCAGAAGGAGACAGCTGGTGCTTCCGCGCGGGCAGCGTAGAAAGCGGACGACCAGGACCGGTGTTGGGCAGCAAACGGCTTGTCGGTGGATCCCAGCGAGCAGATCCAAGAAGCCAGCAACTAGCAGCGGCAGGCGGGGGAGCGCTGATAGTGAGGAAGGAGGAGCCAGCAACATTGAGGTAGCTAGAAAACTCACTGGCAACAGAGAAGAGAGAAGAAAGCAGCAGTTGGGAGATCATACGAGATCATACATAGCTGGGATTGGGACTGCGTATCCTGTGTAGTTCAGTTGTATGAGACTGGGATCAATTAGGGATTCAGTGGAACATTGAGAGGTGTCCCATCGGGATATAAAAGAGAGGTTATCAAAGTATTCTTATTTTAGGTGTGTGAGATATCTAGAGAATATGTATGAGATATTCTTGTGTATATCTCTGTAACCCATTTATCGTAATGAAATTTTGCCACTCCCATGGTTTTTCCCTTCTTGATTTGAAGTGTTTTCCACGTAAATCTTGGTGTCTTCCTGTGTATAATCTTGTTGTGATTTCTTTGCTCCTATTTTATTATGTGTACTTTGTTGTGATCCTTATTAATCCAAATCACATTTCCTAACGGAATTCGATACTGAAAATCCAAAAGCATAAATGAAAATTTTCCCGTAGAAGATGGGCCTATGGGAGCATTGTATAGCTAGCCTATAGATAGTATGAAATGGACAAATAATGTGTTTGTTATAACTAAGCTACTAAAAGCAAAGTAGCGTGTGTGCGTATCTTATCATACATTTCATAAAAATACGAAGCTTATATAATAAAATAAGAGAAAACTGTTTGTAATAAATAAGAAAAAAAAATTAAGGGAATTTTCCTCACCTACACTATCTGTCCTTGGAATCAGAAGTTTGAAGGGACTTACTAGAATGAAAAAAAACCACTGTTATCCTCAGATAGTAAGAAGTTTGAAGAGACACATTAGAACATATTTGAGCGTTGTCCTCGAAATGGTCTTTTTAAACAAGTGCATCTGTGTTTCTGTTCTGATGGTTCAGTTTCAGTTACTGTAGAACAGAACTTATCAGTATAGTGCTAAGCTAGGATCTAACGTGAAAACTCTACTTCCTTTTGTTGCGTACAAGAAATATATATGCAGATCAAGCCAGCATAATCTGATGCTTTAAGAAGCTAAATTTTTACATTAGCTACATGTCTTATCCATGGATTCAATGAGAAGGCAGCAAGATCATTGATAAATGAAATAAAAGTCTGAATCTTAATGCAAGAGAAAACATAAAGTTGGCATACCGGCATGCTTTCTTGTGACGTGCAATGATTCTGCAATTTCTATATAGGAAACTCCAAGCTATTCCGAGTTTCTTCAAGGCCTACAAATGTTTTATGGAGTAGCATCTCAAGCTATTCTGAGGGGCTTCAAGACCCACAAATATTTTTCGGAATAACATCATTTTTCTTTCATCTTAAGCACTGGCTAGGGAGTACATTTAACAAACAAACAAAGCTTCAAGGATAAAAAGAACCGTCATAGATAAGTGAGGAAAGAAACATGGTGTGTCTAGAAAATTACCAAGAACAAATACTGACGAGTTCCGACTTCCCGATATTGAGTTAGTCCCCGCAGAGTAGCACACTAGAACATCTCATGTTTTTCGCGAAAGCTAGCGTAGTTATTCCTATTTTCGTGGTAAGTATTATCTGTACCTGTATAACTTCGATTTCAACATCTTTATTTTATGCAACACCCATTTTCGAAGGTTCTTTTATACTGTTATAAACTTCGTAATTGCATATTTGTGACCGAATGAAAAATGTATTGGTGGGAGAAAGGATGAATTTTTATTTTGTTTATTTTTCATGAATTATATTGGTTTTAATGTAATGAACTTATTTTACACAGAAATTATCTAGTTTTTTTTACTTTTTAATTTTCTTTATAATCAATTATATTTGGTTCAATGCCATTGAAAAACAATCCAAACAAGATGTAGAATTTTTACTTACATCAAATATATGTAGCTTTAATTACAATAATATAATGCTCAGTCTATTTGAATAAGTTTTTTGAGTGTAAAAGAATCAAATACAACGTATGCTCTAGCACAGAAAAAATCTAAATAATGGAACTGAATATCATTATTTGACATAAGAATCTATGCATAAAATTTAAAATTGAGATTGACAATCAAGTTGCATTGTGAGATGAATAAAAAAATTTTCATACCATTTCAATTGGTCCATAAATTCAATTTTACAACAATGTTTTTACATTAAAAAATTAATTTGCAAATAATTAAAGGATAGGATTCATGATTTATCCTTGATTTTTAAAATATAAGTCATGTATCATGGGAGTCGGATCATATATATATCATTATATATTACAGGCTAAAAAACATTATTAATTTATTTTTACAATTAGTTTATTTTTAAATTTTTTCTTTGTAAACATGTTTTACTAAAATGTATTTACTTTATATAGTTTTGCCATTTTATAATATTTTTACATACTTATTTTTGAATTTTTAAAAAATTTTCATTTTGAGGGTATTTAAGTCATTTTTTACCACTTAAAAAACTTCAATTTTTGCCAACTTCTACTTCCCCATCGGTTGTCGACGTTGACATGTATCCGAGTTACCAGGTTCAAGTGGTGGTGGAGACAATCTCCCATATTTTAACAAGAGTTGTCCACCTATTGATATTTGGAAATAAGTGGTTTCCTTTGTCGATATTCGAGAGTTTGTGGTTTCCCTCTTTAAGGTTGTAAGAATTGTCTTAGGGCTTGATTATAATATAAATAAAAATGTAAGTGTACTAACAAAAAAATTTAATTTTTTAAAAATTAAAAATAAATATGTAGAACTATTGTAAAATGGCAAAACTTCGTATATAAATTAAATATACTTAGTAAAACATGTTTATGAAGGAAAAATTAAAAAACATAATTAATTATAAAAATAAATGAAATATGTATTTTTGTCTAAAATGCGTCATGATGTATATAAGCAAAACTCTTTTATCATGCTTATACATATGTACTAATTTATAATTTTAAAATTTATATATTTCAAAATTTTATATAATATATTCATACTATATATTTTCAAAAAATTTATTAGTTATATATATATTCAATATCAAAAGATGCTATTATTTGCATGATATTAGTTTCTAATGAAAATTACTTTTAGTAACATAATAAAATAAAACGGATCAAATATTGCTAATGATTTAGATTTAAAATAATATATTTTAAAATTTAAAAATGAAGACCAAATATAAGACCCTTACTTTAAAAATTGAATCATTAAATAAATGAATTAAAAATATAATTACAAAAATTATAATCGCGTGTTCATAAATTCAATATAAAACCTTTTAAAATGTGTATTGCATAAAAAGGATTTTGAAATCAAAGTTCATTCCTATATACTCTTTAGAGTTGTGATCTTTTAGTACAGTGTGGAAATCCCCGGGACTTTCGACCATAGTTGCCTTCCGTTCAACCGCAAGCCTTTCTGTAATTTTATTGAATTTATGCAATACACATTTTAAAAGGTTTTATATTGAATTTATACAATAGTTTATGCACAAAATCAACTATTTTCAGATATTAATGTGCATGAGATTTTGTGGGTAAGCCTTTTCATCAGTGCTATAGTTAGGAGTATTAATGGTCATAGTCAACCCACTCGTTCAACCCACTTATAAATGAGTTTGAGTTGAGATTTTTGATTAAATGATTTATTATCCTACATGAGATTTTGTTGGTAAGCCCTTTTGTCAATCCATTAGTTGCTACAGTTAGGGGTGCAAATGGTCATGATCAATCCGCTTGTCTAATCCGTTTATAAATGTATTTGGGTTGGGGATTTTTGAATAAATGAGTTATGATTCGCCAATCCATAACCATTTAATTAAATAAATAGAATCATGGGTAGGAATCAGGGTCGGTCGACCTGTGACCCGCCCCAACCCTATTTAATACCTGGGCGGGTCGGATATTCGATATTTTTTAAGAATGGCGGGTCGGGTTGGGGCGGTAAGATATCTGATTTTTTTAAAGAATAGAGGGGCGGGGCGGGGCGGACCTACCCGTTGACCCGTTTTCTTATCTCTCACATTAAAAAAATCCTTATTCAATGCTAATATTCATGTTTTATTTAAGTATTTATATTTTACTTTAACTTATTAGTAATAAATTGAAGCATATAGTAGTTAAATTTAATATAGATTTGTCTTTATACTTGGTAGGTTAATAAGTTTTAAAAACTTCTTACTTGACCCACAGTTTTTACCCGACTCGTTGACCCGATATTGACCCGAATTTTGTTTTGAGACCTAATAGAAAAAAGTAATGGTCAAACCGACATTGTCCCGACCCGGTATAAAAATAAGGGTCAAACAAGATTTTTGAAAAATAGGGTCAGGGTTAGGCACACCCTGACCTGTCCCGACACGCCCTGATTCTCACCCCTAAACAGAATATGGTTAAAATTTTATAACACGTCAACTTGTTTAGTAATTCGTTTAACCAACTTACCTCGTTTAACTTATTAAAATTATATATATGTAAAAACTTAGGTTATTTTCTCTGCTAAATCTTCTTCCCGTAACCTAATTTTCATTTTTCAACGGTTTTTCTAACTCTATTTTCATGTTATTGTCTTATTTCTATTTCCTCTGAACTAAAAGTATCCTCTCGTCTCTCCTTGCGAGATTGTCGTTTGTTAGAATTTAGGCATCATGTCATTTGTTATACAATTCATTAACACATTTATTAAATGGGTTAGGATTGAAGTTTTTAAATGAGTTAATAAACGGATTAAGGTTGAGATATTTTAAATAGGTAAGAATTATAATTAGGCTCCAACTCGTCTAATTCGATCTGTTAACACTCGTAGCTACAGTAGTAATTTTTCAAATAAGCCCTTTTATTTGCTTTACCTCCCTCTCAAATCCCATCCTCTAGCTATGGCGAATTTTAATTAGAGAAGTAGCTTCTTAACAAATATGTTTGTTTAGCACCAAATTTTTTAAATAAAACTTTTTACTCTTGACAATTACTTTATTTTTAATTATTTTTTGACATTTTTCTATGCAACTAGGCTACTTTTCAACCATTTCTACACAATTGCCCGTGTAGTTAATCTATCTATTTTAATTTTATTCTCCTTATACTCTTCATCATTACCCTATCATATTACTTCATTTTTTTAAAATTCAAAAATTTTTACACAAATAATTTTTCATCCAAAAATTTTATTACTTCTCAAATATACACTTAGTTAGCACCAATACAATCCTTTGAGATTGCCTTCGTCCATGAGTGATGAGTCCATCAACTAACTTTCAACATTATATTGATTCAAAAGCATCCATCACTCAACCTTCGGTATTGCATCTCTCTCTATTTAACTTAAAAATCTTCACTCGCCCATACAACTTGCACTACTGTCTCCCACCAAGTCGTCAGCAATTTAAAACCTAAAAACAATTGGTTTTTATCTAACAACTGCAAGCTCCCACTATAAATCAAAATATGGCACTGACAGTCTTCTATTTGCAAATTGGCACCATCAACCCCGCCAATCATCGTTCCTCTTCAATTTCACTTTTTGATTGCCAAAATTAATAGCTAGCTAACCTATGTTCCTCTCCAAGCTGCCACGGCAGCCCATTACAAATACATTGACTTCGACCGATATCTCATCTGCCACCTCTATCACAAAATCAGCCAACATGCACATGCTCCTCTACTAAAATTGAAACAACTAGCCGTTTGATTGGCAATAGTTGATTATCTAACAATCCACTCATCTTTATTTCTAGCACCACTCTCGAAATTGACAGTGATCTTTGTAAATCCATAATTTAGTATTCCCTCCTTCTCTATGTTGTTCTTTCTCCTTAATTTTGTGTTATCTGTATGAAATTATTTTTAAATGAGACATTTGGGATTAGATTGAATGTGCTTTGTGATCTAACGAATTTAGAATTATTGATTCACTAAATTCTAGCATATTTTAGTTTTTTTTTTTTTTTTTCTGTAAGTTCAAATTGAAGTAATTCAGGAGATTCTAAACTCTGTAGTTTGAACAAATTTTGGGCAATCTCTTTGTGATTGTGGTGTGGGCTAGAATCAAGATGGTGAAGTTCTTTGTTAGGTGAAATTTGGTTAATTCAGAGGGAGGCTGTGGAGGCTGTGGGGTTTAATTGTCGCACAAGCATTTAATTTCTCTTGCTATTTGGAAGGAAGATGACTTCCACAACGAGTACGTTAATTATTTATTGTAGAAAACTTTTTGAGATGGGCTCTTAGCTTGGTAGTTTTGTGGTGCTACCCTCAAATTTGATGATGCAACAGTTATAGTGGCGGACTGATAGGGGAGCTATCTTCAAAATCTCTTGCACATTAAAATCTGACAGCAGCTGATTTTGAATTTTTGAGTGTGTCCCATAAGCTGTAAAATTCGGATTCGGGTGTGTTTTTAAATTATTTTTTCACATTTTCTTATATAACTATTTTTTTTAGATTTTTTTTATACAACTACGCATACAATTAACTTATCTATTTTAACTTTAATTATTCTCTTTACCGTTTATTATTATCCTTATATCACATTATTTTATTATTATTTCAAAAATCTTTATGCAAAAAATTTTATTACTTTCCAAACACGTTAAAAATTAACGTAAAAATTTTTAAATTTATCCAAAATGATGCGATTTAATCTAGTTAATGATGAACAATAAAGAGAACAAGTTAAAATAGATAGATTAGTCGTATAAGTAATGATGTAAAAATAATTTAAAAATATAATAAGTGTAGATGAAGATAAGAAGAAATAATTAAAAATAAAATAATTACTAAGAGTAAAAAATTCTAAATTGGAAAGTTTTAGGTTTAAAAGATTGTCTTCCACCGAATGCCAGAACCATAATTGAAAATGCCAAGCTTAAATGCGTGGTCGTAAAAACCACAACCCTCCTCTATATGTATACAAAAGAAAAAATTCATAAATCTTATAAAAGTTGTAAAATAAGTAAATAAAAACTATTACTTCACCAAAAGTTCTTTTCTATTTGTTGGGCAAATTAATTCTTAATCCCTCAACTAATCTGAAAATCAAACATTATTAATTTTTTTGGAATAACTAAAATACCCTTATTTAATTTATTCAAACCTTAGATGGACTACTCTATTTGCTTCAAATGTTGTCCACTTTTTTATATATTTTTATTTGAAACATTTATTAAATTATGAAAGGCTATTTTGTTTAGTGGGGGCCGTTTTATCTCTCGGTTGATTGTAAAAAAATTATAAAGAGTATTTAGAATTAATTTGTAGTATAAAATAAGATAAATATGTAAGAATATTTTGAGCTTTATTTGTAACCTGACTACCTGAGTGGAGATGATGAAATTTATGGGTGTATTTGGTTGGAAATAAAATTTTTTGATGAAAAATTTTAGGGTAAAAATTGTCAAATTAATAAAAAATAAAATGATATGATATGATATAGACATAGATGAGATGTAAAAAGAAAATTTAAAATAAATAAGTTAATTATATGAGTAATTGTGTGGAAATGATTGAAAAATAGGATAATTTGTGTAGGAGAATATAAAAAATAATTAAAAAATAAAATTCTTGTGGAAGGCAAAAAAGATTTTATTAAAAAGATTTTAATTGATATATATATATTTGGCTCAACCAAGCGCAGCATATGTTATAATACTGAGTCACTGACCGGAGGAAAAAATCGCTGACAGTCCGAAGGGGCTTCGTGAGTTGTGACAATACCTGGCCTTGCTGTTAATTTGCTACTCGGCCCTAGTACTCCTCCATTGCACGTGTGCTGTATAGCAGCGTTTGTCGTTCTCAGCTCTCGAAAAAACCTTTCTTCTCGTTTTTCTCCTTCGGCTATTAGGGTTTTGTCATTTCCATCGAGCTCGGTGAAAACCATAGCTTCATCGTCATCCAATGGCCGGCAAGAAGAGAAAATCGCAGCAGCAGCCGCTGCGGCATCAGCAGCCATTGGGCGCTGCCTCGGACGATGCTTCCACCGCCTCCACAAAGCGCTCTCGGCCGCCCAAGTCCCACCAGAAGGAGCAGCAGGTAATACCCTCCTTCCATTTTAGTCTTCTTCCTTCATAAAATTCAAATCCTGGCGCATTCCTAAATCCTAACGGAATTTCTGAACATCTGGTTCGAACATCACAGTCTGGCTTGGTGGGCAGAACTTGCTATTTTCCTTCATAAGACGGCGCATTTTCAAAATTTATTTTGGAAGTGGCGTTCAGTTTTCCGCTAGAGGCATTGGGCTTGCCTGGTGCTTTATAGTACGTTGTTTAGATAAAGTCCAATTCGAACTCCGAACTGATGTGTTTTGGTCATTATTGTTTGAATTTTTGGTTACTTTTTCTTTTTCGAAATCGCGAAATGTAATTTATGTGTCCAAGGTTTCGTGTACTGGTAGAAATTAATCAGGGACATGAGAAAACGTTGTTGTAATTTTCTCTGTATCTTGTAGCAGCGTATCCCAGGAAAGATGCTGGTGTTTTAATTTCCTAAAACCTGTTGCGTGGGGTGCATCCATAAAATTGAAACTGACTATCATGTGTATCGTTGCCATAATTTTTAAATAACTTTACAGCAATCCCATCATAAAACATTTATAGGATTGAAATTTTCCATTGAGTGGAAGAATGATTTTGATCGAAATTTTAAATTTTAACAGTGAGACTTATATGATGAGTGGCATAGGAACCAAATACTTCGGTGTATCTACCTGCCAAAACGAGTGGTACAAGAAGCCCTCCTTGGCTCTTTTTGCCATCTCTCGTCAAAAATTAAAACAGTTTTGTTGTAACCAAGAAGGTTATTGATTCACTGTCTTTTTTTTTTCATTATATCAAAATCTTTCAAAGTTGTTCTTATTTTTGTGCAATGACACTCACCGTATGTTTTCTTTCTTCCTTCACAGCTTGTTTCATCAGATCTATCTTCCAAGATTTTGAAGGAAGCCTTGAATCAACAAAAAGAAATCCTTGAAGAAGAAGCCGGACCCCAGACGCTGACTGCCTTCTCTTCTGTAACCACTGATCCATCCATTGCATTAGATAGTGATGGAGAAGGTGACATCGATGCTTTTGATGGGTTTTCAGAGACACAAAGCCAGTATGATGGACACTTGGTAAGTGCTCTCAATTTTATGTATTCAAGATGTTGACTTATTCATAGAACACAAATTGGTTTTAAGTATTAGCTGGTAAACTATATAAATTCCTTTTCTGGCATATACGTCCTTTATGTGAATGATTGAGATAGAACGGAAAGAATAGGACTGAAATGCTTTTCCATGCCAAAAGATTTCAAATAGCATGACAACACAAGCAAGTAAAAGTTCTTTTCCAGTAACATCTCTTAATTCAATTGGTGCAATTGGAAAATCTTTTTTTGTTAATTTGTAGGAAGAGATAGATGAGGAGGATGAGAAGATTTTGGAAACATTCATGTCAAAAGATGCTGGTCCACAGCTTACATTGACTGATCTTATCATACAGAGAATCAAGGAAAAGGATGCAGAACTAGTTTCAGGTAACAAATCGTTGAAGTTATTCTGTTTTAATTACCATTTTTAGTAGTTTCTATTCTCTATTTTATAATGCTTGGTTTTGTTACAATGAACTTGAATACTTCCAAATATCTCTAGTTTTGCAACTCCAAATTTATGCACTTTATTCCTGGCTTTCGTTGTCGTTTACATTTTTTTTCTCTTTTTTAAACTATAAAAATTGAATGGAATTAAAACCTCAAGATGAAATTTGAACATAGTAGATGTACAACAGAAATGTGCATCTACAATTAAACTTTGTTCTTCCAATTTTTATTCCATTAAACTTTCTTCCCAACTAATCACATTTCATGAGATTCTGACATCTTTTTAATCGGATACAGAACTGCGACCTCTCCCAAAAATGGACACAGCCATCATAGAGCTATACAAGGGGTAAGCACAGCATCCTTGCTCTCATGAGTATTGTTCTTTTTCCATCATGCGCCCCCCTTATTTTAGCATCCCACATGCACTTATTGCAGAGTTGGCAAATTCCTAAGTAGATACACTAATGGTAAACTGCCAAAAGCATTCAAACATATTACTTCAATGGAAGTTTGGGAGGATGTGCTGTATTTGACAGAGCCAGAGAAGTGGTCACCCAATGCCGTATACCAAGCAACCAGGATTTTTGCATCAAATTTGGGCCCAAGAAAGGCCCAGCGTTTCTACAACCTTGTCTTGCTTCCACGGGTTAGAGAAGACATTAAAAAGAACAAGAGACTTCATTTTTCTCTTTATCAAGCATTAATGAAGTCTCTTTACAAGCCAGCAGCTTTCTTCAAGGGGATCCTTTTACCACTGTGTCAGGTATGAATTGCATGAAATGGGCACTTCCTCATTGGATTTTTTAATTTTTGTCTTTATTCTGTAGTTGTTCTAGGGGATAGGTGACTAATGTGTTTTGCTATATTTTTATCATTCTCTGAAAATGAATTGATAATTGGAGGGTTCCTCAGTACTGTGCCAAAAAGAAGAAGATGGTAATTTGATTTTTTACAATCCCTTCTGTTTCAGCTTTTATTTGCACCTCTCTGAGTTACAGGCTAAATAATTATGAGGATATGTCTTTCCTGGTCCTCTCTCTCTCTCTCTCTCAAAAAATTCTAGTAACCTTTGCCTTTATTATTATCGATATTGTTCAGTAAATTTGAAAGGTAACGAACTTTTCAAATTGCCTTTTGAAAATCTAATATGACTCTTAATTTCACCATATCAGACATTAATAATTATATCTTTTATTTTGATGTGCAGTCAGGGACTTGCAATCTCAGGGAAGCTGTCATTGTTGGAAGTGTTATTCAGAAGGCTTCAATTCCTCCTCTACATTCGAGGTGCCACTTTGATGTCACAGAAAAGATACAATATAATTCTTAGGTTGCATTACATTTAAATCTTTGAAACATTCCTTAGTCATCTAATCGATTTATTCTAAATGGGTCTACAGTGCTGCATTGATGAAGTTGGCAGAGATGGAGTACTGTGGCACAACAAGGTATGCATTCTTTTGTTGTGGAATCCGCCTCCCAGGGCTATAAAGCTTGAAGATGCCTTCGTATCTTATAATTCATTCTTTTTTATGTCATGGGGTATGATTCTAACCTACCTACCCACCCCCCCACAAAACAAACAAAAATAATAATAATTGTGAAAGATTCATGTTGAAGAGGATCTTCACCTATTCCGTTGCAAATAGTCTTATGGAATTTTGTAATATCCAAATCTTGTTTCATTCACAGTTAGTCATGCTAACAATTGAATGCATGTATCTTCTTGCAAACTCTACAGTTTGATTAGAGGTGAACTTTCACAATGGGAAATAAACTAGACAAGGGTTCTAATGGACTGAAACTATATTCTTATTCTTCCCTTTTCGTAAGAGTTTATGTGACCATTCATGGCTCACACTCTATTTGACTAAAATATTACTTGTTATAATTATGGGATGTTTTTATTCATTTTATTACTTATTTGTTAGAGGGTATTTTCTCAAGTGGCCCAGGCTTGGTTGAACCCTGGGTTCCACAGTAGCAAAGAACAGGCAGAAACTTTTAGCATGCCCTCTGGGCAAGAAAGGTTGCCTGTTGTTGGTCATTTATGTATTTCAATTCGTCTCTGTCATCCGTGTTAAATTTTTTGAATCTGCTCATGGAACTATGTCCTGTTTTAATAGGTTTTTCTTTTGCATTTTTGTTTCCACAGCATGCAGAAAACTTAATTTGATATGTTTGCCTGTTGTTTGTTACAGTTATTTTATAAAGCTATTTCTTGACAAGAAATATGCATTGCCATATCGGGTGCTTGATGCTGTTGTTGATCATTTTATGAGGTTCCTTGAGGACACACGGCTTATGCCTGTAATATGGCACCAGTCTCTCCTTGCATTTGTACAAAGGTTGATCTTTCTCAACTCATGATGACTTTGCTATGGAATGTACTCATACAATTAGTGGTGCTAGCAGCCTGATAATACTCATCTTATTGGTTATTTTGTCTTTCTTTTTTCAACACGTTAACTAGATGTCTTCTCGACCACAATTTATGAACTCTCTGCAAGAACAATGTCATTGAACATCCAATTATAAATTCCTCTGCGAGGGCATGTCATTTAATAACTAAATGTCAACAACACTATCAACATTTGTGCCTTTTCTCATCTAATAATTCCAGTTTCCATGAATTGGTCTATGCTGTTCCTCTCCATTTACGGACAATTGCCTCTTTTTAGTGAGTGGGGAGAGACTTCTCTCTCCCCTCCTACTTTTGAATTGGCAAACAATTCATGGTTAATGCCCGTGTCCATGTGTTCATGTTCACTCATCAGTTCTATTGCTTGGCTTTGGTCAACACGGAAGAAAGAAATCCCACACCTTTTCAATTTTCCTTCCGACTTGATCTTTTTAGTCATTAGTGCCTCATTATCAGGTTTTCCCTTTTATATTTGGGCTAAACTAAGTCTTTAGGTTGTTTTACGAAACACCAAATTTTGTTTTGCCACAACACGCACCGCATCCCACCAATGCTTTTAAGTCACTGAAAGTTATGTTGGTTATTTTGCTTTCCAAGGTATTTATTTATGCTCAAAAGTCTTCTCTTACAGGTACAAAAATGAACTGACAAAAGAGGAGAAGGACAATCTGGAACGTCTTATTCAATACCAGAAACACCATTTAGTAAGACCAAATACCTACTTAGTTGTATATGAAAAATATATGATGTTTGCCCTGTAAATGTGCTTGAATGCAGTATCTGTGCTTCTTAGTTGATGTAAATGGGTGACTGGCTTTGCCTTATTTGCTAAATTATAGCCCTTGTTAATGCAAGTAGGTTCTCCTCATTTTGTCCAAATGATGTTCATCCTTGGATGAACCATGTTTGAGAATGAACATCTCCCAGGCGAGATGTTCTTGCCAGTACATTCCATTTCACTCTCCTTGGGAACATTTTATCTTTTTGTGCAGATAACATAGGAACGATGGTTTTTGCATGATTGATTGAATGTAAATCTGTTGATAGGGCACTATTATGTGGAATGCTTGTTTTATGTAGGTCACTCCTGAAATTCGAAGGGAGCTCAAAAATAGCCGAAATCGTGGTGAAAAGGAGGATGATGTTATGTCAATAGATATCCTTTTCCTCACAATACGCAATTTGATTCTCGTCGTCACTTGGTTCTATTTTGCGTTGTTGCTGATTTTATGTGCATAAACAACAGGCACAGGGTCACTCCCCCAATCCACACACACCACAAAATAAACAAACACTTGGACAGAGAGCTGCATATCCCACACGTGTGCACACGTCATTGACATCTTACTTTCACTGCCATACCTCATGCTACCTTCCTCCATCACCAATGTAGAGCCACAGCATCTCCTCCATCTCATTTGTCACCATAGCTTAATGTCCTCCTATCTGTCACCACCATGCCTTTTCATCTTTTCCACCATGTGTAACATCCCCTTTCAAAACAAATTTCCTCACTTAATGGGTTTGTTTTTACAAATGTATTTGTTTTCTGGATACTCAGTGAACTCAATTATATATATTTTCACCCTGGTCATGTATCAGGAATGATCTAGGGTTTGCAAGCAGATTGGATTTGATCATGTATCAAGAGCGGAGTGTTAGACAACCCAAACTTTGTGGTTGTGTGTCAGCTACAATTTACGAATGCTTGTATAGATTCATCAGCAACCAGGTCTTATCTTCATGGAGGTTTTATTTCTTGTTTTCTTGACCATTCTTACCATCTCCAATCTCTGTCATCAACAAAACAATTGAAGAAGATAGATGGGACTTTCCAGAAGTTCCCATGGAGGAGGATTGAGTAGAGCAGGCAAGTGTTCAACAATTTTAGTAAGAAACTTCTTATACTATTGTGCAATTTCTCATCGCCATGACATCATTTCCACACGGAAAAAAAGGGTAGAGGTGTGGATGAAGAAGCAATTTCACTGTTTCTTGTGCAGATAGTATCCTGCGGACACTTAGGGAGATTACTTTCTCAAGAAATCATTTGAAGTGGGAAGGTCATCGACGGAGAAGAATGCGTGGATGTGTGCGGCTATCATCTTAACAACACCACCACCCCCAAGCCACCTCTCTTTTTCGAGCTGCTTGCATTTTGCTATTGCCTGTGTTGAGTTCTGTGAGAGATGTACGCTTGATGGGTGAGATCATTCTTGTATTCAATAATTTTTCTTACCAAAAAAAAAAAAAACACGCAAAACAAAAGATTTGTCATGCCGAGTAAGCGTGGCCTTGTGTAGTCAATTCTGTTCGTTTATCAGAGGGGATCCAAGTAGCCCATACGTTTTTGTGAGATGTAGGCAATTGCTCATGTTAATAATTAGAAATAATTTTAAAATCGTCTTCCTCCAGAGAACAATAGTGATACTTGGACGGGGAATTCCGAAACAATGATATAAGAATGTGTTTGAGTAATGGAAATTGTAGAATGTGGTTTGGTCACAGTGGCGACAGTAAGGATGTGGTGCTGCTGTGTTGGTTGGATTGGAGCTTGTTCTCTCGTTTCATATTGGTGGAGCGGGCTTGGTAAGTATCGGGTTTTTATGATATCATTTTCAAGATCGCATTTGCTACTTTGTATCGGTTTTTAAATTAAGCCTTGATATTTTATATAACAGAGCATTTTGTTATCTTGACTTTTACTAGATATTTTATCATTTTTAATAATTTTATTCATAATGTCGACTATTTTATACAGAAAATTTTCAATAGTAAAAATGTGGTTTCTATGGCGTCTGGAAATGGAAAAAAGGAATATGAAAAAGGGTAGAAATGATTTTATTTAATTAATATTCGGACATAAAGGGAAAGAAAATGGATAGATTTTTGTATAAAACCATAACAAATCATAATTAAAGATGCAGACTCATGAAATAGCTAAAATGTCAGATATGTGAAATGAGGAACCATTTTTAAGTCTTTTCTTTCTAGATGGGTTAGCAGTTCGATGGCATAAAGGAAAAAAAGAAAAAGAAAATAAGCAGGCTTTGTATTAAATGACGAAAAAATAGTAATTAGAAATACTGGGCCTGCTTGGTTACATAGTAGTAGTTTTGCATGATCGTTTACTTTTTTGAAATTTTGATATTTGATAGAAAATTTAATTTATTCATTATATTTAATGTTATTTATTTAGCTAAAAGGTTAAGTTTTATCCAAATTCAATAAGTTTATAGGCTACACCTCCTCAAAAATAGGTAAATTTATGTGTAAATTAGGGAAAATGCTTAAATCTTTCATGCACACATATATGTTAAAAATAATAATATTCTATAGAATAATCTATCCACATACTTAGTGATATTTTAGTCTTTTAGATGGTTTAGAAGTTAAAATTACTACTTGAAAATTGATATTTAATATTAAATTATTTAGGGATAATTCCTCTTATACCCATACAATTGCACATAATTTCTAATATATCAACGATATTTCATAAATTCATTTTATATTCATAACATTTCACCATAAATTTCTCTCATGCACACGCCGTTAAAACTACCGTTATCTATCCTATTGAAAAGACAATTTTACCTTTTTAAATTTTTTCTAATTAAAATAAATCAACATTAATATGACTTTCAAGTTATTTAATATTTTGTATCAGTGATTTACTATCATCAATTAAGTCATGTTAAGGTTAAATTATCTCAATTAATGGTAGAAATTTAGGGTAAAATGTTAGAAATTTAGGGTGAAATGTATGAGTATAAAAGTAATTTATGAAATGCTGCAAGTATATTACGAACTATGTGCAATTGTTATGTATATAAGAGGAATTATCTCAATTATTTATTATATTAATTTTACATCATTTATTGATGAGGCTCATATAAAATAATAGGCAAATAAAAAGATTTTTATGATAACATAAATAATGTTAAATATAATATACAAAATGAATTTTCTATCAATCATTTAAATATTAAAAATGGAGGGGTTATATAAAAGAGGGGTTTCTTAGAAACACGCTCAGTAAAAATAAATATTATTATGAATAAAATTTGATTAATGACGTCAAATTCTATTAAAAAGAATTCTTTTCTTTAAAAAAAAAAAAAAAAAAGACAAGCCCGAAACTCTGCCTCGTGCTAAAAAATACCGGGAATATCCATCCAGTGATGTTGATTGTAAATTTGCATTTGTTGACCCTTCCTCAGTCTCACCGGAAGACTCCTTTGTCGCTCCTCGCCACAATCCGAATAACACGCACTAGTGAGTCGCCTGACGGTCAGGATCACGCCAATTACGGTGTACTAGGTGCGACAGTTGGACGTGATGATGACCAACGAAAGTTGGGCCCCACGTGCTCTTTGGCGCTCTTTCATCTCCCTCCCTCCCTCCCTCCCTTCCCTTTCTCTTTCCAACTATAAAAACACCAGCAGCACAATAGCAAAAGCTTCTCCCTTCCTTTCTCGTGCGTCTCTCTTTGCAAAGTTCTAGATTTCCGGATTTTCTCTGCAAATTTACAGGGTTTCGGATTTTCTCCTTCCTCTTCAGCCTATTTTCTAGTCCGGATGCTCTTTTTAACCTTTCGACTCCTAGGTTTCCCGACTCGCTTTTCTCCATCTCCTGTCTCATTTTTGTAGATTTTTTCCCTGCAAACCTTTCGCTTCTTCAAATTTCTGGAGATTCTGGTGATTTCTTCACTGACGTACATCTTTCCACCGCGCAAATACATTCTTGTACTAAATTCAGCTATTCTTTGAAAGTTTCAGCGTCGATTCCATTATTTCCCTCGACTAGACCGCTATGGGTGATTGGCTTGAGATAGCTCAGTGCCTTTTCATTGGCCTCGTCTGCTCCTTCTTCGTCTCCAAGCTCATCTCTTCCGTTACCTTCCTCCGTGATGAGAATCCCTCACATGCCCGTGAGGAACTCCCGCCTGTGGAATCATCAGAAGAGCCTTCGAAAAAATCTTCGAGTCCTGTGATTACGGATGAACCAGAAAGGCGTAGCGCCGAAAAATCTACTGCCAGTGGTGGCCTTGCGGGGGATGACGACGACGACGACGACGACTGGGAAGGAGTGGAGAGCACTGAATTGGATGAGAAGTTTAGCGCTGCGATTGCTTTTGTGACTGCGACGGCCGCTGATCGCCTGTCTCAGAAGGCCCCTAATGAGTTGCGGCTCCAGCTTTACGGGCTCTACAAGATTGCAACCGAGGGGCCCTGCAGTGCTCCGCAGCCTTCTCCTCTCAAGATTTCGGCTCGAGCTAAGTGGTATCGCTCTGAAGTTTACGGCACTTCTTCTTTTATGTGTTTCTGATATCATCTCCATGTGCTTGTGATGCTGAGTCTAAGCTGCTCTCTAAGAATATTCTTCTAGTTGAATCTAAAAGAGTTGATTCTCCACGCTCTCTGATAATTGAGCTGCCAGCACTGTTCTATTGAAGAGTACTTACATGTAGATTTGTTTAAAAGAGACATCATCCGTTGGTTTCCATTGCTTTCAATGTTGTTGTCAGACTGTTTTTGACGGGCTGTGTCGTCTCTAGGAGGTTTGGATGGCCACTGCCTTATTGGAGACCAATTTGTTTAGTAGTTACCAAAATTTACAGAACCTGGAATATATTTCCTCTTGTCTAGACCCTCCATTGGGTTTTCGCAGTCCACTTCGGTTGATGTTATGTGTTGTTTAACTTTACAAGAAAAATTTTAGAAAGACAAGAAGTATAAATGCTTCCATTGCTTGCATAGTTCGAGTAACAGAGACATGCTTTGGTGCGCACTTCACATTTTTTACCTTCGCATATCAATTCTAGAAAGATAAGAAATATAGTTGCTACCATTGCTTTCATAGTTTGAGTAACAGAAATGTGCTTTTGTTGAAATTTACAAGGAATGCATGGCAGAAGTTGGGTGTTATGTCTCCGGAGGAAGCAATGCAGAAGTATATCATGATTGTGAATGATCTATATCCGTCCTGGGCAAGTGGTTCCATGATGGTGAGTTGTGTGTCATAGTTTTTACATTTGACTTCTTTTGCTCAGTTGTATTTTCTTATGATTGGCTATCTGCTAATGTCTTTAACATGTTCATCTTCAGAAGGGAATGGGCAGGGAGGCTGGTGAGCATAGTTCGGCAACTAAAGGAGCAATGGGCCCAGTTTTTAGCACATTTGTGAATGAGGAAGGATCTAACAGTGAACTGTAAGGTTTAGCTGATATGGTATTATGCAGCTCTCAGGCCTAGAGATTGTACATAATCGTTTTCTCCGCCTCTATGAATGCTGTCAATTGCTGCAGCGTGTAGATTTTTGGTGATGAGATTGCCATTTGAACAGTCCTTGCATTTTTATAATGCCTCTGCAGTAGCAAACGAATCAATTGCTTCTTACAATAATGTTTAGTTCTTTCATGTACCTATGAAGTCCGTGGTTGTGGTCTCATCATCAGATCAATGGTTTACTGTAGAGTGACCCTAATTCTATAAACCGATGCTCACAATCCATGAGCCTGAGTGTTTCATAAAACCTTTCCAATAAAATCTGTCGTGATTATGTTTTTCATTATTTTTTATTTTTTATTTTTTTTTTGGATTTCAGTTATCTATGCATTGAATGTCTGCCTATCCATGCATCTCTATTAGTAAATGTCTTAGGTACCCTGGACTTTATGGTGTTAAACTGTTGTGGTATTACTAAGACAACTCTATAGTTAATTAATCTCAGTTCTCAGAACTTGTTTCACGCTGACTTGAAATACTGGAGCCAAAAAGCTTACTTTTAAAGTACATGCTGCACCACATGCGCCCAGAAAGTGTTCTGGATTTACAAGCTATGTGGGTGGACCTATATGAATGTGCCCTTGAAAAAGCCAGGATGATTATATGAGTACATCCCTAATCAGGTGACCTGATTAATCATTTAATTGCTTGGGAGCCTTGGGAAAGGCTAGGCATCCATGTAATTGCAAGGAAGTCAGCATGCAAGACCTTCATTTTGATATTATTTAACATCATGGTATTACAGTTAAATTCAATGATCATATTTACTTTGAAGAAACAATGTCTACTGATGTTAACTTAGATATGTCTTACTGATTTGGCAGACGAATGGAATCTATACATGTTTTTGCAAGAGAAGGACTGATAGAGAAGTTGCTCGAATGCATAGAGGATGGTGTTTCTGTGAATTCAAAGGGTATGCCGTTACCAAATTATCCTCTAGTAGTGGTTGAAAATTTTCTTCCTAGAAGATAAGTGTCTTTTTTTTCCTATTTATTCGATGTGAAAATATAATTGAAAAAAAAAGTGAATTGCTGAATGTTCCATAATCAAAATTGTTGAGCGGAACCTGTTTAGATGTGAATCATGCAATTAGTGTCAGCTTTCTCAGAACATCAACAATATTTTATATAAAGCTTCCTCTCAGATTCTATCTGTAAAGGAGGAAAGTTTCACTACAGGGACTTAAATCCCTTAATTGGTTCTTTGAGCCTGTGCAGATTTCAGTCAGCCCTGGATAAGTATTTTCTATAAAGTTTCCTCTCAGGTTCCATCTGTAAAGGATGAAAGTTTCACTGCAAGGACTTAAATCCCTTAATTGGTTCTTTCAGCCTATGCTGATTTCAGTTAGCCCTGGATAACGATTTTCAATATTGCCATACACCGGAATGCACTTTCAGGCTATAGGATGTTGCTGTGATGCTCTGCTGTATTTGTAGTTTGGTTTTCTTATTTTCATCGACATTTGGTATTTGTGGCTAGCTTATAGTGTGAGAGTCATTTGTTATGGACTATGGAGACTACTTTTTATCCTAACTGTTGAATGGTTTACTGAAGAGTCACAGTCGTATGATAAGGTGATTAATTTATCTGGCTATATTCCCTAAAGGGTAACGGAAGTGTATGAAGGCGGGCTCAGTCTGATGATTCTGCTCATGAGCATATTGGTATAAGCTTACCTGACTGTAAGACCAATCAGTCAAATAGAGAAGTAAGTTGGTCATCATGATCCAGGAACACCCTGTGGAAGCACTCTTGTTCAATGGATTAAAGGTACAGTGGGGATAATAGGTTGATGACTCCCTAGTTCTTATTGACGGAGTGGTTTGGCATCTCAATGCCAGCTTATCTCATCCGAGGGTTGAACACGGTTCCAAGGATTGGGTTGTTTACTAATCCGATTGGGTTGTTTACTAATCCAAGTGGTGTGTGAATTGGATTTAGACTATTTACAGGAACTGGGAATGTTACATTTTTGTGAGGTGGCACACCTGAGCACCATGAACATGCAGAAATGTTGACATGGAGCTTCTAGCAAGGGTAGTGTTCGCACGATTTGTATCATTGGACAAAACATTTTCTGCATGTTGTTTTCTCATTGCCTTATCAAGAATTTATTTTGTCCGTATTTTAAAATAAAAATGGATATATCTGTATAATTGCTGCAATGTCCCTGGTTCCTAAAATAGATTTATATGATAAATGCAGACAGTGAGGGGAGGACACCACTTCATTGGGCTGTGGATCGTGGCCACCTGGATGTTGTGGAGTTGCTTGTTAGCAGGAAAGCAGATATCAATGTTCAGGTAAGTAGTGGAGTTTTGCAGTTTAGCCAATGTCAAAATAGATACTGGAGGGGAAATGTTGGCAGATGGTTTGGATATGATCAATGGTATATAGAGCTGCATGGCAGTGGCAGCTGAGGCATTTTTTATCTTTACGGTTTTCTAAGTTTATCTGATCTTTTTTCTGCCCAAGCATGTGTGGCGATCCACAACAGTCCACATCTCAAAATTACTGAGCTTAGCAGGTAGAGAGGCAAGCACTTGTATTGGTTGGCTCATTTATCTGCAAAACATGATGTCTAAGAAGGCAGAATATCTGCAAAACATGATGTCTAAGAAGGCAGAAACAGATTTGCTGCCTAATTTTGAGACCATTTTCTGTCATTGACCTTTTGACGTTTGATGCTCATGAACCATTACAATCGAGTCATTTTTTTATGCTTCTTAGTGGCATTACAATCAAGTCATTGCCATGGGTTATCAGCAAAAAGGGTATATAGTTTAATAATATGGTGTATGCGTTTGACGTGAAGTTTTCTTATAATCAGGACAATGATGGACAGACCCCACTCCATTACGCTGCAGTCTGTGAAAGAGAAGCTATCGCTCGACTGCTGTTAGATCATAACGCTGATGGGAGCCTAAAGGACAATGATGGACATTCCCCATGCGAGCTGTGTGACCGAACCTGGGACTGGATGCCTTCTCATAATTGATTGGTTTTCCCACTTTCGTCCCTCACATCCCTAGATCTTTAGTTGCTCACTCTCGATGTATATAAAATATCAATATAAATATATCTATCTATCGTATGATACTTTAACGAAGGCACTAATATATCCTTGATGACTGATTTTTAACTTCCGTTTCCTTTTATGGGGAAAGAAATTTTATATTTTAGGCCCCATGTAATGCATGTGACGTCTATATAATCAATCCTATGGCGAGTCTGTGGTACACCCATTAGGCAATACACGCTCCCTGGTGGGATTGTAATAAATGATGCTCAGCATTGTGAAATTTTCAGATTGATCTTTTCATTTGATTAATAATTTAGGGCCCATTTTATGAATAAACACTTTTCAATGGCTCAGTTAAGAAGCTCTTTAGTTTAATATTTATTTTGCCTGCCTTTCAAGTTTGGCATAAAATTTATCTCCTTGGTTATTTACTTAATTGCGTTCATATTCTTTTTTATTTTGGCAAGCAGGGGAATCTTTTTTTTTTTTTTTTTTTGCTCCATCCATCCCTTAACAATTCCGTACACTTTCATTCAATTATCTTAATTTACAAGACTTTTCACATCTTTTCATACAATTACGGTATCTGTTTCTGAATTCATAATTATAATGTGTTCGTAATTTCTTTCCATTCTAGGTATTTTTCTGAGAGGTCCATTTAATTATTCGTTCTTTTGTTTTCCGTATAATCAAACGAACTAAGCCGTAAAATTAGTTGAAATGCCGCTAAAAATTTAATGGTACACCTCCTAGGTGAATAAATGACATAAAGCTTTACTTAAAAGGATATTAACGGTTGGGATTAAAATGATTTGGGCAAGCATACGAAGTTCAAATCATAAGGATAACCTGACAAGTGTAGTTATAAGTTGTAACCGAGTCGAGTCGAGCAGACCATCATTGGCTGGCTCGGCCGGCCGGCTTTGTGAAAGGGCAACAATGCAAGGAGAAAGCAGAGGCCACTTCATTTAGCCTATTGCATCTTTGCCATAAGTGCAAGAACATTGAAACTAGATAGTAAAAATGACAGAATAATTCCTTCACGAATTGAATGCCAGAACATGGGCTTCTCAACTCAAGGCGCTGTGTATATTCTACGAAAATCCGTTTATCTTACAAAATCCAGCAGAGCGACAGGAGAATTGGAAAAACCTTCACTAAAAGCGTGCCTTCTCTCCCCAAGTTAACCAAAGCAGCAGCAGCAGCCGCCGCCGCCGCCTAGCATCTAAAAGCCGATAAATCTGCCTACAGCTCATCATGTGAATCATCATCATCACCTCCTTCAGCTCCGCCAGGTGCTCCACCGGATCGCTGATAGACAGCCGTGATAATTGGGTTGCAAACAGCCTCCACCTCCTTCAGCTTCTCATCATACTCTTCCT
This sequence comes from Annona cherimola, assembly GCA_030490835.1. Classification (NCBI taxonomy): domain Eukaryota; kingdom Viridiplantae; phylum Streptophyta; class Magnoliopsida; order Magnoliales; family Annonaceae; genus Annona; species Annona cherimola. The sequence continues at coordinate 1,434,981 of CM059972.1, forward strand.
TTTCAGCATTCTGGTTGTCATCCAACCACTCCAGGGCCTCCTTAACTGCACCCTCTATCTTCTCCTTCTCCTCTGATTCAAGCTTGTCCGCAAGCTTGTCCTTGTCGCTCACCTGGTTCTTCATGTTGTAGATGTAAGTCTCCAAACTGTTCCGAGCATCAATCTTCTCCTTCACCTTCTTGTCCTCCTCAGCAAATTCCTCTGCCTCGCGAACCATCCGGTCAATCTCCTCCTGGCTCAACCGACCCTTCTCATTCGTAATTGTGATCTTCTCTGATTTCCCAGTTCCTTTGTCTTCAGCCCTCACATTCAATATACCATTGGCATCCACTTCAAAGGTCACTTCAATTTGAGGTGTACCCCTGACAAATTTTCCACAAACATATTAGGATCTGACGTTGCATAGATCATTTCACAAGGTAGGCTAAAAATACAAAATCAAAGAGCGTGATCTGATACCTTGGAGCTGGTGGAATTCCAGAAAGATCGAATTTCCCAAGCAGTCTGCAATCCTTCGTCAGACTCCTCTCACCCTCAAAAACCTATGACAGACGTTATGCAACCACTTTAGGGTCCCAGTCACTGATGTAAATCCAAATACATGTATAGATTTCAGGACTACTCTTTCAAGTCTTAAGGATTTTCCACATCCATACAGCATAAATTGTACAATTCCTAATAGCAAATTGCATCGTCTTGATGATTTTGACATTAGAAATAAACTATTTTGCAGGATTTCTAAATAGATGAAAAGAACAGAGCATCAGTTATTACCTGAATAGAGACAGTGGTCTGCTGATCCTGGTAGGTTGTGAATACTTGGGATTTCTTTGTGGGGATGACGGTGTTCCTGGGAATCAGCTTTGTCATCACTCCACCAACAGTCTCAATACCAAGAGTCAAAGGAGCGACATCCAACAGAAGGATATCTGCAGAAAATATAACATACTAATTAGAATATAGATAAACAAGGGAAACGTCTAGTATCGTGCTCATTTCTGGGTTCAGGCCATGTCATGACTGAGAAAAAATTACCTTTGGTTTCATCACCGCCTTCCCCACTCAAGATGCTTCCCTGAACCGCTGCACCAAAAGCAACAGCCTCATCTGGATTCACACCCTTGTTTGGTTCTTTCCCATCAAAGTAATCCTTAAGAAGTTGCTGAACCTTGGGAATCCTCGTACTTCCACCTACAAGAACAATCTCATCAATCTGGCTCTTCTGCAATGCAGCATCCTCCATTGCCTTCTTCACAGGCCCCATAGTCTTTCTGAAGAGATCATTGTTCAGTTCTTCAAAGCGAGCACGGGTCAGGGGCTCAGAGAAATCCAAGCCTTCATGAAGGGACTCGATTTCCACACGGACTTGATGCTGATTGCTCAGGGCCCTCTTGGCACGCTCACACTCCCTCCTCAGCTTCCCAAGTGCCCTGTTGTCCTTGCTGATATCCTTTCCATGTTTCTTCTTAATCAACTTGATGAAGTACTCCATGATCCTCTGATCAAAGTCTTCGCCTGAAGCAGCAAAAATTTTCTCATGTTAATTCACATTCTTCTCAATCTTCCAAGCCAAATTACATTTAAAACCTCAGGAAACTTAAAAGGCAAGTTATAAAATCAACTCAATACTGAATTGCTGAAAAAAAAAAATTTCCTTTTTTGAGGGGCTGAATTGTTGATTTGAGTGACACTTTTTTGGCAATCTAAATTGCGAGAAATCTATTGACCCAAAAGAGAATTACAGAATTCCTAAGTTAAGCTGATTGCCATTTCTGGAAATCTACATTGTGGGAAATGAATAGACTCTCAATGAATACTGTTTAAAGAGTGTGTGCATGCTTAGATTCTTGACTATTTTGAAAGAAAATTTTGTATCAAACAGGAAATCTAGACAATTATGTTCCCATTAATGCTTTTCTCTGTTCATCATGAAGCAACTTGGGTCAGCTAAATGCCGGTGGGAAATAGTTTAGAAAGCTAACATAACAAAAGTACACTCATTACCTCCAAGGTGGGTGTCTCCATTTGTAGCCAGGACTTCAAACACTCCATTATCAATTGTCAAAATACTAACATCGAATGTTCCACCACCAAGGTCAAACACAAGGATGTTCTTCTCCCCACCCTTCTTATCCAAGCCATATGCAATAGCTGCAGCTGTTGGTTCATTGATTATTCTGGCCACATTCAGACCAGCAATTATACCAGCATCCTTGGTAGCTTGTCTTTGAGCATCATTGAAGTATGCTGTAGAATTGTAGAGATTAGCATAAGTGACTGCCTACAGACTGGAAGGAAAGAAATAGAGAGAAACTTTCATAAAAAGACGACAAAAGCTAAGAATATACTACACACCAGGCACAGTGACAACAGCATCCTTGATTTTCTTTCCAAGGAATGCTTCAGCTGTCTCTTTCATTTTCGTTAGAACCATTGCACTGATCTCCTCTGGGCTAAAAACTTTAGTCTCACCATCCTTAATCTTGACTTGGATATAAGGCTTGCCATCTTTGTTCACAATCTTGTATGGAACAAGCTTCATATCTCTTTGTACTTCTTTGTCTTCAAACCTGCCAGGTTGGAAATTGTTGTTTTGTTATATTTCTCAAGAACTAGATAGAAAAATTAAGCCACATAACAACAACGCAATGAAAAGAATCTCACTTTCTTCCAATCAGTCTCTTGACGTCAAAAATGGTTCTTTCGGGATTGACGGCTGCCTGGTTCTTTGCAGCCTCCCCAATCAATCTCTCACTGTCTGTGAATGCCACCCAAGATGGAGTGATACGATTCCCTTGGTCATTGGCTATGATTTCCACGTGACCATTCTTGTAAACACCAACACATGAATAGGTTGTACCAAGATCTATCCCAATAACTGTTCCCAGCTTGGGGGTTTCATCTTTGGCAACAGCAAATGCAAATAAACATCCTGAAACACAATTTTATCAACCATGATTATCAAAAATATGCATCGTAAACAACAATTCATGTTTAGAAAACAAATGGAGAGAGAGAGAGAGAGATCTTCATATCTACTCCAGAAAATAATCATGAAACAATTTCAGAATGTAACACATCTACACCAATTATTTTTGGTTTGCTTATTTATGAATAAATATTAAATACTTTCAATCAACGGATGAAAATAAAGTTTACAAATTCAAGCTTCATCAAACACAATCTCTCAAAAAGACATTCCATTATAGAACTCATGCAAGTATTTTACAAAGGGCATGTCTGTCTATGATAAAAACTTTTGAACCTTCATAACTACTCTATTTTTTAATTATTTTTTCAAATCTTCCAGTATAACTACCATACTTTTCCATCATTTCTAAATAACTATTTAGATAATACATTTATTTATTTTAACTTTATTTTTTTACTGTTCATCAGTACCCTTGTCATGTCAGATCGTTTTACAGCCATTCACAAACTTTTATACCAAAAATTTTTCATTATCCTAATGTAATTTTTTTTCACTTTTCATACATCATGAACAGTTAAAGAAAAAAGGCCCAACATTACATGCACCGGTAACAAATCCACATCTGAAATACAGTTTCGGAAGGGCAATTCAGCCGAGTTGTTTTCAATAGACACTGTCACTCTAATCTAGACGAATCATCCAGAGAACACATCACTGGAGTTAAACCAGGCTTCGATAGAATTTCTGCCATAACCTATCTGACAGCATCTCATAAAAGAAAACACAAGCGAATCTACGATCATAAGATTCCTCCCAGATGCCACGAAATCCTACGATAGAAGAAACAAAATTCAAAGCAGATCTAATACATTGCGCCCCGGCCAACTAAACCATCATTGTAGGGATCAAATAAAAATCTAAAAAAAATCGTGATAAAACAGCAAAATAACTAGATCTCAAGTCATTTGCATGTTGGAAAGAAAGACCATTTCAGATCAAAGTCCTAGAGAGAAGAAACAAGAAGTTAATTACCTGCAAGTAAGATTCCCAGCAGGATCAAAGAGCCACGATCTTTCCATGAACGCTCCATGGCAGTAGGATTTCCCTCGCTCGCTCGGATCTGGTGTAAAGCTTTGCAAAAGCAATTGCTTCTGTATCGTTTCGATCTATGAGGAGAGAGAAATGTAGTATTTATAGAGGTTTTTCAGGTCAAGTCGGAGCTCGAAGAAAGGAAGAAACTAGAAAGAGGGAAAGCGGGACATGTCACTACGATGACGTGGACCAATCAGCTTGCACTACTTGAAATCGATAGCCAATGGGAAGCGGCCTGGCGTTGGTTTCATCACCGCCGTTGCTACTTCGAGTACAACACACCTGCCATCTTTTTTCTTCTAAGATAATTAATCCATTATCATGACTATGAATCTTTGACAATACTGGACCATTTTAACTGAAATTACTTAAGTTCTCGAATTTTAAAAACGGAAATTTTGAATATTAAAAATGTAATAGTCGGGCACGGCCCACACGCATAACAGCATAAGTAAAATAAGCATCCAACAATCATTTTTGTTGGCAAAATTTCGCACTCGACGACTAATTCTAAATAAATCTGTTCGATTTATAGATAATATCTCATATTGCATGACGTGCATATGCATAAAGGGCACCGATGTTGGGGGTGATTCCATTGACCCGGTTGCATAGAACGGTTGCCTTTTTGTATTTTGAAAAATAGTTTTTAAATTTATAATATTTTGAAAAATTGTTTATAATATTTATTTATACCGAATGTTCAGAAATTTATTTAACATCAGGTTGAATATATAATTGCCAACTTTATAAAGGGAGCAGTACTCCCAATTCAATGCATTGAGATTTCAGTACAATCATGTGTAAAATTCATTGTTCATTCTTTTTTATTTTTAATATAAGTGTATTCAACTTATGTATTAAGTTTGGCGTATACTTTTATTTTTAAAAATAAAGGTGTGTATATACACATTTTGACATTTAAATTTAAATGACTAAAATATCTTTATTTTTAAAAATTTAAAAAATATATACATATATTTTTAAAAAATAAAACTTGATTTATAGAGTGTATATTCAGAGTAAAAAAACTTTTCAAACTAAAACTTTTTGTTCTCCACAATTATGCTATTTTTTAACTATTTATTCATATTTTTCTATACTACCACCGTAATTTTTTTTTTTATTTTTACATAATTATTTATACAACTGACCTATCTATTTTAACTTTATTTTCTGAACTCTTCATCGTTACCCCTTATCATAACTCTATTTCACACCATTTCAAAACCATTTACACAAAAAATAATTTATTCAAAAATTTTATCGCTTCTCAAACACATCCTAATTACACTTAGATTAACGTTTATACTAAAAATTTTCAAAAAAATGAGTTTGTTCCTAATGTCAATAATATTTTAATGCAACTAGGTGCATCTAAACATGACTGAACCATCTAAGCATATAAAGGTTTTAGAATTATAAAAGATATATAGATAAATGGATAGTATACATAGTTTAGATTTTAAGAAAATTATTTTTTATTAGTATTATATAAATTATGACACTTTATACTACAAACTAGGCTAATTCATAACCTTCACCATGGAGAGACATCTTGTAAATACCTTTACCCTTAAGAATACAAACTGTAAACACTTCCATGACATGGGGGTCACGTGCAAAGGAATACAAAATCTCACTCTAACAACTGGTTGTGGGTCTCAAAACCATGTCAAACGACATGATAAGCAACAGGGCCACTACATAAGATATCCCTAGTTGGTAGAAAATTCTTTTTTAATGAAAAAGGCTAACCAATTTGATATAAACATTCTCTATGAATGTGCAATAATGTTAGTGATGGTCAACATTATCAAAACTAGATTGGACCGGCTTGTTCAACCGATTTAACCGAGAATCGGTAACTTTGTCGATCTAATTCACCCCGACTATCAATTAGTGGAAAAAAACCGGTTTGAACTGGTTTAACTAGACCAGTTTTTGGTTTTCCACTCGGTCAGCTCAACGAATTTGTATGTATGATATATATATTAAATAAAAAACCCCTCTCGATTTTTCAATTGAAGCCATAAATCCCCAAACCCTTCTTGATTTTTCTATCAAAGCCCTAAATCCTTAATCTCTTCTCGTCTTCTATCTTCTCTTTTCTCTCTATTCAGCCAAGAACTCTAAAAATCTTCGCCTTTAGCAACTTTCTTCGACATCAATAGTTCACTGTATTCTCAACCTCATGTCTTCCATTTCCCTCCTTTCGAGCAAAACGCCAATAACATTTATTCCTTATGCTCTCAACTACCTTCTCTAGCTTAAGCTTCTTTTTTCGCTTCTTAACCAATGGTTTCTTCCCTCCAACATTGTCTTCATCCACATCCATTGTCATCTTTCTCTACTTTTGTGTTGTCCCTACAATCGTCATCTTTATAGGCTCAGAGCTTGATCGTCAAAGGTCATTGTCGTCCTAACACTTGCCAATGCAACATGTGTAGATCATTGAGCTCTAAGGCTGCGTCTCTAATGGTCATAGGTAGTCTTCTTGAAGGTTAGTTGGCTGCCTCTTCTTTCCTACATCATGTTCTTGATTTTAGTAGTTCATTGAATTGTTAGCTTGACTTCTCTGTTCATTGGACCATAGATGTTAGGCACTTAGGCTATTAGTCAAATTTGTTTCTTAGGCAATGTGATCAAAAATGAAAATTAATATTTGCTAGTTGCTAATTTGCTACTATCTATTTGTTGTGCATTCGAGTAGAAATTAATTGCACGGCTTTATAACTTGAAATTTACCGGTGCTATTTGTTCGCAATCTTACCGCAAGTGCACGGGTCGTAGATTGTAGTATTTAAATTATCGATCCACAGGGAATTCAGGACTATAAATTTTTACTTTTAAATGCTTTCGTGTCGGATATAGAGAGAATATAGCAAATAAAACAGAAAAGTGGGGAGAAAATGCAGTAAATAAAAGGGAAAGAAAATAAATAAAATGGGAAGAAGTGCAAATTAAAAATGAGAAGAGAAAGCTAAAGTGCAAATACCTAGGGTCTAGGATTTCACATGCGTATTTTGCAACGGGTAGTGGTATAATTATTTAATTTGGATATTGTTTGTTAAAGGAGAACAAACCCTAATTTATCCTTGCACCTTCTCTCGAAACCTACAAAGCGTATCCCAATTTTCTTAATCACCCATTCTCATGGGATTAAGTTAATTAGAATCCATTAAGATTTGTGGTTTGTTCATGGAATTTCCTCAAGGTTATCATGCCTATTTTCATGGTCTTAGATTTCCGGGTTTAATATCTTGACTATCGTATATTAGGCTTCCACCTCTCGGTTCCATCACCTAATATATGGAATCATGCAAAAGTACGGGCCCATATACAAAGCAAGCTTAAAAATCACAAGATATTAAATTAACAAAAAAATATCCATCATAAATAAATTAAAAATCCGCACCAAATTGCATTATACGCATGCTACGTCCTAAACCCCAGATTTTAAGGTTTAGCCAAGCATGTTCAAGTTCAAAATAAAATTTACATTACAATCCATCTTAAACAAGTTATCAAAAATTAAACAGAGAAAAGATAGAAAAGCTTATTGTATTGAAGCTCCAATGGTGTGTTAGTTGCTCCACGCAATTCACCGGTCTGTCTTTTGCACGTGCTCTCCACCTTACTCTCCTCTTCTTCTAAAATCCTTGCTCCGAATGATATCTTCTCAAAAATCCGCCGTGGAGCTCTCGGATTTTCTAACTGTAAATCTGCTCTCTCCCCTTCTAGTCAAAATTCCCTTTTTTAAAATATTCTGATGCTGCCCCCCCACACTCCAATCTGCTCCGGAACGCTGCTTTTATAGCCCACACCTCAATTTCTGTGGGCCCCATCTCCATCAATTTCTATGGATAACATGAATGCATTTCACGTGAATTCAGTGAATTCATTCGGCGGACAACATGCTGCTGATCTTGGTGGGGTCTTCATAATTATTCACGTGTCATATGAATGCATTCGGTGGATTTATGGAAGTGGGGTCCAATGCTGTTGACTTTTGAATCGGGTTACATGAATGCATTCGGTGGATGAAAACAAACGTTGCTTTAATGATTGTTATTGCTTGGGGTCCACATTCAATGGGCGGCTTGGATTTTTGCATGATTTGATCTTGTGGGGCCCATTCGGTATAATTTGTTTTCCTGCAAAAAAAATATATTTAAATTATTAATTGGTAAAAATCATTAAAATAATTTCAAACCCGTTTAATTTCATGGCAACAAATAAAATATAATTTCAAGCCAAAATATTGTGAAAATTTGTTTAAATTGCTTGAAATTAATATTTAATACCCAAATGTTGCAAAATCACATTTTAAACCAAATTTCATATTAATATTAATTAATTACCCACCAATTTGGTATAAAATATCCACAAAATATGTTACCAAATTCTAATTATCAAATACCCCCACACTTGAACTTTTGCTTGTCCTCAAGCAAATATAAAAGAATGGAAGAGCAGATTGAAAATTTTCAAAATCTTGAGCAAAAATTGCATGTTCGGCCTATCATCAGAATAAATGAGAGTCTTAAAGAATTTGAAACATGATACTCATTGAAAATCTTAATCAACAATCCCTTCTCACTTGACTAATACTGCACACCCTCGTTACCTAATTTATTTTTAATCATTAAGAGTTAAAAACTCCCGCAATAAACTCTTAATTATCAGATATCTTCTCTATTTAATAAGTTATTCAATACACACAATTAATATTTCAAGTGGTAGTAGTGCAGAAATTTTTTTTTATTTTTTATTTTTTTATTTTTTTATATTTTTTTTATTTTTGGCATTTAAATTTCCTCTGCTTGCTCAATTAACCAATTTATAGGATCATAAGGACTTAGTAGGACAATGGTCAGGTGTGACACATGAAATTTGAACCGTCTCTGTATGACTCGAGCTTAATTTTTTTTTTTTTTTTTTTTAAAAAGGAAATAATGCTACCCCCACACTTGGTGCTTTTATTCTTTTTTTAAGCCTGTTCTTATCCTTGGTTTATTTTTTTTTATTTTTTTTTTTTTAACCAAGTCCGGCAATAAGTTCCCTCACCATATTTCAGGGTATCTGGGAAGTCATTATTTGCATCGCCAAGCGATATTATTTCCTGTTTTCCTCTTTTTTTTTTTTTTTTTTTTTTTTGCTCAGAATACAATTCCAAAGTTGGTTCAGCGATGTGAGAATTGTGGTTTAGGAAAAATTTTAAGTCAGGCTCAAAAGGGGTAAACAACCATTATATTTTTAAAGATAAGCTCATCATGAAAGAGAATTGCCTTAATCATGTCCTTAAATTGGTTCAATGGAGTTTTGGCTTTGAAAATTTCTTCAACCAGAGTAATATATATATATATATATTTTCATTTATATGGGAAAAACTACCTTCTTAAATGATAATTGTGTGTATTAAAAAAAATTTATAAATTAGAGAGGATTATTCTGATTTTAAAAGAAAACAATATTAGCTCCTAGGTATATCAGTTTCATCAAGTGATTACGGACAAAAAATCTAAGTATTTTCAACAAGTACATGTTCAAAAATAATTTTTAACATCTCATTAAGCTTCAACTTTTCCTCACTCAAAGATGTTGAAATTTCACATATGGTTTGTTTTCAAGACATTCAAGAGTGCAACGTGGGGTCTAATATAATCTTTTATGCAAGAATTTTTCCATTTTTTTTTTTTTCAACAATTTAAACTTTAGGGTAGTGAAAGAAATATTTAGAGAAAATTAATGCAATGCATTCACTCCCATACTTGAAGTTGACATTGTCCTCAATGTAAATCATGCCATCAAAATAAAAGGGAGTAATTGTAAAAATGTAAAATGTTAACTTCCCTGTTTTGGCGAGTTGAACCGAATTTGCATCCAACGGTGCTTTTTTTTATGTAGAACCTGAAAATAACCAATAAAGCTTAAAATTAAAAAGTATCAAAATTCTAAAAAGGAACTAAAAGAAATAACTAAAACTTCCCTGATGGAAAGAAAAATTCGGGTTGCCTCCCGAAAAGCGCTTTGTTTAAAGTCATTAGCCTGACTTCAGATCTTCAATTGAGTGGCGTGGTATCGCAGAAGGAGTGGATGACTCCAATTGGAATGTGATCCCCTGAGAAATAGGGTTTGAGGCGCTGCCCATTGACTTTAAATGCTCCTGTCTTTTCACTCCAGATTTCAACAGCTCCATGAGGAAACACTTGTAATACTTTGAATGGTCCCGACCACCTCGACTTCAATTTTCCTGGAAACAATTTAAAACGAGAATTAAAAAGCAAAACCAAGTCATTGACTTTGATTACCTTCTGACGAATGTGTTTGTCATGCCAAAATTTTGTTTTCTCCTTGTACATCTTTGAATTTTCATAGGCGTCTAGTCGAATCTCTTCAAGTTCATCGAGTTGTAGTAGGCGCCTTTCTCCTGCAGATTTCAGATCAAAATTTAAAAATTTGATTGCCCAGTATGCTTTGTGCTCCAGCTCTACAGGCAAGTGACATGATTTTCCGTAGACTAGTCGGAAAGGTGTTGTTCCGATGGGAGTCTTGAATGCAGTACGGTATGCCCAAAGAGCATCATCGAGTTGCCTTGACCAATCTCGCCGTGATTGGGATACCGTCTTCTCAAGTATCTGTTTAATCTCTCGATTTGAGATTTCAGCTTGACCACTTGTTTGTGGGTGGTATGGGGTGGTAATTTTGTGTGTGACCCCATATTTCTTGAGCAGTTGCTCCATTTGCTTATTGCAGAAGTGGCTTCCTCCATCACTTATGATTGCTCGTGGTACACCAAATCTGGTAAAAATATTGCGTTTCAAGAATTTGATGACCACCCGCGAATCATTTGTTGGAGAAGCGATCGCCTCCACCCATTTAGTTACGTAATCAACTGCCAGAAGTATGTACTGGTTGTTGAATGAGGATGGGAAAGGTCCCATGAAATCCATGCCCCAGACATCGAATGGTTCGACCTCGAGAATGCTTGTGAGTGGCATCTCGTTTCGCCTTGAAATGTTTCCTGTCCTTTGACACCTGTCACAGGTTAGTGTAAAAGATCGAGCATCTTTGAACAAAGTGGGCCAGAAAAAACCTGATTGTAAGACTTTTGCTGCTGTTTTGGTGGGACCCATGTGGCCACCATATGGTGAAGAATGACAGTGGTAAAGGATGCTTTGAATTTCTTCGTTTGGTACACATCGGCGAATCAGACCATCGCCGCATCTCTTGTAAAGGTATGGGTCCTCCCATATGTAGTATTTCACATCCGCCATGAATCGCTTTTTCTGTTGATAGCTGAAATTGGATGGAATTTCTTTACAAACTAAGTAATTAACAATGTCTCCATACCATGGCATTGATATTTCTTTCAGTGCAAGAAGGGATTCATCAGGAAATTCCTCGTTAATTTGATCATTTTTATTTAAATCCATTTTCCCAGTTGATGGCAGTCTCGACAGATGATCAGCAACCACATTTTCTGTGCCCTTTTTGTCTCGAATTTCAAGATCAAATTCTTGTAATAGCAAAATCCAGCGAATCAATCTTGGTTTAGCATCCTTCTTAGCAATTAAATAGCGAATGGCTGCATGGTCTGTGTAAACAATCACCTTTGATCCTACAAGATAAGAACAAAATTTATCAATAGCAAAAACAACAGCCAGCAATTCTTTTTCAGTGGTTGCATAATTAACTTGAGCATCATCTAGAGTTTTGCTCGCATAATAAATCACTACTGGCTTGTTGTCCTTCCGTTGACCCAAAACAGCTCCAACAGCATGGTCACTTGCATCGCACATGATTTCAAATGGTAAGCTCCAGTCAGGTGGTTGTATGATTGGTGCGGAGGTCAAGGCCTTTTTCAACCTGCAAAATGAATTTAAACAGTCATTAGAAAAATTAAATTTTACATCTTGATTTAGCAGGTTAGTCAGTGGCTTAGCAATTTTAGAAAAATCTTTAATAAAACGCCGATAGAAGCCAGCATGTCCCAGGAAACTCCGAATTCCCTTGACCGAATTGGGTGGTGGTAATTTTTCAATGACCTCAATTTTTGCTCGATCAACCTCAATACCTCTGCTTGAGACTAAATGTCCTAAAACAATCCCTTCTTGTACCATGAAATGACATTTTTCCCAATTCAACACCAGATTGATTTCTTCGCATCTCTGTAAAACCTTAGATAGGTTAGACAAGCATGATTCAAATGTTGTGCCATAAACAGAAAAATCATCCATAAACACTTCCATTATGTGTTCAATGTAATCAGAAAATATAGCCATCATACAGCGTTGGAAAGTGGCAGGTGCATTACAAAGACCGAAAGGCATGCGTCTGTATGCAAATGTGCCGTATGGACAAGTGAAAGTGGTTTTCTCTTGATCCTGTGGGTGAATAAGAATTTGAAAGTAGCCAGAGTACCCATCTAAATAGCAAAAATAAGAGTGATTGACAAGTCTTTCAAGCATTTGATCAATAAAAGGCAAAGGAAAATGATCTTTTCGAGTGGCAATGTTTAATTTGCGATAATCAATACACATTCGCCAACCTGTGACTGTCCTTGTGGGTATAAGTTCATTTTTATCATTTTTTACAACAGTCATACCGCCTTTCTTTGGTACAACATGTACAGGGCTTACCCAACTGCTATCAGAAATGGGGTAGATGATTCCGGCATCGAGAAGTTTTAAAATTTCCTTTTTCACCACTTCTTTCATGTTTGGATTCAGACGCCTTTGAGGTTCAATGCTTGTTTTACAATTTTCTTCCATTAAAATTCTGTGCATGCATAGAGAAGGACTGATACCGGGTAGGTCATTGATGCAGTAACCAATCGCTTTCCTGTGTCTTCTTAGCACACTTAACAATTCATCAGCTTGGAATTCAGAAAGATTTGCATTTATTATGACTGGATAAGTATCGCTTGGGCCAAGAAATGCATACCTGAGATTTTTAGGAAGAGGTTTAAGTTCTACCTTTGGTGCTTCTTCTTTTTTTGTAGATGGAGAAAAATTTAAATCTCCATCCAATTTTTCATCAGCCGGTGAAAGGAAAGGGACTCCATCCAAGAGAGCTGCACAAGCAGACAATTCAGGGTTATTATTTTCAACAGTTACACCCTGAACGATACATACCTCTATCAAGTCATCTTTTTCTTCGACTGGCAAGGTGTCGATGACGTCAACCCGCAGGCAAGAGTTATCGGTTGACAGTTGCTTTGTTGCCTCAGAAAGGTTGAATTCGATCTGTTCATCTCCAACCGTTAGTGAAAATCGGCCATTCTTGACGTCGATGATTGCTCCAGCAGTGGCTAAGAAAGGTCGCCCAAGAATGATCGGAATTTGGCGATCCTCATCCATGTCGAGGACTACAAAGTCGACTGGGATGAAGAGTTTGCCAACTTTCAAAGGTACATCTTCAAGGATGCCGACTGGAAATTTAATTGATCGGTCGGCCAGTTGGAGAGACATAGATGTTGGTTTTGGATCACCCATGTTCAGTTTTTTACAAATTGAAAGTGGGATTAGACTTACACTTGCTCCGAGATCACATAGTGCTTTGCTGATTTGCACATTTCCAAGAGCACATGGGATGGAAAAGCTTCCAGGGTCTTTTAGCTTCTCAGGTAACTTGTTCTGTAAAATGGCACTGCATCCTTCAGTAAGAGAAATAGTTCCGTACTCCTCGAGTTTTCTTTTGTTGGATAGCATATCCTTGAGAAATTTTGCATAAGCCGGCATCTGAGAAAGCATGTCTATGAAGGGCACATTTATAGACAAATTTTTGAGAGTTGAGACAAACTTCTCGAACTGCTTTTGAAGCTTAGCCTGTCTTTGCCTTTGTGGAAAGGGGAGAGGAGGCTGGTAAGGAGGTGGTGGTACATAAGATTTTTCCACCACTGGTTCTGGTTGTTGCTCCTCCCCCTGCTTCTCTTTCTGCTCAACCCTCTTTTCTGTGACCCTAACAGGTGGATCAAGCTGTTTTCCACTTCGCAAGGTAACTGCCTGCACCTGCTCCCTAGGATTTACTTCGGGTTGGCTAGGGAGTTTGCCCTGGTTTCTTTGAGATGAGGCTGTGGCATTTTGTGCAATTTGATTTTCAAGCAATTTGATGTGGGTTTGCATTTGGTCCATTCTTTCATCATTTTTCTTGAGCATTATGATGATATTTTCGAGCATGGACTCAGTGGGTTGCGCTTGAGGTGGTGCAGGTAAGGCTTGTTGGGTCTGAAATGGAGGAGGGTTCAGTGGTTTTCTAAGGAAACCAGGTGGCTTATTATTTTGAGCAAAATTTTGGGTGTTTGACTGGTTTGCCCAAGAAAAATTTGGATGATTCCTCCATCCGGGGTTGTAAGTATTGGAATAGGGGTTATCATATGCGCAAGCGTCATATTGGTTGTTGATTGCATTAGCTTGCTCCCCCGTGGTGTCTTTAATGGCGAAACTACACTCAGATGTGTAGTGTGAGGCTCCACAAATTTCACTGTGCCCAGAAGAAGATGCATGCAGATCTTTGGATTCCTGCCTCTTTTGCTGCAAAATTTTATCAAGTTTATCATGTATAGCATGCATAGATTCAATATCATAGACATTTCCTCGCCGAGAGGTTCCTCTGACATCGCCATATTGAGAATCATAAAAAGCTAGGTCATCGAGGAGTTTGAGGGCCTCCTCGTCAGTGAGTCGCATGAATCGGCCACCAGCGGCTGAGTTGACGGCGCTTCGGCTGGGTCGATCGAGTCCATTGAAAAAGTTTTCAATAATATCTCCTTGCGAGATACCATGATGAGGGCACTTGCGTTGTAGGTCTTTCATTCTTTCCCACGCATCATATAAGGATTCGCCATCTTTTTGGACAAACTGATTAATCTCGTCTTTGATTTTCCTGGTTTTATTTGGTGGAAAGAACTTTTCCAGGAATGTTGTAGATAGTTCATCCCATGTATTGAATGTGTCAGGTGGCATAGAATAAAACCATTCGCTTGCCCTGTCTCGAAGAGAAAATGGAAAAAGCTGCAAGCGAATTACCTCGCGTGGAATGTTTTGCACTCTACTTGTGTTGCATAATTGCAGGAATTTTGTGATGTGTACATTTGGATTTTCAGAAGGGAGTCCTGCAAATTGGTCCTGTTGAACCATCCGGATGAGACCAGGATTTAGTTCAAAATTTCTCCCATCAATATCTAGTTCAACAATGCAAGATCGAAATCCACGAGGGTTCGGGCGGTTCCGATCACTAAGTGTCATCTTTCTGGGAGGAGCATTGTTCTCAGCTTGGCCCTCTTCTTGCTCTTGATGTTGCGGATTTGGGTTGTTATGATCTGCCATAGTATTTTGAGAATTTTGTTGTTGTTGATATTCTCGAATCCTTCTCCTATAAAAACGTTCAATTTCAGGATCAGCAACAAGGAGTTCTTCAGCTAGTTGTTTTGCAGAACTGCGAGTATGCGAGTGCATAAAAATTAACTAGCTAATTTAAAATGAATAAAAATCAAGAAAGTATCTAAAAAACAAAAATTAAAGCACGCCGAAATTCCCCGGCAACGGCGCCAAAATACTTGTTCGCAATCTTACCGCAAGTGCACGGGTCGTAGATTGTAGTATTTAAATTATCGATCCACAGGGAATTCAGGACTATAAATTTTTACTTTTAAATGCTTTCGTGTCGGATATAGAGAGAATATAGCAAATAAAACAGAAAAGTGGGGAGAAAATGCAGTAAATAAAAGGGAAAGAAAATAAATAAAATGGGAAGAAGTGCAAATTAAAAATGAGAAGAGAAAGCTAAAGTGCAAATACCTAGGGTCTAGGATTTCACATGCGTATTTTGCAACGGGTAGTGGTATAATTATTTAATTTGGATATTGTTTGTTAAAGGAGAACAAACCCTAATTTATCCTTGCACCTTCTCTCGAAACCTACAAAGCGTATCCCAATTTTCTTAATCACCCATTCTCATGGGATTAAGTTAATTAGAATCCATTAAGATTTGTGGTTTGTTCATGGAATTTCCTCAAGGTTATCATGCCTATTTTCATGGTCTTAGATTTCCGGGTTTAATATCTTGACTATCGTATATTAGGCTTCCACCTCTCGGTTCCATCACCTAATATATGGAATCATGCAAAAGTACGGGCCCATATACAAAGCAAGCTTAAAAATCACAAGATATTAAATTAACAAAAAAATATCCATCATAAATAAATTAAAAATCCGCACCAAATTGCATTATACGCATGCTACGTCCTAAACCCCAGATTTTAAGGTTTAGCCAAGCATGTTCAAGTTCAAAATAAAATTTACATTACAATCCATCTTAAACAAGTTATCAAAAATTAAACAGAGAAAAGATAGAAAAGCTTATTGTATTGAAGCTCCAATGGTGTGTTAGTTGCTCCACGCAATTCACCGGTCTGTCTTTTGCACGTGCTCTCCACCTTACTCTCCTCTTCTTCTAAAATCCTTGCTCCGAATGATATCTTCTCAAAAATCCGCCGTGGAGCTCTCGGATTTTCTAACTGTAAATCTGCTCTCTCCCCTTCTAGTCAAAATTCCCTTTTTTAAAATATTCTGATGCTGCCCCCCCACACTCCAATCTGCTCCGGAACGCTGCTTTTATAGCCCACACCTCAATTTCTGTGGGCCCCATCTCCATCAATTTCTATGGATAACATGAATGCATTTCACGTGAATTCAGTGAATTCATTCGGCGGACAACATGCTGCTGATCTTGGTGGGGTCTTCATAATTATTCACGTGTCATATGAATGCATTCGGTGGATTTATGGAAGTGGGGTCCAATGCTGTTGACTTTTGAATCGGGTTACATGAATGCATTCGGTGGATGAAAACAAACGTTGCTTTAATGATTGTTATTGCTTGGGGTCCACATTCAATGGGCGGCTTGGATTTTTGCATGATTTGATCTTGTGGCGGTGGATGAAAACAAACGTTGCTTTAATGATTGTTATTGCTTGGGGTCCACATTCAATGGGCGGCTTGGATTTTTGCATGATTTGATCTTGTGGGGCCCATTCGGTATAATTTGTTTTCCTGCAAAAAAAATATATTTAAATTATTAATTGGTAAAAATCATTAAAATAATTTCAAACCCGTTTAATTTCATGGCAACAAATAAAATATAATTTCAAGCCAAAATATTGTGAAAATTTGTTTAAATTGCTTGAAATTAATATTTAATACCCAAATGTTGCAAAATCACATTTTAAACCAAATTTCATATTAATATTAATTAATTACCCACCAATTTGGTATAAAATATCCACAAAATATGTTACCAAATTCTAATTATCACTATTGTTGTTTTTTGTCAATTTCGAACCTCATGAATTATTATATCTGTTATGGTCTTTGTTTTTGTATGAGTTATGAAAAGTAAAAATTAATCTTATAGATGTAAAAATGTTCAAATTATGATTCAAGTTTATATTATTTTCAACATTTCGAATTGTAGGATTTTAGCTTAATGATTTATTAAATTTTTTTATATAAAATATTAATATATCGGTTTAATCTAGTTTTCACATATTGTTGAATAGAAGAACTAGTACCTTGGTTAGTTTGTTAACTGGTTGGGTTCTCATAACATTGGTGGCGGTGCAAAGTTATCAAAAAGTGTGTGGATAATTTAAAACGGAAATTATGAAACTACTAAATGGTTAAGGAGCGTTTGGCCTTGGGAATGGGCGCTTCCTCCAACTCACCTTTTGATATAATTTCACCCTTCAGTTACCTAATTATTTTATTTTTTTCACCCACACATACACACACGCGCACGTATTTCAATCGGTTTCTAACGTCTTTTTATCAAACCGCCCACTCTATTATCATTTTTATTTCTATTTGAACTAGCACATCCCATTACTTTTGTAATTTTCAAAATTCGTTACATTCCCACCAATTACTAACTAACTTGGCATTCCTCATTTTATTTTGTTTTTAAATATGACTAATGTGTGAATATATAATAAAATATTTTTCATTTGAGTGGCTAAAGTAAAATCACTAAATTTTAATACTCGTTGTATTTAGATCATTACTTTGGAAAGCGATCAAAGATTCGAAATAATTACAATTAGTCATGATAAGTTATTTAATTTTATAAACATTTAATGTCATATAGTCCACTGAACTTGATATGATATTTCTTAAAAGCATAAAATAAAGTTAAAAATCAAATACGTGGACGAAGAATAAAGCCTTTAATATTACATCTCATTTCGTATTACAATGAATGAAACTTAGTAATCCTCAAGCGAGATAACAAAATCCTAACTATGTACAGGGGATTATATACTTGAGCCCACATGTCAGTGGATTTAAAGTTAAAAAAATGATCATGGCAACATTTTCATCGCATTTGAGTACAAACGTTACATTAGATGGACGTCGCAGTTTTATTATAAAGCCATTATGCCGTCACAAATGTGTGAGTTTATAACGAAATAAATGGTAATAATTTGATACTTATCTTAAGCACGGAAGCTTCGTGCTTACCTTGAAAACATTTATTGTGTTCAAAACATTTTATTTTATCTATTAAAAACTTATATTTGCAAAAAATAGAATTTCTTTAGGGCATTTTTGTTAAAACACAGAACTTTTCAAACTAAAATTTTTCACTTTCTACAATTATCTTTTTTTTTTTTTTTTTTTTTACTTTTTTTCATATAGGGGTGCAACTTGGTCCGGGTACCCGCTAGTCAACCCGCTGGGTACCCTATTTAGGGTAGGTTCGGTTTCGGGTTTAAATTACCCGCTCAAAATTCGAGTGGGGTCGGTTCCGGTGCTGGGTACCTGGAACCGACCCTTATTATATATTATTATAATATATAACCTAAAAATCTACCCCGCGCCTCTCTCCTCTCCCTCCTCTCTACTCTCCCGCTCTCCCGCTCTCCTGCGCCTCTCTGCTCTCCCGCGCCATCGCCTCTTCCGTCTCTCTTTTTCGGTCTCTCCCTCGGCGTCGGCAGCTCCTCTCTCTCTCCCTCTCTCCCTCTCTCCCTCCCTCTCCCTCGACGCCGAGTCTACGCATCGCTGCCTGGCGCCTGCTCCTCTGTCCAACTGTCCCTCTTGGCCTCTCATCTCCCGCTGTCCCATACTCCAGCGTCACCTCTCCTCCCTCTCTCTCCCTCGGCGCCAGCTCCTCCTCTCTCTCCCTCTCCCTCTCCCTCTCTCTTTCCCTTCCTCCCTCCCTCTTCCTCTGCGCATCGCTGCTCCCCTGTCCGGCTGTCTCTCTCCTCTCCCGTCGTCCCGTACTTCAGCGTCGCCTCTCCCCTCTCTTTCTCCCTCGGCGCCGGCGACTCCTCTCTCTCTCTCTCCCTCCCTCCCTCCCTCTCCCTCTCCCTCTCCCTCGCCCTCAAGTACTGCCCTAAAAAATCCCTAATTCCTAATTTGAGCCTCCAACAGCTCGTATGCAGCGTTCCATTCGTTCCTAATTCATGCGCCAAAGAGATGACATGTCATCACAGAGAAAGGCTTGTGCGTCATCATCTGGTATGTCGTCTATCCTTCAAAACTCTAGCTTTTCTATTTCTAATGATTTTCTTCTTTCACGAATCTCTCTGCCATTCATGCATTCTTTCTTTCTTAAGAAGGAAAGAATTCCCTTATTCATTGTGAAAAATTCGAATTTTTGTATTCAATATGTCTCATTTCATTTTCCCCAATTGTTTGCCAGTTTTTGCTAATTCCACCTTTTGAGCTTGGATTATGTCCAATTTCATTTGAATTCGTTAAAGGGCAAACTTAAAAATTGAAAGTTAAATGAGCAATGCTATTTTGTTTTTCTGTGCTATATTTTATTTTAACTGATTTCTTTTCTCTTGTTGGTGCTGTGTTATGTGATGATCTTAAAGTATTGTTGGGTTGTTTGAGAAATGAACAATATGAATATGTTGCAACTGTTCAGAATTAATTTGATAGATTTTTCATTCCTACTTACAATTTTTTAACTATCCAAATTCTAGCTTCACAAACAGTTAGCTTTGGTAGTATGCTAATACTTTTTTAGTGGAACCGGTTTGGAACCGAAACCGGAATCGACCCGCACTTATAAAAATAGGGTAGGGTATATCTAGAACCGACCCGGCCTCAAATAGGGTAGGGTATAAATTTTTAAAAATAGGGTAAGGATAGGGTCGACCTCTACCCGGACCTACCCGCACAAAGTTGCACTTCTATTTTCATATAACTATTCTAAAATTGTATTACATCTACATAACTATTCATACATCTAACTTATTCATTTTAACTTTATTTTCATTGTTTATCATCATTGCCCTTATCCTATTACTCCATTTTTTCACATTTTAAAATTTTTTACATAAAAAATTTCATCAAAAGTTATATTACTTCCCAAACAAACTCAAAGTGAATGTATGAGTATTAAAATTTTTAAAAATATATAACATAAATATAGCATATAAAAGTTGCATAATTTACAAATATCTTTATATAGTTTGATCATAAATGTAAATATACTCATATGTTTAAAAAAGCACAAATAATTGTAAAAATAATTAGATTTCATATTTCAAAAACCGGCCTACATGTGTGCAAAGTGCAACAAATTGTTGGATCACCAAAAATTTTAACATTCTTTTTCATTTATGGAATTGACCATAGTCGCTAAGAAATCAAGGAAAAAATCATTACTCTTTATCTCCTTCAAAGATCGACCAAATCAAATATCAAATAAAGCTTAAATAGCAAATCTTGACGTCCTAACCTTATCTCGTTCCAAATAACAACAAATCATTTTTTTCTTAATTTTTTGATAGTCATGGTTGATTCCGTGAATGAGTTGGCTAAATTTTTTGATGATCAAGTAATCTACTACACTTCGTACACATTTAAGATGACAATGGAATCTAATTATTTTTACAATTCAACCCCAGTCATTTTGAAATGCAAATATGAAAACTTACAAAGTTTAAAATGCTAATGATATTTTAGATTTTTACAAGATTTTAATAGCATTTATTAATGTTGTAAGGGTTAAGTGTCTAAAATAAAAATTAAACTCTGCATGGTTTAATTCAAAAATTTTATAATTTAAAATGCAAATTCTTTTGTCAAAGATATTTTAAATAATTTACAAAATTTTGACAATATTTTTAATATTGCTAAGGCAGAGAGTTTAAAATATAAAGAATCAAACTTCACATAATTTAAAATTCTCATAAGATTACTTCACATAGTGTAAAATGCTAATTGGCAAATCTCATTATTTAAAATGTAAATGCGCACAGTTAAAAAGTTTAACACGCAAATTCCCCGATATTTCTCCTTTCATTGCTCTTGGCATCACGTGGCGTGACTCGCGGCTTCAGGAACTCGCTCGTGCGGGCAGTCGTACCGTGTAACACGTGTACTCTATGGTTTTCGGCACCCGACGTGCACCCAATCCAGCTTCTTATCTCCCCTTGTCATTGTCATTTTCTCGCTGCAATCGTCCGGCTGTCGCTGCATCTGCCCATTTCTCAGTGGCAACCTCGAATCTACGCCTCCACGCCCGATCTCGCTCTCGTTCCATGGCCACCGTCCTGGAATCGCTTGCCGTACCCCGCGCTTCCGGCGTCCATACACCACTCCCTTCGCGGCCGGCGGTGGCAGCATCCATCGGCCGCCGGAAGGCTTCGAGGTTTACGGCACAGTTCAGCGGCCTGAGGATCCAGACGCGAGCTCCGCAACTCACGCTAGCGTCAGAAAGGAGGGTGCGGAGGATAGCTCGCCGTGGTATCGTCTGCGAGGCTCAGGAAACTGCCGTTGGTGGTGAGGGTTTTGAAACCCCCTCTTTTCTTGTTCTTCCATCAGATTTCAGTTATCTTAATGTCCTAGCCTCTGTTGAAGTCATGTCTGTTGCTTGATGTTGTGCATACGATGGACTTGATCTGATCTAAAAAACTTTCAAGGGTTTAGTGTCAATCAACTGTCGATATATGTTCTCGATAGCTGGATGTATGTTATATTTGAAATTGCAGTTTTGTGGCGGTTACTGAAACATAGAAGGCCCAGATCTAGCGGACACGCCCCCGCATCACCGAATGTTATCCACGGTCTTGGAATATCTCGCTGTGGAACTATACTCAGTGCTAGGATAGCTAGGATAGTGAAACTGGCAATGGCTACCCGGTTTAGTTTTCCTTTCGGCATTGTTGTTTTTTATTTTTGTCAAGAAATTCAATTCCATCTTGCAAAATGTTATAGGGATCTAGAGAAACTTAAGGGCGGATCTTACTATTGGTCCCATATAGGAACTGGTTGAGAGTGGAAACTTCTGTGTCATCTACCTATGAAATTAGACCCCATCTAAACCATTCTTTGCCTCTAGAATGTTTGTTGAGAAAACCATGGCATATGGTTGGAACTGAAGATGAAATTAAATTTTAAGACCAAGATTTCTCTCTCCTTGTTGTATGATGTGGTGTAAGATTGTTTTGTAGAAACATTGGATTTTTCAACATGGCGATATATATTTTTTTCATACTAGGAGATAACCAGAGACATGTCCAATAAGTTAGTAGGAAGCGGTTCCATGTAGTCCTTTTCAATTTTAAGATTTTGATGCTTAACGGAAAATTAAATTCATTTATTGTATTTATTATAATTTGTTTAGCCAGGAGACTAAGTTTCATCCAAATCAAATATGTACATGGGCTGTATTTTTTGAAAAAAAATATATTCATGTTTACATTATGAAAAAATGTTTAAATTCATTTGTATATGTATTATAATGTAATAATACTTTATAGAATTATTTATTAACATAATAATTATACTTTAGATAATTTAGATGTTGAAAATGCAACTTTAAAATTGATATTTAGTATTAAACTATTTTATTATGTTGATTTTACACTTTTTTAGTGGGTCTCATCTATAGTGATATTAGAAAAATGAAAGTGTATACATGATAATATAGATGACGCTAAATGCAATAGTTGGAGTGGAATTTTATCAAACATTAAAATTTTAAAAATGGAAGGGGTTTACATAGAAGAGGAGTTTACAGAAGCAAAACCAAATTGGTATTGTGTATGTGTACTAATTTAATTGGATGTCAATAAGGTTTTATTCGTCTGAACTTAGTGCAAAGATCCTGCACTTCATCAATTGCACAGGTCTAGGTTGATTTTTGTATAGATTTAAATATTCTATCAACTATGTAAGTATATATAATATTTATTGCTGAGTTTCTCTTGACTAACAAGGATAATTTTTCTGCATGGAAAATGAAGGAGCCATTATAGCCCTGTACTGGGCGTGAATAATACTAATTGTTGCTTCTTATAGAAAAGAATAGAAAATGATGTCTGATTCCTGAATGCGTCTCATGCTGCTGTGTGGCCATGCTGCTTCGATATTGCGGATGGATGTCTTAGAAGTTGGCTTGGTCAAAGACATCACAAATGTTTCTTGGACATCATGTTGTGCAGATATTAGAGTTTTATTGTGAATGATGTTATAGATCTCTTTTTAAAGAGCAGGTGCCAGTTGGTGGGTGGGCTGAAGGCCTTGGTGAGTGAAGGTGATAAAAAAGGACCTTGGCCCTGCCATCTCGCTGACTGTGGAGCTTTACATGGGGAATAAATTGCAGAACTGCATCCATGAAACAAAGATTGAATATATGATAGATGGTTCACCCTGTCAGTATGTTTTACAACTGTCCTTCTTGAGAGATAAATCTCTGGCAGGCTTAGCGCACCCTAATTCATCTGTAAAAGGTAGAGAATTTAGAAAAAGGAAAAATACATTTCTTGCTGGAACCTCAATACAGATGATGAGAAATATAACATATAGAAAATTTTTGCATCAAGTCTCAATTTTTTTATGAAGTAACCGACTGTATGGGGATAGTATCATACAACTTCCTAGAAGCTTTTTGTTTGCATATTTCTTGTAACACATGCTAGTTTTTCATACAGCACAGGTTATACTTGTCCTAATTAATAAGCTGTTTGGGGGTTAGCTTATCCATTCAAGACTATTTCCTTCTCAGAAGGGGAACATGTTTAACATTGTGGAATAAAAACCAATTCGCATTTACAATCGGAGTTTGCCAACATCGTTGAGTTTTTAAATGCATTTTATGTTGATTTCTCTGCCAACCTGGCATGACAGGAATGTCTAATATGTAAATCATGTGCACTCTCACCTAATGACATGGCCTGTGAATTAGTTTTGGTGCCTATGGCCTAGTGGCTAGGTGTTTGGTGATTTTGACTGTGGACGAAGTTGGGCTTAAATGCATTGTAACTTTTAGCATAAAAGTTTGCAGGTCTACCTCAAATGATTTAGAGTTAACAGATATCACTTCTAATCAGTTGGTGCAATTTTTTTCCCCGTAAATGTGAGGCTTGACCAATGGATCCAGGGGCTTGTATTTTTGACTGGTTCACATTCAATGTGTTAATGTGTGCCCTATGTTATCCTGCTTAAAACAAGAGGGAAGGCAGTTGAACCAGTGGCAGATTTAGGACCTTTAGTGAGAGGTTCATTTTATTATTTGGGGTGGGGGCAACTCCACATGTATCTGCCTTTAGGTTTAAACACGTTTCCTGAACAGCAGACTTAATGCCCTGCCTCACTGCCAGAAATATACTTCAAAATCTTACTCCAGGCTGTTTTCCAGGCTACTGCCTCGAACCCTGTATCCAGTTTACATCTTGAAGGTGGCACTTTCTGATTCTTCCTTTATAAATTTATTGCTTTTTGTCTTGAACTCTTTATGTTCTGTCAAGCTATGCTAGTGATGCTGAGTTTTATAGTGTATCAGTTAAGATAGTATTATAGAAGTTAACCTGTATTTTCTTGATGATGAGAATTATTTAAGAAAAGTAATTATGGGAAGTTAACCTGCCTTCTCTAAATGACGAGTATTATATATTAAAGGAAATTATTTATCGGAAGTTAACCCGCATGTTCTTGATGCAGTTCCTTCTGTGACTGATGCAACTTGGCAATCACTTGTTACTGAATCTAGTGTCCCTGTGCTTGTTGAGTTCTGGGCTCCATGGTGTGGTCCCTGTCGTATGATCCACCCTGTAATAGATGAGCTATCAAGGGATTATGCTGGGAGGTTGAAATGCTTCAAGGTCAACACCGACGAGTGCCCAGCAATTGCAACCGAATATGGAATTCGTAGCATCCCAACTGTTATCGTCTTCAAAAACGGTGAGAAGAAAGATGCTATCATAGGCGCAGTCCCCAAAAGCACGCTAACTGCATGCATAGACAAATTCTTGTAGAGGTATGCATCTTTCAAGCACTGCATTGTTGATAGTAGTGTTCAGTCTCTTCAAGGATATTGTTGTGAGTTTAGACTACTAGCTCTGCCTCCATGGTCCTTTCTATAAGCTTGATGTATATATAGATAGGGAGGCTGCAATATCAATCTATGTCTATTACTTTCTAGACCCACTGGCTATTAAGATGCTGTTCCATGGTAGATGATCCTTGCAATTTCCCGTCCTCTTTCCTGCATACTCTGCGTTAGAGTGGACACCAAATGTTTAAATTTCTTATGGTGAGGCCTAACTAGGTTTTCGGTTGAAATTATTCTTAATTTTTTGCAAAATAAACTGAGCGGGGTGGTTATAATGGTTTGATTAAAAACTATATGATTTTGAAAAAATGAAGAGCTTTCATGGTGCAGTCTAGGTCATGGAATCATTTCTCTGTTAGAATTCCCAGATGGTTCATACCTGGAGAATTAACTGCGGATCCATTCCTTTTCAATGCGACCCTTGGGGCGTTATCTTGCTATATCAGCAGGAGTATTCCCGGAGTAGGAAACGTGGCTAGCCATCTATACCAAAGACAACCGCGGCTGTATCCGCAGAAATCCAGTTTTGGTACCTGACAGGCCCAAATGGTGTGGCGCCACTGGAGATGAGGCCTGCAGTAAGCAGGGATGCAATTCTGAGTGTGATGGAGCCTAAGCCTGCCCGAGGAACGTGAAAGTTTTTTTTATTTGAGCTTTGCATTTTTTGGAATCAAGTCCGAAGAACCCTTGCTCAATTTGTTCCAATTTGAAACTTAACCTGAACTTGATTTTTCATAAATGGGGTTGGGTTTAGGTTATATACTTAGGTTTAAGTTTGAGTTTGGATTTAGGGAAATCCGAGTTCTATCAGTTGCTGGTCACACGCAGATGAACTTCAGCCATGAGATAGGCTAGCCGCGAAGCATAAAAAAGAAGAAACTTAAATATTAAAATTTTTCAGAAAAAAGAAAAATAAAAGTTTGAATATGGAAAACTATTCAGGAGTTTTCACTTTTCATGCAGCTCAGTGATTCATTTCTTCAAGTCTTCTGCTTCGGCGAGTGCGGTACATTTGTGACTCCGGTTTTGGATCATGTCAAGGTTAGGCGTATTCATGTTTAAGTACAGTTTATGTTCTAAATCCCAAGTCCTTTAGGTGGTGCAGATAAAATAATGGTGATAAACAGACGTTGATGGTCTTCTACTGAAGTTAACATGGACCATTTCTAAGTGATAAGAAAGCTAATTTCTTGCATCGCAAACTTGCATTATTGTGGTGTGGGTTGGTTTACTAGTGGGTCCCAGTTTCGTGAACTCTCTATGAAAAATTTTATGTGAGCCTCTTGAGTTGGGGCCGTGGGGCTTCTACCCATTTTGATGTTGAAATGAAAATCCAAACGGTTGCACTGTTTAATCTAATTTGTTTTCTCTCTCATGTTACTAAACAAATTTTAAATGAATCTTCGGTTAAGCCACGCCGGAATTTAGATGTTGAACTAACAGTTTTGAAATTAGTATGTAAATTAAATGACTTTATTATGTTGATTTTACACTCATATTCGGTGGGGGCTATGCACCTATGATTTGTATACAACTTGAGAAACCCGACTCAACAAGAGAAGAATACTTCTTCTTGGACGTATTATTCGTTTTTTTTAATCATTCCAACTTTTTTTGAAATTTTTTCTATGGTTGAAAATGGCTAAAATATTCATGTTTAAAAATCTTAAGAAAAAATATGCACGTATTCAAAAATTGTAAAATTTAATTTATATATTAAATACATTTATTTTAACAAGTTTATGAGAAAAAAGTGAAAAAAAAAATTAGTAAGTTTTTTGAGGTATGCTAAGTAAATCGTTACTTAGCTTGGGTTAATGGAATCGTTTTTCATTCTTAGAACTTCAATATGCGTTTATTATAGTTTGGCGATGCAACCTTAAGTTACGATAATCCACACCTTTGGAATAGGCTTCATTATAATCTATGGGCTGTGATTCCTTATGTTGGCCTGGTGGCCCATGATATAATATGTCTCAAACTTCTTGTCGTTTAATTAAATATTCTGATTATTTAATATAAAATTTGAGAAAAATAAATTCCATCCATGCGGATGGAGCTGCTCCATGGATATTTTTATCATTGACGTCGTCTTTAGATCATCCGAATCTACATTGTATCTCATAGCTCCAACAAATACTAAGTACCCTATTCTTCCTCTTTAATTTATAACAACGTGTTCAATGGACAATTGTTTTTTATTGTTTTCTTAATATGCGGTCCCTTGTTTGATATGAATGTTTTTATACTCAAAAAAATGACGTTTGCATTCGTTTTCAACGGATTATATTAATTGTTAAGGCAAGATTAAACTTTCTTTCTTTTTTTAATTGTTAAAGCAAGAGTAAACTTTCTTCTTCTTCTTCTTTTTTCTTTTTCCTTTCCTTTTTTAAGTAGACTTTCGAGCGGTTCATTTGGCGCTTGTGAATTCCATGGCTGCTTGATGGTTATAAAAGCAGTCTCTACAAGTGCCGCTTTCCTCCCTATTTAGGCTTAAACCTAACTTTTACCCACGTTTTTTTTTTAAAAATTTTTTATTTGGCGACAAGACGATTTTTTTTAATATAAGATTTTAGCAAGTATCCATAAGTTTGTTGATATTGTAAATATACTCACAAAGTTTGCATGAAATTGTAAGCGTGTCTCTTCTCTCTTTAAGTTAAGTTATACACATGTAATTTTTAAAATATTATAGATATATTTGCTATTTTATTATTTTATATATTTTTACATATATTATTATTTTAGATTTTTTGCAAATATGCTTATGACATTTGCAAAATTGTAAGTGTATCCGTAATTTAAAGGGTATTTTCGTCATTTTATTAAAAAATTTAATGGCATCCTAATAGAAGTGTCACACTTGCAATTTCATACAAACGTCGTTGTAGGCATATTTGCAATATTGGCAAATTTAAGAATACAAATGCAATATTGGTCAAATGTTGTAGGTACATTTGCAAAAAGTTCATTTAAATATTTAAGAACAGAAAACCCGTTTGGTTCATTTGTAGTCAACCTAAAAATTATTTTTTAATTTTTTTATGTATATGTGTGTCCTACTTTGCATGTAAAACGTTGCATTTTTTAATTTTTGAAAATAATAAAAATGAACTTAGATGCATGAATACTGTTTTCCTTCGGTGATATTGACTGTTTGTACTGCACGCATGCTGCATAGGATAACAAATATTTAAGAGCACGTATCTTATATACCTGTGCAAAAATTTATTTTTTAATTTTTTGAAATTTTTTTATAAAATTGTTAGTATAAATATATTAAGTTTTACAATTTTCGTAGGCTTATAGATTTTTTTTTTTTTTGAAAATTTTGATTATTTTAGACAATTTCGAATGACTAAAACAATACTATTTTCCAAAGAAATAAAAAAGATTTAAAAAATATATGTAAGTCTTTAAAAGTGGTAAAAATTGGTTTATAAACTAAAAATACTAAGAGTAATAGTTTTATAACAAATTTTAAAAAATTTTAAAATAAATTTTTTGCACTCGGGTACACTCTACCAAAGCTATGTGCAGCACTTAATCATAAACTAATA
The DNA here is from genome assembly GCA_030490835.1 of Annona cherimola. Lineage (NCBI taxonomy): Eukaryota > Viridiplantae > Streptophyta > Magnoliopsida > Magnoliales > Annonaceae > Annona > Annona cherimola. Next base: position 1,463,919 of record CM059972.1, read on the forward strand.
TTAATATTTGACAATATCTTTTTTCCTTTTCTTTTATATTCTTTTATCTTTATCTTTTAACATCTTATAATTTGATATTATTGGTAAGAGGCATGATCCTGTTAGTGTTTTATTTAGTTCATGCTAATAAACTTATTTGTTATTTATTTTTTTACTTTTTCTTCTGTAAACTCATTAATTTAGATTTTTTAATGTGTAAATCAAGTATTACTATTTTTGAATATATGTATATATTTTTTATTTTTAAAAATATGATTATTTTATCCATGTTTAATAATTAAAAATTAATAAAATAATTTTTGTGTTTAATTTTTTTTTAAAATATACACATATTTTCAACAATGGTAAAAACTTAATTATATATATATATATATTAAGTTCATATAAATTAAAAATTTTATGGAAAAAAATTGAAATAGAATTTTTAGATAGACTAAATAAGCTATTACTCAATGTTGTCAAAATCGAACTAGTTATTGAATCGGTAAAAAAACTGGTCTAGTTCAAACCAGTTTGATCGGCTAAGTAAACCAGTTTGAACCGATAACGTCAACATGATATAATTATGATGTTATAAATGTTTATTTTTTAATTAATTATATATTATTGATAAAATACTAAAATTATATACTTATAAATCCTAAATATATATATATATATTAGATTTTAAGCATCACAATAAAACATGTAGGAAAACATTAACAGAAAACTTTCAAAAATTTCTGAGCATGAATATTAAAAAAAATTAACTCTATTAACTGATTTAAAATGTGTAACAAGCCTTGAATATCGATGCTTGATTTCCAAATTCTTCATATTTATCTTAGTGCTTTTATGAACTGCACTTCTATAAACATATCTAACATAATAAGAAATAAAATAAATCAGTAATTATTAAAGGATTGAACAATTAAATAATTTATAATAATATAAGAATAAGAACAACTCACAACAAAAAATAAAAATGTAAAAGTCTACAAACACATCATTCTTATTAAATATGTGTTTGGTTGAGGGTAAAACTTTTGATAAAAAGTTTTTGGGGGTAAAAGTTGTCCAATTGATAGAAAATGATGTGATATAATAAGAGTAATATGAGAAGTAAAGAGAATAAAGTTAAAATAGATAAGTTAATTGTATGGATATTTTTGTAGAAATGATTGAAAAGTAGGATAATTTGTATAGGAAAATGTGAAAAAATAATTAAAAAATAGCGTAATCATGAAGAGTGAAAAGTTTTTGATTGAAAAGTTTTGATTGACATTATGGTTAAATAATTTTTTTTAAAAGTCTAATACAAATTGTATGACAATTGAAAAGCTCAAAGCTACCCTTTAAATTGTAAAACACCCAATTTAAGAAATTAAATAATTTTTTAAACCATCCGTAAAACACCCAATTTGCAGAGGCATTAAGAATGCCGGTTGATGTTGTGCAAACTTGAAAATGATCAATTCACCAATTTACAGACCGATTTCCCCACTGCATGTATTTCAGAAATTTTAGAAAGTTGACTGTGCTACTTTGCCTTATTGTTCTCGTGAACAGTTAGATTCACGTTTTAGCTAATTCGACATTCAACTGTGAAATCATATGCATAATTGCATATAAATATCATCTTAAAATTTAAATACATAGCAGAGAAACAGGCTCAAGCCTCAAAGTCATCCCCAAACCGTTGAAAAAGGGAAAAGACAAATAGGAAATGAAAGAAAAAGCAGGAAGCTGAGATAGATGGTACCGAACCAGCTGTGGAGTGAAGCTGCTGCCGCGGTGCCACACCGCCACTGCGAGGACCGGTGAAAATAACATCGGAGGAGGAGGCGGCGGCGGTATTTTTTGGAGGAGATTGACCGACCAGGTGGCTGGAATTTTTGGGCGTGAGTGCGTAAATGAAAAATGGGGAAGGAAGGAAGGGTGGACCATTCAACTATTTGATTATTTTGATTTTATACTTTTATAAACATGATTCATATATAGTGAAATTTAAAAAATACACGGATTTTCAAGATACTATACACGAGGCTAAATACGATGAACAGACTGAATTTTTTATCAATTATTAAAATTTTAAAAATGAGATTACGTAGAAAAAGGAATTTCGGAGAAGGGGGACCGTTACTTATCTGATCATGCCTACGTGGGTATTATGTTATTTTTTCTGACCTTAACTCGTGGAAACTCGAGTGACGTGGCATTCCCTTGTTTAGCACCGGCATACAAGAGCCAAGGGTCCTCTCTATCGACAAGAGGTGATTTCGTGTAAGGTCAGCAACTTCACTCGGTGGATTTCATGTTCTTGGACCACCGTCTTCTGCACTTGCCCTTCTAAACTTGGCTCAAAAATAAATATTCGCGCTTCATCAATATAATAATAGTAATAATAATATTCGCACGCTCTCTGCACGCGGCTTTCCTTTGGCAATGCATGGACGTGCTCCATCAATTCTATTTTCTCTTCCTGTCGTTGTCCTTTTCGAAATTTTTTTTTTTTTAAAAAAAATCTTCTCCGTGTGTCTATATATATATATATATATATAATTTTCTATGATTTTCATTTTACGATTAACTTTATTTTCATTTTTTCCTATATTAATTACTGGTATAAAAGTGGGTACGAAAGAAATTCGGAAATTACACGTCGAGACGTGCACAAATGTGCGGTTAAGTGATACTTATATGTCCTCAATAATTTTGATATTATCTTAATTTTTTATTGAAAGAACAATTAATTTTGTTTTTATTTACTTGACGTCCGACACAGTTTTCTCCCTTTTTTTGACATTCTTTTTTCCACACATTCCGCAACATACGTACCTTAGTCAGCAATCGTGGAATGTTTAGAAACACGGCAAGCTTTCCAGGCACGACTTGAAATTTTCTACTTCATTCCTCAGCCGTCCAATTAAAATGCTCTCTCCTTTCAAATGAGCTTCCACAAACAAATGCTTATAATGTTGATGTCATTGCCTTGCGTCAAGAATTGAGATTCTGGAAGTGGACAGCGGCCTAATTTTCCTTGCCAAACGGTTGATTTTTTTTTTATTGTATATTATTTATAATCATTTCAACTGGTACAACAATTAAACTTTGCCGCATTTTTATAACTTTTTTACTAATATCTAACCAATAATCCAATTTTCTAATAATATTTTTCTAAATCTCACCGGTGGACACTCCCACGGAAACTCGGGGAGAATAGATGCCACTACAAACTCCACATGCCAGGAAGTGGACGCCGAGCGTGGAAGCTGAGTCACCCCCATTGAGGGGCTATGACCATTAAGGAAACCTGGTCAAACGGTTGATTTTAGACGTTTGGGGTTGGGAACTTCTAAACAAATTGAAAAGGTATGAAAAATCTTTTGAAGTGATATAATATTTTCACTACCTATATTTTTCAATCATTCTTTCGTATCTTTAGTATAGTTTGTTAAAAAATTTTAAATAGATAAAGTAATAATGTAATATTATAGAAGTAATAAATCGAAGCAAAGGGAATGAAAAGTAGGAGAAAAAGAAAATTTTTCTTTGCACCTTTCCCAAACAAAGTCTTTTTGTTTTCGCTTTATTTCGTTTACTCCTATTAAATAATTACTTCTCTAACATGACATCATCTTCTTATTTTTTAAAAAATTTTCCTTAAACTTTATCCTTTATTATTATTTTTTTCAATTGCCAACCCATATGGAATGAAGGTTGTGTCACATAAGACATCCCACCAAATCCTTAGCAAAGATTGCAAATGGATTTGTTCTCCCATCTGTATCATCTTCAGCAGCTGCCTCTTGCCTCTCCATTGAAGGGATGGTTGACACTTAACACTTAAAAATCCATGTACACCAACAAGATATTTTTCTTTTGACTTATTTATTTGAATGATTATTTTTGTTTATTTTTCCTAAATACTTAGGGTGTGTTTGGTTACACACAAAACATGTCAATGAAAATTTTTCAATCAAAAACTTTTCACTCCCCACAACTACCTTATTTTATAATTATTTTTTCACATTTTCCTATATAAACAACTCTACTTTTCAATCATTTCCACACAAATACCCATACAACTACCCTATCTATTTTAACTTTATTCTCTTTACACCTCATTATTACCCCTATCATATCACATCATTTTCTATCAAATTGACAACTTCTACTCTGAAAAGTTTTCATCAAAAGTTTTACCTCCGACCAAACGCACCCTTAATGCTTAACTTTATTGATGTAAATTTCCCTGTTTCTCTTCTATTCTGTTTTTTTTAGTTGTTTTGAAATATGAGAAATCTACAAATAGCTAGTAGAATTAAGCTTCATTCTAAAAAATAAAAAGAGAGGAAGTATTTAGATCAATGGTGTGTTTGGTTGGGGGTAAAACTTTTGATGAAAAGTTTTTGAGATAGAAGTTGTTACATTGACAGAAAATAATGTGATATAATAGGAGTAATGATGAGAAGTAAAGAGAATAAAGTTAAAATAGATAGGTTAGTTGTATAGATAGTTGTGTAAAAATGATTGAAAAGTAGGGTAGTTTGTATAGGAAAATGTGAAAAAATAATTAAAAAATATAGTAATTATGGAGAGTGAAAAGTTTTAGATTAAAAAGTTTTAGTTGACATGTTTATATCTCAACCAAACACACCCAAAATGACTTGTGTTGTTGGCAACTTGGCATGATTTGAGTCCGCGCATTGATGGGGGCCGGCGACCCTCCGTCCACTGGGGCTAGATAGATACATGTACAAGTAGCCTCACGTGCGAATAACGAGGTTGACTGGGCATCGGATTCGGCGGGCAGTGATCTTCGTCTACACCTCACGAAACACAAAACACAAGTCCTCCCTCTCTTCACAAGCTTCTTCTTCGATATAAGCTGCGCGGCATCCCCACCGCGCCCGATTTCCTCGATTCAAGCTACCACCTCGCTCGTCTCGATCGGTCAGTCTCTCTCTCTCTCTCTCTCTCTCTCTCTCTGTGGGTGTGGGAATTCACAGACACTTAAAAGAAGCACAGCCGAGCTATGCGGACGCCTGCTACGCTTGTAATCAGCAGGTCGGGCGCGAGTTAAATCCCGGCCGTTTGCATTTTTGGCTTTCTAGACTTCCAAACGCTTTTGATAAAACATCTGGCTCCGACGAGCGGAAAAGATTTCTTCCTGGCGAGATGTGCAGTCACGCTCGCCGGCTTGCCTCGCTTCCGCGTGCGCAGGCGTCCGCATGGCGATAATGGTAAATTTCCACGCGGCTGTGGTCCAATGAGTACCTTTGGCCCCACGCATTGCCTTGTGGTTCAACGGTCCAGATCTCCTTGGTTCTTGGACCGTTTCTGGATGATCTGAACCATCCGAAGATGGTCGGTTGTTTGTCGTTAAAAAAAGAATAATAATAATAAATTTCCCAGTACTTCATACACCTTTGTTTCCTAGCTACTTCATTATCGTATTTTTCTATTACTGACTCTATATTTTAATTATTTTTTTTCTCTATTAGCTTATTGTTTTATCTTTATTCATTTTGCTCGAATCATTGCTTCTGTAATATTACAACACTTCCTTTCAAAACTTTCACCAAAGCGCCCACCCTTCTTCATAAACTCAGACGCCGGGTTAATAAGTTATACTTCGTTCTCAGCCTGACGATTTGTAGGCTTCTCTAGATTCAGAGAAGTCCGGATTTCAGCTTCTTTGTCATGGGTTTCTAATTTCTTGGAGACTTTTAACGACTTGGATTACAGGACGATAGGATACGGATGTGAGATGAAAAAATATTATTGCTTTGGGAATGTGAAACTTCGCATGAGAATTGGGAAATTTATACAGAAAAAATTGAAAAAGAGAGTTGTTATTTTTTTTTGGATGCCTACCCATTACATCTTAAGCTAATCTATGTATATATTTTCTGATTTTCTACTCAAATGGTAAATCTAACAGTATAACTAACAATAAGAAGTTCTTGCAACTGTGTTAATTGTATGCTAGTAGTTAACTAAAGTTTTGATGACAAGAAGTGGTCATAAGTAGGGGTGTTAATGGTTATAGTTAATCCGTTAACCCGCTCGTTCAACCTATCTATAAGTGAGTTTGGATTGAGATTTTTGAATAAATGAATTATGATTTGCTAACCCGTTTAACCATTTAATTAAATAAACAAATTAAGGTTTAGATTTTATAACTCATCAACTTGTTTAGTAATCCGTTTAACTAATTTAATCCCTTTAACCCCTTCAACCCATTAAAGTTATAAATAAAAATGTAAATCCTTTAGTTATTTTCCCTGCTGAGTATTTCTCTCGCTATCTAATTTTTATTTTTTAATTGTTGTCTAAATTCTATTTTTCCATTATAGTGTTATTTTCTATTCCCTCTGCGCCGGACCCGCCTACTCATTTATTAACTGGATTGTAAATGAGTTAGGATTGAAAATTTTTAAATAAATTAATAAACGAATTAGGGTTGCGATACTTTTAATGAGTTAAGATTATGATTAGGCTCCAACCCGATCCGTTAACACCCCCTAGTCATAAGTCATAAAAAGAAGAATAAGACTAGATAATAAAAACGGGTCATGACATATGAAAAGAAAAGTAAGATTAGAATAAGTTATTACTCATGAACATTAAGAATGTACTTGACATTCTATAAAACTTATATTTAAAATTTTTTCGTCTATATAATTACTCTATTTTCTGATCATTTCGTTACATTTTCCTATTTAATTACTTTACTCTTTAATTATTTTTCACAACTACTCATATAACTATCTTATTTATTTTAATTTTATTTTCTTATTTGTCATCATTACCTATATTATATTACAACACTTTTCTTATTTTAAATTTTCATTCAAAAGTTTTATTAAATATCAAACACATCCTAAAGATTTCGTGATCATCTTAATCTTTTTATTAACAATCAATCTTGTTTTTATTTACTTGGACGTCCAACTCGGTTTTCTCCCTTTTTTCAGTTTCGTTTTCTTTTCCACCTTCTGGAACGTACATACCTTAACCAGCAATCGTGGAATGTTCAGAGGAACACGGCAAGATTTTCAAGCACAGCCTGAAATTTTCTATTTCATTCCTCAGCCACTAAAGTAAATTGCCATGTCTTGTCAAATGAGCTTAAGAAAATTCTCACTGCTTACGTACTGGGTGAGAAGTTTTCCACTTTCAAGTAATCTCAATTGTGCAAGTAATTTGATATATATATAAAAAAAAATGTGCAAGTAATTTGATTTCAAAAAATAAATAAATAAAATTGTGCAAGTAATTTGGACATCCTTGCCTTGGGCATGCGACGAGAACTGAGATTCTCGAAGTATCTCAGTAGACAGCGGTCTAATCGACATTTTCATGGAAGGGTGGCTGTTACTAATTTCTATGAATATCTGTACATTAGATAAGACGCCCGATGAAATCCTTTTGAATTCTATTCCGATACTTGCATGAAACTCCTGTTCAGTGGAAGTCTTTCTATTTTTAATATTTAGATGGTCGATAAAAATTCACTTCACTTCCTTATATTTATCATTATTTATATTACTATGGAAACTATTTCATTTGTCTACTAACATTGTATATGAATTTTATTTATAAACATGTAAAATCAATGTAATAAAATGATTTTATACTAAATATCAATTTTTAAGTAACATTTTTAACATTTAAACAATCTAAAATATACTACTGTGTAGATAAGTAATTTTATAAAGTATTACTACATTGTAATACATATGTGAACGGATCTAAATATTTTTTTAAATTTACACATATATGTATTTATTTTTGAGCAAATGTGACTATCCACATATTGGATTATATAAAACTTTATCTCTTAACTAAATAAATGATATTGAGTGAGTGTTTAGTTGGGTATAAAACTTTTCAACAAAAATTTTTTATTCAAAAATTTTTCACTCTCTATAATTATCTTATTTTTAATTATTTTTTCATATTTTTCTATACAAATTACCCTACTTTTAATCATTTTTACACAACTATGTATACAACTAACCTATTTATTTTAATTTTATTCTCTTTACATTTTATCTACCCCTATAATATCACATTATTTTCTATCAATTTAACAACTTCTACACAAAGAATTTTTATTACTTACCAAACACACTCTAAATATAATGAATGCATACAAATTCACTTCTATAAAATCTAATTTGGTAGAAGCATTATGCCTCTTTCCTAGCAAAGATTGCAGTTGGATTTGTTCTTTAGTATTTATGTCATCTTAACGAGCGGGTTTTGCTTTTCCAGTTAAAGCGATGGTTAACGCTTAATGCCCAAAAGCTAATAGTAGAAAAATCGTAAGAATTGAAAGGAGATATTTATCTATTTTAATAATATTTTATTTATTTTATAATCTCGTGAGAATTAAAGGAGATATTAATTTCACCATTGAAAATGACTAAAAAATATATACATATCTACAAATGGTAAAATTTATTCATAGATTAAATATAATTAGACTAACAATTTTATAAAAATTTCAAAAAAAAAAATTTTTTTTTTGATTAGGCTAAGATGTGATTTTTTTTCCCGGCTAACAGGATCAATGCTTTTTTGAAAAAAATATCTAATGCTTTATTTTCAATTTCGAAATCTACACATCGCTGATAGAATGTTCATTCTAGGGGGAAAAAACGGTATTTACATCAAATGACGTGTGTGATTTGGAGTCCCCGTATAGATGCGGGCCGGCCGGCCGGGGTCCCCTCCATCCACTGGCCTAGATAGGCACATGTATGAGTAGTCGCACGTGAGAATAATGAGGTTGACTGGATGAGATCGTATCCGTGGGCGCTGTCTTCTATCTTAAATCTTCATCTACAACTACACCCAGTATCCAATTTCCATCCAACCCAACAACCTCGAGTTCCCGTTGCAACCGAGAGAGAAAAGCACAAATCCCCCCTCTCTCTTAAAGAGCTTCTTCCTCCATTCAAGCTACGCGGCATCCACCTCTCCTGTCTTGATCGGTCAGTCTCTCTCTCTCTCTCTCTCTCTCTGGGAATTTACGGGCGCAAAACAAGCACAGCCGAGCTATGCGGACGCCTGCTACGCGGGTGGTCGGCAACCGGCGCTCGAAATCCTGGCCGTCGATTTGCCTTTCGGTTTTCTCAGATTCCACCTGTGGAGCCAGTGAATGCTTTTGATGCAGCATCCGGCTCCGACTAGCGAACAGGATTTCTGCCCGGCGAGCTGTGCAGATGCGCTCGCGGCTTGCCTCGCTTCATATGCAGGCGTCCGGATGGGCATAATGGTAATTCCACTATCGTTGGCGGCTGTGACCCAATGACTTTGGTGGGCTCACGCCTTGCTTTGTGCCTCAGTGGTCAGGATCTTCCCCGTTCTTGCGACGTTTCTGGTCGATTCCTGCCATCTGAAAATGGTCGGTGGTTGTTGTTGAATTATAGACATCATTAGGTAAGAGTTTAAAATGTTTCAAAATAGCTTTCTCGCTACCCTATGTACTTTTGAATCTTAATACCTTATTACCGTTTTTTTTATTACTCATTCAATATTTTATTTTTTAACTTATTTCTTTTCTCCTTGTTCTCTTTACTATAACCATTATCTTCATATTATATCACTTTTTTCATTTTTTCAAAGAAATTTGGCATCAAAACTTTCACTACTTTTTGTTCTCCCTCCTACCAAAGCGCGACCCTTAAAATCTTAATAAACTCGGACGCCTGTTTAATAAATTATACATGGTTCTCACCCTCACAATCACATGAAGACTTTTCTAGATTCGGAGAAGTCTGGATTTCGACTTCTGTGCTATCAGTTTCTAATTCCTTTATTTATTTGCCCTTGTCAGGTAAATTTCAAAATTGGGAATTGCTGGAATTTTCTTAATTAGCTTTCAAATTGTTAAATGGGGCTTAATTTTCTGCTTCTAGAAGAAGTTTTCGATGTTAATATAACCTAGCCAACTAACGTGTTGAATTTTGGCACCACTTGTGCTCCATGGTACGTGCAGTGGCCGCCTTTGGCGGGCACGGTTTCAATCTCTCATGGTTCTTGTGTAATTATTTACAGTTTCTTCCCTGAACATGGTTTTTTCACAAAATTTTCACCTGTGGTGTGGCATTTATAGACCCTTCATAGTGTAAGGGTGGTGAAGATGGTTGATCATAATATTAGTTTGTTGTCATAGTGTATAGAATAGCAATCAGAATTTTTCTTTTAAAATTTTGATGATAAGAAATGATCATGACACGTGAAAAGAATAATAGAATTAGAATAAGTTTTTAAACACGAAATATATATATGTTTAATTATTCTGATTATGAATTTTCTTGTTGGAATGGACATGAACTTCAGTTTTTACACCCAGGTCTCGGGGTAAATTTGTTTAGGCAATTAACAATTGATGATTGTTAGAATGGAAATAAAGTAAATAAAAATAAAACGAAAAGAAATGAATGGTGATAGAAATTACATAATAATACAACGAATTAATAAGATAGTCGTGAAAAATAAAAATTACACGACAAATTAAGCCTTGGAAAAAATAAAGTAAGAATTTTCCCTTGCTTAGAATGCCCCTTTAGCAGTGAGGATGCACTACAATAACAACAACAAACACACGCCAGATCCAACTAAAACCATTTCTTCCCTATCCTTTTCCCTTCATAAGCAAGTTGTTGGGTGAGGGTCCCACCAGGTATTATTCAATTGCCTGATTACAAATTAAACATGATGGAGATGGGATATTTTCTAGTCATTCTCTAATGACAAGATGGGATTGAGGTAGGGCCGGGTATTTGTTTTGGCACATGCCATTCCATGATATCCGTATACAGCATCGGTGGGGCCATTTCATCATGTTGATAGGTGAAGATTGGCATGAAATTCATGGGCATTAATCACATAAGTAGCCCTTTTTGTTCTTTCGATAGGATAAAGATGAATTTTTTTTTTATTAAAATTCATTTTTATATTCAACACAATTTCTCATTTTTTAATAAATAACAACTTTACTTTTCTCATTTACGCTACTACTTTTCTCATGTCTAGTATAATTTTACATTTTTCAAATACTTTCCCGTACACAAAAATGGCTGCAAATCCAAATCTCATCTGATTTTGTACAATTGTCTGATCCTAGACAAACCCTTTGAAGAGAGAACAAATTTTTTAGAAAAGGGGGATGATATTGATCAGATGAGAAGCAGGTCCCATGTGGATGTCATATCCTTGTCTTCTGGATTTGAGAGCATTAGACAACAAAAAAATTTCGAGGTGTCTGAGGAAAATAAGTCGATCTTATCTTATTCATCGTGACAACAGAAGCGAATCGACCAACTAAAGGCTTGGCAAGTGGACGCAGAATCTTTAGCTTTCTGTTTCCATCTCTCTCTTTCTTGGGTGAGACTTGAGAGAGATGCCACTTGCGACGGCAAGGCATCGAAAATGCCCCGGCTCCTCTGCTGCCAGACGTGTAAGCTTAACGCTTTTAGCGGTTAGCGCCACGCCACGCCACGCCACAAAACGTGACGTCTTCGGTGCCTTCTGTTTTATTCTCCTCCCGAACAAAAAAATTACCCATTATCATCATCATCATCATCGTCATAGGTGAGATATGTTTGTATGCGTACATCTCTCTATATATATTCATTTTCTTTACATGAAAATTTCCAATCATTTGATTTTTTTAGCATCTTAATTAAAGTTTGTAGTGAAGACGCCTGATCTTGTGCTCCCAGTCGCAAATGAGGTGCGACCCGCCAAAAACATATTTTTTAAATTTTTTCGAAATTTTTTTATACAACTGATGATATAAATTTATTTAATTTATAAATCAAGTTTTATCATTTTTAAAAACATTTATATATTTATTTTGTATTTTTCATTTTAAATAATTTAAAATGACTAACATACCTATGTGTTTAAATAAAAAATAAATATATTTTTTCAAAAACGATAATTTTGTTTTATAAATTTAATAGTTGTATAAAAAAATTTCAAAAAAAATTTAAAAATATGTTTAGGCTTCTATATTCAATAATATCATCAATGATTTGAATCAAATGAAATACCGCTTTTCATAATGTCAATGGAATAAGAATGATTTTATTTAGAGTGAATAAATAAAAATTTAAAAAGGTTTCTCTTTTTAAAAGTACTAGTCATGAGCTGAAAATTTTATGGATAAATAGGTAAAACAGAATATTCAGTCATAGCTGTTTGTGTTTCTGGGATTTTAAGTTGCTTTTAGTCAGAGGATCAAACAGATCTTGACTTGTTTCACTAATTTTCTCTGCTCCACAGACTGTCCATGGACATAAATGAAGATAACCATGAAGCAGCAGCAGTGTCAGTAGGTGAATGTGGAATCCGTCGCGAGCCATCCAAGAAGTGGTGGAGTCCAGCTAATACCACTGATGGCTGCTTTGATTGCAACATATGCCTTGATTCTGCTCATGATCCTGTGGTCACGCTGTGTGGACATCTCTACTGCTGGCCATGCATCTACAAGTGGCTCCATCGCAAGGGTGATGATGATGATGATGATCCCTGTCGAAGACGGTGTCCGGTCTGTAAGGCGTGCCTCTCTGAGAGCATGATGGTCCCACTCTATGGTCATGGTGGTGATCGCCTAGCCAAGAGCAGCTCCGATGAAAGTGGATCACACACAGATGTGGACATCCCACAAAGGCCATCTCCAAGCATGTCAGGGACCACTCAAATCACCCTCGATCAGTCCATTTCAGTTGATCATCATCGCCATTCACGTCCCCGGCAACGCCGATGGGACTCATTTTACAACGACCGTGAGCCACCTCCCATGTTGTCGCCGGGCTTATTCCGTCCATCAGCAACGTCGATGATGGGGCCTGCGGGCGGGACCGCCTTCCTTGTGCTCCCATGGGTTTTTGGGTGCCCTGCCCAGAGCCAGAGGCCAGTAGAGCCGCAGCACTCCCCCTACCCTTATCACCTTGTGGGCGGGGCCATATCTGCTGATGATCGTCGCCAGATGCGGAGGGAGGCCGCGTCCGTACGCTCGCTCCAGCGGATCTCAGCCTTCCTTGTCTGCTGCTTGATCATGTGCCTGCTCATGTTTTGAGCTTCCCCTTCTTCCCAGCCAGTTTGGTTGTGTAAATGGAAACATAGAGGCTGCTGTAATTTGTAATTATGAAAAAGGAATGCTCCAAATATTACAAATTGATGAAATTCAGATTAAGTGGAAGTCTTGCGACTGACTCGTCATTATAAATCCTTTTGGTCGGATCCATCTATCATATTCTTCTAATGTATTATACGTGTGTGTGCGTGTTGGTGGGGGTGCGTGAAATATGAATTATATCCACGGAATCCCTGACCTTGGAGATCTGCCGGTGTACATTAAAATGCATAGGGCCATAATAATAATCCAGTACCCCGATAGCTACACCTGAACTATTAACGCTGCAGTGGCAATTGGCAATCAATTACACCGGTGCCACCCACCTGATGCGCAGGTGGTGTTATTTCTGTCAGATGCAGACCCGGCCACATATTCTGCCAGTGGACATTAAATAAAAGTCCTTTCCGCATTCTTACATGGCGATGGCATCGGCATTTCATGATGCACCGGTGCCACCCACTTGATGAGCAGATGGTGCTATTTTTGCCTTTAACTCGTATTTTAGGTGCCAAGCACAAGTTTCCCCAAATTTGGTGGGGATATTTAATGTCTTGATGGTTAAGTTCAGCTGACCTACAAATAATACGTCCTTATCATTCCTCATTGCCTTTTGCTATTGGGTTGGCCGGTTTCAAAACAAAGCCCTGGAAGAGACGTAGAAGCAACTTTTGTCGGGTGCAATTAAAATAAGGCAAACCACATTAATGGTTATTTGTCTTGCAGTTAAAATTATCTTATTGTTACTTAGATAACTAAGTGATTTATATAAATGTATGTGAGTATATATAATTAAGGTGGATGATCGAACACCTTAAAAAAAAAAAAAAAAAAAGGCGGATGATCGAAGGTTTATAGGGTTCAAAATTAACTAGGAACACTTACTTCATTTATCCCTCTTCCAAGAGGGATGCCACGGGAGAAAAACTTTTTTTTTTTAAAAAAAAAAAAAAACTGAAGATTGTATGTTAAATTTCTTATATATCAATTTCAAAACTGTATTTTTAACATCTAAAACATGGAACATCATATTTAATATTTTTCACATTTGAAAAGATTATGGCGTGTTTGTTTAGAGGGCATATTTATTTCATTCTCTTTCCTATTCTCCTTATCTTAAGCTCAAAAAATGGCTTAGAACTGAGAAGTAGTCGCTTCGCTGCCTCAAATAAAAACTAAACACATTGCGGAAAAAGCATGTGTTTAGATGGTTGAAAATTAGATCAGCTCATGTAATGAGACATTTTGCAATCCATTTAACAACTCAGTGACTTCACTTTTCTAACTTTACGTTTATAATTTAATTATTTTTTCTTTCAACTACCCTATTATTCCAATTTATCCCTATTATTTCATATTAATTAATCACACAATTCTCCAACTATTCTTTCTCACTCCTTGTTGTATCCCACAATGGTACAAAATTACCATACCAAACATCTCATAAAAAAGATTGGTATTGGTATGGATGATTGCCAAAGAAAATACTAAAAATAAGATTTGTATTGCTATGGATGATTGCGGCAGAAAAAAAATAGATAGGAAATACAAACGATCCAATCTGTGCTGTGCGCGTCTTCCTGGACGATATATATACACTGTTTTTTTTTTATTATTATTTTATCAAAAATAAAAAAAGGAACAGGCTTAATTTTTATGTAAACATTACAAAGTATTTTATAATTTTGTGAATATAAGGAATATGCTTACAATTCTATTTAAACTATGTAAATACATGGACAAAAATCCCTTCTTTTAAGAAAAATTACATGACGTTTCCAATTTAACATTGCCCTAATTAAGAAGCATGTTATATAGTTAAAATAATTCCGTGGTGAAAGAGATGAAAACGGTAGAAAACTATTTGTGCTTTTCCTCTGTATACCCTTGTTGGATAGACCATAATAAAAATGTATCACGTTAGAACAATATAAGATTTATTTGCAAATTGACCTCAAAATTTTTTAAAATTTGTAATTCGTAAGCGACGAATGATTTTGCAAATGGATTTTATTCAAAACAACCTGCTGTGTTTTTGTTCAAAACCCAACAACCATTTTTTATAAATATAATGTTTTTTCTATAATCCAAAGCACTCTTTGTGCTTACCTTAAGATGTTAAGTAATGATTTAAAAAGTATTTTGATTGAAGGCATGACTTACAAAATAAAATCACGTAATAGACTGAGAAAGAACTTTTCCTTAACATGTTATGATGTATTATAGCTAAATAAAATAATTTTAAATATTTTAGAAAATTAGGATTTCATTCCATTGTCCCATTACGATAAGATCGAAAGATCGTTTGACTATCTTCAAAATAATGTTATTTTTAATCATAAGGTATGTTTGAGAATTGTGAAAAATTTTCATTTAAGAACTTTTCTCTTTTCAAAATTATTTTATTTTTTAATCATTTTTTCACATCTTTTTTTATAAACACCATAATTTTCAATCATTTCTCAACAACTCACCATATTTATTTTAATTTTATCCTATTACTCCTCATCATTACTTCTATAATATTACATCACTTCTCTTATTTTTTAAAAAATTATACTAAAAACTTTTCTTTCAAAAATTTTATTAAGCATTAAACACAATCCTTTGCAAATAATGCCACTTTTAAAGTTTATTTGCAAAAATCTAATTATAGGGGTAATCGATATTTTTGACAAAATTTAGGGCTAGTTATAAATATAGCCGAAGCCATCTATTCTAAACCTCACTTTTCCCTATTAATCAATCTGGATGGTTGATTTATGAAATGATAAATGGGATTTTTAAAATTTTAAGACTTAATAATTAATAATAAAAAAATTTCTTGCATACTCTCTAATCAGTGATCGAGTTCCATATTTTAACGTCTGATCCATTAGGGGCATGATAAATGGTAATATTGCATAGCTTTCATTGTATTTGTGTAAACTAGACAATTCTTTCGGAATTAATTGTGGAGAGGTTCAAGTCAAACGTTGACTCGATAAATATTTTGAATGGACCGCTAAGATTATTCTATCAGTAGTAATTATCAAGGGTGTTCCCACACTTCCACCAAATCATTTGGTGGGCCTTTAACAAGGCAGCTGTCGTTCTCGTCGCTGTGGGAAGCTTCCTACAATTCTACCTCGGTCATCCCGCGTTCCTTGGTCTGCCGCCTCCTCGGAAGCACCGATCGAAGGGGAACCATGCCATGTTCGCTCATTCGCTTCCCACCTCCCGAGCTCTTCCACTTTTCCACGGTAATCACGTGGTTAAACGCCACCCATTGTATTAGCATTTTCAAGACGGTTTATTTCAATTTTCGATATAATTTTTGATATTTTTAGCCACGCGCCTGGTGACAAAAAACACAGTCAAATTTAAAAAGTGCTCTTTCTAAGGAAAGAGCGTTGTGCTCTGTAAATTTCGGGTTCCCCGGAACTGGTTAGCGGAGCCACGCGTGTCATGAGTGCGTGAGCTCTATGCAACCCACCGAAGCAGCATCTTGGCTGCATCCGAACCGTTGATCAGATATCCCATCCAAAATCCGCTATTTATGGAAAAAACAAAGAGGATTGTTCCTATTAGCCGAACTAAATAAATGACTCGCTTAGCTCATATCGAAAAATTCATTTAAGCAAATAACTCACATTTGTTTATCGAAGTATATTTAACATATAAATTAAATTTTTTTTATTGTTGGATACGTGTATATATTTTTTTAAACATATATGCATATAAAAATTTAAAAAATTTTAGTTCATATATTAAATATACTTAGATAAGTAAGTATATGAAGAAAAAATAAAAAAAAATTTTAATAAATTTTTTAAAATAAATTAAGCGAATAATTTGCTTAACAGAGAATAACAGTAGCAGTTCTCAAAAGCAAAAATCCATCCATCAGCCGCAAACCGTCAGCCTTCAAATTTTGAGCAGCCCAAAAAGCCCGGAAACGGTGGCTCGGTTCAAAGAGAATATCAAATCCGCTAGTGAAAGATTCTAAGGTGTGTTCGTCGATAGAAAATGTCAAGTTAAACTTTTGTAATTTAAAATTTTTTACTTTCTACTACTATCATATTTTTTAATCATTTTTTCACATTTTTCTATACAATTACCCTACTTTTTAATCATTTTTACACAACTATTTATATAACTAACCTATCTATTTTAATTTTATCTTCTTTACTATTCATCATTACCCCTATCATATCACATTATTTGACAACTTTTACTTTCTATAACTTTTCATTAAAAAGTTTATTCATCAACAAACACACGCTTACTGTATAAGATTTTTTTCGACCAACACCAAAAGCATAGAATGTTGAAAATGTCACGGAGACAATCCACCCATGGGCTGATTTACCCGATTGTTATCCGTATGCACAATTGTCCCTGTCCTTTTTAGCTATTATATTAAAAATAGTATATATTTAAAATAAAGATAATTAATGAGATTATTATATTATAGCGCTGCTATGTTAATATCTCGGTTCAATAGGATTTGGACATCTAGTTCAAATAGTTAACAACCAGATCCAGACATTGCACGGTCTGTTAGGAAGGATTGGAGATGAAAAAATATGTATTTGAAATAGAAGTTATGTAAGATATAAGATTCTTGAAGAGAATCTATATCTCTATTTTCAAGACAGTTTTTTAATTCTAAAGATAAATTTTTAATTTTCAATTTAACTTTTTATATTTCAATACAACTTTTTCATTCCCAATATATATTATTACATTTTCCAGTCAAACATAAATTCTATTCAAAAATCTTATATGACTTGAAAAAAGGCCTAAAATTGTGTTTGTTTAGCTATAAAAATTTACAATTTAAAACTTTTCATTATTTATAATTATCATATTTTTTAGTTATTTCTTTGTATCTTCTTATATAACTACTTTACTTTTCAATTATTTCTATATAACTATTTATATAATTAACTTATTTATTTTAGCTTTTTTTTTTTTACTCATCATCATTATCCATATCATATCATTTTTTTTTCATTTCAAAAAATTTTACATTAAAGATGTGCTTATTTTAAGATAAAACTTTTCAATCTAAAATTTTTCACTTTCTACAATTATCTAATTTTTTTAATTATTTCTCTAAATCTTATTACAATGCAAGTGCAAATCATCATCTTACGTATTTTCTCTATTGATAACTTACTACCCACAATATAATACTCTTCAAATGAGAGACATATTGCTTTAGTGAATATTGAAACTTCAACCACTTGAACATAGAGGAAAACTTTTATTGACCAGGCTATGCTTGTATTTGTTTGAATTTTGTAGATATTTTAAACACGTGGACATACATGATAAAGAGTTGCTGTATTTATCATGGAATATGGTTACATACATGATGATGTATTTTAATCTAAAATACAATATTTATTTATTTTTATAATTAATTATATTTTTAAATTTTTTCTTCAGAAACATGTTTTCTTAAGTGTATTCAATCTATATATCAAGTTTTGTCATTTTACAATACTTTTTTATATTTATTTTTTTAAAAAATAAGTTATTAAGGGGTGAGAAATGACTTAAATGCCCCTTGAAATTGATGATTTTTTAAAATAAAAATAAAAATGTAAAATTATTATAAAATGGAAAAACTTAGTATATATATTAAATACACTTCGGAAAATACGTTTATGAAAAAAATGAAATAAAAATTAAAATAAAATAAAATAAATTAATGTCGTATTTTAGCCTAAAATAATCATGATGTATATAATCAAGCTACATTTATCATGAATGCCGCATCTCAACCATCTAGTTGAATGATTTTCAATAGAAATTACAAAATAAAAAAAAATCCAACCGTCGTTCGGTGCCGTCTCTGGAGCTAAAACGCGTCTGATTTGCAGAGACAGGTCGGCTGCAAATCGTTTTTTTTTTTTTTTTTTTTGATCGGCGGCTGCAAATCGATTTTGATCCACCGGTGACGGTGCGAAGACGCTTGAAAATAAGCATCGCACGCGTGTTTTGGATCTGACTATCTCATATTTTCTCCTACTTGACCAATCGATATTAAGATCATGTGCAGATGGGGCACAAAATCTAGTTGAAATTTACCATACCAAAAATTTTGTATAGGGATCAAGCATTCATTCATATTCAAAATGTAAAAATTAGCAAACATAGTCACACGTACGGGGGTTGCAAACAGCCTAAAAAAAAATTATGAATTTAAGAGGGTTAATTCAATATGCTCACAAAATTTATCCTTATTTACATACGTGATTAAATGTTTATAAAATTGGTAAACACGACTACGCATTTTTATCATAGTTCGAATTATAACAATATCTCACTGTTTTTCACCAAAATATCTTTATTCTAATTTAAATTCTCCTATTTTTTTGACATAAATAATAACTTCCAAGGCATATTTTCATAACACATAATACATGTAAATGACTTTTTTGTGAAAGTTTTAACCAACGGGACATTCGGTAATGTGATTACTATGAGAAAGTAGGAAAATAAAAAAAATATTTTTGAAATGTGTAGAAGTAATATAATATGATGGGTTGGGGCTAAATGCACATCGGTGTATTTAACCCATTTTTTAATTTTTTGCCTCAATGGTCAAAGATATGCTCCATTTGTGTCGGCGTCTTTGGTTTGAAGCATGTCGAACCCATTTTGCAGGAATTTTGGAGGTGACGTTTAGCCTCTTCAAATTTTTTATAGTAGCATTCACGGGGTGGATATTTTAAAAATTGCTGCTAGAAAAATTAGATTATTGTTTAGAAATTTGTAAGAATGTTTCAAAGTCTAATTGTAATATCAGTTGAGATGTTGTAATATTAAAATTAAAAAAGCGTATTTAATATGTGTATAAAATTTTACCATTTTTGAAAATTGGTAAATATTTTTTTGAATTTTTTCAAATAGTGTTGTATCAAGTTTTATCACTATTTTTAAAACATCCAAAAAAATATTCACAAATCTCTAAAAATAGTAAAACTCAATACACATGTTAAATGTACTTAGATTAATAGTTATATAGAAAATTTTCAAAAAATATAAATAAATTTTTACACCCGAGTGTACTTAGGTGGCTAAACGCATGCAGGTGCATAATATCATGTTCCTAGCATCATAAAAATAAAGTAAGAATAAATAAAGTACTTGCGTAAAAAATGATTGGAACATAAACATGGAAATAGGAGGTGCAACTTGAGTGAGGTATTAGCAGGTCAACTTATCAATAATTGTGCAACTTGGTATCGGGTTGGTCCAAACTCGCCCACCCCAACCCAGTTTCAAAACCTAGTTTGGACTTTATTTTTGCAATTTTTTTCAAATTAGACTTGATTTCAACTTGACCTAAGGAAACCCAAAACCAATACCAAGTTTGCATCAATCCGATACTAAAACCTAGCCCGAGCCGAACTTGATATTTTTTCTAATTTATTAAAATAATTATATTTATTTATGCATTAAATATTTCTGCTAGAATTGTGATAAAAGTTATTCCATATAATCGTAACTCAATTAAGTGGTAAATCATTTATTCTAATAACTAAATGTTATATACATTTGTCTACAAATGTTGAATATATTACATTTACATTAACTTTATTTACAAATAATTATATCAATTTTTTAAAATTATTGCATATATACTAATGAAGTACGAGATATATAAGTTTCACTTTCATTAAACTTTAAATATTAATTTCAAATAATCTTATTTATTTCTTTACCTTGGTTATTACGTGTAAATTTAATATGTTTACTATATTTAGAATTATCTTTTAATTAAAAAAACTAACTTTTACCAAAATCAAATATATTACAGGTCATATAAATATATTTACGTGTAAATTATACATATGGGAATGCAATAATGGTTCTATTGGTAATTTGAACTTTTATTGGTTTGAGAGTGATACAAATTTCAACTTGAAATCATTAGCAACTTAGACAGAACCTGACTCGAACCCGGATTTTAATATTTGGGTTTAGATTCACCTAAACCGGGTAGGTTAGGAATTAGGTTCACCCGAACCATTACAACTCAACTTGAGTTGCACTGCCTATCAAGTATTCTAAAATGTAAGTTCAGTTTTGGATTTTCTACCCATATTCCGATAACAAAATCCATTCGAATTCAAGTAGAGTTGTTCCAAGGGTCAAGTATTTGAAACGAATCCAAATTCCATATACTATGCAATATTTATATTTTCATAACCCTAAAAGTAGCCTCCATTTGCGCCATTAGTTTTCTCTCTTCCATTCAATCCACAGCAAACACTTCCACTCTCACAGTTCGTCAATTCCCCTCTTTTCTCTCGCCGATGGCCTCGATTTCTAACGAGTTGATATTCGCCCCTTTCTAGCTTCTTCCTTTCTTTCTCTGCATTTCAACTTCCAATTTTCATGTCTACTTCCTAATCCTACCTTACTGCTTGGGAAAAATAAAATCATCGCAGTTGCAAACACAGCCAAAAAATCTCTTCGTTTGCGATTGTTATTTTCTAAGTATGATTTTCATTCAAAAAGAGAAATCAACCAGACGTAGATTTTGTTATAAAAATTTCTCCCATCCTAATTAAGATTATTAGCATGCCCAATGTTTGATTTCTTCGTACATTTTTTTAGGATTTATGATTTTTGCAAGCATGTTGCCATTTTTGTGTAATAGAGATGTCTTTTGAGTGTTTGAACTTCATTTGTACTGACGAAGTACATGCATGGTGTTTTTTTTTATTGAGAGAATACATGTGGTATTTGAGGGCATTGATTTACTTCACTTTGCTGCATGTTTTATAGAGAGAGAAAGATGTCTTTAAAGAAAGCACATTCGAATGACATTTATGGGTTAGTAAGTAACATGTGCAGCTAAAGAAATAAGAAAGCTAATTTGGAATCGAAACCAAATTGCTCTTAGAAAATGAGGTATGGTAGGGCTCAAATCAACCCGGGAATAAAATAAGATAAGGTATGAGTTTTGAAAAATAAGGTAAAGATAGAGTCTACTTTACCCTAACATATCCAAACTAAGTTGCACTACTATGTAGAAATGAAAAAAATAAGATTATTAGTTAGTTGAGACGTCAAATAATTTATTAGAGAATGTGTGGAAGAGTGGTGAGAAACTATAGTTTCCAAATAAGTGAATTGTCAAACATTCCCATGATATTTTGGTAAAAACATATAAGATTATTATTAATTTTTTTTGTTACTTTGAACTACACTGGAGACCCATATTCCTCCAGCACCTAAAGCTGAAATTAACATTACTCACCCCACAAGTCATACCACTGGGCTATGCCCTAATTGATGGTTATTGTTAAATTTGAAAATATGATAAGAATGTGTGCTCATATTTGTTACTTAAAAAAAAAAAAAGCTTATTACATGTGATAAATCACATGCGACCTTCTATACAATATTTATTTTTTTATTTTTGATATTTTATTTTTCTTTGTAAATATGTTTTCATACTTATATTCAATCCATTACCAAGTATTACCATTTTATAATAATTTTACATATCTATTTTTTAGTTTTAAAAATCATATTTTGGTCCATTTTACCCATTAAAAATTTGACTTTTAAAATTAAAAAATAGATATATAAAAATACCGTTAAAATGATAAACTTAGTATATGGATTAAATACACTTAGAAAAATATGTTTATGAAGAGAAAAATCAAAAAATAAATATTATACCAAGCTTGTGATTTATCACATGTAATCAACCCTCTTTTATAAATGTATAGTCATACATTGAAATAAGAGTAATGATTATTATTTGGAATTAATCCTAATTAAAATGATTATTTATAAGTTTGTTATAAAAAAGAATGATTATTTAGTTTGGTAAATTAATCAGTGGCAATTAATTCTTTTACTCTCTCTATGCTTGGAATCAAACCTGCCCATTCATGAAGTACTGTTACATCTGTTGACGGGCAATTATAACTGTTTATCAAACATTTAGTAGCATTAGTTACATGCTCCTTATATCATTTGAGAGCCGCGTGGACTGCGCAACAACCCTGCAAACATGTGACTTGGGGCGGCAAAAACTTCATGGCAGCGAAACATGTCCATTTAGTGTCTTCTCTTCCCCTCCTTTTTCCAGCCTTTTTTTCAGTTTGTAAATATTATATTCACCGGCAAACCGCGTCCCAAGTCCCTATAAAACGGTCATGGCCCATCTACACTTCTTCAAACAAGCTTCTCTCAACCACCAGTCATTTGAAAACCTTTGAGGATGTTGAAGTTGTTGGGCAAGCTGAGCTTCCTTGTTTTGTTCATTACTCTCGTATTGCAACGTGCCAACGGTCGATCCCACGGTTGGAGTATCGGACATGCAACCTACTACGGGGCATCTCAAAATCCGTCCACTCTAGGTGAGTGTGTACATGTATACATATAATATATATAGGAATTTATTTAAGTGCATTTGGACTGTACCATAATTACAGTACAGTCCATGCACTGTGGAACTCACTTGATGATGAATAAGAAATTTACTCTACTCATTATATTTAAAATTATTCAGTTTATTAGCATATCAATTTTTATTTAAATCTAGTATGTATATGTGTCTTATCTTAAAATAGTACAAAATCAACATAATAAAATTTTTTAATATAAATATCAAGTTTAAAGTGATATTTTCAACATCTAAACTGTCTAAAGTATGATTTTTATATGGATAAATGATTGTATAAAATATTACTACATTTTAATATATGTAGGGCCCATTTTGTGGTGGACTATACCGTAATTATGGTGCAGTCCACCTGCGCAGAATGGGATCTCATATATATATACATAATCAATCATGTGCAAACTGCTGCAAAATTAGCTTCACACATATTAGAATGTTAAAATACTTCATATAATCATTTATCTATGTAGATAAGATATTGTAGACGGTTTAGATCTTAAAAATACTACTTTAAAATTGATATTTAAGTTAAAAATATTTTATTATGTCAATTTAGTATAATTTTAAGATGGAGCAAACACATGCTACATTTGGATGAAAATTAGTATGCTATCAAAATAAATAATTTTAAATGCAATGAGTGAGATAAATGCTAATTTTAATACATGTAGAGCTCATTTTGGGATGATTTGCACTTGAATATTTTTCATATATATGGTACGAATTCTTAGCTTATGATCAAGCCCCACGTGTCATTGATTTCACTGGATTTGCTGGTTGTTATTGTCATTACACTGGGGGCCATAAGTACATTTTAAACTCTAGTCTCTCATTTTGGTGCATTTAATTACAAAATCGAAAACAGAGAGTACGTAAATGAAAATAATCCTTAGCTTAGGTAATCAGGAAGTGATCGTAGACGCCTGGTGTTTTGTTGTGGAATAATT
Organism: Annona cherimola; assembly: GCA_030490835.1. NCBI lineage: Eukaryota > Viridiplantae > Streptophyta > Magnoliopsida > Magnoliales > Annonaceae > Annona > Annona cherimola. The sequence goes on from CM059972.1 coordinate 1,488,430, forward strand.
AGAAGCATGCCATGATAGTGGCACTTCAGCTGTACAAATGTTGTACCTAAATCATGGATAATAGTACAATTTAATTAACGTGCGGTCCATGCATGCATGCAGGAGGTGCATGTGGGTATGACAACACGGTCCACGCTGGGTTCGGCATCAACACCGCAGCCCTGAGCGGCGCCCTCTTCCAAGGCGGCGACGCCTGCGGAGCTTGCTTTCAGCTGATCTGCAATGGCGGGCAGAACCCCATGTGGTGCCTTCGCCGCACTGCTGTCACCGTCACAGCCACCAATTTCTGCCCGCCGAACAACAACGGTGGCTGGTGCGATCTCCCGCGCCGGCATTTCGACTTGTCTATGCCCGCCTTCGCCAAGATCGCACGCTTGGGCAGCGAAGGGATAGTTCCCGTGCTCTACAGAAGGTATATGCGTGCGTATAAATTATAAATGCCAGACAGTTGCCCGCCACAAAGGTTTACTAGGACGTCTCCAATAATTGCATACATGATTGAGTGAAAAAGAGTAGTCACAGAATATAAGATCTGCTTTTTTTAAAAAAAAAATGGGAATACAAGATCTGCTCTACCATATGAATATTGAGATTCTTTTGAAAAGAAAGTGGGATTGGTGAATAATACAAAAAGCATAATAAAAAAGCTATAGTCGTAAAGGTCAATAGACATAATTTATGTATTGTGCGAAATGTTATTTTCAATATTAATAAAGTAAATGATAGAATTATTCAACTAGAACTTGTCTTAAATAAAGAGATAATAAATCTCATGTACCATAGCTGTGATTCCATGATAAAATTAAAAAATAAATTTAGAATGACATAAATAGTTTAATATAAATGATACCAAACTAGAAAAATTGTAATATTCCCCTGGAAACAAATTTTATCACTACTTTTCAAAAGAGTGCCGGGATTTAAATAAAAATAAAAATATAAAAAAGTGAAAAGTAAATGAGGGGGTAAAAAATTTGTCATAAAGCTAGCAAGTGGTGCTAGCCATGATACATGCAAAGAAAAGATAAATAAGTTTGCACTACTGGAGAGCTAACATTTTGTGATGCATTTTGGCAGCACTTTTTAATTTTTTATCACCAACTTCAGTGACATAAATAATTATTGTCACTAAAAACTAGCTTTTAGTGACAAGAACATAACATATGTTAAAAGAAAAAATTTAATAACAAAAATTATGACAAATTCAGAAAAGCCCATCAAGAGGCTTTTCGTGATGGACTTATAGCAATGTTTATAATGTAAATAATATAAAATTTTGTGTCGCTAAAAGTTTATTTTCTTGTGATGCATGGCTGAGGTTAGTTTAAAAGTCAATTTGAGACAATGACGCCATTAAAATAAAATTGTAAAAGAAGTAGATTACCCGTAGATATTTTAAAGAGGGGTGATCGGGTGCTGCCGGCCGCATGGAGAGTCTCATGCGTCTGGCTATGGGACTCAATTTTTTTTATGTTTTTATTTTTTATTAACATGTACAGTTATGCATATTTAATCTGAAAACTAAATTCTTGACTGGGCCATTTCTTTTGGGCCTTAATTGGACCTGTCTTGAAGCCTCGTTGGCCTCGATATGCTATACAGTAGCTTAACATGGCAGTCGAGCTCACTTCAACCTTGCATTCGATTTAGAGCATATTTTACCTGCATAATTGATATAGTGTTTGATTTATGCTTTTTCAAAGCCAATTAATTACATCAGAAATCCTTAATATTCATTTTTGGTGTCCTGGATTTGGAATAATGCATGCAGGGTTTCATGCAGAAGAAGAGGAGGAGTCCGGTTTACATTGAAGGGGCAATCCAATTTCAATCTGGTGATGATCTCAAATGTGGGCGGGTGGGGTGATGTGCGTGCGGCGTGGATCAAAGGATCCAACACGAGGGCATGGGTCCCGATGCGCAGGAACTGGGGCGCTAACTGGCAAAGTGCCGTGGATGTTCGCAATCAGGCTCTCTCCTTCAGACTCGCCTTGTTCGACGGCAAAACGCTCGAGTTCTACAACGCAGTCCCATCCACCTGGCGCTTTGGCCAGACGTTCGCTTCTCCCAATCAGTTCCCATAAAAACGGATGGATGGATGGATGGACCAGGAGAGCTCCATTCTCACGATATACATTGGATCACAATCTCTTTTTTCATTCTCGTGATCCCTATGCGTCTTCTTATAAATTTTATACGCTCTTTTAATTTCATATTTTACAGTATAAGATTCATCTACCACTATACATATAGAATAATTATTACAATATCTTCGTTCCGTTTCCATTTTTCTCCAATTTCCTTATATGATTATAACTAAACTTAATGGATTATTAGTGAAAATGCACCCTTTGTTGAGACCCATGTCCGTAATTTCTGACAAGTGACAATGAGCTCAAGAGAGCATTCCTTTTTTTCCCTTTTTGTTGTAATCACTAGCTACATTATCGTCATTTGCTGTTATCGGAATCCAATAATGATTGTATTTTGTTGTGATATGGATTTGTTAATCTTCGCGCTTGTCATTCCCACAATAAGATTTTAAGATTTTCTTCCATGTACAGGCGTTTGATTAATGCTTTATTTGTTGAATTATGCAATTTTAAAATTAGAAAGGGTTAATTTCAAAAAGACTACAACTTTGTTTACAGATATAACTGCACATTTTTAAAGTGATAAATATGACCATGGATATTCACCATATTTTATAATGGAGCCGTGATCACCCATTTCCAACGGCTCCTAAAACCCATTTTTTAATTTTTAATTGTTTATCTAAGTGTATGTTATTTTTGAACCAAGTTTTAACAATTTTGAATATATGTATTATGTGTATTTTTTGAATTTTAAACACAAGTGTATTATGATTATTTTTATCGTGTGAAGATGACCATAATACTCCTTTGTTGAAGACTTGGAAAATATATTTATCTATATTCAAAAACGATAAAACCGAATCGCAGTTAAAAAATTTTAAAGGTTTTTGACAAGTTGGAAATGCCATCACTCTCCTCCCACATATTTTTAGCAAAATATCTTTGTTTAAAATAAACCTAAAAATATTAAAATATGTTGTAAATATACTCCAATAAAAAATAAAAACCTAAGAATAGGTCACATCAAAAAAAAAAAAAAACTAAACGTTGGTAAACAAAAATAAGTCATTTGCGTATGCCATTATCAAACTACAACACTATGATAATCAGAACGGGTGTTCAGAAAAACCCAGAGCATCGTGTGGGCATACTTCCTCGGCCGACTATCATCTAGGGGTGCAACTCGGGCTTATGAAACTCGGGTTCATCTCAACCCTAACCCTAACCCTTTTTGTAAAACTTCAACCCTAACCCTAACCCTATTTGTAAATCTCAACCCTAACCCTTATTTTGAAATTCGAGCTCGGGTTGAGTTTTGGGTTAACATTCTCCTATTAATATGACTTTGTTACTCATCCTATATATAATTTTTCTCACAAACTTATTGTATAAAAAAATTTAAAAAATAATTTATTATACGAAAGCAAGAAAAATTCAAATATTGCTTAAGAGTATAAAGAAAGAAACATGTTTTGAGCCTTCTTTTTGCATCAAATAGAAAAATAGCTGTATTTTAGAGAACGTAGAAGTACATCCATTTTTCATTCTGCAATTTAACACCAATATGACAACTATATACATCAATATTATCATCCAATTGTAAGATAAACCTTATCACATAAATTACAATAAAATAAAATCATTCAAAAACCACAAAATATCAGGTTGAATAAGATTATATTAATTCAAGTATCAAACTCTAAATCACAACATCCAAGTTAACTCCAAGTAGTCAACAACTATTATAAATACAAACAAATGAAATAATTTTTTCAAATTGCAAAAATATTTGAAATGCAAGCATTCAAGCTATAGATTATAGTAATACTTGTTCAAAAAAAATGCAAAACAAGTGCATCTTTTTCAACACTAAAGCACATGTTTCTAAATTACCATTTACATAGTTTGAAATTTGAATGATTCTGCATGCTAAGTAAAAATAGATATTTCTAAATTACCATTTACACAGTTTCTATTTATTTTAATTCTAACAATTAATTCTTAGATAATTAATTTTATTTTCATTTGTTTATTTCTAAAAATTCCTTCTATCTATATATAACCACATTACATTAATTTTGCCCTCTCTCTTTTGCTCTCATTTTCAAATAGGTTTCATTGCACCAGCTTTCAATAATTAATCATGTATTGTTAATGTGTATATTAAATAATAAGCATGGATTTTTTTATAAAAAATTGTGAATAACAAAACTGTTACCGAAAATGGAACCGTAAAGCTCAAAGCCTCAATGCCGTATATGCTGCAAAGCTCAAAGCCTCAATTGAACAGATCACAGCCTATCAATTGTATAAACAAAATTATCCAACGAATCAATTCTGTGCAATATATCAGAAACAGGGGCTTCAAACCAACGTATTTGAAAATTGACAAACCATGAATTTAAACATATAAATGTAGCCAGTTTTCTTATTCCATGCATGATCTCAAATCGACAAAGAAAGAGAAATGGTTTATTCAAAGGCGAACTAGAAAACGGACTCAAAATGCTATGAATTGATTGAAAAACAAAAAAAGGCATGGGTCGTCTGTGATTTATTTTTGATGCATACTCAACTGGAAACCAATACGACAAATAAAACTCAAATCTAAGAACAAAAAAAGGAATCTCAATCTGTCCAGAAATGTTTTCAGATAATCCATGAAGATGATTCGATCGATCCCAATCGTCCAAAATGGGGATAAAACAAGCAGAAGGCATCAAAGAAGATCCTGAAACAACTGAAAACAGATATGAAACGGAACATAATCCGACAACAGACAAAACTGGCTACATCTATCAAGATTGGCCTATTGCATATTTAAAAAAAACAAAAACAAAACAGAGACCTAGCATTCAAACCGGAAATCAAACAGTATAATGAACCAAAAACGATAAATCTCAGAACAAGGAATGGAAAACGAATCAAACCTGCCCAGAAACACCTTCGGAAGATCGGAAGGAAGGAAGGAAGCCTGGAGCTGAAACCGGAAGGAAGCCAAAAACGACGAGAGGCTGGAGGCTGGAGGCTGGAGGCCTAGAGCTGAACAGAACGGAAGCCAAAAACGATGCAGCTGAAATGCCGAATAGCTGGAACCTGGAAAGTGGAAATGGCGCTGCGAGTGAAAATTGAAACAGGCTGGAAAGCCTGACAGTCGCAGCGGACAGGGATGGCCGGACGGGACGGGACGCTTCTGCGATTGCTGCATAATAATAAAATATAAAGATTTTTCAAATACAGGTGCGGGTTCGGGTTTACAGTGGGTGAACCCGAGACCGAACGTTGCTTGAATTCGGTCCGGGTTCGGGCTCGGGTTCACAATTACAGAGTTTAAACACTGCTCTCAATCGGGTTCGGCGGGCCGGGTTCGGGTTGAACCCGGCCCAAGTTGCACCCCTAGGAGTATCATCTTCACTCCTCTGTCACTTCTGTTTTCAGATGGAAATTCCTCCGTCAGTTCTAAAACCCAGCTTTTCAAGCTCCGGGTGGGGTTCGACTCTCTCGTTCGCCTCATGTTACCATGGAATCCCTCCGATCTCGCCTCACGAGGGCCATTCGACTCAACCAGCGTATCCTAGCCGTTCGCTCCTACTACACGGGCAGATTTTCTGACATCAGCCTCCACTCGAAGATCAGCACGATCTGGAATCCCAACACCAGTGTCGTGCCGGAACTCGATAGATGGGTTAACACCGGCAAGAAGATGAACGTCGCAGAGCTCAATCGTATAATCCGAGATCTACGGAAGCGCCGTAGTTACGCGCAGGCCTTGGAGGTTCGGTAAAATCGCTACTGTTTCTTGTTATTCCTCCACCTTTCTTTTAGTTGCAGTCGGGGAGGACGACACCCAAAGAAATAATTTTCTAGTTAGGAAAAAGATATTTCTTTTCATGTGGTTTTTATAATTTCGGTTGCGCGGAATGGATGAGTGGAATGCGTTCTTGCGTCATCATCGCCAACATCATGAAAAGAGGAGGAGGAATTGTATTGCGTGATCGTAGACAGTACAGCATCACGTTAGCAGGACTCGTTGTGCCTAACTGATTGATGGCTTGGATATTCTAAGGATTTACTGGATATCGACGTACATTACTGATTTCTAGCTGGTTAATCAGCCTGCATTTCCGTTTCATTAGTTTGGGCTTTTAGCTATGCAGCTGTAAGTTGCAAGAGGAAAGAGAATGTTGCGTCTTACATTTCTGAACAGTGGTTGACCCTTTGTATGTCATATATGTCTAATTTGCTTCTTCTTGGTATGCGCTGATGGTCCTACAGATTTGAACAAACCCCATATTTTGATGGAGTATATCTTTAATAGTTTTATTTAGGGCCTGTTTGTTCGGGCAATAGAGTTACTGTGCAGTCGCGGATCAAGGGACAAGTCCAACTTAGAACTTATCTATGTAGAGCTTTTTGTTGCTTTTATCATAAAAAAATTTTGCGCAACAACTAAGCCTAGCCAAATATGCACAAAAAGTGGAGGAATTCAGCGCAAGGCCTAACAGACTTAGTGTTATACTGAATTATAGTCTCTGACTACTATTTGCACAAACTGTCATCATCTATTTGAACTGAATTACCTTTTATTAAGAGTTAAGACCATTGTTAGCCTTTACCTTTTCAAATTATCTGTTTTGTTTCCCATGCTCTTTGCCAGTGGTGTAAGTTTTTCTACGGTGGAAAAAGACCTAACACAATGGTGAGACTGCTAGGAGAAGGTTTCTCTATCTAGATTGTTTACTGGGTAAAATCTAAGTTGCAGCAGACTACTGTTCAATAATTTATGAGCAGGGCATGTGTGAATGGAATTGCATAATCACCACATCACCTTACAGCTTGATGGGGCTGGTGATTCTATGCATGGAGTTGTTTATGTATCTTAAATATAAATCCATGCATATATTCAATGTTTAAGCATTATCGTCTGTAGTTGTTGGTTTGTTGTTTGTCTCCTAGTTGTGCCAATGGCTTCCTGCTCACTTTCTTACAATTGCTAGGCAGAATTTGAGTAACCTGCCACCAATCCTTTGCATGCATTCTATTGACCCAGGTTTCCGAATTTCTGGTTCACAATTACTAGCGGAATTTGATGAGTTCATTTTCACGTTCTTTCACATATTATATGACAATTGTATGCACCTGTGACAAGTTTAAATGCTACATCATTTAAATCCCCACCCACTTGTTGTGGGTGTGCCATGACTAGATGATTCAACAAGTTTTCTGCAGATGGCTTTAAATGCAAAATGTTTTGATGATCTAGTTACATCCATTCTGGGAGTGACATGAGAAAATTAGAAACTACATGTTACTTTTTCAGCATTGGTAAGCATGTCGTACTTCAGCTTATTTCTTCATCTTCTTTGAGATTTCTTCTCTTCTTCTGATCCAGGTTGCTGAATGGATGGATAAAAGAGGTGTCTGTGTATTATCTCCTACCGACCATGCTGTGCAGCTAGAGTTGATCGGTCGGGTTCATGGACTGGCATCAGCTGAAACCTATTTCAATAGACTGAGTGAAGAAAACAAAACCAAGAAGACATATGGTGCCCTCTTAAATTGTTTTGTCCAAAACTGCCTTATTGACAAATCTCTCTCTCACATAGAGAAGATGAAAGAGTTGGGTTTTGCTGCTGATCCTTTTATTTATAATAATCTGATGTGCCTCTATGCAAACAGTGATCAACATGATAAGATCATGGATGTATTGTCTGAAATGAAAGAGAATGGAGTTTCTCCTAATAACTTTAGCTATAGGGTATGCATTAATGCATTTGGTGCAAATTCTGATCTCAACGGGATGGAGAAGATTCTTCAAGAAATGGAGAGGCAGTCTTTCATTACCATGGATTGGAACACTTATACTACAGTTGCCAGCATTTACATAAAAGCAGGACTTGCAGAGGAGGCACTTGATACTCTAAAGAAGTCAGAGCAACTAGTTGGCTCAGATGGGGAAGGCTACAACTATCTGATTTCTCTCTATGGAAATCTTGGAGATAAGTCTGAGATGCTTAGGATATGGGAGCGCAAGAAATCAGTCGTCAGAAGGCTGCTTAATCGAGATTACAGTACAATCCTTGGTTCCTTGGTGAAGCTAGGTGAGCTAGAAGAGGCTGAGTCCTTGCTGAAAGAGTGGGAGAAGTCTGGAAATAGCTTTGATTTCCGAGTCCCCAATATACTTCTCATAGGCTATAGTCAAAAGGGTCTGATTGAGAAGGCAGAAGAAATGCTAGAACGGTTAGTAAAAGAGGGGCGCACACCAATACCAAATTGTTTTGGGATCATTGCAGCAGCATATGCGCAGAAGGATGAAATTGGGAAAGCAGTGGATTACATGAAAAGGGCATTTTCTGTATTTCCTGGGAATCAAGGATGGAAGCCAAATTCGAATGTGATTTCAAGTTTATTGGGTTGGTTGGGTGATGAAGGTGATGTTGAAGGGACTGAATCATTTGTCCGATTGTTGAGCGCAGTGGTTCCAATGAACAAAGAGATGTATTACGCATTGATCAAAGCCAATGTTAGAGCTGGGAACGATGTTGATGGCATTTTGGAGAGCATGAGAGAAGACAATATAGAAGCTGATGAGGCAATGGAGAAGGTATTGAGTTTAAGAGGAGTGAAATGACGGATCAGGTACTTGAATGGTGCGTAGGCATATCCAATGGCGTACATCTTTTGTGTTTCCAAACCACGAAAGTATGTCTATTCAGCTGGTTGTGCTGTTAGAACTTGGAATTGGACAGCTTGGTTGTTGATAGATCAGCTATGGATATTTTAAAGAGTCTCGATCTAGCATGCTCGCACGTGCCATTTAATTATTTTGATTTTTTGGGATCTATATTATGGGGCCTGCGGATGATCCACTTTTTTTCATTCTTTAAATTCAAAAACAATTTAAAAATCAAAACACGTCAAAAGTGCAAATATAGGAATTTATGCTTGGGTTAGCAACTTAGCATATAGATTCCAAAAAATTAAAGAAAATTTTGAAAATTCTCTCCCGTGGGCATGTGGGCTCGCATGTAGATTCTAAAACATAAAAAAAGCTCCTTGAGCATGAGCTTTGAAAAATTATAGTTCAATGGTCATGTGAGCACTGCTGGTTCGGGACTCTATTTAAAAACCAGATAAGACCCTTTATTGTTTTGCTTAATCGCTAGTTTTGTGTAATTTCTTGTTTGCTTTTTTTTTTTCAAATGCCTTTTATTGTGAGCCTTGATCGGAACTGTATTGAAATCTTGTGGACCTGTGTATACTGTGTACTAAGCACTGTAGTGTAATCTTCGCCAATATGGCAATCGAATACACTCGAAGCTGGCTTTTTTTTCTTTTTTAATGATTGTTCTCAAAGCTTTCTCTTGATATATATTTTTTCCATTTGATAACTAGTGTTTTATTTATTTTTATGTTTTTACGGTGAATTAATTATATTAAAAATTCATAACATACATTTTTGGTGTCTTGGCTTTGGAATATTGCAGAAGAAGAGGAGTCCGGTTTACATTGAAGGGCCAATTCAATTTCATTCTGGTGATGATCTCAAACGTGGGCGGTGGGGTAATGTGCATGAGGAATTGGGGCGCTAACTGGCTCTTACCTTCAGACTCACCTTGTTGGATGGCAAAACGCTCGAGTTCTATAACGCAGTCCCGTTCACATGGCGTTTTGTTTTGGCCAGACCTTTGCTTCTCCCAGTCAGTTCACATAACAGGGGTGACGGATGGATCATGATTCATAAGCTTAATTCCCACAATATAAATTACCATAAAAAAAATCCCCAAAATAAACATAAAAAAATCTCCAAAATAAACATAGAATCAGAAGCTCTATTTTCATTTTCGTTATCCTATGCATGTTCTTATAGAGAGTGTTTGGCATTTCTTGAACTTGTCAGAATATTTTTCAATCTAAAATTTTCACTTTCCAAATTACTATATTTTTTAATTTTTTAATTTTTTAATACAACAACTCACTTTTTAATCATTTCTCCAGGATTATCCATATAACTATTGTACCTATTCTAATTTTATTCTATATACTTCTCATAATTACTCCTATAATATCACATTATTTCTCCTATTTTAAAAAAATTACGTTAAAAAAAGTTCTAAAAATTATATCGAATACCAAATACGTCCACGATTTTCCTACATTCTTTTAATTTAGTATTTTACCACATAAAATTTAAAATTTTTGCAGATATGCTTATAAGATTTGACTAATATTACATTTGTATCTCTAAATTTGTAGAAATTACAAATATGTCTATAATGTTAGATTAATATTGTATCTGTTGAGGTATTTTTAAAATTTCTTTAAAATGACAATAATCTCTTTAAGCCAAGTGATATACTTGTAATTTTTCAAATGTTATAGACATTTGTTGTTCTATTATTTTATATATTTTTTACATATATTATTATTTTATATTTTTTACAAATATGCTTATAACATTCGCTAAAATTGTAAATGTATTAGTTGGCTTAAAAACATTATCCTAATTTTATAGAAAATTCTAACAGCATCCTAACGGAAGAGATAGACTTGTAATTTTATATAAATTTTGTAGGCATATTTATAACTTTTGCAAACTAAAAAATACGGAAATAATATTTTTCAAACTTTGAAGATATATTTGTAAAAATCCAAAGAATTTATCTATTACTATTACTATCTCTTCGTTCTAAAAATTCTACTTTTACGGGTTCCATACTTCTCCAACTTTCTTATAGGAATTCTGGAATAAACCTAATGGATTATTAGTGTAAATGTACCCTTCGTCGAGACCAACATCCGAAATATCTGACAAGTGACAAATGACAATAAGCATAAAAGAGCATCTTTTACTACATTTTATTGCGATCACTACATCGTCATCACTGCTGTTATCAAAATCCTGCAAGACTAATGTTTGTTGGAATGGGTTTGTTATCCTTACAACTGTAATCTCCATAGCAACATTTTTTATTTATTTATTTATTTTTTACGTTCACATGTTTATTTAACGTTGTTTTATTGAACCAAGCATATTTCAAAGGGTTAATTCAAAATATGAGTGGAAGTCTTATCTTAGGGTCCATCTGTAGCGGGTACAGAGGAAGTGGTTTTCCAATTTGTCGTCTATCCTACTTTTTCCAATTATTATTATCATATTCTAAACATTTTTAAGGTCTTTTCGTGCAATACTTTATTTAGTGATATTATGTCCCCATGATACAACACAACTCTTATACTTTTCAAGGTGTTCTTATTCTTAATTTTTTTATTTTTACTTTTCCGCATTCTCCAGCGGGTCCTTATTTCCCTGTGTGGTCATATATTTGCAAAAGAGCACTGATCGTATTACTGTGGGCTAGCCCAAGCCACTTTACCTATTTTAAAATTTTTTAACATTCTTATAAAATTATTAATCTAGATGTTCTTGACTTATAAATTGAATTTTATCATTTATTGAAATGCGTATAAATATTTTTTGATGGAAATATTTTCATATTTTTAAACACGAAGTTATTTTAGTCATTTTAACTAAGCATAACTACAATTCTCGTGCATTTAAAATCCGAATCTCTCCTCCTTTCTCGCGGAAAGATTAATTTTTATGACACGTTGTTATAACATTGTATTTGGTAACGATATGCAATTTGCCCATATTTAGGATTATCCAAGCATATCTGATGAAAAACACACGAGGATAATGCTATATTTGAAAATATAATGAAAATGTGTGATTATATTTATTATTTTCATAAATATATGTTCATATATGAAAATACGAGTGCGTGTGGTAATAATGTAATATTTAGAATTAACATCACTTTAAAACCTGCCCAAGATGGGCTTGACGGTTAAAAAGAGCAACATATGGGCATCCTTGTAGAGTATCATACTTGCTTTTCCAGCAATATGTTGTTAAAATCGAACTGAATAAAAGATTAGTTTGGTTTGAATTGGTTTGGCTGTTTGTGAAATCTTGATTAAATTGGTATATTAATAATTTATATTTTTAAAATATAATAATTTATTTGTAATATTATATAAGATATATTTTAGAAAATAAAGCAAAATACAAATAAAGATAAAAATATTGTGTATACTTTGTTGACAATCTAATATATATTTTTCGGATCTCTGTAAATTTAAAATAACAATACTAAGTTAAATACACGTGGTATATGCAGCATGGAAAAAGGATAACTATGGGTGCGATGGGTGCGGCAATAATAAAAAAAATTAATCTAAAACTTTTCGCTCTCTATACTTAACATATTTTTTAATTATTTTTCATATCTTTCTATACAACTATAATACTTTTCAATTATTTTTACACAATTATCAACACATCTGACATATTTATTTTAAATTTTTTTTTTTTTTACTTTTCATCGCAACTCTTATCATGTCACATCATTTTATCCAATTTAAAAAAATTTATATAAAAAAATTTTCATCAAAAGTTTTATCACTTCCCAAATTACCTTATTGTGTTATAGAACTAAGGCGAGTCGACTCATGATTTGCTCTTGATTCGACTAGTTTTTGATGAGGTAAAACTAACATTTTTTTTAACCTGGTATAAGGATGTGTCATAAATTTTGATCCGAATTCAAAAATAGGGCCGAGGTTGATTGGCTATATCTTGACCCGCCCCGCATATATTGATTTATTAAAAATTATAACCAACATTATTATTTTTTCTTTCAGAATTCTCACGTTTATTATAATTAACTATACCAATGACAAAAGAATTAATTTATCTAAAAATAATATAAAAATCAATAAGATGAATTTGCACATATACATATAGCTCATATGTATAATTGTGTATTAATATATTTTGATAAAGTTATACTATATTTTTTATGTTTTGTTTTAGTAATTATGCATTTTAATAATTAATAAAACATTGAAATAGATAATATTTAAATTTAACATATATGTATTTTTATATTTGATAGGTATATAAAATTTTAAAATTATCTCATTTGACCCGTATTTTTATGGGAACTGCTATCTCAAAATTGGTATAAAGTTTATTCCGTACTTATTAAAAGAAAAAGTAAAGGTTACATTGTCCCGAACAAATATAAAATTATGATTAAATAAAATTTTAAAAACATAGTGTCAACTGTCAAGATTAGAAATCCTCAAGCAATAGTGCCCGTCCCGTTGCCCACCCGCCCAACAGATCACACCCGGCAAAAACTCCCTCTCCCATGTCCCGTTCTCCCGTCTCAGTGTCAAATGTTGACAATTGCGACCCCTGCTTTCCCTCCGCATTTCTCCTTAACTCCATCTCTCTTCAAGTCCTCTCTCTGCGCAATGGCTTCCTCCTCCTCTATCTCTCTTCTAGCCTTCTCCTCTCCCTCCCTCCCTCTATTCCGGTCTTCTCCTTTTCTCGGGCAGCAACTTCTGTTTGCTTAAACCGGCCGATCAAAAATCCGGGTTGACCGGTTTCCACCGGATAGATTACCGGAATTTGGTTCACCTCGAACCGGTTCGATACGGGTTTTTATAACACTGGTCGGATCTAAAACCCTACTCTTAAACCCTCGGGCTGTCTTCTACCCTCTCGTTTGCTTGCTCTCACCATGGAATCAGCTCCGGCACTCTTTTCCCTACTATCTCGCCTCACGAGGGCCGTTCGACTCAACCAGCGTATCCCAGCCGTCCGCTACTACTACGCGGGCAGATTTTCTGGCATCAACCTCTACTCGAAGATCAGCCCGATCGGGAATCCCAACATCAGTGTCATGCCGGAGCTCGACAGATGGGTTAACACCGGCAGGAAGGTGAACGTTGCAGAGCTTAATCGCATAATCCGAGATCTACGGAAGCGCCGGAGGTACGGGCAGGCCTTGGAGGTTCGGAAAAACCGCTACTGTTTCTTCTTATTTTTGCACCTATCTTTTAATTGTGTTCGGGAAGGATAACACCCAAGAAAAATAAGATTTTTTTCATGTGGTTTTTGTAATTTCGGGTGAGCGGAATGGATGAGTGGAAATGCGTGCTTACATGATCATAGCCAGCATCATGCGAGGAGGAATTGTGTTGCGTGATCATAGCCAGCTTCATGAAAGTAGAAACTGTTGTGCCTATCCAATTGATGGCTTGGATGTTCTGAGGATTTTTCTGGATAACGACACATGTTATTGATTTCTAGCTGGTTAATCTTAGCTTTGGGCTTTTAGCTGTGTATCTTTAAGTTGCAAGGGTGGAAAGAAAAATTTTGCGTCTTGCATATCACAATAGCGGTGGACCGTTTGTATCTCACATATGTCTAATTTGCATCTTCTTGGTATGCTACGATAGCCCTATAGATTTGAACAAGCCCCATATTTTGATGGAGTATTTCTTTTATTTAGTATTTTAGTGAGTTATTGTCTCTGAATACTATATGCACAAGTTGTTATTATCTATTTGAACTGAAATTTCTTTATTAAGAGCTAAGATCATTGTCAGTCTTTACCTTCCAAATTATCTGTTTTGTTTCTCGTACTCGCTGCCAACTACATAAGTTCGTCTATGGTGACAAAAGTGCTTGGTGAAAAAAGACCTAGCACAATGGTGAGACTCTCAGGAGAAGGTTTCTAGATTGTTTATTGTGACACCTCAATACCGAGGACCCCACAATTTAACTTACTTCAGTGATTGAATTATATGGTGGCGTAAAGGCTAGGATTGTTGCCCTAACCATACAAGCGGAAGACTTGAATCACATCTTGCTCAGAATTTTTTTCTTTTATACAAATCTTCATGCATTTGTACACAAAAATCTTGACTTATTTACATTTCCTATCTTGTCTTATCAAGATAAAAATATTCATAAATAGAATCCCTTCAAATCTTACTAATCATACAGACCCTAAAAGGGGAGCATCCCACCCACTTCTAGCTCTATTATGATCTCTTACTCATGCGTCGTGGATCATACATATATGTTAGCATGATTTTCTAAAACATTACACATTCAACATTGCCAAATACTTCCATTAAAAGCACAGTGATTTATAACCATGGCATTTCTTAGAGACATACAAGTCATCATACAAATAAGAGCATTTATTTACTAAAGCAGTAATATTGGGGATGGCCAACCTTTAAAACATATGTTGAAAAACATCATTTGAAAGGCAACATGGTTTGAAAACGGGCTTAGCGTGCTTACCTTGATAACCTTGCCTATTCTTCAATTTCTACTTTCTCTTTTCTTTCTCCTATTCATACAAATAGATTTACTTGAGCATCATTCATGTAGTTCTTATGTTTGAATGCATGTGTGTACCACATACCATGGCTTAATGACATTAGGTTTTCCCATGACTTAGCCTTTTTATATAGCTTTTTGTCATTTCCAATGACATAGTTGAAATCTTGTTTGACCTTCCATCATTAGTTTGTCACTTGTTGCAAATGTAAAATCATCTATTACACATTTGAAAAGGATTAGATTCCTACTAAACATTTGTTTTTAAAATTTGACCTCTCAATTCAAATGAATTGAATTTTCGTAAATCTTAAAACAAGTATAGCTTAGCGCATTTAAACTCTTTTTATGTGGTTCAAAAGCCTAAACTCATTAGCTTCTCATAAGCTTTCTATTACACCCTCAAGTCATGATTTTCATTTCATTACTATATCCAATATTTGAACTGGAATTTACCTTTTTATATCTTATAGGCCCTTTGGATCGAAACTCACTACTAGTGAGTTAAACACCCAAATTTGCAAAATATCAAGTAAAACTTCCTAAAATCAATCTCAAACGTTAAATAATGTCTAATAAACTCACTACTTGTGGCCGTATCCTTGAGTAATTTCTAGCAATTGATCTTAACAATTTCTAATTAAATTGGGTGGCACTTTTTTATATTCTTAACCTTGGTTTAAGTTATAAGAATAAAATTTCTAACATAATCTAAATAATATGCTATTGGATTATATCTTAAATCTTCCATCTCCTCATGAAATTTCATTATCTAACTTCATTTCAGGGAGATACATAATTTTAAATGCATTTAATTTTAGTCCATCTTATTGATCCCAAAGAAAAGAAAAAAAAAATTGTCCATCTTCAGCATTTTTTCTCCTTAGATGTACACTCACTATCTAGGCAATATCTTGTAATCTGATTTTTTTGTTGGATCTTTAACTTCATTATTCCAAAATTCTATTTTTAAAATTTATGGTGAATTTTCTAAGTGCCATCACGTTTAAAATTTTCTAGTGGACAGCTCATTACACATTTGTGTAAATTGTGGGTATCTTTCTTTTTCTCTTCCGAATGATATAAATTTTCTAACTTTTTTTCCTTTATGTATCCGTAGAGTATATTTCATAATCTTCCCATTTATAATTTTTATTCACAAATATTACATTTCTAATGTTATCTCCATTTTTGGTGTGGGTCTTAATAATATTCAATTACTAGATTTCATATTTTTAACGTACGTCACATAAAATCCTAGTATATATGTTCTTACATATATTGCATGACCTGAGCACAACATACAGTTTTCCTACCAGGGTGTGGGTATTACATTTTCTGGTGTAAAACCTAAGTTGCAGCGGACCTCTGTTCACTGAAACATCAAGATGGAGGCCTAGTCACTAATTTATGAACAGTGCATATGTAAATGGAATTGCACAATCACCACATTGCCATACAGGTTGATGGGACTGATGATTCTTTGCATGGAGTTGTTTATGTGACTTAAATATGAGTTCATGTACACATTCAATGTTTAAGCATAATTTCTGTGGTTATTGGCTTGCTGTTAGTTGTGCCAACGGCTTCCTGCTTACTTTTTTACAATTGCTTGACAAAATTTCTGTAACCTGCCACCAATCTTTTTCATGGATTCTATTTACCTAGCTTTCAGAATTTCTGGTTCACAATTAATAGCTGAAGTTGATGAGTTCACTTTCACATTCCTTC
The DNA here is from genome assembly GCA_030490835.1 of Annona cherimola. Lineage (NCBI taxonomy): Eukaryota > Viridiplantae > Streptophyta > Magnoliopsida > Magnoliales > Annonaceae > Annona > Annona cherimola. Next base: position 1,505,467 of record CM059972.1, read on the forward strand.
CATATTATATAGCAAGTGTATGCACCTGTCACAAGTGTGAATGTTACATTATTTAAAGTGTCACCCACTTGTTGTGGTTGTGCTGTGACTAGATGATTCAACAAGTTTTCTGTCGATGGCTTTCAATTTGAAATGTTTTAATGAGCTAGTCTCATCCAATCTGGAGCAACATAAGAAATTAGGAACTACATGTTACTTGTGCAGCATTGGCAAGAATTTAACCATGTTGTACTTCATCTTATTTCTTCATCGGCTTTGAGCTTTCTTCTATGATCCAGGTTGCTGAATGGATGGGTAAAAGAGGTGTCTGTGTATTATCTCCTGCTGACCATGCTGTGCAGCTAGAGCTGATTGGTAGGGTTCGTGGGCTGGCCTCAGCTGAAGCCTATTTCAATAGTCTGAGTGAAGAACACAAAACAAAGAAGCCATACGGTGCCCTCTTAAATTGTTTTGTGCAAAGCTGCCTAATTGACAAATCTCTCTCTCTCATGGAGAAGATGAAAGAGTTGGGTTTTGCTACTGATCCTCTTCCTTATAATAATCTGATGTGCCTCTATGCAAATTTGGATCAACATGATAAGGTTATAGATGTACTGTCTGAAATGAAAGAGAATGGAGTTTTTCCTGACAACTTTAGCTATAGGGTATGCATTAATTCATTTGGCGCAAAGTCTGATCTTGAAGGGATGGAGAGTATTCTTCAAGAAATGGAGCGGCAGTCTTTTATTACCATGGAATGGAACACGTATGCTGTAGTTGCCAGCATTTACATAAAAGCAGGACTGACAGAGGAAGCACTGGATGCTCTAAAGAAGTCAGAGAAACTAGTTGGCTCAGATGTCGATGGCTACAACCATCTGATTTCTCTCTATGGCAATCTTGGAAATAAGTCTGAGATGCTTAGGATATGGGAGCACAGGAAATCAGTCTCGAGGAGGCTGCTTAATCGAGATTACAATGCAATCCTTGGTTCCTTGGTGAGGCTAGGTGAGCTAGAAGAGGCTGAGTCCTTGCTGAAGGATTGGGAGAAGTCTGGAAATGGCTATGATTTCCGAGTCCCCAATACACTTCTCTTAGGATACTGTCAAAAGGGTCTGGTTGAGAAGGCAGAAGAAATGCTAGACCGGTTAGTAAAAGAGGGGCGGACACCAATACCAAATAGTTTTGGGATCATTGCAGCAGCATATGTGCAGAAGGACGAAATTGGGAAAGCAGCGGATTATATGAAGAGGGCATTTTCTGTTTTTCCAGGAAATCAAGGATGGAAGCCAAATTTAAATGTGATTTCAAGTTTATTGGGTTGGTTGGGTGATGAAGGTGATGTTGAAGAGACTGAAGCATTTGTCCGATTGTTGAGCACAGTGATTCCAATGAACAAAGAGATGTATGTTGCATTGATCAAAGCCAATGTTAGAGCTGGGAACAATGTTGATGGCATTTTGGAGAGCATGAGAGAAGACAACATAGAAGCTGATGAGGCAATGGAGAAGATACTGAGTTTAAGAGGAGAGAAATGAGGGATCAGGTACTTGAATGGTGGGTAGGCATATTCCAATGGCTGGGGATCTTCTGTATTTCCAAATTACAAAAACCATGTCCGTTCGGCTGGTTGTGCTGCTAGATTTGGACGGCTTGGTAGTTGATCAGATCTCATCTTGCTTCATTCCCTATTGCATACTGAAGGGAATTGACTTAGTTTACTTGATTTCGAAGTTGAATTTTGGCTTTGCTAATGTAGTCAACGTTATATTCAAATACTAGGAAGCCAGAAAAAAGGGCCCCTAGCCACATGGAAATTCGGGTTTTGCTTATCATTTTGAATGGAAACAGCTGAGAGAGCACAACTACTGCATTCTAATCTTTTTGACTGCATAAAATTGCACCATGTTATCCAAATTGCTTCGCTAGTTTAGTTGAGTATGGTTTATACGCTGTTGGGTTGAGTTTCACTTTTTAATTGTCTTCTCAATTTTTTATTTTTTATTTTTTATTTTTTTCTTTTTTCAAGTTCTAAAATTCTCTTTGAAACTTATCGGTTTTGCCTTGGGAAAAGATAATCCTCGTAGATTGCCCGCAAGTGCACATCCAAATTCCAAGGTCACTGAACAATTTCCCCGCAGGGTTCGGAAGCATGGGTGGGTATGTAACTTCACATCTGATTATCCAACTCTAATTTAATTTCATTTATCTTATCACATTATCTATTCACATTTTTCCTCGATCGATTTTTTTAACTGATTATAATAGGTAAAATTAATGATCGAATTTTTTTTAAAAAAAGTAGTCAGTAATTTTTTTGAATGAAAAGATAGCGGAGAGGATTGAAAATGAAGTAATAAGTACGTAGTGGTTTGTGGATTGATGCCTTGCCAATAGAAGAATTAAAAGAGATTTCAACTTGCAAACATATTTTTTTATGGGTATTCACAATTATCTTAACAGGTATTTATTCAATTAAGCTCGGAAACATTCTTATAAATTTCTCGCAATATTCTAATACACATTTAATAATGTTTTTAATTTTATTCATACAGTGATACTCTCACTCAACGGTGGAGATAGCTGCCACTTACTCCACGCTTTTTATTTTGCTGCCTTTAGCCGCCCAGCATAAGGGACAGACCAAGTACCACCGCGCCGAAGGCTTGCTGACAAACTCGCAAACATGGGTAGTTTCAGCCCACTAATAAATGAGCAGCTACTTTCATTTTGCTGGGCCTGAGGGTGCGCACGGCGCACCGTGCCTACGTTAGAAATTCACCTTCAAACGATCATTTCCGTTTTACCGCCATACGCTCGCCTTTGTCTTCGATACGACTGTATCCCTCCATAACCCTAACCGACAATGGCGAAGGATCGGAATGGATTTCTACCCGATAAGCCTGGAGATCCTGAGTCACCTACCGGGGGAGATCGAAGCCGTCGATCCAAGCATAGGAAGGTAGAATCTGACGTGTCGAGGTCTTCGGAGGAAGACGAGAGGACCCGAAGCAAACGGAAGCACTCGCGGAGAAGGTCTCGGCGGCGGGATGATTCTTCTTCGTCCGAGTATTCTGAATCTGAGTCGTCGGGATCGGAGTCTGACATCTCTCGATCGCCGGAGGAAGATGTGAGCAGCGAGAGCGAGGATGAGAAGAGGCGGAGGAGGAGAAAGGAGAAGAGGAGAAGAGAGAGGGAGAGAGAGTATGAGAAGGAGCGGCGGAGGCGGAAAGAGAAAAAGAGAAGAAGAAGAGAGAAAGAAGAGAGGGAGGAGAGGAAGAAGAAGAGAAAGGAGGAGCATAAGAAGAAGAAGAAGAAGAAAGAGAAGGTTGGAGCTGTTACAAACTCGTGGGGGAAGTACGGAATTATCAGAGAAACGGATATGTGGTGAGAATTCCATACTTTTGGTCAAATTTCCCTTTTTTTTGGTCCCCTGGATTTGATTCCTTTGTTAAGTGGTTTTGTTTCCATCTTAATGTGGTTGCCATAATTGGCGGCCATGAAGGTGGAGAATTTATCAGTTACAGCTAAATGCGTATTTGTGTTGTATCATTTAAGCAGTTTATAACATCTTACATCCTCAGTCACACTATTTGATTTCTTATGATTGAAAATGTGGTACGTATTGTTGATAGATTTATTTTTTGTGCAAGATCATCACCTCAGGGAGGCCTCTTATTTAGAAAGTCAGAAATCCGATAAAAAAAAAAGACAAGCCGACATAATGCTGGGTCGTGCATGTTTAAAATTCACATTTAAAAAAAAAAAAATTAAAAACACCCGTTTTATCTCCCCCATGGTGTACAAGAGACCTGAGTAAATTGTTTGCTAATTAGGACGCATTTTGAGGAAACCCTTTATCTGTTATTGAACTTGGAAAAATGCAAATGCGGTGGTTCTTGAATGCCGAGGGAGAATTTCTATAGCATTGCTGTATTGACTCTAGTAACATCTAGTTCTTTAATCCTTACTTTTGAAATTGATATTTGCTTTTCTTCTTTTCTAGGGATAAAAGACCAGAGTTCACTGCATGGTTAGCAGAAGTGAAACAGGTGGTCCTGTTGTGCTGATTTGTTTGTTTGTTTGTTTGTTTATTTGTTTATTTGTTTGCTGTTTGCTGAACTAATTTTTACTCTATTAGTTACAATTGCAGTAGTGATAATCCTTTACTGTATGGATTGATTTTAGTGGAATATTTTGTGATCGTTTGCAAACATGGCCACTGTAAAAATAATAACTTTCCTAGGATCTATATGCTTTGTGATGGTGTGTAAACATGGCCATAGATTTGAAGTTAAACTTATCTTAGAGAGTTCTTCTGGGCAGAAAATCTGCAATATAGTTGTTTGTTACTATATGGCTACGCTCTAAACATCCGTAACCTGTTATGAATCTGATGACAATGCTGTCTTACTTCACATTGCTTCTATTCTTTTCCCTAATACAGTTGAAGATCCCTTGGTTTTTAGCGTAGGTCGGAATTGCTTCATTTGATGATTCTTCTTGGGCTGGCCTGAACAGTGGTCCTGCTGAACCCCTTTTTTTTGGCAACAAACTGCATTCTGTTCGTTTATCTAGCATTTTTATGCATGCTGATTGACTTGGTGGGAACGTCATTCTGATCTGTTTTATGCTTGGGACAATTAAGCTTTTATCCTGTGATATTGAGTGAGTTGAGTATTATCATGCTTTGATTGCTTTCTAATTTCAATTCCCGTTTTTAAACTTCTAGGTGAATTTGGAACATCTGTCCAATTGGGAAGAGAAGCTAATGTTCAAGGAGTGAGTCATATGGATTCCCTCTTCTAAGAAATAGTGCTTATGTTGACAACTTTATCTAGACATCTGTGTGACTTGCTTTCAAACACCTCACCGGATGTAATTTAGTCTGTACCTTTCAGGAAAAAGAATAGAATTGGCATAGCTTTATATTGGATTATGCTTATGATCATCTGTTATACAGGTTCATGGAGGATCACAATACTGCTACCTTCCAGTCTAAAAAGTAAGCCTCCTACCTCTTTGCTACTCATTAGAATTGCCTCACATGTGAGCTAGACAAATTGAGATAATTATACTGCAAGATTTGTTTTGACCATTTATTGTTGGTGAAGTATTGTATCATCTGTTACGCATGATGCTAATGAATGTTTTTTCATCAATAAATAATTCTGTTGTCATGGTGAAATGACACATGTAGATACTATAATTTGGATGCATATCACCAGCGTAAGATGGCTAAAGAAATGAAAAGGGGTTTGAAGAAAGTCCAGGGAACAGAGCGCACAGTGTTCAATGATGAAGAACAGCGCCGGTATGTGTTTTCATCATTAAATTAATTTTCCATAAAAAATTACGTTTTTGTGTAGGTATGTGTTAGAAGGCATTTTGTTTTCTGCCAGTTGGTTGAGAAGCTCAATTTTGTCAGTGAAAATTTCTGCTTCGCATTATTTAGTTACCACTGGACTTTTATTGAAATTGCCCATTGATTGGGAACTGTAATTTCCTTTTCTTGGCGTTGACTGGTATGGAGAAAATGCATCAAACTCTTTCAGATGGAAAATTACCTTAATGTAGGAGAGTTCAAAACTTACTGGCATGTATCTAAGCCATATGCTTAGTTTAGATGAGGAGTTGTAATTCACCTTAATCTTGAGTCCAATCACATCAAGAAAACTGTAGAAAGAATCTATCTTGAGTCTATTCTGTGCAGCATGTTGCATTCATCTTTGGTGGAGCCGCATAAATTGGAATCATGGTATGGTGATCCATGAATCTTGGTACGCATCATAATTGGATTGGGCCAAATATGAATCATTTAAAATAATTCTGATACTTAGCCATAACTTTTCGATTAGCAATAAGATGGATACTATAACTGGGGAAAAAGAAGACTTAGTGGTGGAAGAATTGACCAATTATCTGGGCAGGATATTCTGCTATTTGGAATAATGACCAACCTATGTGCCCTTGATTGCGAACCACCAAACCACTTAAACCATCTAGTGTGTTCCACTAAAAAAATTTGCATGCTGCCGAGCTGGCTGCAGGGCCAAAATTTCCTATCTGCTCTATTTTTTATTCCAGCAAAATGTCTTGAGTCTGATCATGAGCTTCCTGTTACTCTTGTAGGCAAGAATTGTTGATCGAACGAGAAAGGCACAAGGAAGAAAAGGTGGAAGCCTTGAAATGTGTTATGCAAAGTGGAATGGTAATTGTCCTGCTTCCTCATTCTTAATTTTCTTTAGTTACATTCGTTTGGTAGGTAGATAATTATCTCCAGAATCTTGCAGAAGGTTGAATTCTAACACACATGATACATATATTATCAAAACCCTTTTTGTGCCCCATGCATATCAGAAGTTATGAAAATGTGCATGTTTTGATTAACATTTTTATTCATGATTTTTTGGACAAAGGGGATGGTTGAGATTTGGTGCAAAAGCTTACATTTTTGTAGAGAGCCACTGAATGGTGCAAATTATTAGACAGCATCTCTATTCCATTTGCATTTATCTGAAATCAGTGGTGTGAAATGTTTTTGACTCCCAAAAAGTCTCATCTAGTTTTTGTTTATTGATTTTTTTCCTCCACTTTCCCAATATCTCTTACCCTCCTTTTCTAGATGTCTTTCCCCATTATTGAATTGTAGGCTTGTAGCGCCCCACAACTCCATCCCGGGTAATACTCCAAGATGCATGTGGTGGGGAAGAGGAAATGTCTGCTCAGAACTGTAATTATCATCAGCGCACAAGAATGGCAGTATAACTATGATCAGCAAATCATGTTCATCTCCATAATCATATATGCACATACATCAACATCAGACTATCATGCCTAGAAGTCGTAAACAATCTCAAATAACACATAATTGACAAATCTAGGCTTAAATCCATGCAAATGCATGGAAAAAATCATTTCTAAAACACAAGAAATCCATACAAACCCAAGGGGTCCCTAGCTAGTTTAGTAAAGTCCCAAAACCCTAAATAAAAAGCCCCACTTGCTCCCTAAACCTGTGATGGCTCAAGTCTGTGCAAAACTCTCACCCAAAACGCCTCAAATCAATCTTTTTAGCAAAACTCTGAACTCCATCCATTTCTGCACTGCCCTTAGAGGAGAATGAAATGAGATAAGAAAATGATTTAGTGTCAACTGTTCATGTTGTAAATTTTACTGTCCATCACCACCTCAGTCGCTACCTTGTTTGACTGAGGTGTGGCTGAGCGTTGATCAGAGCTCAGTTGGCCAAGCTCATCCCTAGGCTCAGGCTATGGCTTGCAGCATGTTTGTGATCTGCTCTCTACTTAAAATACAGAGCCTCTTGTCCTTATCTCAATCACAATTGGGTCAACCCACTGTCTGGCTAAGGTACCTGAGTTGTAGCTTGGTTGGCCCAGTCTCTGCAAGTGAGGGTTACTTCAAAACCCAACTCACTAGAAACTCCCTGGACACACATGTCGCACCTCAGTTGGACACCTTAGTCAATCAAGGTACTTACCAACCCTCGATTTCATGACTTGGTGAACCGAGCTTGTGACTGAGCTTTGATTGGTAGATTTGCCAAATTCCAATCAAGTTTTAAACCACGCAAATTACAACCAATCACCAAATTGTTCATTATTCTAACTTATTGGCATTTAAGAAACATGTTCCTACAGTCTGTTTGGTTTTTGACCAACCAAGCCAACCTTTAGGCCAAAATCAAATTTTCTTATTTTTATTTCAAAACTTCGATTTTGGACATTCCAAAACTCAACTTTAGTCTTATTACACACTCTAAGCATGTCACCTTAATCATACACACGTCATCCATGACATTTACCAATCCGTAACATGGCCAATATAAATATTGCTATCATAGTTTGGTTCTCCTTTCACTAAGAACCAACTCAAGAAGCAGATCACGCATATTACTGTCAATACTCAATCCAACCATCCAAACACATCATAATACACACCATACATATGTCCGCACCTCCCATCAGTCTTAAAAAACTTGAATACCTATCTCACTAATCACATGCCACAAAATACATAACCTTCCTAGGCTCACATCACTACATAGTACACATTAAAAAAATACTGTTCCAAGCATTGGGGTCCTACATGATTGGACTTCTCAGGAATTATTTCCTTTTCCTTTTCCTTTTTATACCTCATGACAGTGGCCAGAGAAACTGATATTCTTCCTTTGAAATTGCAGGCACAGGCGATGAAAGAGCAGGCTCAGTTGAGAGAGGAAATGGCTTACCAATATCGTCTGGGGAATTTTGAGGTGAGATCAAATCATCAATGAAAATATTTTCTTTTGCATTCATCCAAGTAAAAACTTCTATCTGAGATGGAAGATCATGTGTGGGATGTTGCATTGTCATATTTCTCAGACTCCTGCAACTCTACTTGAAAATTGGCTTGATTAGCAATGGGATTTGTGTCGGGTATTTTATTTATTTGGACCTTGGTTGAGAAATGGAAAATTCATGAATTAGTGAGTTAATTCTATTTAACTCTCTTGCCAAGTTGAGGAGTTGACAAGAAATTTTGAATTCTAAAATGTCTTTTCTTCGATCAACTTATCCATGGGAGTTCTAGCTCAAGTCAAGAATATTTAGTTTCCAGTTGATTTTTCCTGGACCTGGTTGGCAATCAAATCTTGCAGGTCCAGCTGTAGACCTTCACTTTTGGATAGTGTACAGCCCCATCAGTTGATTGCCGGCTCTGGGTTTAGGATCGTCTTCGGTCCATCAAGATCATCAATCGGATTGATTCTTCTTCAGCCCACCGTGAACAATCTGAAGCCTGAAGTTAGGGCCTTCTTTTTGGGTGGACCAAATATTTTTCCATATGTCATAGCCCCACCTCCACCTTCAAGACATTGGAAGAAGAGCATTGTTAGGTGAGCGTGGGTAGGTCATGCAATTCAAAACAGCATGTTAGTCTAGTCATAGACGGTGAGTGGATCAACCTGATTCTTGCATGAGGGTTTTTTATTGGTAGCCATTAGCAGACTTAATCTCAGGCCAAGATGCTGCGCTTGTGAAATTGTCTCATATGCACTTGTTGCATCAACCTGAATGAGCTCTGTAGATCTCTTCAAAGTGTGTCATTTTATATTCCCATCAACCGAAGCAGTTCCAATATCAAAACTCGAGCTTTTCTAGAAAAATTCCAGTTCATCTATTCATATGTTATCTATTGTTGGTGTGAGATTGTAGGATTCATGACTGTTACGTGGCAGCAGTGCCATTGCTGGTGAATAAATTGCAAAATACAGTGTTGGCAATGTGTTTTAAAGCTTTGAATTTTTTTCCCCTTCATTATATAAACTCCCATTATTATAAGCTTCGTGTCTACCTTGTTTTGTAGGCTGCAGCTGCAATACAGAAAAGATTAGATCCTGATGCTGCTCTTTGAAAAGTTAACTCACATGAAACCTCTGTGGCACTTTATCCACGCAAGTAGGCAAGAGGAGAAGCTTCAGAGCCTTCAGCTTGGTAGTCTGTTCCATACGTCCATAGCCACACATCCATGGTTGAGGAGGTGCTGAACTATGAATGGGCTGAGAAGTTCATCTGTCACTTTGGGCATCTCCATGCTTCTATTAAGATGATCAGATGATGTATAGCTGAGTGATGGTCACTCTGCTGAGGGCTGTGCTTGGTGTCCATATGTGGCTGCAAAATCTAAATGGGTGTTATTGTTTTGCCATCCGCTAGATAAGAGTCAGCTTATTATATTCCTTCATGGGTGATGGTAGTGAATGGTCCGCGCCAAAATTACCATTTGGAATATTGCAGTCCTTCCCATGGCTTCAATGGGGAATGCGTTTTCGTTCCTTCCAACCCTTCAAAAAGCTAACCCCAAGGAGTTGGGAGGTGACGATGAGGAATATCAGAAACGATTTATAAAAAGTGGAGACATCGAGTGTTGGAAGAAATGTAATTTTAGATCATGGCTTTCACTTGCATAGGAAGTTGGATGGGTATATGAATGGTACAAACGGTGATAAAAGAGGACAAAAAAGAATTTTGAAATACGGGGGAACCGTGAGGGAATGTGGAAATGGATAATTAGGTAATTTTGGAAAATCGATGAGTACTTTAGATGAAAACGGGAGATAATGGTTGTTAAAGTAACCCCCTCAAAAAAAAAAAAAAAAAAAAAGTGGCTGTTGAGTGAAAGTGTGGGCGTGGGGATCGCCTTTTCTGCTTTTCATTTCATTACGATGGAGGCCCACGAATTTTCGCAGCATGACTTTCATGGCCGTGTCACTGCCCTCTCCTTTTGGTAGTGCTCGGCTGTCCAGGGCATATCATTCGTTGGTGCTAGCTTAGTTCTCAGTAAGCTACGGTCAAGGTTCTCGGCTGTCCATACTGTAATCCTTTTTTCTTGCTTTTCCCACCAACTCCACCGGACCCCACGAAACATTCGCATGCCCCCTAGTTAGCAACGTAGTAAAGTCCTACCTCTTCTTTGCCTCCCTCCATGTTGATTGCGATGAGAAGATGGGATGCAAATTTTCGTTTCCAAAAAAATACGAGGGATTTGCGTTTATACCTGCGGTTTCAATACAAATTGCATTTATACTTGTGATGCTTTTGAATTTTTAAAATATTTGCAGTTATACCTCAATTAAGTATCAATTTCCTGATTTTTATATAGATTGTCTTTTGATAAATGCAAACCGTCCATTGTGTTTATTGATTTGAATTTGACTACTAACCAAAAATTACATTAATTAGATACCTTGATGAGCCTTAAAAAATATAAATTATTTTAAAACTGATTATGGCTCGCCAAGGTATCCAATCGTAATAATTTTTATAGACTAATTTCATATTAATAAACATAGTGTGCAATTTAGACTTATCAAAAAGCAGCCTGTTTTTCGAAACCAAAGAGATTGAAACTTATCAAAGCATATCTACAAATATTTCTAAAATTCATAGGTGCATTTTGCAATAGGTTTTAAATCATTAACATAAACACATTTTTAATGAAAAATCATAGGCATAAGAGCAAATCTCTCTAAAAATAATTTTTTTCATTTTTCAATACGTAATAACCTACTTTGCCTACTATAACTACCCCTATGCTACATGGCACTTAGGGACACGTCTCCAACCACATCATGCTGAATTACACATGCATGTTAGCCACGCTGACCACTTCCTTGAAACTAGCTATTGCTAATTTATGTCTTTACCAACATCTCTAATACGATGGACATAGCAGCAATAAAACATGCTCCCCCTAATTTGGAGGAGTTCATTTCTATTAAACCTTTACCTCGAGCAAAAAAAAGAGGACAAGAGACATCTCTGGTACCAATGCTGCTGGAGATACTACTTTATCATCTCTAAAACTCTCTCTTCATAACGCACACCTTATACGTATCCTTCTGTATAACTGTGCACACTCTCCTGCTGCTTATTTAACTTTTTTTTCATTCCAAACATAATTCCTAAATTCAAACGTACACATACTTTTCCATCCCATTCCACTTTACGTGCTAATCAAACGGGCCCTGTTGTAATTATTTAGTTCCCACAGCATCCAAAACATAACATCAGGCCCTGTCCCTTTATTTGACATTTGGTTCATTCAGGTGCGTCAATTAAGAGCCAGAAAACGTGAATAAGAAGATGCCTTCGATTTTCCGGGCGTGGTTCAATTAGGTGGACTCCTCCCGAACGAGCCGAGCTGGCTGTGTAGCCTTCCGGGGGTTATTTGCACGGATGCCCTTTGGTTCAGCTTAGTTATGCATGACACAACAAGTTTGCTTACTTCGTTGGCCTGGTTTGGTAAAATTTCAGATTTAATAGGATAATTTGCAAATATACTCACTTAGTTTGATTAAAAGTGTAAATATATCCACATAGTTTCTGAAATTGTAAATTACCACATATAGTTTAACTATAATTGCAAATAACCTCCATTTCGTTATGACGTCATCATGACATGAGTATATTTTTAAAAATATACAAATTATGTGAGTATATTTGCAATTTCAGAAATTAAGTGATATATTCAATTTTTATAAGTAACTCTCACATAATTTAATCATAATTGCAAATTACCCCATGTCATGACGATAAGGTAAAGGCTTATGGTTATACTATGTGAGAGTTATTTGCATCTTTTAAACTTTGTGAGTATATTTGTAATTTTAATTAAACTAAGTGAGTGTATTTGCAAATTACCTGATATAATATTTTGAATATTTCAAATATTTGCACTTGAGACAAATATGAAATTTGTTAAGATTTGGCTTGTCATACCCTTATTCTTTGTAGGCCTGTCTCCAACTTCCCTAAAATTTTGCACATGATACCTCTCAAGTTAGTAAATATCAGTAATAATTAGTAAATGATTTGGAAACCATTCTTAGAATTTTAAATTCCCTCAAAGTACCCTGTACATGCTCTGAAAAATTTGTTTATATTATTTTTTGTATGTAAAACGATTTATCTTACTATTAACATTTACAAATTAGAAATTATATTTTGACAAATGCAGGAATATAATTTGTAAAAATAAATTTATTAATAAACATAAACATCATAAATTAATAGAAAATTTTAAAATACAATAATTATTTTATATTCTTAAAGAAAATGAGTCAGAATTCCTTTCGACATAATAAATGCATGTATAAATGAAGAATACATATAATATAATGTAAATATAAAGTGTGTTTGGGAAGTTATAAAATTTTTGGATGAAAATTTTTTGGTGTAAAAGTCTTTAAATTAGTAAAAAATAATATGATCTAATAAGAGTAATGATGAGTTGTAAAAAAATATAAAGTTCAAATAAATAGGTTAGTTGTATAGATAGTTGTGTAGAAATTATAAAAAATATAGTAGTTATATAGAAACATATGAAAAATAATTTAAAATATAATAATTACGAGAACTAAAAAATTTTAGTTTGAAAAGTTATTGTTGAAAAAACAGACATTCATGCTCATAAGATTCAATGGTTCTCTGGACAAGTACTTCAATACATTAGGACTTTAAAAGATAAATAATGTTTTTCAAAATATTTGCTAATCATATGCTAACACTTGAGTATGGAATCCAAAATTTTAGCAAATTCGAAGGACGCACTCGCAAAGTAACAAAAGTGGTCTGATTGAAATAATTATTAGTATTCGAGCTAAATAAATATTCCGAGATTGACAATTGGCTTGATAAGAAAAAATATTATAACAATGATAATGCTGATAATAGTAATAAATTAATAAAAGAAAGCCTCATTGATACTTTTGAGTAATGTAAATTAGCTAAATCACCAGCCTGTGTTGATTTTACTCACGTTTTTGAAATGTCAAAGCAGTCCTCGTAATCTCTTCTTCCTATTCGTACGTACTCGAAAACGCCTTTCATTCAACCGTCCGCGGTATTTTTTTTTTTTTTTCTCTTTTTCTATGCTGTCTCGAGCCGCCTTCTCTGAAGGCGGGTTGGTAGTAGTTGCAAACGAGCCATACAGAAAAGAAAAGAAAAGAAAGAAAGAAAGAAATCCATCCGCTCCCACATAGACGCCATTGCCATGGACGCTGACCCAACAACAAGCAGCAGCTCCACTAGCTCCAGCCCAAGAGCTCGATCTCCGGCGCCGTTCGTGTGTAAGACGTATGATCTGATCGACCGGTCCGAAGCCCATAGCATAATCTCATGGAATGATCAAGGGACTGGATTCGTCGTCTGGTCGCCCGACCAGCTCTCTCAAGTTCTGCTGCCCCGCTATTTCAAGCACAACAACTTCTCTAGCTTCATCCGCCAGCTTAATACATATGTAAGCTGATGATCGTGGTCAAGTTCTTATGCTGTTCTTTCACTTCATTGCACTTATTAGTCTATTTTCTGTCTCCAGTTGTTATCATTACTTTTTGGATGGCTTGGTTAATTAGTCGAATTTATTTCATGAAAGATCATGATATGTTGCTCTAGATCAGGCTGATTATTGATGAAGGATTGGCGTAGTTATTCTTGCAGTTAAATTTTTTATGGTTGAAATTGCTTATTGAAGTCTTTTCTTCTTGTCTTAATATAAATATGCATAACTAATCAACTACTTTCTGTCATTATTTGTCCTAAAAAACAATGGCGATCTCTTTCCTTTTTATTAATTCCTTGGGGAAAAAAGCTAATGTTTGAAATACATTCTAATGTTAGGGCTGGTTTGGCAAGGGAGCCGACGAGGAAGCACTAAATTGAATATTTTTGAAGAAAATTATGTAATATAACAGGAGTAAAGTATGAATAACGAAGTAGTTATATTAGAAATGTAAGTGGCACAGTTAAAAAAGAAAATTATTAGGATATAAGAATAAAAAATAAAAAGTTAAAGTAGTTAAGCAATTAATGATGTATTTGGAAATTGATAATATTTTTGAATAAAAATTTTTAAAATAGAAATGTGATATAATAAAGATAATTATGATGAATAAATATAATAAAGTTAAAATAGATAGTGCAGTTATATGAATAATTATTTAGAAATAATTAAAAAATAGCATGTTGTTTAAAAAGATAAAAAGAAATAACTAAAAAATAGAGTGGTTATAGAGATAAAAAAATTTAAATTGAAAAATTTTGATTTGAAATTTTTTTAACCTAGTCAAAAGTACTTGGTTTAATATCTTAATAAATTGATTTATAAGATATGCACCATTTGTTATGTTTTAAAATATTTATTTAACTTGACGCTGGCTGGAGGTTATACCTTGACACTCTCCCAACAATGGAGAACTTAGAAAAAAGAGGAATATAGGTTAATCAATGTTGTCCGTGGCGAATAAGGAGGATCAAGAAAGCAATATACACATTTTTTGGACATGTCAGAAGGTAAACTACTTGTTTCAAACTCCTTGTTTTATTATGCTAGTGGGGAAAAATTTTATGACATCAAATTTCTGCTGGAAGAGCTATGCTCTACAGTTGATTTGTCGTTGTTAAATGTTAAGTCTGTATATAACTTGCTATTTAAGAATCTAGTTTTTAAGAAATAGACGAGTGGCTGATGATTCAATGGGGTCAATTCAAGAAACAGTGGAATGAAGCCAAATGTAAATTCATAATTACTAATCGTCCAAGCTGATACAAAATTGTGGTTTTCTAATCAAACTGAGCTTGAGCACATGGATGAAACCAGCATGGGGTGTGGTAAAATTGAATGTAGATGCAGGAAACAAGGAAGAGACTCGAACGTTGGGTTTTGGAGCAGTAATTAGAAATTGGCAGAGAGGTTTGGTTGCAGCAAAGATGTAGAAGAGAAGGGGAAAATTAAATCCAATTGCCCAAGAAGAAACAACAATACTTTTGGGCATGAAGTGACTAATTGAGTTGAGAATTTTGGAAGTGGAAGTTGAATCAAACTATTTAATCTTCATCAATGCAAAGGTCCAGTCGAGCTATGGGGAGATCTTAAAATCTGTTAGGGACCTCAGAAATTTGTTTCAAAAAATTAGTTTCCATCATCACCTAGATAACTAGAATGGCTTTGGTGGCCCAGGAGGCTGAAGCAAGCTATGATGGCTTTGCTCCAAGCTGCGTGGAGGATCTAATCTGTAAAGACATCCAATTTTTTGATTTTCTTGGGCCTAGCCCTCTCTTGTTCTCACATTGTTAGTTAGGTGTAGGGACATGAGTTTGGGCGTGGCTTGTTTTTCTAGCTTGTGTTCTACTCTGCATTTTTTGCAAAATAAAGCGCAAAACTTTTTTAAAAAATATTTATTTATGGTGTGTTTGGGAATGGATAAAACTTTTGATGAAAAGTTGTAGAGAATAAAAATTGTCAAATGATGTGATATGATAAGGGTAATGATGAAGAATAAACATGATAAAGTTGAAATAGATAGGTTAGTTGTGTAGAAATGATTGAAAAGTAAGGTAGTTATATAGAAAAATGTGAAGAAATAATTAAAAAATAGGGTAGCTATGGAGAGTGAAAAGTTTTAACTTGACAACTTTTACTTATTACCAAATACACCCTTAACTGAAAATCTAACTAACATATCAACAAAAATTTTAGGAGGACCAGAAATTAAGTCACTCTATAATGAAAAATGACCATGGTTATGAGAAGTCCCAAAGTCAAGCTTCATTGAATGGGTGAGATTGCTTCGGCATGCTAAAAAAGATTTTCATAATTTTTTTTTCCCATCCTCAAAAAACCTTTTCCACTTTAATGCACAACAATTTTATATTTTTAATACTACTTTAATCATTTCAAATTTCGTAAATACAACTTCTCACATTCTATTACATAACAACACTTTCTTTTCTTTTCTTTTCTTTTCTTTATTCTGCTCTTAACATCTCATTTTCATCTATCCTCAGCAGAGTAACAACCCCACAATTTCCCTAATCGACTGCAGGGATTCAAGAAATCAGCCTCAGATCGGTGGGAATTCCGGCACGAGAAGTTTCGGAAGGGCGAACGGCATCTGATTGCAGAGATCACGAGGCGGAGATGCGAGCCAAGCGTCTTCCCAAGCTTTCTGAATGCCCGAGAGGAGAAAGGTGCGGTGGCGGCTGTGGAAGTGAAACAACATCTAGTGGAGGAGAACAAGAGCCTTCAAAGGCAGAATTCGGAGATGCAGCAGCAAATAGCTCAGCTCAAAGCTCTGGAAACGGAACTCCTCGGTTGCCTCTCTCTCTGCATGGCTGCCCACACCTCCGCCTCCACCTCCGGATCATGAATTTCTTTGTTTATTATCTTCAAATCATAGCCCTTGATCTATGTTTTAATGGACTGGATTTGATATGCTGATGAGCTCATCAAACTTGATGCTCAGGAGAACAGAAATCAATTGCATGGTTTAAAAAAGAGAACGCTACTCATCTGCCACCGCTCCTTTAAAAGCTTTGAAATGTTTTAGATGTGTCCTTTTTAATGAAGGAGATGCCGAACACTTACAATATTTATGGAAGTCAAAATAAAAATCAGCTCTCCACCAAATATGATGTGGTCCACAAGATGGACGGTCTCGATCATAGCAAATGGTTGATGATGATCACCGATCCTCATGATAGTTTGCTTGGGGTTGCGAGGCGAGCAGGAAGACAATGTCTCATTCTTCTAAATCACTGTCCTAATTTCATCATCAAAAAATCTGTCCTAATAACTTTATTAGCAGGTCAAAACTCGTACTCCGCAGGTACGAATTCCTGTCAATTCAGGGGCTTGTATTCGCAGGACCTGAATGCGAGTGTAAATTAAAATGCTACTCGCACAGGACAACAAACGCCGTTTGGATGAATCATAAATCAGATTTTTCGTGTGTTCTGCAACGAAGAAAAAATATAAGGAAAATAAAATTTTTTATTCTTCATAATTATTTTATTTTTAATTATTTTTTCATATTTATTTTTTCATATTTTGTATGCAATTACTTTACTTTTGTATAATTTCTATACAATTACCTACACAAATAACCTATCTATTTTAACTATATTTTTTTTACTCATTATTATTATCCATATCATATCATTTTCTATCAATTTAACTTTTACACCAAAACTTTTTCATCTAAAAATTGCATCGGCACACTCGAAATTATAATACTAAAGTCCCAGTCTGAGTGTTAACAACGCTACCTTGTTAAATTATAAATAATTTATAAAAATAAAATATCACGATTTATAATGACAAAATATTATGATAAATATTTAATGAGTAACCTCTAATAGCAAAACATGCTGCGGCTGATAAAGAAAAAATTCGTTTGCCATTGTCTACTAATCCCTTTGGAGGATATTACGAAGGACAATAATATATAATAATTAAAAAGAAAAAAAAAAGAAACTGCACCTTCTTGTTAAGCATCAGAAATCTATGGAATTATGAATTTACATGTCTAATTAATAACCACATTTTTACCATTTTATTCCTATATTTTAATCATTTTCAATTATTTCTCTTTACTAGTGCACTTCAACTACCTTATTTATTCTATCTTTGCTCTTATTATTTCATATCAATCATATCATATCCATAATATTTCACTTTTTACTTCCTACCACATCTTACATTTTTCATGACTTTTACATTACCAAACAAGCTCTTACTCACCACACCTAAGTATTCTGTATCCAGAATCTTTTCAAAGGCCACCCATCAATCAGCAATTCCTATTGTTATTTTATTTCATATCAAATTACATACAAATCAGTTAATTGTTAGTTTATTTCATATAAGATTGCATACAAATCAGTTAATTTCGGACCTTGATGATGTAAAATTCAAGTTCTTATATATGGTCTTCCTAATGTTTTAATCTATTAAGTCGTGTTTAGAGAAGAATAAAAATGAAGAATATGACAGATAAAATAAAAATAAACAACCCCACATCTACGAGCGAAGATTAAAAACGGCAAAAGAACATATGAACGGTCTCGATTAGAGAAGTCGTGGGCCCCGCGAGTAGAAATGGAAAGGAGCGAGTACAGCGAGTCATCATCCTGGACTGCAGGGGAGTGGAATTAATTGCGCTTCCCTTCACAGTCTCTCGCACCTGCTTCAAGCTTGCACAACTTCCCTGACTCTCTCTGCTTACAGTTTTCTGTGCTTCTGCTTCCCGATTCTTTCGGTAGTGGAAGTGGGGGAAGGGAAGGGAAGGGAAGGGAAGGGAGGGAAATGGGAGGGCCGCTGGGGGCAATCATCGGGAGATATCCGACGTCGAGGAGGGCTGGGGCCCACCAGATGATGGGCGGTGGAGATGGAGGAAGCATCGTGAGGCAGGACAGAAAATGCAGGGACATCACCTTCCTCGTTCTCTTCATTGCTTTCTGGGTTGCTATGATTGTCAACTCCAGCTTCGGTTTTAACAAAGGAAACCCTCTCAGGTATCTCCATTTCTCCAAACGAAGAAGATCTCAAAATTCCTTTTTTTTTTTTGGTCTTTATCATTTGGCTGTTTCCTTTTTACCAGTGGTTCAATTCGTCTGTTTCACTGCGAGCTGGGAATGCTGGGAATGATGTAACATTTTCTGTGGAAGTTTTTAGGTGGGAGGAGGATATCTTCTGTGAAAATGACAATTTACCTTATTTAGAAGCATCCTTGTTAAGGGAAACGAGGTCTAGAAAAAAGTTCCTTCGTCTCCTTTCACTACCTCTCACTTGGAAGCCACCAAACGCCTTCCAAGTTTTTTTTTTTTTGTTTGATTTTGGTTTTTGGTGTTCTTTTTTTTTGGGAATGCTTTTATTTTGAGTTCAAATAGTTGTAAATGATGCCCAACTGGCGGGAGCCATATGCGAGTGAGCTAGGATGTCGATATCTTGAAATGCTATCACAAGATGTAATTTGGTGTATGATCTCTTAACTTGTATAATCCGAGCGAGCTACCTGCCAATTGTCTAATACTGATTTGGCCCAAAAGGCTGGTTTATTTTGCTAGTTGATACAGCTTTCAGTTCTCCTTTGTCTCCTTACTAACCATTGCTGCCTGTCTTTTAATCTATTGCAGCAATTGATCATAGAAAATGTAACCTGTGCAGGTTAATATATGGACTAGACTATAAAGGCAATATCTGTGGGAATAAGCATGCAAATCCAGATCTTAGCGAACTTGAGGTTAGGTATTGGCTAAATCCCAATCAGGTTTACCAAAGTGGGCAGAAAAATAGTCAATTTAGGTTGGCTGATGCAAGAAGCATTTGCCTAATGGAATGCCCCACTACTTCTGAAGACAATCTCAATTGGGTATGCGATTATCCAGAAGGAGACATTCGAATCTCAACAAATGATTGGATAGACAGGAATTATGATTATTACGAGTTCCTTACTCCAGAAATGAGGAACAGCTCTCTTCAGCTTCAAGGTCCTTGCTATCCTGTCATATTCCCTAGTGTGAATGGTAAGTAAGATTTTTTTCGTTCTGAATCTACCTATTTATTTTTTCGGATAATGTGATTTTGACTTTATTTAATAATACAATGCATCGAATTTTGTGATTCTAGTACCTAGTGCACAATTTTTAGTAAAGCAAAAGCTGATTTAGGCAGATAAATGCCACATCAAATAGAGGAGGGGTTTTGGAAAGACGATTTCAGAAACTCCTCCGAATAGCAATTCTCGTTGTCTTGAAATGCAAAAGCATGATTTGCAACCTTACAATTATGCAAATGAAATTGTGTAATCTTGAAGGCATCTAACAGTATTGTGTTTGCTTCCCAGTTTTCTGGAGCTGCCAATTTATAGCTCGAGCATCCAATGTCTCTTTGCGACATTGGCAGCAAATGGGTGGAGTAAACATCAATGAGGACCTTGTGATTGACAAAACCATTCACCGGGCAATCAATTCTCATTCAGCCGTCCTAAAGGTATTTGTTGTTGAATGTTATTTCCTTTCTAGTTATGGATGCCCACGTTCAGTTTTGGCACACTACTCTTAGATGCTGATGAAAATGCTTCACTAAAAGATAAAAAAAGGAACAATGTGCTTTTGGCATTCATCTATGAGAATCATTTCCAAATTTCAGTTCTGTCAGTTTTTTTATTTCACTCAAGTAATGGAAATGAAGAAAGCTTTTACAAACAAGGTCAATTCCTACCAAATGCCATTGGACATTATGTGCAATATCAGGGTATCCTTCTGGTGGCTTTGTAGATAATGTGCCTTAAGCATAAATTTTATTGGGTCATAGGTGAGTCAAACATATGCTTGAATGCCAATAGATAGTTGATGTCTATAGAGGTTGCGCATTTGAAACAGAGCTCTCAAGCAGTTGGTGCATTTTCCATGTGCATTGAGAATCTTATATGTAAAACTTATTTTGCAAGCCACAATCAATCCTATTTTAGTCCCAAAATTTAGGCTTGCATTATGGAGGAAACGAGTGGAATAATAATTCTTATGCACTATATCTATGTTCTCTGTTGGTCACCATGTAATTCTATTGTCTGTTGGTGGTAGTAGATGCTGATCAAGTTCATAATATCTGTGTTGCTTCTTATTTTTATCATTTTCAGAGATATGTGGCTGACCTAGGAAAGACATGGCCTGTGCTGATTGTTTGTGGAGGAATGGTGCCATTGTTTTTGGCTGTGATATGGCTATTAATGATTCGGTATTTTGTTGCTGCCATGCCGTGGGTCACAGTCTTCCTCTTTGATGTTCTCATTGTGTCTGTTACAATGCTATTCTACGCAAAAGGTCAGATGATTTTCTTGGTCCTTAATTTTATTGTTATATACAAGTAGTGAATGCAGCTGTAGTTAGGATTCTGTTTTGTTGAAGTTTTTTTGGTGTGTCGTATGGTGCCTATCCCTGGAACACCAGGAACACCTTTCTCCCAACTTGGAATTTATAGGCACAATGTTAGTAGGATTATTTGACAAGTCAATGCTTGAATAATGGGGCCACAGTTTATAATCAAATGGCCTAAAAATACTAAGATTTAGATGTTGAGGTTGGCAAAATGATGTAGTCCAATTCCATCCCAAAATGTCGAGGCATACTTGGGGCCTACTCCTACGCAAATACCTCAGAACAAGCTAAACCCACTTGAACTTGGGATAACTTATGGCTCCATCATGTAACTACACATCCATGGTTGATATTTTATTGACAGCCAAGAATTAAATGGTATTTTCCTTATTCTCTGTCACAAGAAATGATGACCCGTCTGAAATCAGTAGCCTTTGCTGAACACAATACTTGGCCTTGCTCTAATACTATTTTTATGTCTGTTACTTTCACCCTAAAATGCTGAGGCATTTTAGGGACTTCCACACAAACAGCCCAAGCTCTCATCCTAAGTTGGGATAGGTTGAGGGACCTTCGTAAAATAATGAACAAATAGCTGGTCTCACATATTTGATAAAAGGAAATAGAAGACTAGACCCTTTTCAATTTGGCTGTATGCTAGGAATGACCTTTTGTAGAAATAGTGGCTGCATGCGATGTAATTGTACTATTTCTCATGCAAAATTGATTGGTTAATTATGAACTGAAACAGAATGTTGTCTTTTGTTCAAATCTGATTTTCAGCTGGATGGATTGGACATGATGCTTTGTCTGCTATCATCGGAGAAAGTGATCCATACTATCATGTAAATTCAAGGGTGAGAACTATCCTCAGTAAATATATATATTGAAGTTTCCTCAGTCAATACTTGGTTATAAAGTTCTTAATCTATTTCATATTTCCTTGAGGATATTGTATATAGGAATTTTGGTGCATCTTTGTGGGCTTTACATGCATATGTGTAGACATAGCTTGCATTTCTTTGATCCTTTGCACACACACCAGGACACATACTTTGTTTGTTTGTCTGGCCTTAAGTAGACAGCCCACACATCATATACACCTGCATCTGTGTGCTGTAGGTAGTACAGAAGTTTTCCAGTTTTTTTAAAATTTTTTAAATTTTTTTTTGGAATTTCCCTCTGAAGCGACATCTTGTTTTGAATTATACTTTAAACAGATGTCCCTATTCGTTTTCTGCCTTTTTAATGTTACAGGCATCCAGGAAATGAAGATGAAAAATAATTGGAAAAGGTTTGTTTACAAAACATGGAAACTGTTCAATGTCATAGTTATGGGTGGCATTTCTCGTTATTTTGCTCAGTCTCTGACGATTTTCATTGTCAGACACATTTATGGTAAAACGGTGTACAGATTGTCCATGTTTTGGATTCTACCTACCTAAGCAGGTCCAACGTGCTTGGTTGGCATATTGGAATTGAAATTGGTTTCTTTGTGAATCTGTACATGTTTTGTGGTTTAAGATGCAAATCCTCTAAAATGGCTAGGGCATGTGCAGTGCAAAATTGTAACCATTGGAAAATGTAGTTTTACACAAGGAATCAGATGGTTCACAAATTACAATAAGTGATATAAAATAGCTTTCCCCATTCAATCCAATGTACCAAATGCAAAAATGAGAGGAAAATGTGTCTCTAGAAAAGAATTATAGCCTATTTAGATATGCCAATAAACCTCTGAGACAGACAGTTAGAAGCAGACATTCCCCTGTGACTTTGCTAAAATCTGTTTTCAGCAAGGTCTATGACTCACAATTTGTTTCGTGAGCAACCTGATTCAATGAATGGATGTCAATTTTCCATACGAGTTCTTGGCCCATGTTGCACTGACTACTACCCTTGTGCACTTAGCTAGGTTCTTTCTCAAAGCTCTGTTCTCTCCTTCAGGAACTTAATCATCTCCGTGCCGTTGCTGTTCTTATGACAATTGTGATGATTATTGCTGTCCTCTCATCAATAGCTATCATACGGCGAATACTTATGGCAACATCTGTTCTCAAGGTAAGTTGAAACGGTTAAAAGCTATCCCACCTTTTCTATGTGATGAAAATCCGAAATCAATGATTTGTTTCCTTTACTAATGCTGGATAAATATGATAATGGAAGCAATGAAGAACGGGCCAATCTATTTATAACAAAATACCACTGTTTGATAGTGACCTTGTCCAATATAAACGCGTGATCATTGTCTGTGGTAGATGACCAGGTGGAACTTTGGGTTGGGAATGCACCTGGTTTGTGGGAATTCAAAAATCAACACTTGAACTTGTGTTGGACGGATTGATGTGTAGGCATAGCAAGTATTCTATTCTCCTCCAGAGATAGAATTAACTTGCTCATCCATCAAACTATTAAGAAACACTGAGCAAACTATATGAAAGGCTAAATCTTTGGTCATTGTGCTGGTTGGCCTGTTCGATCTTTAGAAAACCACAATGTACCTTCCATTGAAATGCGCCCCACACTGCTATGTGTATTTTCCATTGTTATGATTTGGCTGCTACAGATTAAAAAAAAAAAAAAACTCATGACAATGATGGCATGTAGGTATCATTTGAGAGAACCTAAAAGTAGATGGTTAACAAGCCAATGGAAAAAAATAGAACTTATTGGTTCCGTCTTTTCAAAAGAAAGATGGGGATTCCTGTGACTTGGGATATGTCATATATGAGTTTATGGCAAAATTGAAAGGTGAACGAACTGGATGAGGGTTGTTAGAAAAGATATGAAGCAGCAGGAGTTGATTATGGATGTGGCCTAAGATAGTAGTGAATTGTGTAAGAGGAGACATGCATCTAACTCCAATTAGTTGAAAACAGCTTTCAGATATGAATACTGTTTGTAGCTTGGAAGATATGGAACATACGTGATGCGAATGAAGTGTTTGTCGTTAAGATCACTATGATCACCAATTTAATTAAATTATCCGAAGCACATTAAAGCTAATATTATAGGGTGATCGTGTAGAATAATGGTGAGTCGGGTTGAATTCATTGAGAGGCTACATGGTTTTGAATTGTTTGATATTTACTTATAATGATAAGAGATGAGAGAGAGAGAGAGAGAGAGCCTAGAAAGAAATTGCAATAATGACTTAATTAAATCTATTCTAAGAAAGCAATTACAAGCTACAGAAATAAAATTACTTATGAAAGTAGGAAAGAAAATTGCATTACATTTAATCTAAAAATTACAAAGCATTAAATAAAACAATAAATCTAATCTAAAAATTAAAATTAAAAATCTAAATTAACAACTATAAAGCATTAAAAACTATAATTAAAAGAAAACTTATTTACTCCAAAATTTGCTTGAAGACCACTCTTTGAGGAGCAATCTTAAGCCTTTGGAGCATCACCTACTTGAAATGTGTGGGAGAGGTGTCCCACCATTGTAAGGGGCCCTCATTTTATAGATGGCGGAAGGTGGGGTAGGGAGTTGTCCCAACTGATGTGGGATTTTTGCACTGCCATATTGCCCTGCCATTTGCGTTCTGCTGCTTCTGTGTTTTTGCAGACTACCATTCAGGGTTGGATCGTTGTTTGGAAAGTGACTGCCTGGCTCATTTGCAGCTGTGGAAATCAACGGGGTGGATTTTTGAATTAATT
This sequence comes from Annona cherimola, assembly GCA_030490835.1. Classification (NCBI taxonomy): domain Eukaryota; kingdom Viridiplantae; phylum Streptophyta; class Magnoliopsida; order Magnoliales; family Annonaceae; genus Annona; species Annona cherimola. The sequence continues at coordinate 1,530,335 of CM059972.1, forward strand.
GGCTGCTGGAATTGGTTCGTTTAAAAACAGAGGGCCGCTGATTCTTCTCATGAACGAGATGGTTGCCGGATTGCTGTTTTGCTGTTGGAATCAAGGCTGGCTAAAAGAAAGGGAAGTTGCAAATGTATGTTGCCGCTTCAACTTGAAATAGCAGAACTTGAGGATAGTGGCTGCCGTGATGGGTTTTGCTGTTAGAAATTGCAGTCCAATTTCTGTTGAAGTGTTGCACTCAATGGAGCTCTGTGGACGATAAGCTGCTGGTGTGCGGATAGCTTGCGGAGTTCGTTGCTTGGCGGTGACGGGCTGGGTTTCGAATGATGATTGCAGCTGGTGAAGAACAGGGATGTTGCCTGCGTTGAAGACGATGCTGATTCCGGTTGGGGGTGGTGCTTGTTGTTGGGAAGTTTGATGCAGCTAAAATAAAAGGAGCAGGCTAAATTTTCTGCTGGCTGAATTTGAGAAGTGCTGGCTGCAATTGATGGTGGTATTTTTTGCTTTCACAAAAGCATTTCGCAGGTTTAATGGCTGCCAACTGGTAAGAAGATGGCAGGGGTGTTGGAATTTTAGACAGGTATGGCTGGTGCTGGTTGTCTGTTAGGAGAAAGAGAATTAAGGGAAGACGGATCATGGGGCTTTAATCGGCTATGGAATTTTGGCCAGCTTGGAATTTTCCTTTTTTTTTTTTTTTTTTTTTTTCCCCCCGAATGGTGTACATGGTAGCTAGTTTGCCACATTGATTGCCGGATTTGATTTGTGAGGAAGGAACGGGTTAGCAGCAATTTGGGTTTTTTCTTTAAAATGGTGGCTTTGATGGTGCTTCACCGGCTGGTTCATTGGAGCACGGCTGGATTGGCCAATTGGGCATGTTGGATGGTTTAATGCGGTGAAGTTGAAAAATTGGGGCTGCAGTCAATTGTGGGTTGCTTGCTTGAAGCTTGGTGGATGATTCTGCTGGTGCCGAGCTGGCCACTTGCTGGGTTTGGTCAGATTGGGTGAAGAGAACCGGAGCTGCTTGATCGGAAGCTTGGAATCAGTGTTGACTTCGGTGGCTGCTGATTTGGTGAGATGAATTGGGGAAGATGGAGCACCAGAATATGGTGCTCCGGCGGTGCACGCTGACCTGTACATATTAGCTATCCAAACTAAAAAAATCTTAATTATTATTTCAACATCCCTACAGATGCCGTTAATTTTAAAATATTTGCACAATATTATCTTCTTTAAAATATTTATAATTTTCACTCTTGGATCATAAACTCACGACTATTATAAGATTAACTTGAAACCTATTAGTTTATTTTATCTTCAAAAATATATAATGGTCTACTTTGTACGCATATTTTAAAATATTATATTATATGACTTTTTCCATTAAAGCATTTTATAAATATGCCCGAATTTGATTTAATAGGCTACGAATATTTTAAAGTTTTTAAAGCCTATTTTAATTTCATTTAGGATGTGTAATTCTCTTCATATTTTTTTATATTTTCAAAAATATTGCAAAATGACCCATTTTATATAAAAAATAAAGATTTTATGAAAAATATAATTTTCACAAAATTTCACATAAAATCTGTATTTAATTAACATTTTTATATTTAACGGTGTGAATTTAATATGAAATTATACAAAAATTTTGAGACTTATCAATATGCGTCTGGATATATGTAATAAGAGACTGCCAATCAGATCATAAAGGATATTTGTAAGACCAGCTATGCTGTATAGGTTGGACAGTGAAGGCAGGATATATACACAGCATGCAGGTAACTAAAAATGGAATTGTTGAGCTGGATGAGCAGTAAGATGTACAAGGATGGAGTCAAGAAGCAAATAAATATTTCAGATTATAAGGTATGACTAATAGAGAGCAAAAGAAAAACAGATAATTTTTTCTGATTTTAAGACATCACTAACAGAGAAAAGGAAAAACACAATTTTCAGATTTTAAGGCATCATCTAGTAGGGAGAAAAAGAAAAACACACTTGTGTACTTCTTGGTACAAAATGTCCAAAAGAGCGTAGGGCAAGGCTTAAGAGGGCATTGACAGAGTCAATCATAGACTCGGTAATTTTTGCTTTCAAATGAAGAAACGGTAAGTAGAACCTAGTAAGTTGGTGTTTAGGATAAGGCTTTGGTGATGGTAATGACGATGATAACAAAATCAGAATAATCTGGATAATGCAGCTAGTCATCTTTCTATGAATCTTAGTCTCATTTTGCCTAGTGAATTCAGACAGCTGACCCATTTTTTGTGGTGTTACTTGATAGCCATTGACTGCAAGTTAGATGTTTGAATTTTGCTAGTGTTTTGAATGCTATGTTCCATGAAGAATTTATTGATGATGTTTTAACAGCCACCTCAATTTTGTACTGGTGTTGAATCATAGGCTTCCAGTGGGTAGATTATCCTTTCTTTTTTCTCGATAGTGAAAAGAAAAAAATTGGAATTTTCTTTTAAAATGTTGCTCTATTCTCTCTCTCTCTCAAAATAATAATAATAATAATAAATACCCATCTTTGGTTTTTAACTCTGCAATCTTCTAAAGTCATGTGAAATACCTAGCTGTTAGACACCATAATGTGCAACTTAGTCTGCAGAAATATCTTTTGACAACGTAAAATCATTCCATTCTAAATGTTTGTGCAGGTTGCCGCAAAAGTTATTGGTGAAGTTCAGGCTCTTATCATTTTCCCAATACTGCCATACACTGTTCTTGTTGTATTTTATATGTTCTGGTTCTCTGCTGCATTTCATCTTTTCAGTTCTGGCCAGATCGTGCATAATGACTGCAATGCCAACTGCTGTGCTTATGATCTAAAGTCTGACAAGGTGAATTGTGATAGTTGTTGCGGCTACAGCGTCCGCTACACACCCCACATTGCAATTTCTCTACTCTTCCACCTGTTTGGATGCTTTTGGGCTACTCAATTTTTTATTGCCTGTTCTTCAACTGTTATTGCTGGCTCAGTTGCTTCCTATTATTGGGCCCATGGTGGAGTATCGGTAAGTCTTTGCTCATGTTTAAGAATTCCAGTTTCCATGTGGACAAAAACTTTATGATTTCTGAAAGAAGTTCCACAGGTCCTATTTTGTACAAGATGCCCATGTTTTTGTAACTCATCATGCCAAGGAGCTCCATTATCTCCTCATTTGGAAAACCTAGTGTACCTTTGATATTCTGCCTAAGGACACTACAGTAGTGTGAAGAACATATTTTTACTTGACCGGCTGAAGAATGATTGCACCATTAGACTGTCTACGATGACAGCTTCTGATTTTATTGTAGCCAACCTATTGGAGAACTCTTGGCTTTAATTTTAAATATTTTGAACCTCTTCCAGTGTACTTACCCTCTCAAAAACGCCATGTTCTTCATGACAAGCTAAAAGTTTAAAAAGTGTGATGCTGCTCAAGTTCAATTAGAAGTTGACTCTGAGTTGATTGTTGCTTATTCTATGCTATGCTTTGCTTGCTTCAAATGGCTCGAAGGAATTTTTTTATTCTCTGGACATAAACTACTGATCAGATGCTGGATGTAAATCTTTGAATGGCTCAAATATCGTAAGCCATGACTGTATCTGGATTTCACAGTTGAATTGGCAGGTTCTCTAGCACACAATATACCATTAGCATACACGAGCATAAACGCGTGCACAGATGGCTTTTTTTTATACTTGACACCCAAACCTCACACTGTGCAGAATGCTTACCATTCTTCAGTAGCTTTCTGAGTAGGGTCGTTCATGCCTTCATAGTTAGTGGAACTGCATCCTCGGGTCAGAGAGAATTTATATTCTTTTTCTTGTATATACTAGTGTATATTTCCTGGTATTTTTAACCCTATTGAGCTCTTTTTTTCTAAGATGCTCTTGGTTTATAATATTCAGCAAGAGATTCCATTTCTGCCTGTATTCTCCTCAATGAAGCGGCTGATCCGTTACAGCCTTGGATCTGTAGCTCTTGGATCTCTGATTGTATCCATTGTTGAGTCAGTTCGCTATATTCTTGAGTTGATCCGTCGAAAATTGAAACTTGTGAACGTGACACCAATAAATTGTATGGGGAAGGTTATGTCTTGCTCTTCCAATTGTTGCCTGGGATGCGTGGACTGGACCATCAAGTCTGTGAATCGCAATGCATACATAATGGTGAGTACAGAATAGTCAATTAATAGATTTCTATTGCTTAATTCTCTACATCCTTGCTCTGGGTACAGGCTGTCAATTGGTCATGCCAGAGTTTTCTGTTTTTAATCATCACTGAAAAAAGAAGGTTCCGAGCATGCAGTATGTATCTTGCTTGAAAATATGGCTGGAATTAACAAATATATGATGATGCCAACAAGATGAATGGTTTCGACTGGCATTCACTTTATTGATGTTATCTTAATATCTTTTGTAACTTCTTTTTCAGAAGTCTTATATGAGCCCACCATGATGATTTGACTAGATCAAACCTAACTATGTTATTTATTTTTACATGTTTAACTACGGGTGAAACGAAGGGCTGAAATGACATCCATTAAGAAGTTGAGTTTATTCAAATAGAACACAGTAAGAGGAAGAGGAAAACCCAAAAAACGTAGATAGAAGTAATTAAACAAGATATGAAGACGTTAGAAATTACTGAAAACATAATTCACGATCATAAAGATTGATGCAACAGGATCCATGATCATAAAAATTTATGCAACAGGAAAATGCCATGATGATGATGATTTAACTATGGGCATAAAAAATTCTTTGACTGGAAATTCATGTGAGTCATGCTATAATATTAAATCATATGGCTTCATGTGGGTTCTAAACAGTTCTCATAATTATGGCCTGGACAAATTTCTAAATTTTTACACTTATGGTAAACATATAGAAATAGATAACGAGTTCTAATCCTCACCCGGGAGCATGGAACTTGAGTGCACCTGAGTGTAAAAACTTTTTTATTTTATTTTTTTGAATTTTTTTTTATAAAACTGTTAACTCAAGTGTATTTAACATGTGTATTAAGTTACTCAACCAAAAACATGCGTATTAAGTTTTAATTAAGGTTATTTTAGTCATTTTTTTATCCCTGTAATTAAAAAAAAAAAATGTGCAATCTCCAAAAATGGTAAAAATTGGCTTATAAATTAAATACACTTAGATTAACAGTTTTATAAAAAAATCAAAAAAAATTTAAAAAATAGGTTTTTGCACCCGGGTGCACCAAAGTTCCATGCACCTGCGTGCATAAGATTGGAACTCATAAATAACGTATTTGGCTTTGATCTGTTGCATACAAGTATTTCCCTATGTAGATATGTATATAAAATTGCATGTGATGAAGTTATTAAATTTGTTGGGATTATATTTTGCCTTTTATGTATCTCTGTTGGTCAACAAATGTAGATGTCCTTTTTATAAAAAAAATGCAAAAAAATTTACTAACAAATATTATCTCCAATGAAGTCATGCTAGCAAACCTGGCGTAATCTGACTTCAGTGGTTTTCATGTGCTTGCCTGATTCTTACATAAAAAAAATGAAACGTGTGAATTTATTGCTTCCTCATTGCAGATTGCAATCACTGGAAAGGGGTTCTTCAGAGCATCATCAATTGCAACAGGTCTTATAATGAATAACATTCTCCGAATTGGGAAGGTTAATGTCATTGGAGACATTATTCTCTTTCTTGGCAAGTTATGTGTTAGCCTTTCCAGTGCTGTTTTTGCTTTCCTCATGCTGGACACACATAAATATAAATCTGCCCACAACAAGATCTCTTCCCCACTGTTTCCTGTTCTGGTGAGTCTGCCCTAATTCATCTCTTGGAAATCTTGTGACTTCCTCAACTTCTCTATAATTGAATTTTGACATTCATAAAATGCATAATAAATTTTTTGTTTTCATCCGAAAAAGAACAATGCGGACGTTACTTTCTTCTTCAGTTCTGCGAAAGCTTTGTGACAGTTGTTTTAGTTTTAGATATTGCCAATATATCTATCAACTATCTGTGATTTCTCATTATATCTTTGAATGGGTATGCTGCTATGAGATATCATCCATCCCTAAAAGCAAGGTGATAATAAAATTTTTTTAAAAAAAACACACACACACACATCACATAACTCATTCAATTTGAGGTTTATGTCAGAAAGATCACCTAGGTTCCCTCTGTTGGATGGAAGTTTGTTGCTGCCTTGTGATTGAATGGAGCTTGAGCCTCTGTGCTGCATTGTATTTATGGGCAGCCACTGAAACATTAATATTCTTTGCAACCTGACTGCTGCATAATGCTGTAGATGCCCTTTGACTGATAATAAGGTTGGACATTATATGACCCTATTCATTCATAATTGCTGGCTAGCTTTTCGCCGTCTGATTGATGGACCTGCCTTATGTGATGTCAAGGACATCAACCATGGAGTGGATCTCCCAATGTTGAGCTTGGAGACTTTTAAGTATTGCCTATGGCATTGATTCAAGCTACTTGCAATGCAAAATTCATATTAAGCCCCTACATACAGCTTGAAAGTTTGTACTTTCATTTTTTTTTTTATTGGTACTTGAGTTAGATGCAGATGGAATGAAATGCAATATGATGGGAAAGTCAATGCACATTAAATGCATTTCACTATCTATCTACCCTACTCTTTTTTTTTTTCCATTTTTATCCCATATTCCAATCATTTTCTTGTATCTTTAATACAACTACCCTTTTTTTTTCCTCACTGTACCCATATTATATATTTATATCACATCCCTCTCTCACTTTACAAGATCATTCCATTCCGTTCTCATCATTTACCAAATGCCAAACACTTAAACATGCAACTTCTTAGGTCTGCTGGGGACTTGGCTACATTGTGGCAACACTATTCTTTGGGGTTGTGGAGATTGCGATAGAGACCATCATCTTATCCTTCTGCCAAGATGCGGAGGAGCATCAAGGAACTGCACAATATGCGCCTCCTCTTCTCATGGAGACACTTGATGATCAAGGTGACATGCAGAGACTTACACAGGGATCCTAATCTTTTGTCCTTCAATTAGTTGGATCAGCAATTAAGGAGAGAGATGGTCAGGCGTTCTTGAGTGCTTCCTAATCATCTTTTGTTGTTCTTGTTGTTCTTGTTGTTAGTGCTGCTGTTGTTATTTTCTTTCTTGTCTGCTTACAAAACGTCTTCCTTTTTATCATTGGGTTCTCTCTTTTTTCTTTTTTCTTTTTTTCTCTCTTCTCATTTTCTATATTTCTCCCTCTTTATTTTTAAATGTATATAGCAAAGGTCTCTCAATTTCACGACAAAGTTGGCATGGACATCTCACTGGCTTTTAACAGTGGATAGAAACTTGTTTTTTCCAATTTGTTTCTTTGTACTGTTCTAGAGCTGGTGGTGTTTATTTTTTCAGTTTGTAGTGTGGCTGCTGATGGGCCTTTAAAAATTCCCGAGGTTAGAAGAGGAACATGATCCACCAATGGATTTGCTCGGGTGATGATTCCGTCCAACTAAAAGTTTTCAAAATCATTTGAGAGTTAACACTTAGCTATTAAACTTTGAAAATAATTCGCCTGAGTCTCTGGCTCATGGGCGAGCACTCAAAATTCAGAAGGAGAAATGGGGAATGATGGCGTGTATGCTCATAGCCCTCACTCATGTACGAACATCTATAGTAAAAAATACTGACCAGTCCATGAACTTTGCAAGTGGTGGGGGTGCAGGACAAATAATTTTCACTGGAAACTTAATATTTTGGGTAAACATAGCATCTTGTGAGAGTGAGCTGTATAATTTTTTGAAAAATATGGAGTCTATGAAAGTTTGCGATACGTGTAATTTGCTCTACAATCGTGAATGCACGTGGATAAACATGGTACATGGTAGAGGTTTAAACATATTTTTCAAAATTAAAAAAGCAAGAGGCTGAATGCAGTAGTTATGTATTGAAATCATCATCCATAATTAGTTAGAGAAATGATCCAGCCCAGACTAAGCAAATAGCCTATTTCAAAAAAATTCATTTAAAAAATAATATATATATATATATTTTTCTTCAGACACTTTTTTGTCTTAGTGTATTTAACATACAAATGAATTTTTACTATTTTTGGATATAAGTATATATTTTTTTGATATTTGTAAATATCTGTGTATATATGTATTTAAAATACTTTTATATTTAAAAATCTGAAAAATATATACGTATATTCAAAAATAATAAAACTCGGTTTATATGTTAAATATGCTTAGGTAAATAAGTGCATAAAGAAAAAAATGTTTTAAATAATTTTTTTTGAGGTGGGCTGAGCGAGCTATTTGCTTAGGGCTAACAGGATCATTTATCCTTAAGTAATTGAGAAGTAATCTTGTTATATCGGATTCAGCAAATGTCCCGCTTAGTTCATCTCAAAAAACTCATTTATAATATATATTTTTTTGCTTTTTCTTCATACACTTGTTTATATAAGTATATTTAATTTGTAAATATATGAACATAAATGTTTAAAATTATCTAAAAAATATATAGACATCTAAAAATAGTAAAATTTAATTTATATGTTAAATACACTTAAATGAACAAGTGTATTAAGAAACAAATAATTTTTTTTATTGTAAATAGGTTATTTAAGGTGGGTTAAGTAGTGCATTTGCTTAGTCTGGGTTAACATAATCATTCCTCTTATTTAAATAGGAAAAATTAACAACAGCTGTGTTCACCCACCTTCGTTTTCCTGTTTTTGATGTTCACTTTTTGTATATTTATATGTTAATTTATTTTGTTTATGTATCATTTTTCAGATAATCTGAGTAGACAACTTATTTTTCATAAGAGATTGTAACCATCCAACAAAAATTGCAGTCCAGTGGAGGGATGATCAGCGTTATATCTAAGTTGATGAATAGGTAGGAAATAAATAGAAGAAAATAATGTAAAAAATACAGTGTTGTGCTCGGCTGATGATAAAATAAAATTACATAAAAAAGAATGATGTTTTCTAACCAAATTCGAACGACGTGATGTTTTAGGAACGTGATCTCCCGTGAGTTACCCTACTTTTTTTTTAAAGGACTTTTTGCACCATTGTTGGGCCAAGCATGTGCCTCTTATATGTATAATTTTACCATTTATCGACTTTATTTTAGCATTTGTTTTTAATTTTCAAAATCAAAATAAAATCCACTTTTCATTTGCTTTTTTATTTTTTAATTAAAAATAAATACGAAATGAAGTCAATAAATGGTAAAATTGCATATATGGAATCTTCATGCTTAGGCTTTTTTAAAAATAAGAAGGGCATTGCACCTGGTGCACGGTTCACTAGATCGGTAGTCGATGTTTTATACCACATGTTAGATTATAGATAAAAGCATTAAATGATATTAACAAACGACGAATTAAAAACCTGTCATAAATAAAATAAAAGGAAAAAATAGAGTCTATCGTAGTGGAAAATAGAGAAATAGAGGAATATAAAGAACATTCTGCCAAAAAAAAAAAAGATGAGAAAAATATTTTTTCTAAAAAAAAATAAGTTAGTAAATTGAATCACTTGAAAATACGCCTATCCAACGGCCCGCTCTCTCATTTGCATAGTACCGTCATTATCCCTTCATTTCACAGTAATAACAATAATGCCACTACAAAAAATTTGCCTTTTTTCTCTTGGGCATAATACCGTCATTACCCGTTCGTTTCACAGTAATAACGATAATGCCACTGCAGCGAAAATTTGCAGGTGTTTCTTATTCTGCATTATACCGTTATTACCCCTTCATTTCACCGTAATAACGACAATGCCACTGCAGCAAATTTTCCACTGGCCATAATACCGTCATTACCCCTTCATTTCAGAGTGATAACGATAATGCCACTGCAGCGAAAATTTGCAGCTGTTTCCTATTCCGCATAATACCGTCATTACCCCTTCAATTCACCATAATAACATAATACCCTCGTTACCCCTCAATTTTGCAATATAGTGGGGTCAAGATATGATTGAATTTGGACGGCCAAGAGGACGCCACGTGTCACCAGCTGGCTGGGTCGAGTTCTGGGCTGTGAGCTGGGCAATCCATCTGGGCCTAACCCTTGCTGTGGAGCCATTTCAGTTTAGCCCATTCTATAATGGGCTATACGTTTCCTTGGGCTCTCCATGCCCAGCTTAATAGACTTAGGACGGACCTGGGCTTCTCTAGACATAATCCCAGTAGCAGATCTGGGCTGCAAACAGGCAGCCTGCCTAGCCCAGCCCAGCACGAAAAGAAAGGGGCGTAAGATGGAAAATTTCTGTGGGTTCAACTGTAAATTTCCAGCCGTTTTCTTGGAATATTTGTAAAAAAAAAAAAAAGGGATATTATTCATCCTACGGTTTCCACCCCAGAAATTCTAACTAAGTTGGGGTTTTCTCAAATTTTCTATAAAATTGGACTTCCTTGGAAAATAAAAGCTAGGTTTCAAAGGGTTAACATTCATGTAATTTCAAATAAAATTTGTAGACCTCGAATTATATTTCCGCAATGATTCATTCTGCAATTTCTCTACAATTTAGGGCTGTTTTGCAATTTATTAAAATCAGGTTGTATTTCGCGATTTGACCGGATGCACCCGGGTGTATTTCACACATTTTTTAATATTTTGTTTTGAAAATTTTTATACAATTATTAATCTAAGTATATTTAACATGTGTATCAATTTTTACCATTTTTGGAGACTTTTAGATATTTGTTTTTGATTTTTTAAAATCAGTGATGTTTTGGTAACTCATAAGTTACGAAAGTCTCTAAAAATAGTAAAAATTTATATACATGTTAAATACACATAAATTAACAATTGTATAAAAAAAATTTCAAAAAAAAATATTAAAAAAATAAATTTTTACACTTAAATACACTGAAGCTAAGTGCACCAAGGTGCACTGAGTCATGGCTCTATGCTTTCTTCAAAAATTCTACAATCACCGTGGATTCCAGCGGGTCTTTTTCCTTCTTGCTGGTGGCCTGGTGGGTTTCAGCACTCGATCCTTGCACCAAATAAGCTACTGTTTTTATTTTTAAACGCATTTTTGTGTTGCTTATTCAACAAAGATCATTCCCACACTTCAAATTTCTTAAACAACGTCAAATCAGGGAGTTTGGAAGAAGGAGAAAAGCAAAAGACTAGTCCATGAAGAATAGCCCTAGTTAGGATCTCTGTCCCCTTCTTAAACTATGGCATGGCATGCCTCCTCTTCTAGTGCAGGGGAATGGAAAGCCCGTATTTTTGTCCAGCAACCAAACTTTACCTGCCACAGCTTTCGCTAACTTAGCTTACCCGTTGCTGACTTGGCCCCTGACGAGCTGCTAAAAGACAAGGGATGATGGACATCACAAAGCAAAGGTAATGACTCAAAAGATCTTCAGTTGGCTGGATGATCACATCTTCTTCAGAGCGAGTCATTGGGAATCTGTATAAGCTCTGTGTTATCTCAAAGCGGGAAAGAAGCCGCTCAGTAAAAGGGTTGTGCTTCTATGTTCGCTGGGCTTTTGCGCTCGTCATGAATCGCTAGCTAGTGGTTCCTCCGATGTTGGCCCGAGACTCCTCAGTCCTGGAATGCTTGGATGCGGGTGGGTGCTTTTCGCTCTACGAACATAGAGTCAAGCTAAGATGCCTATCTTGGTGAAGGCAGTGTTTAATGAGTTACCGCGTTCAATGAGTTCGAGTGCCCGCTTTCCAGCTATTAGTGTTTTAGATTCTGATTGTCGGCATATCCACTGTGGTGGACTGGGACTCGGAGTTTGGCAGTGAGTAAGCGCTTAGCGGATGGATTTAATAAAACTCAAAATTCTCACTCGTTCCCAAACCATAATGCATAAAAATTTTCACTTATCTAATTAGTGTATCCACGGGGGATTTTCTGAGAATAGAAAGCTTTTTCCTCTCCCCCAGAATCTGAGCTCCACCATTGTCATCCGCACTCACCTCTCTCAATGCAACCCGGTGTCTCACTCTCTCCCTCCATTTAAAACGGCTTCCTTCATACGCTGCCATGCCCATCCTCATACTTGTTAATTCTGTTATTTTATTTTATTTTCCTTGTCTCCTCCCAACTAACGAACAGGCATGTGAAAACATATTTTATTATTAATTTTTTTTTTAAACCACGGTTATTGCAAATAACGATAACCCCAGTAGAGCGAAAAATTGATTTCGATACATTTGGAGTAGAGTCAAAGAAAAACGAGAATGTGAAAATAGGAAAAATTTTGAAACAATAAAGAAGTGATGTGCTATGATAAGGATAACAATTATATTAAAAATGTAAAGAAAATGATTGAAACGTATAAATAATAATAGAAGGGGCCTGCTCGCATGCACCCCATACAATGCTTTATTTCTTAAAATTTTGATTTTTCATAAACGTGTTTTCCTAAAATGTGTTTAACTCATATACCAAGTTTTACCATTTTATAACATTTTTTACTTTTCATTTATAAAAATAAGGTTTTTAAGGGGTAAAAAATGACTTGAATACCCCTGAAATTGATTATTTTAAAAATAAAAAATATGTAAAAATATTATCAAATGGGTTAAATACACTAATAAAAATAAGTTTATGAAAAAGAGTAAAAAACGTTTTGAAAAAAAAGGCGTTATACGAGGGCTGCCAGGTGATGCATGGCAGCAGAGCAGCCCCCATGATGGAAAGCCATAGTTAGTTAAAATATCAAATGTGTTTAGAAAAGAGAATTAACAAATTTTGGAATATGACAAACCTGAATAATCTCATTTGTCTCAGAAATACGCACAAATAGACGTGAAATGAGAATTAAACCACAAAGACAATTACCAAATTCCGTGTGAGAAATACCCACTCTGCTTAGTCTGCCCTTCAAATTTATGCCGAATTATAAACCTAAAAAATGTTATGGAATGGAAAAGCGTCATCGTGGTGGACGCTATTGAAATTTCCAGCTCTTAATCTTTCCTTCAATTGAAACTAAAACAGATGTTCTTCATCCTTTTGCCATGGAAGTCGTAAAAAGAATGAGGTTGACAATTTAAAAACCTCTGCAATATCTAGATGCTCCACAATGCAACCTCTCTCCAGGTATGAATTGGAGGAATACTTTCCAAGATTTGCTAGCAGATATCATCTAAAACAAGCTGCCTCAAATTATTCTTGACATCTGTAGGCATGGAATTACGGGCCTCTTCTGCATACATAAACGAGAAAAAGAACATGCAGATGCGTAAGGTGCTCAAATATGACAAGTTTAGTGAAAACTGCTGTGGTAATCAGGTGTTGCCAGACGTTTTGTTATCTCCATACCTTGCAAAACTGAGATTTTGTGGATTGATTTCAGCCAACCGGATTAATATGGTTCCAGGATTCCCCTCCTCTTCTGTCCACTTGATGGATTCCTTCTCCAGAAGCTCCAGCACCTGCCAACAGATAAGAGTAACTTGCTGATAAATATCTCCATCCTGATTTTCTTTCATAACTGTATAAAGTTATTTAAGCAGAAACATTCACTATGCATTTTATCAGTAGAAGCCCACGCAGGTGCCAATTACAGCAGTGTTCAACACTTCTAGGTCACACCAGTTGATGCTCTAGATATGGGAACCAGCCCACATCAATTAACAACTGCATGAAGTCCTTGACAACAATAGCCTTCCAGTTCCAGAGTCAATACTCCGTATGCAATTTTTTTTTTCCCAAATACAAAACTTTCTCCAAAACCATTCATTCAAGAAGTCCTAATAGCACAATCCAAAAAATAAAAAAAAATAAAAAAAATAAAAAAACAAAAGAAAAGGAATGTTCAACTGTCTTTCAAGTAGGATAGTAGTCAACTAATTGTGATATTTTCCATCAACAGTAGGCCACTTTTCCACCACTGGTTTTTCACGAGTAGCAGACAGGCCAAGCACATTCTGGAAAATAATGTCAACAAATTCCCGCCAGCTAGTATGCAGTATGAAGTGCAACAGGTAGTGGAAGAGAAAGTATGAGAAATTATGGAAAAAATATCCCAATACAGAAACCAGAAATACATCTAAAAGAAAGCATTGCTAACAACTTGTTCTTAGGTTACATACAGGCACATCTGGTCTGGTCGGGTGAAGCTCATGTGAGAGGATCGAGACCCTGATTCAATCATAAATCTATACTTTTTAGTCAGGCTCAACAGCCTGTTCAGGTTTATACCAACCATTTGCATCTCTTTAACATACTATTTTCCAAATACATTGCTGTCAACCAATTTAAATATCAAATAGAGATCCCTAAAAGAAACTGTCAAAACTTAAATCAGTTGACCCATCATGAAAAACAAGGCCTAACCAAATAACAAACCAAAACAAAATTGCTAAATATTTATTCATATTTACAGGTTGCCTATCTACATTCGAATGGAAAAAATTCAATCTTACAAACCTCAAAACTCAAAAGCCATGGAGCATGATGTTTTCAATGCATCTAACTGATGTTTGAATCGATACTTGCTATTTTTGCTATTGTTAAAACATACATTTAGAGCATGATGGCTTTATTTCATCCAACCAATGTTTGAAATTTCAATATGTTGAATCAATACTCGCTATTCTTGAATCATATGTAAAAACTAAAAGCATCCCTCCATTATGCTTAAAGAAATAAATGAACAGAGAACGTCCAAATGCAATCAAATCAATTGTTGTCTTACCTTTCTTTTTCGAGTGCTTTTGGTGATATCTTCATCGCCGGACCCCAGAATAACCTTGAGAATCGGAACATCTGATTGAAAAAAATAAATAAAAATAAATTCATACTATATAATGAATATGGATAAAGCAAATGTAAGCTCCAATAAAAAAGCTACTCACTGTTGATGCCAGATAGCAATTTGAGATGATCTTTAAGCAGTTTTATAGCATCCTTCGAACGATGTTCACGCACATCAATGCTAACCAAATCAGTTGCACCCTTCTTTTCGCTAATCAAGTGTATGCATTCACAATCAAGCAGTATCACATCATTTTCTTTGAAAATTTCAAAATTTAAATAGAAGATGCAAAACTAAGAGCCTGACATCTACTGACCTAGTTTCTAAAATTACCCCAGAAGATTTCTCATCAGCTTCCCGGGCTCTTTCATGATAACTATTTGCCTGGATATCCAACAGAATTAACAAGCGGAAATTAGTGTCGTTAAAAAGTTCTGTTTCAAAGAACAGTCAGACCAAATAACCCTTCTACAGGAATATGAAACATGATAAATAGCACGAGAAAATATATGGCCACTTGTGGTAGAACACTAGGATCAGTTGGCCGAGATGAGTTGACAGCTCTGTGAAAGGCAAAAGCATTTAGGAAATATTATTCCTGTGCACACATGAAACATATTCATTGCTTTTCCATTTGCCAAGTGTCGTCCTAGAACCAGGAATTATAAGAGAACAAAAAAAAATAAAAGGGTAAACTACTAAATCCTTGTGAAAGAGATGAGAGAAATAAGTCTCCCATGAATATTTCTACAGTTGACATCCACAATCACATTTCCTTTTGTTTGACAAGAAAAAAGAGCCAGCAGCCAGCAATGACATTGACAAGCTAAATATATGTGAGGGAAATTTTTATTTTTTTATTTTTTTTTTTCAAATTTGGTAACTGTGATGCACCATCAAACAAATATTGAGAATGAATGCCAGCATTCATTCTGTTTAAAATGTAAATAAAATTCTTTGTTAACCAGGGATATGAAGACCATACCTCTCCTATAAAATAGTTAGCCAGGGCCCGGTTTCCTTCTAAAAATGCATCCAAAGCCTGTGACAGTACACAGCTATATGATGCCTTACACTCAAGAACAAAGAAGAAAATTAACATCTTTTAGTATAAGCAACTTACAGCTTCAAAATACTTCCATTTAACACTCCAATTCTGTTTTGCAGCTCGGCGAAGGAGTTGATATTCATCCTCTTCTGCTAGCATAGGGACCAAAAAAACAAAAAAATTTGGACACTCATGAAAAATGCAAAGTTCATAATAAATCTTTATACAGTGTAATATGGTTCATAATTAATATGTATATAGTATATATGGTTCATAATATGTATATAGTGTATATACTTCATAATAAATATATAGTGTACATGGTTTCTTTTCTGAAACATCATAATAAAAAGAATGCAAATCATGTCTGCACAACTGTTTAACATCCTTATTATAATCATTATAGGTCAGGTACACCTAACTTTCCATGACATTAAATACATGCTGAATCATTTTTTACACCTGGATGATTGATGCTCACCTTTTTGCCTTTTTATTAATCATGTCTAACCATTGTCCTTCTAAGCCTTCTCTTATTTCCTTCAGATTAATCCAACTTGCTTTAAGCAAGGGCACTATAAATAGTCAGATGAGTGAACTCTCAGGCAGATCCCATGTTCTGCCTCTAATTCTTTTAAATATGCTATTTTGCTCAATTTTCTTATTAACACAAACGTATTTCATGTAAGTTTCAGCAATACAAATATCATATGAAATACCGTCATCTTAGGATGGGTATGTACATATCACGATGGACATGGTGAACACTAAAATGATCTATCTTGTCAGAAAATACGTCACGCCATAACATCTGCTAAAAATACTGGAAAAAATATTGGTAAGTTGACATATCAACTCAATCAGTAGAATTAACTCCTGAAGCCGCTAGAAGATATTTAAAAACACATAAAAAAGAGAGATACAACTTGAAAAATGATAAGCATGGAAAGAATCAGTCAAATAATCAGTCAAATAGGATCTAAACTAGTGAAGAAGCCACTGTAAAAAGCAACCTTGAATATCGAAACACACCCAAACTTGCAGATCCACCTAAAATGGCTTTAGGCTTTTTTTGTTTTTTTAAATGTTAAGCATTAGGCCAATTTGATGATGAGATACAAAAACAAACCAATTTTATCTAACTGAAAAAATGTCAAACAAGTAAATCCAATTCTTATATGAAAAACCTGTGGAATAGGTGTGTGAAGTTCTTAGAAAAGAACAAAAGAATGAAAAAAAAATGTACGCTTTTTAAAAACAGTTATTATTTACTAGTTTTAATTCACTGAGGCCTAAATGTGTTACCACAGTTATTAACTGAGACCTGCATACGTGAATTTGAAGATTCTCCCAAATGCATCTCCAAAGTTCAAAATTCAAGTAACAGTAAAAGTAAAAGAACAAAGAAAATTAAAAATCATATATTTATTTTGATCTATTAGAAAAACATCTAAGGTTAAGAAAAATATATTATTACACTGAAAGAAACTGAGAAAACAGTAAGGCATGACAGAGGTGTTAGAACATCAACGCTTTCATCTCAGAGAATTACATACTCCCCAAGAACACAGATGGTAAACCACAGTGGATATTGCAATCACAGCAACATTGACAAAAACTAAAACTATTCCCATCATCAAAGGAAAATTTGCACCATATTTGATTTTCCTTAATCATGGACATGATTTGTATGAAAACAACAATATCATGCAATCTATCTGGCTTTCCCTAGTTATGATTAATGGTTTGTATGAAAATACCACACCACTATTGATATCACAAAAAACGATCATCATCAATGTTTGCTTCAATGACGATCATGTGTTCCATAGTGGCATGAAAAATGAAAACCAAACTAGAGTGAGCATTCACATGCTGACACAACTTTTAAGCCGAGAATCCTCAGATTATAGAGGATTTACATTACTTCTTTAATTATTTGAATCTTCATCTCTTGTAAAAAAAAATATTGGAATTAACTTTTTATACATTGCATCAACTCTCAAACAACTAGAATCACCAACATGAGCAAGAGAGCAGATCCTAGATACTTCTTCCTACCTTCTTTCTCACTGGGGTCTCTCCAAG
Organism: Annona cherimola; assembly: GCA_030490835.1. NCBI lineage: Eukaryota > Viridiplantae > Streptophyta > Magnoliopsida > Magnoliales > Annonaceae > Annona > Annona cherimola. The sequence continues at coordinate 1,548,203 of CM059972.1, forward strand.
CACAATGTTAATGCTCATTGCTTGTGTTCTGGGTGCATGAGTTCAGATTACAGAAACAGCCCCAGGATCTTTTTCATTGGGGAAAAAAGATTTTTACTTAAAGAAGTCAACAGTACAAAAAATGAAACTTATGCATCAACATTTGCAATGTGTCCTATTACTCATTAGGAAACAACTAATCGAGCAGAGTTAACAGAATTCTTAGTACATATGAGCACTGTCAGTTCTTGTAGTTTAAAATATGTCTTGGTCTACCATCTAGTCAATTGTCCAAACCCTAATGCATTATACTATTCGAAAAAAATTAAAATAGAATAAAAGAATGCCCACAGGATTTCTACAAATAAGTTTGATAAATGTAACAACAATCTTCTTGTGCAGCTTTTCGTTACTTTTTATTCTTATTCTCTCTTTTTCCCTGATACACAAATGCATTCACACCATCTGCACGTCCCCTGACAAGGACCTATAGAAGCCTATGAATTCCATGAAAGGAAACAGAAAACAAAATTTGAGCAGATATGGAAACAAGGAAACAACAATATGACAGACTTGACAGTATAAAAGCCTTAAATCAGAACTACGGCGTAAAACTATTGAACTTTATCCCTCATATGAAGGTAGAAATCCATATTTAAAAAGCAGACAAATTCTTACCATCATCAAAAGCAATTTCTGGCGACTGAAGCTTTACAATTGAAGGCGAGATTTCTTCATCAAAGTCAGTAAATGGGGCAGTTACTGTTTGACCAATTGCCTTTTTCTTTACTGCCCTCACTCGTCGATTCTTCCTTGGGATCTCCTCACATCTCTCACGAACAGCGAACCACGATTCTAGCAAAGCTCTTGACAGGTTTTGTTTGTCGTTCTCCATGAACAATGCTTCTGTTGTATTCCTGTGGATGGCCCCTTCACTATGTAAGTATACAAGTAAATAACAAAATTAAATCAATTTTGCAGCTATACAATGCACAAACAGAAACAACATTATCTCATTAAGTGTATTGTATAACTTCAGATACGATCATTTGCCTTATCTACTATAGAGAAATCCAGCTGTCATTAAACTCTTAATAACAATTGTAAAAAAAAAAAAAAAATTCGGAAAAAAAAAACCTGTGAGAAAGATCCTTAATCTGCTGTGCTTTTTCAGATGACTCAGATTCTTCAGAGCTACATGCAACCTGTGAAGTGGATAAAAAAAAAATCGAAAAAAAAAACGAAAAGAAAAATGAGTGCAATGATTGGATAAATTACTGACGTTATGCCCCTTGTAGGAGAAAATTTACAGCTAACTTGGCAAAAGAGTTGCATCAAGAGTGATCAAGATTAACCCTTTCTCTGGCTTTAAAGCTATAAGCAGTGAACCTGGCTAGACCAGGGCAAGGGCAGCTTTTTATATTGTAAATATTGGTCGTTAGTGCTTGACTAAAAGCTATCATATTTTACTCCAAATTTCAAAGATTTCTACGTCAACCACTCAGAAAGAAGATCATTCTTCACTAGCTATCACTAAGTGTAGCCTAATTGAGCAGCCCATACCATAGAAATGTACAAGAAGAAACAAATTCAAATCATGAGTAGGTGAAACTTTCAAATGCTAGCACTTAACAAATCTAACCTAAAATAAATTTAGCTGTAGTCACTCTAAATTCAGTTCCACTTTGCAACAATCCTATTTTTTTTGCCTAGTGGTAGCCCTCAAACATGGTGATGAATTGTAATTCTCTCCTCAAATACTACAATCAAATTGCAAAAAAATTATGCTTTGTAGCCCCGTCTGAACCCGTTGTCATACCTTGCTGCATTATTTCTTTACTTCGTCTCTCCCTTTGGTAACTTTGCACTATTTATTAAACAGAAAATAGGTAAGGAGAAACAAAACCAGTTTACCATGTTCAGTCTTGCACTTGAAAAACAAATGGACGTGATGCCAAGTCATCCAACAAAAAGCACAAAGTTTTCAAAAGCAGGTGAAATTTTCAAAAGTTGGCATTTAACAAATCAACCAAAAATAAATTTAGTTGTAATATCAAAAATAAATAAAAATAAATAAATGTTTTTGGATTGTAATTCTCAAACATGGTGATTGGATTGTAATTCTCTCTTCAAACGCTTCAAGCAAATTACAAAAATGTTTTGCTTTCTAGCCCTTTCTGAACCTATCGCTCTACCTTGCTGCATTATTGCTTTACTTCCTCTTCCCTCCCTTTGATTGCATTATTTATTAAACAGAAAACAGGTATGAAAAGACAAAACCAGTTCATCATGTTCACTCTTGCATTTGACAAACAAATGGAAGTGCTACTAAGTCATCCAACAAAAAGCAGACTCCATTTCTTGTTTATGTTCCATGAAAATTTAGAACACTTGGTGTAATTCCAGCCTTGGTTTAATAATCCTCATGGAAAAGCCCAGAAACAAAAGACCAAAATGCCATATTGGAAGATACCTAGAGGTCCTCAGTGAGTAGAAGTGTCTTATCACAGTAAGTAACAGAAGTAATTACAAAAAGTTAACTGGAATCTGCAGAGGTTGAGATCATCTTTCTTATTACATTGTTGAGCAACGCATCTCTAGTTGATACATCTCTCTCATCCAAGGCTTCTGTTGACAAGTCCTGCAATGTATTCATGGTCTGCATGTCCAGTACACTGGCTACAGTCATAAATCATTTCAAATAGTACTACAAAAAAGATTTACAGAACAAATTAAACTGAAAGAAACAAGGACATGTTAATGAAAGGGGGAACATGTTGTTAATATCATAAAAGCAGATTGCAAAATGACTCCAAAGAATGTTAATAGGAATTGTACAAACGAATAAATAGCCTTTTTTTGGTTGTTTGGTTTGTGTGTGTGTGTGTGTGTGGGGGGGGGGGGGGGGGGGGTGGGGGAGGATAAAAGGAAGATAGTGAAATCTTCCACAGACAGAAGCATAAAAGAGCAGTGTTTAAAGATATGAAGTGAGAAATAATCAACTGCAGTGTTTAGAGATAGGAAGTGAGAAATAATCAACTACAGTGTTCATAAAAAGTTATCTTAGCATACAATTGGGCATTTTTGAAGATATATCTGAGTATCAGTCATAAATTCAGATAGTTGTCCACTAACAATGTTAGCCACAGTGCCTCTTATGGTGACTTCTAGCAGTAGTAGATTTTCTTGCCCTTGTTAACAAAGTGCAGTTAGATTCTCAATCACCTTTCCACTTTGTGCGCTACCGTTGTAGTTATTCAAGAAGAATTATGAACACTGAAAGATGACTCTCTAAAGCTTTCACATTTTTACTCATCATTCTTTTTCTCTAGTTGTAACTTCTGTGCACAGGCTATGAGACCAATGATATTTAAGTGCACAACATTTACCCACACATCTTGTAACAAGCCCTGATTTCACCATCCATCCACATTGACAGATTCAAAAGGTCATGCAAAAATGAGTGGAAATGGGCAGGCAATGCACCTGAACTCACTCGCCCGAGCAAACTAATTTTCCCTGTGAACAGGCTTGCAACACGTGCATGGCCCCATCTTCTCTTGGTCAAGATCAAGGCAGTTGAGGCAACTTTCTAATAACAGATTTGCTCATACGCCTGTCAAATCTGAGTTAAGACACCAATCCATCTTGGATACAAACGACTTGTTTTACTTTTTATTTCTTTTAATATTTATTTCATTATGCATGTCTTGTCCACTGGGTATGTATTAGAATAGAAATCAGAGTTGCAAATAAAAATTTCATGTGTATTCAGGATTAAACAATTATTTCCCAGCAAGAATTGGACCTGCGGCCCAATGAACTTTGTCCAAGCATTCAATCTGGTCCATGCCTAACCTAACCGAGGGCGTAATTAAAAGTATCACAGAGTAAAGAAGCTTAATGTGAGGTTGAGTCCTGTTTAAGCATGCTCCATTCTGCAGCCAAGCCTACTGAAAATGAGGGGAAACATTAAGATAACCAAATAGATCATGATCTGCAAGACAAATATTATACACTAACTTTTTTTTTTTTTGGCTAATATATTATACACTAACATTAAATCCACAGAAATGACAATGTAAAAATGAATTGAGGAAGTTTTACAGAAAAACCGATTGCCAAGAAAAAAAGGAATCAAATTCATGTAGGCACTAGCAACTTCACCTTTTTAGCATCATATCCACACTGACCTGCAAATACATTTAATGGATTACTACAAACTAAAGTAACAAGAGGAAATGAAGTTAGATATGAACATAAACCTAATAAACACTAAAGCAAACACACATGCATGCACTTCAGAATTGATATTTGTATGTCTGTCATTAATGATAGAATAAAATCAGAAGGACAAGCAAACCACTGCAAGCAGCACACGTGCAGTGCTGATTTACTGAAAGAAGATAACAGGCCTCTCTAGGTTAAAATACCATCCTAAAGGTCAACTTACACTTGTTAGAGTAAAAATTCAAACAGTAAAAACTAAAGTGTTAATGCTTTTCTGCTCAAATGAAGAGGATCATGTGAAAAGATAATTTCTGCGAGTATTTGCATACATCAACTAAGAAACCAGGCCTCTGAAGAATCGTTCAGCAATACAGAACTTCTTGACAACACGGCACATACCAAATTTTTACAAAAGGCTTCTTGCCGTTTTCCTCAATCGAAGGCTTCTTAAATTCACAACACAGCATAGAAGAACTTAATTATCAAAACTGTTCATGCTGATAATCCTTCAATCCAAGTAGTTAACTTAGCCAGGTGCTGACATCAAATGCAAGCCTTGAACATGCTTCATACAGAAAGATCAATTGATAGTTTGCAATGTGCGAATGTCGAATTGGTGAACGCCATCACATCAAAAGTTCAAAATTCTTAATCACCAACCAAATTTGGTTTGCTAGTATCTTATTAACACAAAATGAATCCATTTCTAGAATATGAGACCTCTGTGTTCAATGTTTATAAAATCAATTAGATCGATGGTATGTGTATTTCAGATATTTATTTTCTAGGCTATTTTTCTCAATATTTCTTGTGGAAGTTGAACTGCAAAATATTTTTCTTCTCGTCTTCTGTGTTGACCATCTGTCTTCAAAACCTGCTTTTGATTATTCATGCATAGCATGCAATAATCAAACAATTGACTAAAGAAATATCAAAAATAGGAAGTAGGAAAATAACGGGTTCTATAGAATTATACAAGAGTTAAAAGTATAAGCATGCAAGAGTTAAAGGATAAGTGTAGCAGCAAGCAACAACCACTTTCCAACTAAGCTATTACTGGACCCAGGCAGCAAAAATATAGAGAAAGCAAAAAGTTTCAGGTGACTGCTGGACTCACTAAGAACTTCTCGAATGACATCCTTGCCAAGTAGGAAACCTTTCCCAAGCACTGAAAATAGAAACTCCTCAACATCCTTGTTCCTTATAAGCTCACTTCTGGGGACAGCGTTTGACACAGATACATCCTCCCTGAGATCATCTTCCTTAACTTCCACTCTCAAAGGTTTTGTTACTTTACACACCCCGTTCGAAGGAGGTGGCGGCTTAGCATAACCTTTGCCCAGAACGCTTGAAACAGTACCTATCGAATAGGAAATTTTTTTTTGCTTTGGCCTGTTATGCTTGATCAAATGAGTTTGTCTATCTAAACCATTGTTGAATAGTTCTTGTGACCTTGCACCAAAGTGCTCACCCTTACGTGCCAAGTTATCAAAACGTCTCTCACATGGTAATTCACGTGAACTTGCAAGATTGCATTCACCCTTGGATGAAGAAGTCCTGAGATCTGACGTCCAACTTACATTGCTCGATTTTTCTTTCTGCCAACCAGAAAGAATTTCCGCAGCTGAATCGGCATCACCCCCTGCCTTATAATAAGCGCGGTCTATCTCTTCAATTGAAAAGGCTGACGCAAAGGCATCTGGCAACCCCTCCAAGGCATTTGTCTCATTGACACTTCCCGAACGGCATGTATCCACTTCAGACATTCTACAACAGAAAAGACATAGAGACAATTCAGATAACTGGAAACACAAAACATGAAACAAGAACCAAGTCATTCAAATGAATCAAATCATAATCATGTACACAGGCCTCTAAACGCAAACATAGTCCACCTCTTAGTGCCCCATTTCCACTGATTACAGAGAGGCTCATGTGAAAATGGACAAAGAATCCAAATAATCAGGCTCATTCCATCCAAAACAATCTGACCAATCTATTAGCAAGATGAAAATAAACTGCTGATTAAACAAATCCACTTAAGACTCGCATCAATCACGATAAAGGCAGCCCAACATCTTCTGCCCCAGGATTTTCGAGCACGATACACAGGACGTAATGCCCGAGGAAAAAATGAATCAACTTACAGCCAGACCTCTACTAAAAACCAAACCACAGCACGTATTCTACCGCATTCCAAAGGAGGCAAGAAATCACATAGCAATCTGCTCGAACGAGAATCAAGAAACGAAAGTTCGCGATAGAGCGCTGCAATTCTACAAATGCAAGAGCATTACCAAGAAACCAACCAAAAATGAGAAAAAAAAATCTTGCCTGAGGTTACAATTCGAGAAGTTTAGATGAATGATTGAGCACTAGCTTTTGGAAGAGTGAGGGATAGGGAAAAAAACGAGCGAGAGGAAAGTGGCGACGGCCGCGCCGCTCCCTCTCTTTACTCGGAAATTAGAACGAAGGAGCGAGAGGGAAACTGCCAAGCACGAGCCAGTAAATGCAGGTTGCGTTGTTCCGCGGGTTTTAGTACTCATCGCCGCGGGTGGTCTCCAAGCGCAAACGGAAGTCGCACGACACATGCGCATCGGACATCGTAAAGTGGATTTGAAAAATAAATAAATAAATAAATAATAAGATGATCCTAAACCAGCAAATCAATCATATCAGATAGGATATTAATAATTTGTGTATAGCTATTAAAACGTTACAGTGGGTAGAGCAATAAAAAAATATATATATCATACACCTAAAATACATATCATTGTTAATTGTATTATGCTTTTATGTAATCTGGTTATATAAAAGCGGTATATAGAAGTGGAGTTATATAATCCCTTTAAATTTTAAAATTTCATCGTTAATGTAAAATTCAATTCATTCATTATATTTACACTATTTGTTTATCTAAGAAACCAAATTTTATTTTAATCAAGTATGTTTATAGGCCACATTTGTTAAAAAATAGATGTATTCATGTGTAAATTATGAAAAATATTTAGTTCCATTTACACATGCAATAATATTTTATAAAATCATTCATCCATATATAAATGATATTTTAAATAGTTTAAATGTTGAAAATGCAACTTTAAACTTGGTATTTAATATTAAACTATTTTATTACATTGATTTTCAATGGGGCCTGTTCAAGTTGATATTGGACATATAAAAAGATTTTCAAGATATTAGAAATAATATTAAACATAATAGATGAAGTAGATTTTTCATCAACTATCAAGATTTTAAAAATAAATGAAGTCAAATAGAAAAAGAATTTCATAGAAGCCGAACTGTTGTTAACTAGATACATGCACGAAAATGTAATTATAATTATATATGTGTGCTAAATTATATATGTGCTAAATTATAAGTAAATTATATATATGTGCTAAATTATAAATGAGATATTCCTTTGTAGTTGGGCGCTTGGGCGCCTCTTTTCCCTGCGCAGCTGAACAAGCTAGCAGAAAAGCACAAGTACATCCGTGGAGAGGAAGTAAGGAATGACTTGTTTTATTTATCTCATGCAAGCCATGTGTGCATGCATCTTTTCGTTTTTATTTTTTTTTTAAATTTAAATATCTAAAATATTAATAACATCAAGCTACTGTTATTATTATATTAATTTTATTTTAATAGCTACATATTTACTCTAGAAAATATTAAATGTAAATATTAATTTTTAATCCAAACGATTTTTGACATCTTAATTAAATATTCATTGGTAAAAATAAAAAATAATTCATATCTTTAAAGAAAATTTTAAAAAACAAGATTACATGGCGGGCTGTATATATTAAATCATTACCCTTAAAGACAAACTTCCTAGTTCCTAATGCACAAGAGCAATGCATTGTCAAAAATAATCTTACGTGTAAGAAGCTTCGCGTCATACTCCTCCACTATAACTTACACTACACTACTCCACCAAATAATTTTTAAGTGTCGTAATCTGATACAACCATGCATGATGCAACTATACCCAGCTATTTTTATTTTATTTTTTTAAAAGATCTAGACTTTCTAACACTTACTTGTTTCTATTTGTTTATAATGTCGAAAATGTGTCACATTGATATTTTCAGATGATTTGCGTGGTTAAATATATTTTAAATTTTTTTCATATTTTCCACAATGTATGGGCCTGACTTATATTGCCCTTTATGGAATTTGAAATTTTTTGAATTTATTTGACTTTCTGAAAATAAAAGAGGATAAATACACATGTTTTTATTTTTAAAAATAAAAATATTAAAAAATTTCGAAAAATTATCATATCCTTATTTTTTGTTATTCAAAATAAGATATCGAATAAATTGTAAAAATTATCAAACTTTATAGGGTTAATTTCGAATATACCCACAACTTCTGCCCGTAATTTCAAATACACCGACTAAATATGAAAATTTTCAGATATACCTACTATCATTCACCTAAATATCAAAGATACCAAAAAACCTAACGTTTTGTTATAAGGCCGTAAGCGCTAGGGGAAAATATCAGATTTACCCCTTAACATTTCTGATGAGTAACTGTATGAATAAATAGTAGGCATAAATCACAACACTAATTGGATACACGGAAGCCTTGTTTACATTTTTCCATAGATTTTCAGTCTCTATTTGTGAAGCATCCCTCAAATTTTCATGAAGGCATTCATATTTACATGCTAAATATCAAATGCCCACCCCAACCCATTGTTTCTTCAAAAGGTCTAGAAATTCAGTTTGTTTGATCGCCATAATGCCACCCATCCAGCATGTCCTAGAATATTATAGCTCCAGCAGCATTATTCAAATTAAGACACATCCTTTGATGTCTAGATGATTACAGACTCCATTATGATGTAGGCGACCTTGTTGTTTCTAGGCATTTTCAAGACATAGCATTTGTGTACATTGTCAGGCAATGCTTTTGGACCAGCCAGCAGTCATATCTGCTAGTGTTGACTATATTTGGGACCTACTTGAATGCACATTTGGTGCAGCATCTGCAAAATTCATGGGGTCAAGGAATTTCTCATTAGATGACCTCCCATCCCATGTCTGCGATTCATGGACACTGAAGAGCTAGCACATGTGGCGACTCAGGCCCGTGAGGTGCATGACTTTTGGCATGTTTTATTTGGTCTTCTCACAAACTTGAACAGTGAATCAGCTCTCAAAGTGATTGAGTTTGAGCATATGCTTCTACCCATGTCTTTTCTAGCAGTGTTATTGGAGGTTCGTTGAAATTTAATAAGAAGCAAAGAGCCCTTTTCTTTCGGCATTATTTTCCATCGGCTATTTGTGCTGGTATGCGATGCAATGATCTGATGTGCATATATTATGAACGACACTTCCATGAGATGTACAAAGAAAATAGAGAATTATTCCTGCACCCACTCCAAACAGAACCCTCTAGAATGAGTAAACTTTACGGAGTCGCGGACATACCGGACATCTCTCCCCAGCGCTGATGGCGTTGAAATGGTTTGTTAGGTTTTTAGATGTATTTGATATTTAGGTCGATGATAGTAGGTATATTTAAAACTTTTCATACTTAATGGGTATATTTGAAATTACGGACAAAAGTTGTAGGTATATTTTAAATTAATTCAATTTTATAAGGAATGTGCTTTATGTAAAGCCCACACATCTATGAGAATATATTTTTTAGCCACTCATAAATTGCTCAATCTACAAGTGATTGTATGAGATATCAACCATTTTTGAAAATTATCTTTTCAATAAATTTTTATTGTAATAATTGCATAGACGTTAAGTTTTTGAAAAATTAAAGTTTTAACGAAATTGATATATTATATTGTAAATAAATAAAAATATATGGTTTACATTTTGCATCTAGGATGCACTTGATATTTGATAAAGCTTTTGAAAATACAATAGAGATAATGACGAGAAGTAAAGAGGATAAAGTTAAAATATATAAGATAATCAGTCTTGCTTCTAGAAAAACTTTTTTCTACGTAACCTTCTCTTTTTTTAAAATCTTGATAATCCACTTAAGCTATTGTATTTAGTACCATTTATAGTACCTTGAAACCCTTTTATCTTTTAAATTTTACTATATATGGATCTCGTTTATAAATTTGTAAAATAAACGTAAAAAAAAATTTCAACATCTGAACCATCTAAAATTTCATTATTATTTTGATAAATAATTCTATAAAGTATTATTTCATTCTAATACATGTATAAATAAATCTAAGCATTTTTCATAATTTATACATGAATAAATATATATATATATATTTGAGCAAATGTGAGTCATGCACATATTTGATTCGGATGAAACTAGATTTCCTAAATAAACATATGATGTTAAATACAATAAATTGACAAATCGATTGGATTTTAAATTAATCATCAATATTTTAAAAATTAAGGGGGTTACATAAGACTGCTTTTATATAATCTAGTTACAAAGAAGTGAGCCCTAAGACAATTATATGGTTAATTGCAAAAAAATGATTGAAAATTAAGATAGTTATATTAAAAAATATGAAGAAATGACTAAAAAGAGTTATAATCTTCTCAAAATGGATTGAGGTGGGGTCATGTTACACCAATTCGACATACTATTGTTAATATTTTTAAAATTTTAATAAAATTATTAATTTAAATATATATTATCTATAAACTAAGTTGTACAATTTTGGAGATATATATTTAGTTTTTATTTTTAATGCAAGGGTATTGTAGTTACTGTGAAAATGACTATATTTAAAAATATAAAAAAAATTAGATACATGTCCAAATTTAGTAAAAAATTTTATAATCAAATTTAGTAAAACTTGGTTTATAGATAATATATACTTAGATTTTTTTATTAAAATTTTTTTAAAAAATTAAAAAATAAGTGTGATGTCATCTGCAACTAGTAGTAAATGATCGTCGGTCTTATTAAAAATATGAGAATCGTAGAGTACGGAATTTTTTTGAGTAAGAATATGAAAAAATTTTAGGAACCCAATTCTATGCACCCATTTGTATTTTACCCTTTTTTATTTTTTGAAACTTCTTTCACGAAATTGTTAAACTAAGTATATTTAACATGTGTATTAATTTTTACCTTTTTAGATTTTTTTGAATTTTTAATAATTAATGGTATTTTAGTAAAATAAATACACTTTGATTAATAGTTGTGTAAAATAAAATTTTATAGAAAAAGGGTGCAGGGGGGGGAAGATATGGTCAGTTTTAATTGCAAATATCTAATAAAAAATGCTCACGAATTTTGTGGGTCCCGTAGCTCAGTTGGTTAGAGCGTTGGTCTTATGAGCCGAAGGTCGCGAGTTCAAACCTCGCCGGGACCATTATATTATAGCATTTTAATATTTTTTTTGAATACTCAGAACAAAAGCATCTTGCTCTTATAAATTCAGGCCTTACATCAATGATATTTTTAAATTTTAATAGATTAAACATTACTAATATTTTAAATTTTTTTAGTTTCAAAACAAAACATCTATCACATTTTCTTCCCATCACATTGTTAATGTTTTTAATTCTTTACATATTCTTACAATTTTAGAACTTGAGGAGATTTAGACCCTTCCAGGCTTCTTCCCGTCGCATCATTAACGTTTTTAGCCTTTTTTGCAGATATAGAACTAAAGCATCTCCTCACATTTAGACCATTTATCAGTCCTCGACATAAATGGTTCAAGACTTCAGCGTGTCTACTCTTTCCAGTGCAATCAGCCTTGGCTATGATGTATTCTTCACTGCTGAGTTCATCAGAAAGGATTAGATTATCATGTCAAAACTTAGTAAATGTTTTAAACATCTGACTTACTTTTTAATTCAAATATCATTATTTGAATGTGATTGAATTGTTGCAGTTAAGGTGGAAATTATCTCCTAAACGACTGCTAGACCATGTGGAACCAAGTTTGCTTAGTTTTGAGACTGGTTAGAAATGAATGCAAGGAAGAGATTGAAGGGAGAGTTGGCACATACTAGATAAAGAAAAGTGATATTAAAAAAGTAAAAAAAAAAAAAAAGTTTTTGAAATGGGAAAAGTAGAGTGATTATCTATGGAGAAAAGTGGATTCGAAATGAAAAAAAAAAAAATTTAATAAAAAAGTTCTATCACATTCACATTCTATTTAAGCCTCTTATGCACGGTCAAACAAGCCTTAAAATAAAATAATGAAAGCCTGGAATTATCTCGTTAATGGGTCTAGACCAATATCTATTGATCAATATGTTGTCGAGTGCATCATCCTTGAGGTCGAGGCCAACAAGTGGAGGGTAAAGGAATAGGATGAGGATGAGAATTTCCATCGTTAAAAAAATTCTTTTCATTCATGGATACATAACAATAATTTTTTTCATCTTGTCTCTATCACATTCTACCGTCCTTAACATGTGAACAATAGCATTAGAAGAAAAATTCATCCCCAAATTTTTTTCCATTTTTAATATATTACAACTTTACTTTTTCAATTTAGAGTATTACTTTTCTCATTTTCATTATAATTTATCACATCCCAACTCATAACGATATTTTTTCCTCCAATTATTTTATTTCATTCTCATCTTATTTTACCATCCTTGAACAACTGAATGGGAAAAGTGGAATTGAAAATTTTAAAAATAAAGTTGTTATATTATATACTGAAAATAGAAAAAAATGGCATTGAGAAGAATTTTCAGGGTTGGGATTGATTGCATAAGCCATAGGAAACAGTATGCACCATCATTTGGATAAAATGAATCCAGATTAATGAATTCCTCCAGAGAATAAGACAAACAAAGATAATGTTTTAACAAGGTCACATACACCTCACTGTGGGAACATTTTTCTCACTACTTGAGAGTTGAGAGAAGCCTCTCAAGTCTCATCGGGGATGAGATTTATTATTGTTGTTGTTGTTGTTGTTGTTGTTATTATTATTATTTTGATAAAAGATGAGATTTAAATTTTAATGTAACTAGAAATTGGATTGAACGGATTGCTGCCATCTCGGAGAGTTGTGTGGCGTTAGACGGGGTGAAGAACATGGATTTCTTAGGGAAGAACATGCATGCACCCACTTGCGGCCCGTCAGCTTGTTGCTTTCGCACCAGACATTGCCTTCCTTCAATGCATATAGGGTGTGATCCTTCCCCATTCCAACGTAATCACCAGGATGGAAACGAGTGACCCGCTGCCGAACAATGATATTGCCAGGTATCACTCTCCGCAAGGCAAGAAGTCACCATGCAACGTATCAGCAGAGATGTTTCTATTTCTTAGCAGAAACCTTCAAAATGGCTTGTGCCAATAAACCCAACTTCACCACCGAATTTCTGGACGCCAAGGTTTTTAGGTTTTGAATCTCGACCGTTCTTGGCGGATCCTGCTGTCTTCTTTGTGGCCCAGCGTCTGAACAGCAAGCTCATGCTCATTCTCCCGCCAGATACATCTGTCATTGGTATAAACTTCTTGAATAAAAAACAAACTCAGCTCATCGGGTGCATAGTTTATGTTTTATAACAGAAACAATGGCATGTACCGCTAACACTTCCATACACTGGAACATGGGTGACCAGCTCCTTGAGATTCACACGTCTGCATAGACGTTCATGACTCATTGTATTCTTCAGTGAGAAACCTACATGAAACCGATAAAAGTATATTTAATATATAAATTAAATTTTACTATTTTCGAAAATATATATTTTTAGATTTTTAAGCAATAATTTATTTTAGTAATTTTCAACCATTAAAAATGGCTAAAATATTCATGTGTTTAAAAAATCTCGAAAAATATATATCTTAAAAAATGTTTAAACTTGATTTATAGATTAAGGGGGTGTTTCTCAACAAGTAAAAATTTTTAAATCAAAATTTTTAATGAAATTTTTTTTACTCTCATTAATTATCTTATTTTTAATCATTTTTCATACCTTTCTATATAATTACCATATTTTTCAATTATTTTTAAACAACTATCCATATAACTAATCTACCTATTTTAACTTTATTCTCTATATTTCTCATTATTAATCATATCATACGACATCATTTTTTTTCATTTAAAAAATTCTTATATAAAACTTTTAATTTATTACTTTCCAAACATACTCTAAGTATATCTAGATTAATAAATTTATAGAAAATTAAAAAATTAAAAAATTAAAAAATAAGTTTATTAAATTAGGCTAACGCGTAGGCTTGCAATAACAGCCAAAAAGACTCGCAAATGCCTTCCATCTTTCGTCTTCCTCAAGTCGTCAATCTTAGATGAATACTTGCACAGGTCGCGTAGTTTGTTGAAAAGATGGGCGGTCCGGATTGATGGAAGTCACTCCACACTTTCCACGCTAAATTTTTATACCGGCTTCTAGAAGATAACAGATTTGAAATCCGCATCAGCCAACAAAAAGTAGAAGAAAAAAAGACAAGATTGGGAAAGTGGCCACTCGAGCAGAAGAAAAGAGGGGAGTCTGAGATCCATCTGTGGTGAGCTGAAACCTCAATTTCGTGGTTTGGGGCGAGCGATGTCGGGATTCAATAAGCAGCTGAAGGATCGAGCCAAGGACCTGCAGTCGCTGATCAAGAGAGGGATGAAGTTCGTAGAGAATTCCTGCAAGAAAGGATGGCACAAGCTCAAGAGGATCCGGCACTGAGCTGATCTACATCTCTATCCTAGTTTAATTTCTTTTGTTCGTGAAAGCAACGTTTCCTTTCCATCTGATGTAAGTTTTCTTACGTTTTGCATGACATGTGGTCGAGTGCGATTCTGTGTGGCCGTGTGTTTTCACGATTCCGTCTTTTATCTCAAACCAAATATTCTGTGATATTGTAATAAAAAAAAGCTCTGTGATATGAATCCTAGTCCCGCTTTGATTTGGGTTGTTTCTGGAGACTGATGGGATTTCCTTTCCATCTGTAGTTTTCTTATGTTTTCCATGAGATCTGGTCGACTGCGAGTCTGTGTGGCCACGTGTTCCATTTCAGTGTTCCAACTTTTACCTCAAGCCAAATTCGAACGATAAAAAGGAGAAGTTCCAGTCTTTTTCAACAAGACGAGCGTATTTGGTGGGATGTAAATCAAAAGTAGGAAAAAAATCTATAAATTTTTTAAAAAAGTGATCTAATATAATAGAAGCAACGATTTAAAGTAAAAATAATAACGTTAAATAAATGAGACAATTGTACAGAAAAAGATGAAAAATAATTGGAAGGTAGAGAGAACAACATAAAACGTATGAGAACTGTATGGTTAAAATGTTAAATGATGTTACGGTGTGTATAAAGAAATGATTTTCTTTATGTATTCCTATATGACGACTTTACGTCTCCCTTGCTTAAAAATTAACTATGTTTAGCAATTATAAAAACTTGTTAACCTGAACTTTTTATTTAAAACTTTTAATTCTCTTTTTCTAATCATTTCTTCGTATGTTCATATATAACTATTTTAGTTTTCAATCAGTTCTCTACGATTACTTATACAATTACATTATTTTATTTTATTTTAATTTTATTTACTCATTATTAACTATATCATATTACATTACTTTTTTTACATGAAAAGATTTTATATTAAAAACTTTTCTTTTAAATTTTTTTTAAATATTAAACAAGATCGTGTTTGGCATTTTCATAAATTTATTAATCTAAAATTTTTTACTCTTCACAACTGTTCTATTTTTTAATTATTTCTTAAAATCTTCTTATATAATTATCTCACTTTTCAATTATTTCTCAATAACTATACAATTACTATATTTTTAACTTTATTCTTTTTACTCTTTATCATTACTCCTATTATATCATATCACTTTTTCCGTTTTAAAAAATTTTATACGTTCAAAAGATTTAAAAACTTTGCCAATCAAACGCAACTCGATTGGCCATCCGTCTAGCCAAAAATACGCTGCGAATTGGCAATCGCGGGTTCGAAGCACGTCTTCATCCTTCAAGTTTGGGAGCTTGTCTCCCGTAATGGGAGCTGAGTTGTAAAGATTTATGAGCTTGATTTGTCAAAAATTACATAGAAAAATGAGATATTATAAAGCAAGATTCCAAATGGAACAATAAAAAAAAGATTTAGAAATTTTATGAAATACTAAACGCATCCTAATAATCTTTTTAATTTTATGACTGATAATAATTTTTATCCTATGATTCCCATAAATCATACAGATCGTAGGCAGGAATGGAAGCAAGACTTTCTACTTACAGTACTTTCTTTTGATTTTTTTTTAAAAAAATTGCAACGTTATAATCTACCAAAACGAAGTCACTTTCTTAAATTTTTTTTTTTTATAAAAAAAAATCCCCCATTCAGGACAAAATTTCAGGACCGGAAGTAGTTGACTCCAAAACCTATATGATGGACAGTCGAAAACTTTCAATTGTTATTCGTTAGGTAGTCGCGCTATTGCATAGCCTTTCCCTTTGGAACCATCTCAAGTAAGCTTCCCACCGATTAACTGAATAAATGTGATAGTCTTATTACCATTTTTTTTTTTCGTGGAAGTTCTGAAGCGTGCTGATTCAAGAAGCTTCAAGAACTCGCCTTTTCTCTTCTTAAGAGTTAATACTTCTCCTTTTGTTGATGTTTAGAGTTAACACTTCTATACATGATTGTAAACACATCCCGTTCTCTCTCTTTCCTTTGCAAATCATTGCGGAGAATTGTCCATTAACTGCGGCTAACCAGCTCTTCAATCGCTTTTCAGTTACTAAATTTCCTGTTAGCTGCATGAATCTACTGCTAACATTCAGTAAAAAAGTAAAATAAAAACAAAAACCAGTTAAATGATTTAGAATAGCTGTCCGCATCCAAGGTCTAAAAATCCAAGCACTGGAACATCGCGTGCAACACGCATTGATGCGTTAGTTGTTGGGAGGTTGACATTCGCTTTGAAATAACAGGTAATGGTGAAGTACTTCAGCAAAATGGAGAACCCAACAAATGAAACAAGAACTAGTATTGAGCTTGTGACATGGTAAATAAGAAAGTGCAAGCTTACTTTCACATCCTTTCCAACGCAACAGGGCTGACTGGAATCACACCAGTTGGACAGACCAGTGCATCCACGGGAATATCTTTGGGAGTGACAGGGATGACGTCGTCATCAATTATTTGTAAAGAGTAGGCCAATGCAACTATGAACAAACGCACAAATAACCTGTATGAGAAAATTTGTTCCTTGCATAGAAATTCCAAATAAGAACATTGCGTCAAGACACGGATTGGTTAACACAGTAGCCACAAGCATGAGCTACTGTGTCTGTGTGTAGATCTTCCAGCCCATAACTAATAACAAGCCTTATTTCTTTCTTTCTTTTTCCTTTTTTGTTAATCTCGTCACCCCTTTGGACAACCAAGCAATTGACAGATGACAACTCCAAAGGAGGGGTAATGAGACAAATGTCCCTACCCAGCTTTGAACCCTGTACCTCCCACCCTAAACACCTTTAAACACACTCACGTCAATCACTTGACCATCCAAGTGGTGACCAAGCCTTGTTTCTTTTGGATAGCTGCATATGTGCAATGAACATTTAACATATTCTTCCACTTTCTTTCTCTTCCTAAGGTTGTCACCACATTTTTTGCCATTTGTTGTTTCCCACTTTTTGCAAATGAACAACATAGATGTTACTAGTGACCTATGTAACCTTTTCACTCACGGAAATACACACATAGGGTTGCGGATTTTGAAGACATGCCATGTTACTGAGTGATTATTGAAACCCTATGGTATCTCCTGGAGAGTAGCCATAAGCAGTGGAAGATGAGAAAAACTGAGAAGAAAAAATGCTGGAACACGTCTGTATAAGAAATTAATGTGTACCTAGAAAAGGCTTCTTCCATTTTTTCTCCACAGCAAGATCTTGGTATTTCTTCAAGAACGCATCATAGTAACTTTGGAGTCACCCACATGCAAAGTCATATCAAGAATTTCATAATTACCACCTATAACCTTCTAAATAATCAGTAAGCAACATTTTTTTTCTCATTCCAAATGTCACAAAATGTTAAAACGGGAAAAGTTATTGCAACTTATTAAATATGTATATCAAAAAGATTCCCACCAATGAAGTGTATCAAATGTTGTTTGATTCAGTAATTAAATGTAGAAAGCAAAAGAACCAACCATGAATATGATAACACATCTACAAGTTTCAGTATCATATTGCATTCTTGATTCTACCATGGATATGATAACACATCTACAAGTTTCAGTGCCAGAATGCATTCTTGATTCTACCATGGATATGATAACACATCTACAAGTTCAGTATCACACTGCATTCTAGATGGCGATGTCCTATGTCAACAAATTTCCTTTTCAAAGGGATAAAAACTTAGATTTTATTCTTCCAAAAGGCAATATTGATGTGCATTTGTATGTCAAGAGCAAGAAGCATTTCATCACATAACAGCTATGTTTACCTCAACAAAAGGCTACCTCATTGATTTTTTTTCTTTATATATATATTTCCTAACTGTGGTAATTTAAATTGTCATAACCAACTTGAAATATGTGAGCCACCTACAGGGTGGGCTGAGCTATGCAGGTGCCTGAGTCAAACACGACCAATCAACTTGTCAGCCATGCAACAATGCATAAGACAGAAGGATGAATTAGAGAACTTCTGCGTTAATTCCACATTCAGTATAAGTGAGTATCTGGCTAGTGAACCTCGCTAATTCATTTCTGCACCCATGAAATTCACACTTTGAAGTTAACCAAAGGAAGACATCCTATGCAAATTTGGATACGATGGGATCTGTGAAGAATGCATTGGGCCCACTCTTCATGTATCTAGGATTAAACTTGACCTACTCATAAGAATAGATATACACCTACACATTAAAGGATGTAACATTAAATAAAGCTTTATATATGTGCGAAAAGTGGTGACAATAAATAAAGCGTATTTACATGGGAAAGGTTGTGACAATAAATAAAGCTTGTTTACATGGGAAAGGATCTGATAATTAATAAATCTAGAAGCCATAGCATACAAAAACCAGAATATCTACATTTTCCTAGCTAATGTGGCAAAGGATGTGATGATTCACCAATCACTTCAACAACATTGGTGACAAGGCATTTTTTGTTTGCATTATTCACAGCAAGAACACAGATCAGTAATTAAAAGAATTAAACAAGCCGATGATAGAACCTACCCTCCAGCACGGCCCAAGCGTCTTCCAGATCTGTCAAAGCCAAGCCCTGCAAAGAAATGACAAAATCAGACTATACCCAGCTATGGTTCTGCATATTAAAAGAAACAACAATTATATGTACAGATAGGGAGGGAGGGAGGGAGAGAGCAAGCTAATGGAAAATTACCAGGTATGAGGACCAAGTCAACTGGTTCAGTAGCCTTCATAACTGCAACAGATAAATACTTCAGACTCTAACAAAAGCATCTACGTTGGTCAATCATCAAATACTGCATCCCAAGATTCACTAGGCTTTACAAGGAAGGCGGGTAATTCAAATGATGACTGCAAAATTGATTATTCTTCAGGGAACAACTTTTTCCAATTTAAATTTTGAAAATCAAGTACCAATTTGAAAATCAAATTCTACGAGGTATGGTGGATAAATATTTCTTGAAGGAAACTGCTGCCATTCAAAAAGTTTAGACATAACCATTTGATAGCAAATATTGTATTGTAACACCGTGGGATGCTGATCTAATGAGGATAGCAAATGCCATCCCAGTTATAACTGCTGAGCAATGATTTTGCACTGAAAGAAAAGTAGAAAGAGAGGAAAAAGATCAGGCATGTACCATCTTCACGCTGATTTCCATCAGCGTCTATCAGGGCTGGTTCCAAAATATTCATTGAATTTGCAATTAGATCTTCCATACTTGAGATATTAAGCATCCGCATGTAGCTGTTTTTGTCTTCCACCCTTGGAACATAAAGCTTTCTCTTGATCTGTGTATGAGGCTCTAAACTAGAAAAAAGGATTAGTTAGAATCTTCAGCAGCTCCATGCCCCGTAATCATAATCATACCCTCTACCCATGGTTAACTAAAAGGAACCTGAATTAGCTGCTCAAGCAGCTGATTCAGAAACTTAATGAGAACACCCATGTATTATGTCTTGAAATGATAAACCAAAAAAGCATTGACGTGAAATGTAATTCACCTCCACTTGGATCACGTAGAACTTCTGACAAAATCTTTGATGTATCAACCTCCCGTAAGGCATCGCAGCTTATGTAAGCACATAATCTGGAGCTAGATTTAAACCATGGTGCTTCCAATACAGTATTCTGAATTGCAATATCTGCACAAAACAAAATGAAATGGATCCATTGTAACGATACCTAAGAACTAGAGAAAATTAATGCCAAATAGAGTCATTTTACCGCAAGAAACTCCAGTAATTTCACAGATTTATCCTTTTCAACAAAGGGGATTTTTTTTATTAGAACAAAGGGGCATTTTAGAACGACGCGAGCTAACTTCTACGAAACACAAAACAAGAAATCATGACCCAAAATAAAAAGTAGTATCAGCTTTCCACCACTTCCATCTTCTTAGATATATTGCAACACACCGGTTTGATAAATTTTATCGGTTAAGATTATGCAGTTAAGGAAGATTTCAGACGCTGATACTCTTCATCGTTTGCGTAATTCCTAAACTTCTATTCAAATAACACAATTACAAAAACAAAGACTGTGTCCATCGAATTGCTGAATTACAAGTACACAGCAGAAAACAGTGAACTAATTAACCGGAAGTATTAATCCATGGAAGTTGGAATTTTTAATCGAATCCACATCAACCAGCAGCCACTGAAAAATCACAGCTCAAATTGCAAAATTACACAGTAAAGAAAAAGAAAGAAAGGAAACTTCTGCAATGGACAATATCCAAACAGAAATCAGGATCCAAATCAGTAATATCTCCAAATAGCATAGTGGCATCCGATCAGAATAGCAAATCTCATCAAACAAAGATTCACAGTTGCTCAAATGCATCCAAATAGCATCAGTGGCATCAGATTGCAACAACAAACTTCATCAAAACGAATATTGCAATCCAAAACGGCTGGAAATTCAATCATATAAGCAAAAACATCAAACGAACGGAAATCAGAAATCAAACAGGTGTTCCCATCCAAACACGCCCAAGCACCCACCGACCTTCCTCTCGTTTCTGCTCGGGGCTCATAGCCTTCAAATCCTTCCGGATTTTAGAGCGCAGAGCTCGCTTCTGCTGGAAGATTGCGTCGAGGTTTTCCGAGCTTTGGTGCATCGCGGCGGACGGTATCGGGTGCTGCAGCTGATGGTGGTTAAGAGAGAGAAGGGAGTGAAGAATTTGGGGAATGGCCGTCATCACAGCATTTCCTCCTGCATTTTGTAGGCAGCTTAGCTTTCTTAGCATTTTTAAAAGCTAGGGAGAGATGCCCGTCTAAGTGAGTGACGAAGCAACTCTACGCAAGCATGGATTCAGATGAACGGTCAATATTGTTCTCGAAAAAATTAGTATCGACTTCTGATAAATATTTTACGTAATTTTAGCTTGATTGCTTAGTTGTATAAACAGTTATATAAAAATAATTAAAAATAAAATAATTGTGTAGAAATATGTGAGTATATAATTTAAAAATAGGATAATTATTGAAAGTAAAAAGTTTTAGGGTACACATGTGAAGTGATTTAGATGAAAATTTTCTTATATAAAAGTTTTAAAATTGAAAAAAAATAATTTAATATGATATAGATAATGATAAGGAGTAAATAAAATAAAGTTAAAATAGATAAATTAGTTATGTTAATAGTTGAGTAGAAATGATTGAAAAGTATATTAATTGTATAGAAAAATGTGAAAAAATAATTAAAAAATATTATAGTTATGAAAATTGAAAAGTTTTAACTTGACATTTTTTACACATTGCCAAATACATTCTTAAATTAAAAAACTTTGGCTTGACATTTTTTTCCATTGTCAAACACACTCATAATTTAAATGATTTGTTGAGATTATCTTACTATATTTATAACATGTAAAAATTAAAACAATTTAATGATCGAAACTGATTCATTATTCAAATTAAAATAAATATATATCTTTTTATTGGTGTTGATATATTATGGGTGTGTTTGGCCATTCACAAAAAATGTCAAGTTAAAATTTTTCAATCTAAAACTTTTCACTCTCCATAATTATCATATTTTTTAATTATTTTTTCTCATTTTCCTAGACAACTACCCTACTTTTTAATCATTTCTACACAACTATCCACACAACTAACCTATCTATTTTAACTTTATCCTCTTTACTACTCATCATTACCCCTATCATATCACATCATTTGACAACTTTTACTCTCTAAAACTTTTCATCAAAAGTTTTATTCATTACCAAACACACCCTATGATATCGGGCTTTACAATCAGTCATCTTCACAATTATCACACTATGGAAGGACTTGTTTTTATAAATATACCCTTGGAATCTATAAAAATCTCCACTATCACAGGGGGATATTGCAATTATTCCACACGCACTTAACGGATTTCAAAACCATGTCATTAGTATATTCGCCCGCAGCGCGTGCGACTAGCGCAGTGCCCCCGCGGTAACTGGTAATAAACATATCTTTATTAATTGATGATATGTTTTCTCATATGCTCAGCTAAATATCTTGATTTGTAACGACACATTTTAAATAAATTTAAAATTTTATAATATTTTTGTATTATATCAAAAATATCTGTCTTTTTAATCAAAATATCCTCAAACGCCAAAAACAAATTTATAGTTTTATAATTTGAAATATATAAAATATCTCTGTTTTTAGCGAAAACATCTTTAAAGCACCAAAATTCCTTTTTTTTAATTACTTTCGAAGCAAGTTAATTATCCTTTAAAAGCTTATCAAAAATAATTAGAATTTTACTTAAAATACTATAATAAAATATAAGTTTTTTCAAATATTTCAGAAAGAATGTTACACGTTTCATAAAATATAAGTGTTCGTGTTTCAAAAAGTATGGATATATTTTAATGAATATTTAAAATAATGATAGTCCAACACTCGTGCGTAGGTGTAAAATTTGGTTGACGTATCCGCCGGTTAACCCATTAAGTAACCTAATTCGGATAATTTTGGTTTAGTTTTGTACTTGGGGGCGTCAATTTAATTCTAAGTATAAAGAGATAAGATTCCATGCGGTTAGCCTAAGGAACCTTTTTTTTTATAAATATGTAGCGTTATGTGTATTTAATCTATAAACTAATTTTTATCATTTTTAGATGTTTTTAAGTATTTTTATTTTGAAAAAACATGGTATTTTCGTAATTTTCTGACTCAAAAAATTACAAAAATGTCATTGTGTTAAAAAATAAAAAATACTTAAAAGCATTCAGTAAAGTCTAATTTATAAGTTAAATACATCTAACTCTATATATTTATAAAAAAAAAAAAAAAAAAATTTAGCCGGACGCATAAGGGCAGCCGGGCAGCCCTGCATCGGGCCACGCTCGATCAGCCTAAGTATAAAATACTCGTTTTGAGTACCGCAGGACGCAGTAGTACTGCCGGATGCAGTAGTAATAATATGATATTTTACAGAATAGTCCCTCTGTAACGAGAGTTTTACAATTTTTTCCCATTATAGAGGTTTATAATTTCCTCCTAACTTAGTTGGGGTTTAGGAAAAATTTCCTCTATGATGTGTAGGTGTAAATGTGCTTCATTGTAATATTAAGATGTCACAATGTATATACAAATATTAAATATATATATATATAAAATACTCGTTCTACAAATCTCTCCTCCATAACTGCTTCGGTTTCAGCCAAACGTTCTTTATCTTTGCTTCTTCGGTTTGTTTCAAGTTGAAAGAGATTGTGTAAACGTGTTTACTCTTATTTTTGTGTTGCTGATATCCAAGATGCATCTCTTTGCGCTGCAAAGTATGGTAACAATTTGGTGCTTTTTTTTAAGGCACTAAACAAAAATTGCAAATTTGCAGCCAAGCCAACCGTTTCCCAAACTTTTTTAAGGTAATAAAATTATTGTTTGTATTAGAAATTTCTGTTATTGTTTGAATTCATTTTGCATGATATAGATTTCTGAATTCTGATTTGCAATGTGTTAAACTTGGATGTTAGTATTCTTATGAGATTGTTTGTGTGGCTGGAATTTGTGTTACCCTGTTTCTGCATATTTCTTAATGTGTTAAAAACTATTCAACAGTTACCCATTTATATAAATTTTACAGTCACCGGATTGGCTGAAAGCTAATACTAACCGAGTTGCAGGTACCACCCATTGGTTTGCTTCATAATGGAACTGTTAATATATCATTTTAAACCATAAAATATGGAAAGCCTGTACTGATTTACCGTTAAGAATTGAAAACAAGTAAAAACAGATACTAGAAAAATGAAAAGATATTGATCATCTTTGCAACAATGGGTATGTTTGGCAATGGCTAAAAAATGTTAATTTAAAACTTTTCAATCTAAAACTTTTCACTTTCCACAACTATCATATTTTTAAATTATTTTTTCACATTTTCCTATACAACTACCTTACTTTTCAATGATTTCTACATAATTACTCACACAACTAACCTATCTATTTTAACTTTATCATCTTTACTACTCATCATTACTCCTATCATATCACATAATTTGACAACTTTTACTCTTCAAAACTTTTCATAAAAATTTTTATCTATTCCCAAACACACCCAATATGCAAAACAAACTTGTCACCTAATGCACATTTGACAAGTACACTTACTGAAATCATATTAATTTATGGCTAACAAGTTACTTCAAACAGCAAGCTTAGGCAAAACAATCCATAGGAAAGCGTCAGCACAAATCAATAGAGATTTAATAAAGAAGGATGGACATCATGGGTGCTAATATTTTTTATTAGTCCATCCTGCTATACTAACTGATATGAGGACATCATGAGTAAATGAGTTGGTTGATCCCGCGGAGGGTATTTAAGTTAAATATGAAAATTTTTGGATGTGCCACACTTCGGAATCTCATTCACCGCCTAACATGAAGATGCAGATGATGAATTAAACTGTAAGATGGTAACTGAAGATTGCTGTTTGTTGTTTCACCAGTTCGTGTACTTATTTCCAGCTTTATTTATGCATTTCAATTTAGGGTATGTTTGAGAAGTAATAAAATTTATAGACGAAAAGTTTTTGAATTTAAAGAAAATAACATGACGTGACATGGGTAATGATAAAAAATTAAAAAAATAAAGTTAAAATAGATATACCAGTTGTATAGACAATTGTGTAAAAATAATTTAAAAATATGATAATTATATAAGAAGATAGGAAGAAATTATTAAAAATAAGATAATTATAGAGAATGAAAATTTTTAAACTGAAAAGTTTTAGCATAATATTTTTTTACTTATTGTCAAATACATCCTTAGCTTAATGGATACACTCTAGCTCTTTATGTTTTACTACATTTCAACCGAGGTACTTTTCCTTTCATATAATTATATCAATTCCGTTGCCTAATTGGATGTTGAACAGATTTCATTAATAAAGTTTTGGCACACATCTCATCTTGGTGTGCACATTTGTTGAACGATGCCACTTCCCTTGATTCTGCCTTTCACGTCTCCTGGAATTTCTCATGTAAATTTACTTCACATTTGATATATGATTTGGAGGTGCCGAATTTGTTGCATTTGTGTGATTTTGAAGATAATTGATTTTGAATTTTATTGAATGAGGTAATTGTCTACGATAGAGCAGAATTGACGTATATGGTCATCTAAATTATCTATTTTTTATTTTTGCCTGTGCTTTCTGATTATTTTTACTTTCAACAACCCTATTTATTCTAATTTTATTCTTTTTATATGGGACAAATCACACAATTTCTAAAATATTTTATATACCATATTTCATTTCCCACCATTCCGCATTTTTACACCTTGTCAACAATACCCTTAGTTGAATGCTGAGTATCTATTTATCGGTACTAATCTATTGAAAATTCAACTCTGCTAATGATGTTGGTAATGATGAATTTCCAGGTTTTTTTTTTTTTTTGTGTGGAGATTGTGTTTAAAATAAATACATAAAAGCCAGTCATCGAGGCATTATGCGTGTTGTAAAAGATAGTTACAAACAACAGCCTTGCTATTCCCATTTAAAACTCAATCCAAACTTAATTTAGTCTGAATTTTAAAAATAAAATTAAAGTTTATAAATAAAATTAAGGATGAAGTTTTAAAAATGCGGTTAGGGTTTGCACCTTTAATTATTGCCACAGGAACTCTAGTGGTAGGGAATCGAGAATTTCTGCAGCTGATCTTGCGAGTTTAGCAGGTCGTCGGGGCTATAGTTCGATCGAGACTCGAGAGGGACAGAACAAAGAGAAGAAAGCAAGGAAAATTGAAGGAAATCAAGAATCATGCCGCAGCGGCACTCAAAGAACAACAACGATCTCGCCTTTTTCACTTACGATGAGAAGCGGAAGCTCGGGTATGGCACACAGAAGGAGAGGCTTGGCAAGGATTCCATAAAGCCCTTCGATGTTTGCTGTCTCTGTCTCAAGCCCTTCATCGAACCTCTCTGCTGCCAGAAGGGACATGTCTTCTGCAAAGAATGCATTCTCGAATGCCTTCTCTCTCAAAAGAAGGACATAAAGAGGTTCATTCGATGCATCTCTTCCTCTTTCGGATTTTATTCCTTCTATTTATCTCCTTTCACTGAAAAGATGATTATCTTGGCTGATTCGTGGGATTCCAAGTATGGGTTTTGCTGGTTTTTTTTATATATATATCGCTCGGGAATTGGTTGTTCCGATAGGAATTAGGGTAAGAGCTGCATCATTGTAATAGGGCTTGGTGTTTGCTTGGAATATATTGCACTTCTTCTCTGATTGTTTGGTGGTTTTCTCTAAAAAAAAAAAAATTATTTGGTCTCTGTTTGAGAATTTCATGTTTGTTTCAGTGAAGAATTGTGGAATGGTGTTCCATGGATTCCATGACTGCTAGTTCTCAAAATTTGTCCTTTGTGACAACTTATGATTTGTTTTCCTACAATTTTAAAGGGCATTGATTGTTACAACCACAACTTGCATTTGGAACTTATCATACTCATGCATTTGTTAAGTTCATCCCTAATATCCGTTCCTAAATTGCTCTTAAAGTATCTAAGAATCATATTGTTTCCTTCTGCCCGTACATCTGACTCGAATGTCCATTGCCCAGGGACCCAGTGTCGAATGGCATGGTGCTAAGACTCTTCTTTATTGTCTTTGGTGGAATGGCGCATAAGAATAAATGAATAATGATGCGAAGCTGTGTGAATCTTAGCCTCCCCTGTCCAGCATTGGCAGGAAGGAACCTTGCTTATTTTTCTATGCCACTAACCAAGTTCGCGCTTCTATAACATGGCAGGAAGTTGGCAGCTCATGCTGCACAGCAGAAGCAAGAGAAAGAGGACGAAGAGGAGAAGCTGATGCTTCAGAAAGCCAAGGAACTTGATGCATTTGATCAGCAAAACCATGCTGCCGTTCCCCGGTACAATGACCGTAGCCACACTACAGGTAAGAGTGGCTTCCATGGAGCCAATAGTGTCAGGGTAACATCATATGAAGAGGAAGCACTTCGCAACATGAAGGCATTTTGGTTGCCTTCGGCCACACCAGAGGCACCTGTTAAGGTTGAAGCTCCCTCAACTAGCACAATCTGCCCGGAAGGCAAAGAGAAGATCAAGCTGAAATCCCTTTTCCCAATCCATTTCACAGAGTACAGAGAGCACAAGAAATCCAAGTCCGGAGGGGATGAAGGAATCTTCATTTGCCCAAGCTGCAAGGTGACTCTCAACAACACGCTATCACTTGTTGCTGTAAGCAGTTGTGGGCACGTCTTCTGCAAGAAATGTGTTGACAAGTTCATAGCAGCAGACAAAATATGCACTGTTTGCAACAAGGAATTCAAGGATAAGAATCTGGTTGCCATAGAGAAGGGGGGAACAGGATTTTCCGCTCATGGGGATCATCTAGAGGCAATAGACTTCAAGCACTTGGGAAGTGGCTCAGGTTTGGGGCTGGTGAGACCTGCCATGAAGACGTGAAGATTGAGAGGCATCCTTTATGGTAATGATTTTGAATTTGCATCATGTGATCTGCTTGCACACAATCAAATATATGAATGAGCTTCCATTTTTATCTATAAAAACGTTTTTATTCTTTCCGTCTAGCTTTTGATAGTACGATCATATATACAAATGCTTGTTCCTTTTCAGCCTTTTGGATAAGCATCGTATTCAGCCACCAGATTTCATTCTTAACCTTTTTGTAGACGCTCCCCTTGGCAAGCTTAGTTACGGGCTTGGCCCAATCATTATTTTACGGCAAAGTGGAAGCTATCTCTGAAAAAAATTGGAATATAACTTAAGAAAGGGGTAAAACACAATAACTCATGAGAAGAGCCCAAATTACATAACGACCGCACCAAATAATTGTTAGCATGCGTCTTGAACACATGTAGGGTGTGTTTGTTGGCGCAAAAAACTTTTTAATATAAAAAATTTTCACTTTCCACAACTGTTTTATTTTTTTAATTATATCTTTACATCTTTATATGCAAATATTTTATTTTTCAATCACTTCTACACAACTATTTGTATAATTAGTTTATTTTAAATTTATTTTTTTTACTCTTCATCATTATTCATATTATATCACATTATTTTCTTCCATTTCAAAAAATTTTACACAATTTTTCATTCAAAAGTTCTATTATTCCCAAACACACTCTTAATGTCTACAATTACAATGAGCGTAGAATGAAACATGAAGGATTTTATAAGAATTAAGGGCTTATTTTTAAATTTAACTAAACGCGAAGCAATAAATCCACGAGCAATGTCAAAATTGAAGTTAGCGCAAGGACACTAACAACACAAGATCAACAAGCAAGGAGAAAGCGGCTGAGAATCGAGGGGATCAAGCCTTGTGATTTCGTGCTAAGCTATCGTGAGGAATGGCAAGACAAGATCGGCAAGGAGAAAGCGGTTGCGAACATCGGAATGAGGGCATGAAAACCCAAAAGCTTCTCTCCCTCAGCCAACGTTTTGGGAATCTTTGGAATTGCTAGTTTCTTATCAACAGTAGTTCCGGAGGAACGATGAACCCGGTTTGGCTTGTCCTTTGAGATTTTAAGTAAGCTCGTAATACTTCACTGTTTTGTGTGTGCGCGTGTGTTCTTACGTCTTTATCCAAACAAAACAACTTTGATTGAACTGTGATAGGAAAGTAAGGTCTCACATCTATTGCTGGAGTGCTCAAAAAATGAGGGTAAAATTACTTCTGATTTACAGATGTTATCAATCATTAGAGAGACATGCCATTTACCGTTAGATACTGGATTATCAACCTAGATAACGAATTAATTCAAAAGCAAAAGACGAGGAGGTGGATATGCTGTCTTTTCACAAGGAGTTGTATTTAGCAGACGGGTGGTAGAAAGATCAGCGAAGGGTGCCCCATTTTACCCTTCTGGCATCCGCTCTGTGGACTTCGTCGTATAAGCAGGCAACCAAAGTTCTATACGTGTACCACCTGCTCCCAGAGCTGCATCAGGTGAACGGGGTGATATTACTCTAACAAAGCAACCATAACTTTCCAAGATCTCACGAGCAACTGTCAATCCCGCAATGAAGTTCCATGTCATGTTGTCCTCCACCATTCCATTTGTGAAAAGATCAACACCAAATGGTGTTAGAGAATGCATCTGTGTCTGCAAGGAAAAGGCAAGGATCCATGAGGCAACAAAGAAAGGAAAGGAAAAAAAAAAACAAAAACAAGGCACCCAAAAAAAAAAGAGTCATCTACTAATTGAATACTTATACAGGATTAGAAAACAGTATATGCTTGAGTTTACTCAAGATAACCTAAGGTCAACATGAGTGGCACATCAAGATCTATGCAGATAAGCCACTAAGGTGGGACCATGAGAAAAAAATGATGACAATGGTTCAAAATACTGACGTAAATTGCCAAAACTGCGTGGAAGTAAATTGAAAATTTGACTATTGATGCACCTGAATGAACAGTTACCCTGCTTGGTGTGGACATTATACCAATTAATAGAAGAACTAGAATCATTACCATGTAGTACATATCGGGTCCATCATCGTCTATCACCAAAAGAACACCACCTGCTGGTGCTCCAGTAGATAGAATTTCAACATTGCCATTAACATGGGTACGCAACAGAGCACCTTCTATCAAATTGCTCAGTGCTTGGTGCAGTGCAGACTCTTCAACCGCAACTTGCTCCAGCTCTGAGAGATCACTAAATTTGAGAGACTTTTTTTGCTTTTGAGCAATAGGCCGAGCCGCCTCCACCAACTCAGTTAATACATCAGATACCTTGCATGGCCTATCTAAGAAAGCAAAACATGAGCTCAAGAAAAACTCAGGTTAACAGCCAAAATGGACAGGTGATCCTCAAGGCATTGTAACATAAAAGATCATCAAATCAAAGATGGACTGGACAACTTGGAAACTAGAATTTCATTACAAACTGATCAGAATCAAGCTCGAAATTCCTGGACGTGCAGTCTATGGAAGCCTAATTGCAGACAGATATTTGATGAAAGTAAAGAATGTGGAAATAGCACACAAAAACATTGAAAGTTCAAATAGACTCATATGAAAAATGGTATTCAAGCGATAACTTACAACTAACATGCAGATATATTTTGAAATCGAGATAGTTGTGCTCTTGGGTCAGTATGACTGAGACAGTGTCTGTGTGGGCACGCATGCATGTATAGAGAAAGCTTCGGTGAATGCTGTCAATATCAGCTGTACTGACATGCATAATAGCCCCTTACCAAATATCCACTCACAAAACTGTGACAAGGACTGGAAGAACCAAAGCTTTAAGGCTATACATGAATGCTATACCCAAATACATGACAGGAAACTCACCTTCCATCAAATTGTTTCGTTGCAGCCAGAGTAAGAGGTGGCATCGGCATTTGCATATCTGTTATTCCAGAACCCAAGGAAAGTAGAGAACCCATTTCTTTAACATTTTTATCCTGGATTTCTCTTGAACTCATTGATTCTAGATTGCTGAAATTTGAGTCATGCAATTTCTTTAATGTCTCTTCATTAAATCGCATTATGTTAGCCTGAACACAGAAACAGTACAAAGATTAATGTCTTCCAAAAATAAATAGTCATATTAATCACAGCATAAGAAAGATATTTCAGAACAATTGTCGGACTACAATCTATTGACAACAGAAATGAGAAGTTGTCAAAAGCAATCCACAACCTCGCCAAAGACAAGAAATAAGTTATTTAGAATGCATGTTAGGCTAAATTATTGAATGGCCAGGCATTGCTAAATAACAGAAAAGGATAGAAAAACAATCAAGTTAGGCAAGAGATAGGGAGAGGGCTAGGCATGCCTTTGTTAGATACACAGCATCTTGAAGCTGTTGCAAGGTATCTCTCATTCTATCACCTTGAACAAGTATGTCTTCAATTATGTCGTATGATATCTGCATCAGAAAAATCATGTACTTACCATCCAGGTGTTTACTGGAAATCTTGGAAATATAAGTAAGCAAACAAACCTCACTTTTCTGCAGATGAATAGGCAACATTTTAATCAGTGTCCTGATACTTGAGAGTGAGCCATGTATCTGTAAAGAAGTAATTGTTGTATTAGAGGCCAGCAAATATTGAGTACATTAACTTCACCTTGGATGGAAACCAAATTACTTGCTCCACCAGACTGCTCATCCTGACATTATTCTGCCATGAAGATTGCTGTACTAGCATTGCTTTCTGCAGCAAAGGTGTTTCACAATTTAGCAAGTAGCCCAGATGATAAACAAAACATTTAGGAAGAAGTATAAAAAACCTGAAATATTTGGATTATAAATTATTAACCAAGCCAAATTAGAGTAAAACACTTCCATAATACGCAACTGAAATAATTTGAGCAAAAAGAGGACTGTCGAAAATAAAGTATACATATCTACCATTGCTATAAGAATTTTTAAATAATCAAGAAGATCTCAAAGAGATGAATGCCTGTTTCAAACGTAGTAGTATGTTTGGCTAAGCAAGTTCATGAGTTTGCGTGCCCAGAAATCCATCAAGATATGCAGTTAATTCTTCTTTTTATTTATTCTATGTTGGATACATTACGTATTAAGAGAACATAAAGTAATGAGCACTAAACCAAACTTTTATGTTGATCAGCTGATGACAAAACCGTGAAATAGTCAGAAAATGCTTCAGTTAACAAACCAGATAAATTTTGACTAGAATTCTGTCAGGATAAGGATAAAGATCTAAACCCTGAAATAGTAAAAAAATGCTTCGGTTGACAAACCAGATAAATTTTGTCTAGAAATTCTGCCAGGATAAGGATAAACATTAATTGTGAATGGAGAATCCTTACAAATTGACAGATAAATACTAGATACTTTACTGGTAATGGCGAAATTACTGCACCAGTAAATCCCAGAAAAGGTTTTATAGACCTCAATGAAAGAATATTTCTTGAAATAAAATTTAACGCCACTTGGAAGAATTGGGTCTGCCCCATGTGGCGAGTACTAAGACTGAATTGGCAGAAAGCTAATAGTGACTGAGTGGGAGGTACCCTCCATTGGTTTGCTTCATAATGGAAGTGTTGTCGCAACTGTTAATATATCACTTGAAACCATAAAATATGGAAAGCCTGTACTGATTTACTGTCAAGAAATTTTTTTTAAATCTTGATTTACTGTAAAGAATTGAAAACAAGTAAAAACGGATACAAGAAAATGAAAAGACATTGATCATCTTTGCAGCAATATGCAAAACATGTCATAACAAACCGTCGCATAATGCACATATGACAAGTATGCTTGCTGAAATCATATTAATTTATGGCAAACAATTTACTTCACATAGCAACCTCAGGCAAAACAATCCATAGGAAAGCGTCAGCGCAAAACCCCAGCAAAATGGACAACATGCTGCAGTTTGCAACATGCCATTGCTATTGACAGAATTTTCCACATTTGCATTTTATCATATGTATCACATATCCATAATGTCATATACTAAGCAATACTTCTAAATCTACAAACCAGGAACAAACAGCCCAGGCAGTCAGAAGCAAGTTTTCCACCAAAGGTCGACCTTGCAGTCTGTCAATATTATGTCAGAGTTTGATGTCCAAAACCTTAGCTAGCACAACGATAAAAGCTGTTGCACACTATTACGTATGCAATGCACAACTCATTGACCTAGAAACTAGAAACAAAAAAGAAAATATTCTACCTGATCCATGACATACGCCATAGCCAAAGAGCGTGCAATCTTACTAGCTCTCAGTCTTTGTTCAACTGTAAACTGGTGGTATGATTCCATCAAGTCATCCTTAAATGACTGGATTTCCCATGAACTCTTACTATATCTAGAATGGGCTCCATAAGATTCATTTGGTGATGGGACCACTGGTATTCCTTGCCCATCCTTCTGTGAATTCGTTTCAAATTCCCGAAATGGTAGCTCAGCAACAAGAAATCCCACAACAAAAGGATGTTTCAACATGGGGAGAACCACAGCATGACATTCGGGTACAACTTGGACCTATAAAATAAGAGAATTCATTTAAAAGACAACAAAAATGAAGAAATGTTATTGAAGAAAAAGAAAAAAAAAAGAATGAAGAAATAAAGCAATGAACAACCAAGATTACAGTTGAAGTACTGCTAATAATACACTATGACGAGTTCTCAATAACATATACCTCATTGTTTGAGAGGGCAGCCTCAGCAGCGCGCAAACCTGTCGGAATACAGAAGTTACCAATCAGTAGCACAATGTCTTCTGTTTCAGCTAGGCCCATTCCTGGATGACAGCTGACCCGCCGCAGTTCTAATTGGTCCATTACATAACTGCCAGCTGGTCTCACATAAACCTGTAAAAACCCATCCATGCCTTTTGTAAATATTCATATACAACTCGATTCTAAATTCAAAGTGTTCATTCAAAGGCAATCCGATATGCAATCATGTGGAACTTCAACTAATCGAGTACTTGATAAGAAGCGGAATGATCATCTGTTTAGTATCCATTCTAATCAATGATATTAGCTTTTCATCAAACAAGTCTAGGACATCAAGGTGGTCCGAATTCTAAGCATCCGCAGTCAAAGAAGGCAGCAAGGGCGTAATACCGAAATCAAAGCTAGAGCGCGGAAACTAACCGACAACACCGCTGCAGGGTCGACGATCGCAAGAAAGAGATCGAGTTGCTCGATGCAGAGCCGCCGGAAGTCGGCACTGGGCAAGACGATACCGTCCTTCCCATCTCTGCCTACTCGCTGCACGATCTCAACGGGAGACGCGGCCGCGTGACGGATGGCTGCAGCAAGAGCAGCGGCGGAGGAGACAAGGCCCTGGTCGTGGGGGCTGGAATCCCCATCACCGTTGCTGGAGGCAGTCTGTCGGAGCGGAGAAGGCGACGAGGAGGCGTTTGGGCGGCAGCTGGGCCAGGCGGGGGAGAATCCGGTGTCGAAACTTCTGGAAGGATTGCGAGAACGGAAGATGGGAGGGACTCTGATTCTGTTAGCGAGGCTGCTGGTTGGTGCGGTGAACGCACACAACAGCATCGTAGCCGCGGTTCTCGGGCCGGTGGGTGGCGGGGGCCGTCTCGCGCGCTTACTGTGACGGCAGAAATCACAAAAGCAGTTACGATACTCTGCCAGCCTAAAAAGCTGATACACTAGAGTCACGTCCAGTTCGAACTTCGAAGCCCCAACTAGAGTTCGCCCTTTTCGGGACCAGAAATGATATCGGCTAATTTCCATTTTTGTTCCATATGGAAAATGCTAGATTTTAAGGCAATTATAATCGATGACAATTTCGTACTTTTGGTAGAATATCAACCAAATAGGATGCCTAATTTTGGCCCCTTTTTAGCGGAGCCCGATCAGGCGCACTTAACTTTAATAATCCCGCTGCAAATACTTATTTTTTAATTTTTTCTACAACTATTAATTTAAGCATATTTAACATATATATTCATTTTTATGATAAATACACTTAGATTAAGGGGACATTTGGTAATCAATAAAAATGAAAATGATGAAGGCAGCTATGAACTCCACCAATCATTATATTTTTTTCATTTTTATCCTTATATTACAATCATTTTTTCTACAAACTAAATCCATCAAATTTATTTATCCCAACTCTATCCGAATCATTTCTTATCAATCATACATTTTTCAAAATATTTTCTTTTCTATTTCCCACTCTATTGCATAATCCCATAAAATTTCACATCTCAAACATCCCCAGACGTTTATATGAAAAAAGTTTCAAAAAATAAAAAAATATGTTAAATACACTAAGATGCATTGAAGCTAAGTATAACCACGTGCATTTAATAGTATCCTTTTTTGGCCAACACAATGTGTTTGGATAATGGAAAGTGGTGCGGGAAATGAAAACATGAGGGAGAAGATGTATTTAAGATTGGCCTGATCGAAGAAACCGACATGCATATAAATAAATATAGGTAAATTTTTCTTGTACCTATAACTTTTGCCTGTAAGTCTTATCGTGCTCATAACATTTCAAAAATTCTTGTAATGTCTATAATATTTCACTGATAATTCCCTGCATACCCACACTGTTACTAGTGGTAGAAACGCACATCAACTATGTATTGAAAGGTCGGTTTTACCCCTACATTATTTCCTCTAGTTGGAATAAGAAAAAGAAAAACGGTAGGAATTCAAAATCAAAAATACCTCCAAAATGAAATTGAACAATAAAACTACCAAAAAGGACCTCCACCCGATGTTTTAAACAGATTAAAACAAAACAACTCAATTGGATTATCTTAATTCTACAAAACAAAATAGAAGCCTCTATGTATATCATTCAAAACAGAACCTGTATTTATTTAAAATAGAATGATTCCCTTCTAAACTCCTCTTAACCTCCATTATGCATGTCAGAAACATCAGCCACCCTCCATTTCCAGCAACTTTGACTCGAGAAGACGACTTAAATCCTTGGCCGCTCTTTCCAATGTCAATTTCATTCGCAGTGGGTTAGAAAGCATGCCACTGGTGGGTGTGCTAGCACTTTCGCGTGGAAGCACCACTACATCCCCAACCCTCGATCCTCTGTTTCTTTTGTGAATTGCAACAGAAATGGTTGGCCGCTGCTCTTGATCCCCCACCCAATCTTCTCCATCTACTTCGTCGAGAACAGAAGAACATTATCAAAACACAACTGACAAGGCTTGTTGCTTATCCAGCCACTCGATGCAGTTCTCATCTACCTTTCATAGTTCAACACCTGAGTTTTTATCTTCCCCTAGCAAGATCTCTAGGACGAGTGAGCTGATGGGTATGATCGGTTGGATGCTACTCATCAAATTCGCCCCATCTTTCCCGATCTCCTAAAAGGAATTACATGACACCCATTTGAGCTTATTAAGGCTCTCGCAAAAGAGCATGATTGTTCATTCGAAACCACAGGATGCCTCCGCCAGAGAAAACCCATTGCCGAAAGCACCAACAAAAAAACACTGCCACCAAACAGATATAGTCCAGTGATTGATCTGGAGATAGTCGATCTTCGAGTTTTTGAACGCACAATAATCCATTGATAGCCGCCAGTATTGTTGTCCAAGCCATCAAAGGGAATTGAGTTGGGAAGCTTTATTCGGACGCTGTAGACACCCCTACCTTGGGACCAAATAAAGATTGCAAACATATAAATAAAGAAAATACATATATGGGTCAAAATCCAAGCCCGACTACTACAAGGAAGGAAGTCCACCCAAACTAACCACCAATGGGCTTTTGACCAACAGCCCACTTAGAGCAAGTCCAAACAAGGCCAACAAAGCCAGACCTACTAACCACTAGACGGGTTTGTCCAAATCTGGCCCACATGAGCAAAGCTCCAGCAACCCATCAGCAAAACGGGCTCAACCAAGCTTCAACCTAAAGAAAACCAAGCTCCACGACAACAGCCTACCTAGAGCAAAATGCTCCAACAGGCTTTGACAGCAGCCCAACAGGAGACGGGCTCCACCAGTCACAACCAGGCCCACCCGTCCCAACTCTCCTCTATAAATAAAGGAGCAAGTTCCAGTAGCAAACATATGAAGAGAGGCATCCCAAAGGGGAGGACAAGGGAATGCAGTAGCTCCTCTTTCCAGCTCTGGCCCTCTTCTTTTCCAGCTCCCTCTTTAGCTCTCTCTCTCTCTCTCTATCTCTCTCTCTCTCTCTCTCTCTCTCTTCAGATTTTTGTTTTCATTTTTCCTCTTTCCATGCCCATGTAATGGCTTTGGGTTAACAAGTTTTTTCCATATCTGTTTTAATCCAAAGACCGGAATTTATGCTCTGTATGACTAGTGTTTTTATTCAATGAAAACGGGGACTGATCTCCCCTTAAAGATCAGTGGCGACTCCATCTAGTTGTGCAAATCTCTTGGCTATTAAGGCTGTTTCTACATGATTTATTTGATATAATGCTAACACTTTTTATTGAGTTGAAACTACTGTAAGATTGGTTCACGCTATCTAGCCGCTTCCAGTTATGTGTACAGCCATCATGCTGTTGAATCTATGGATGAATCCATGCAAGAACAGCCCCTTTCCAACAGATTATGCCGCTGAATCCATGGGCAAACATCTATGTATCAATATTATTTAGAGATCGTTCTTACTGACACGTTTATTTCACAACAATGTAGAAATCCCGAGCACATGTCGTTGTTCCAGAAGCTTGAAGATCAAATCCAAGACCCAGGTCCATTCTATGCAAACATTCATTTTTTGGAACACACTAACAGCTTTCCTATGTAATGAGAAATGCAGGTTCCGGCCCATTTAATCTGGCCCAGATTTCACAAGGCTAGAAAGACATCCTAACCCATTGTAGTGTCCGTGACGGGTGCTACAGTTTGGCAAGACTACTGGGGATGGTAATGCTGATTTACACTAGGCACAGGGAAGCAAAAATCTGAAGGTCGTCTCACTATTTTTCTATGGACAGCAAGGTCTCACTGTTTTTGGAGCGAAAAACACCCAAGAGCATTTGTACTTGATAAGTTTTTAGGTCAAGAGGCGTTTAATTTATCAACTGGAGATGGCTCGTAACTTTTGTACATGTAAAACGAGCCTAGAGGAAGGGTTTCTAAGAGTTAGATTGTTAATTGTCACTAAATAATTTTTCGCTAAAAAAATCACGCCTTAAAAAAAGGACACACACTCACAGAGTCCGCGATGGGTGCTACAGATGCAGAAGTTGCTCGATCATGATCTGTCTGTCGGATGATTGAAGATTGACCAAAGAGAGTCAACGGGGGCGGCCGTGGAGAATCGGAAGAGAAATGGAGAATGAGGGAGTTAGTTGTCAGAGGAAGAGAAGAACCGAGTAGGGAATTTCCGCATGCGTCAAATTCAGGTGAACGGAGCAACGATCGATGCGATGAGAGGGCGGGCGGCATCAGAAGCCGGCGACATGTCATTGGCAGCATTGCTTGTTAGTCCAAAGAACAGCGGTGATTTTGGTCAGTTGGGCATTTCGGCCGTTTTGTAAAAAAAAAAAAATCGATGGCAACTCTAAACGGAAGCTAACGACTTTGTTATGTAAGGAATTATGTAGTAAATGTTGTGAGTATCAATAAAATTAAAAAAATGTTGTGGGTATAAAATGAATAATGAGTAATTGTTGTGGGTATTAGAAGAATTTATCCAATAAATATCAATCCAATGCTCTTACCATCCCATCTCAAACCTAGTGAATACAAACCTTCCTAAAATAATGGACTCTACCAAACTTCTTCTCACATGACTCGCCGATATTTAATTAAACATAAAGGAAGATGACTTTAGGTACGGTTTTTCTTTTTTGGAATTTTGGACTTTCTATTTTTATGTATTTGCATTTTAAACTCTGAAATTTAGCCCCCTTCATATTTTAACTCTAACCTGTAATCGTATTAAAAATTGTCATTAATCTATGTGAAATGACACAAATTCCCTTCAATATTTTTTTTTTTAAAATTTTGCATTTTAAAAATGACTATTAAGCTTTTTCCATTTTATCCTCGTAAGCTCATACAACATCTTCATTTCTTAATACAAATGTGCATTTTTAAAAAAATATTAAAAAGTATTTATGTCATTTCGCATGAATCAACCTCAGTTTTTAACGCCATTACAGGTTAAGTTTTAAAATATATAAGAACTAATGTTTTCAGTGTTTAAAATACAAATAGACAAATTTCAGAATTTAAAATACAAATACAAAGTGTTAAAGGTTTAAAATACAAGAAAACCTCGTGGATGCAGCCAATAATGCTGTGGACGCGAGTTCAACCTTTCATGGGGTTGAAATTGTGTAGGAGCTTATTGTTTTCCACGTAAATAGATAATAACTTGTTGTCTTCTATGTAGATAGATAGTAGCTTATGGTTTTCTATATAAAGTATTGAGCTTCTTGATAATATGAAATGTGATGTAATATTATAAACCCAATAAAAAATAAAGGACGATGATGAAAGCGTAACCATTTTTAAAATGATGCATTTCACACGGATGCTTGGCATGTCGCGATTTTGATTTGTCGTACAGCATCAACAAGAATCAAACCCAAAAACGTTATTTAATCCCTCGTTTCATTAGTAGGCCACTTGTATTTTGTCTTCTTTTTTGCTATATATATGATATCCCCGCACACAGAAATGATTTGTACTTAAATGGACAAAGGAGATAATCTGATAAAGAATAATATCCGAAACATACATGGACCATTTTAAAAAGCAAAAAATAACTTGTGCCTGGCTGTATTCATTGAACCTGAAGGAATTATAAACGTTCTAAATCCGATAAGGCTGACATGTTGTTGGGCACATCCCTTACAAGACAAGTTGATTAGTGAATTCATTAACTAATTATTTATACATTTTCTTGTTCCCGCTTATCAACCGTCACATTATGAGCGTGCAATTATTCTTGAGGTTCCCCCGTCATCGCTTTGCGGCCGGCAAATCCTTGAGCCGGGTAGCGAGCTTCCGGCCGGGGCAGCGCCCTACACAACGTAGAGCAGCCAACCTGTACCAACATTAGACTTCCTGTTGGAGCTGGCTACAAAAGTGGGTGTGCTGTACGTATAAAAGGAAAGTCTAAACTGTACATTCAACGTGTTTTAAAAACGAACATAGTTACTGATATGGTATTCAGGTTTACGGCGGTAGGTGTACGTATACATAGGTTGACCCTAATTTCGGGTAAGGTAGAGTATATAAAACTACCCATATGCAAGGGCAAGATTTAAATTTTAAAAAAAAATTGTCCTACTCCTAAATATGGTAGGATAAAATATAAATTTTTTTGAATATTTAGTAAGCCGGATCAGCCTTTTCCCATTCAATTTTTGAATATTTATCTAGATTTTAACTTGCTAATTTCACTGCAAAAAATGAATGGGGAAGCGTTGGTCACACATGCATAAATTTATCAATTTTTATTTCAGATTTGAAATAGAGTGAAATAAACTATGGATGTTGCTCTATTATCTCCCCGGTTTTTGTTTCAAGCACCCATTTTCGACAGCAATTGTTGTGCACTCTAAGCAACAACTATTGTCTCTAAGCAACAACTATTGTGGAGCTTTTGTTTCTTTGAACAGATAACAATAGTTATAAATTATAATACCTAGCTTATAAATGTTAACTATAAATGTTTCATTGCCATGAATGAAAAACTATGGATAGTTTATTATTGCGAATGACAAGCTATGAATTTAATATGTTTGAATTTTGATTACTTACTATTGAAATTATTTTTAGAAATTGCATTAGATATAACAGAAAATAAGAATATGAGTTTCAATTATTCAAGAAATTAGTAATTCGAATGTTCAAGTTGTGAATGGAGTTCGAAATGACGTATGTTTTATTAACTTGTTTTAATAAAGTTGAATAAATGTTCATGTTTTATTTACATAATGATGTTTTACTTTGACCAATTAGTAATAGGTTGAAGCGTACAATATTTTAAATTTTGTACATATATGTCTTTATACTTGATAGGTTTATAAATTTTTAAAATCATCTTTTTGACCCATTGTCTCGAACTGACCCGATATTTGTCCCGAGGATATTAAAAAAAAATAAGAATCAAATCGACCTTGGGTCGATCCAGTATGAAAATAAGGGTTAAACAATATTTTTAAAATATTGGATTAGGGTTGGATATATCTTAACCTGTCTCAATTATCAGCCCTATTTACAAATAAGAACAAATTAAATCGACCAGAGCTGCGCTTCTGAAGTCATTTTTTATCCTAATGATATAAAATCCATTATTATACATAGTCATTTCGTTCAAACAATTTTTAAATTTAAAATATATATATATAAAGAGAAAAATACAAAAATTCTAATTAAATATAAAATTAATTCAAGTACACTTCATTTTTGAATTCATGGGCATTATAAATCCTAAAGTGGTAAAAATAAGATCCATATGATGTCATCTACGCCATCTCCAACATTTACGAAATTTTTATTGTAGGGATACATTTACAATAAAATACACATCTAATTTGACAAATAAATCTAAACATTAAACGTGAGCACAAACATCGATTCACAAGCCATTATCTTTCCATGTTCTCTAATTGTAGCCTAGAATCTCTCCTAAAATCAAGGGGTATCAACTAAAAATGTGGGTATGCTCCCACACTAACCAGTAACCATACATACAATATCATTATAAATAGGAGATCATTTCTCCTATTTTCACAAAGACTTTATTTGGACTAGACTCCTACTCATTATACTTCTTTTACCTCTATCTAACTTTTCGTAACATTTAAACCTCTTTGACGAAACCCTTAAGAGATCATCTCGCATCCTCCTTTTATTCATCTTACGCCTTCTAGGATTTGTCCTCGACCCTTTAAAACTCGTATTAACTCACTAAAAGCCTTTTTAACCCTTTGTCAGCACCCTTTGAGTCTGTCTCAATCTAACCTCTATGAGATTCACAATCGTATATTGGGCCCCATCTATAAGAAACGATAAATTTTTAAAAGGTGACCCTCCTACACAACTCTCCACGCCATGAGGAACTCTCTAGAGGTCAAGAAGATGACTAAAATGACCTTCCATGTTCTTCCAACCAGCCCTTTCGTGACCCTCTAATATAAATGACTACCTATGGTCTTCTAACCAAAAGGACTCTTCATGGCCTTTTAAAACAAAAAAACCCTTAGTGTCTTCCTATATGGTCCCTCAGTGGTCCTCTAAAACAAAAGAATCCTCTACGACCCCTTTAAAACAAAATAACCTTTAAGATCTCACTAAAACAAGGGACCTTCTACAACCCTTTAACTAAAGGAACCATCTATGGCCCTCTCACCAAGGGACTCTCTTATTAGCTATCTAACACAAAGGACCCTTTGTGCCCCTCAGTTTGAACCTACCATGACCAAATCAAACCATTTATATTATACAATCAAACAAAAAGCTCATATCAACTCATATTCATTCATATGATTACATCAAACAAAATTGCATAATCCTAATCCTTTACATCCATCCATTACAAAAAAATAAAATACATTTATAATATACCATCTACAAAATTTTATTATAGGAATACACTTATAATAAAATACACAGCTAAATTTGAGAAACAAATCTAAACATTACATGTGGCCACATAGACCAATTCAAAAGTCATTATCTTATCATGTTCTCTAACTGTAGCCCTAGAATCTCTCCCAAAATCAAAGGATATGAGCTCCAAATGTGGGTATGCTCCAACTATAACTATACATACAATATTACTATAAATGGGATATCAGTTCTTCTATCTCGGCAAGGATTTCTATCTACACTTAACTTCTACTTATTCTATATCTTTCATTCTTCTATCCAGTCTTTTATAATTTTTGGACCCCTTTGAAGAAACGATTAGAGGCCCATCTCACGTCCTCTCTTGATTCATCTCATGTCCTTTGGGTATGTTTTAGACCCTCTAAAACTCATCCTGATTCGTTGAAAATCTTCATAGACCTAGGGCTTGTGAAACTCGGGTTCACTTCAACTATAACCTCAACTCTAAATTTATTTGTAAAACCTAAACATTAATTCTATTTTTAAAAATTAATTTCATATTGGAATTTTTTATGGGTATATTTACAAACATCTCAATATCTATTATATTGAAGCCCTAAGTTATTCTTACAAATTTGGAGACACATCTCTACCTAATAAACCTTGGAGACACAACTACACTAAAGAACCAAGGAGATGCAGCTCTTAAATAATAAATAAGGACAAAATGCCTCAACTGCCAGTCAAACCTATGTCGATCGTATGGTTGTGCAATGAGTTACTACCAGGGTGGCAAGCCTAATGGGTTGGATTGGAATTTAAGTTAGTAAATTTACATTTTATCTAAGAGTCGTAAGTTTAAAATTTTATATGAATATATAATAATAACAAATTAAGTAAGCAAATATAAATATATATATATAAACAAACTTCATATTTTTAAAGAAAATAGCAATATAAAGACTAATTCTAGAAAAAAATTTACATAAAAAATAAGACAAATGAGGAAAATTAATGGATGTAAAAGTAAATAATAGAAACAAAAGATAAATATAAATAAAAATAATATATTTTATTTATAATATAATTACAATATGTTAAACATATATTCAAATATAAATATAAATAACATAAATATAAAGAAATGTTGTTTAGATATTATTATATAACATATTTTATAATAAACATAAAATAAAAATCAAGCTCGAGTCCTTGTGTTTGGTTCACTTGAACCCAAGTCATATTATATTTATGAATTGGATTTGGATTGTAAAAAGTGAGTGTGAACACAATAACACTATCGGAAATTGGGTTGGGCAATCTGGGTTCATGATCAACCTAACCCAAGTTGTACTCCTACCGAAATACTTTGTTAGTACCTTCGAATCTGTCTTAACCTTCTAACGGATCTAATATGAGATCCACAATCTTATATTTATGTTTTATAAAAAGTATTCACGGATTGGATGAGATAAGGGTGTGATAAGGACAAAATAGAATTTTTTGTTTTAACAAATATTTTTTCATTCCTAAAAAACAACAAATTTACTTTTTCTTTTTTTTATATACATACTATATAATTTGTTTTCATTCGTAAAACACAATTATACTTTTTTATCTTATCTTACATCACATTCCAACTATGACCCGGCCCTAAATAAGTGATTCTAAACATATTTCGCATACGATGCATTTGAATGGCTGGCCAGGGCAAACCAGTGGGGCCCACCTTAGTTTTTATATTTTCCATTGAAAAGTAGATGAATCATCCTGTGCACATGCCCTCTAAAAGATGGCAAAAACAAAAACAAAAACAAAATTAAAACAAAGGCGGCCAACTCGCGCTAATTAGGCAATTTGTACTCGGATGATTTTTATTCAAAAGATCTCAAAATCAACGCAACTTTCGGCAAGCAACCCATTGGCCCAAAGGATTGATAATCTGATATTCGAGTACTTTCTATTCCCATTTGGCCTTATCATCTTCGTAAGCGCTATCTCCTGCGATTTTGTACAATCCACTGATCCACTCCTTTTTATTGTAGGTTAGGTTGAGGACCTGAGGTTATCTTATATTTTTCAACATTGTCTAATTTTATTAGGGCAAAAAAGTCCTGCTGACTTAAATTCTCGAGTTCGACTACTTGA
Source organism: Annona cherimola (assembly GCA_030490835.1). Taxonomy (NCBI): domain Eukaryota; kingdom Viridiplantae; phylum Streptophyta; class Magnoliopsida; order Magnoliales; family Annonaceae; genus Annona; species Annona cherimola. Next base: position 1,593,197 of record CM059972.1, read on the forward strand.
GTTGATTCTATCCGAGCCGCGCCCCGGTTTGAATTGTGAAATTGACTCAATGGTGCACGACACTGCGAGGCGATCGATGCGCCTGACCACCCATCTCTGGTATCTTTTACGGCAGCTGCTCATGAATCATTGCTTTTTTCATGATTATAATTTAAGACGAATAAAACAATGATGATTAGGAGGAGCTACTTTTTATAATGAAGAAAGGAACAAGGTACAAAAACCTTTCCCTACTCAAAACACAATCAAAGTGGCCTTTTCTTAACTTTTTTTTTTCATTGGCATTTATGTTAGAAACATAGGAGGAAAACGGCTTGGGGCATGGATTTCAAAGCAATTAATTAATTAATTAATTAATTAATTATTATATTTTTCTATTTTTACCTTTATATTCTAATCAATTTTCCTATCAACTACCTTTCAACAAACCTATTTATTTCAACTTTATCTGTCATCTCATATCAATCACATAATTTTCAAAACATTCTATTTTGTACTCCCACATAATACCATATTTTCCAAAACTTTCACCTTACCAAACGTGCCCTTACATTTCATTTCAAATATTACAATCAAATTTAAGAGAGACAAATGAGCTTCTATTTATTATCTTGAGTGAGACAGCGAGTTCTCACTTATCATTTGAAGAGACAGCAAGTTTCCGCTTATTAGTTAGGAAGACAAAGCTCTTATAATATTTATGAATGCACCCGTGGGCGTTTAAACTCGGGTGGATGGCGACACTGCCATTGCACCTAGCCATTTTTTATATAATAATTAATCTAAGTTTATTTAACTTGTGTATTGAATTTTATCATTTTTGGAGATAAATAAATATATTTTTGCTTTTTTAAAATCAATGGTATTGAATTACGAAAATGCTACTACTTTTTTTAAAATAAAAAATATCCACAAATGTCCAAAAATAATATAAATTAATATATAAATTAAATACACATAACCTAATGGTCGTATAAAAATTTTAAACAAATAAAAAGTAGTTTCAATGCACCACCCGTGTGCATTTAGTGACGCGCGGAATGAATCTGCGTGAGTTTTGAATAATTCAACCGGTGAGGTATGAACGTAGCGCAAGTGCGCAACTAGCAATAAGGAGAGAAGTCGTTCCAACTGTTCATCGCAAGTGGATCCAGTTTCGTCCATCGCAATGTAATTTTCATCATCTCGAGCACTTTGTTTACAGGAGATCTCATCCGTTGAAGAGGAAGACGTATTGCATATAGGCCATGTCCTTTAAAGAACAAGAGAATAGAAGGATCGGATCAAATTTTATGACTTTGAATATCAGCCATTGGATAGGATCGTTAGAACATTTAAGTGCGGAAAGATAGGCAGGGTGACTGAGTACCTTGCGACGAGAACTGATCACCAGCAGCAGCAGGCAACAGCCACCCGCGCCACCTTCTTTTACAGCCACTTCTCCCTACAAATGAAAATGGCGAGGGTCCACCATGACGTTGACATGGGGAAAAAAATTAAACAAAAAATATAAATGGAATAAATACTATAAATATAATTTTTTAAAATGGAAATGCTGAGGTTTATAATTAAAGCGCACTTAACTAAAGCACTTATTTATTATTTTTAATTTATAGGCATATTTGGCAAGATATAAAATTATTCAACTTTGAACTTTTTACTCTCAACCACTACTATATTTTTTTAATTATTTTCACATCTTTTTATATAATTATCTTATTTTTGAATCATTTCTATACAACTCCATATATAACTAATTTATCTATTTTAATTTTATTTTTTTTACTCCTAATCATCATTCTTATTATATCCTATAATTTTTTATTAGAATATCATATAATTTTCTCACAATTCAAAAAATTTTCATCCAAAACTTTTTATCAAATTCCAAACACAACCTATGTTTTGTAGCTAAGCTTATGAGGTTAAGAGTTTAACCGCGGCTCATGAGATTGAGTTTGCTTTAATTTCCTCTTAATTCTATTTATAAAATCTAAACTTTAATCTTAACCTTAACCATAATTTTAACTTATTCGTAAAATTCAAACCATAATTCTATTTGTATAAATTGGATTCAGGTTGTAATTCAGATTTATAAGTTTTCATTGAAATTAAGAATGATAATTTTAAATTTTTTTTACGGATACAGGAGAACTAAAAGTTTATTTATGAGTTTTGAGAATTTTTTCAAATGTAGATGGTAATTTAGATGATCATAGCTTTGAACAAGCTGGACAAGTTGATATTGGTAAATATGATCAATTTAAATATAAATAATATAAATATATTAGTACGCGGAAATATTATTCAAGCTATATAACATATTCTAGGTGTGTTTAGTTTTAACTAAAATTTGCCAATCTCCATTAACTACCATATCATTTAATTATTTTTACATTTTTTATATAATTGTCTTATTTTTATCATTTTTATACAATTAATTTATTTTTTAAACTTTATTCTCATTACTCCCGACAATTACTCTTTTACTATCATATTATTTTTTTAATTCCAAAACTTATTACTTTTTAGACCCACCTTTTACCTTGAAGAGCCACCCACGATATTGATTTTCTCTTCGGATTGAGCAGGATGGTTTTCTCGAGTTTGAAGCTGCGCCCTAAATTGCTAGGACTTATCCAAATCTATTATTATTAAAACTTGTCGTGCCGTTCCGATCGAGGTGGGATCACCAGAGTTTTTAATGTTCAACGTTGTTATGATTAAACCAAGCTACGTAAGTCGTATATTGCTATCTGTTACCTAGTTATATGTATATTAAAAAATTAGATAAACAACATAAATATAATTTTAAAATTTATGAAGCTCGCGCTCAATTTTAAAATATTGATGGTGACGAAAATTAAATTCGCTCATTTTGTTTAGAATTACTTATTTAGTTATGTGGGCAGGTCACATCTACTTAAAAATAGATATAGTTATATATAAATTAGGACAAATATTTTGATTCCTTCACATGTATAATAGAATATAATAATACTCTGTAAATCATTTACCCACATAACAGTGATATCTTAGACAATTTAAATGTTAAAAAATATTACTTTAAAATTTATATTTAATATTGAACTATTTTATTACGTTAATTTTACACATTTATAAGGAGGCACGTGCGCAAAGATAATAAACAAATGCAAGAGTTTTTATGGAAATATAAATAATATTCATAAATACAATAGATGAAGTAGAATTTTTATCAAATATCAAACATGAACAAAATTACTTAGAAGGTGAGTATCATAGAAGCAAGCCACTCCACATGTATATATACAAAAGCACGAATGCCAATATAAATACGTTATTTACGCAATGATTCAATACTTATGTAACAATGAACACCATCCCGCTTAGTCTTTTTATTTTAAAAAATTTATCATATTTATCCATGTGTATTTATTATAACTACAAAAGCTATATATATTATAAACTTTTATTTACTATATTTATTAAAAATTTTAATGATCGTATTTTCGCTTTCAAAATATTTCATTTATGCAGATATAAGTTTTCGATAAAGTCATCTTTGGTAGTATGATAAAACAAGATAAATAAAATATGTTAAATGGTTTAAATTTTAAAAAACACACTTTCTTTAGTGAAAAAAAACTTTCATGCTTATATAAACATAAAAAAATTGAATCAATATTATAATTATTTACCTAATTATGAGTTGTCCACATGTACATGCCATTGTAATCATGGACACAAGAATAAATATCATCATCATCATCGTAAGTTATTTTCTACTTATATGGGATCAACTACATGGACTCTTTTGCACTATAAAAGAAAAAAGCATTATAAAAAATTAGAATTTAGGTTGTTGTATATTGGGAATGCAATTTTTTTAAATAGAAAATCTCATCACAATCTTGTTCATATCCTGCACATGCTTAATTATTGACTACATCGTCTATTTTATTATTTTTTATTAATATTTATAGACAATAACATCTGATATTACAATCAAGTACCCTTTATACTGTCACACATTTGGCGAATTTGTTATAAATACTTTCATACACAGGGGAATCTACAAACCCTATTACCAAAGGAAATTATCATTTGCATATGTTGACAGAGATTCGAGCCCATCCTACTACTCTGGCTGCAAATGGACGCACCACCAAGGCTGTAGTTTGTCTATTTTATTGTTGATTAAATAAATATCATTGAATTCTAATAAAATATGTCATATTTTTTCTTGAAGATAATATTGTTTTGTAATGAGATATTTTGTCAAAAATTTTTAGTTTTGTCAAGAAATTAATTATTGCAAATTTGTTTTAATGAAATTTTTTTATCATAACAATTTAAAATGTTAAAATCAATGCAACTCTAGGATAAATTTAGATAAACATAAGTCTCACTTAAAGATCAAAAATACGTTAAAAGTATACATTTAATCATGAAAAACTTATACAATCAACCTATAAAAATTAGGTAAGATATTTTGAACATATACAAAATGCAACAAAATAAACTAGCCTGTGTTGATTGAGTAAGACAATTATATTTTTTTAATGAAATGAGGCAACACTTACAGTTACTTCCTAAGAAATAATAGAAATGCAATAAAATGTAAGCCCAACTAGCCACCAGCCTTATGAGCTGGTGGTAACTCCATTGATTAGTTTTTTCAACATTTAGGAGTTCCAAATTTGTCTTCTGTTGCTGCGAGTTAAGATATTTATCCTTCAATTTGAAAGTATTTACAATTTGTCCTCCCTGCATGTGTGGGTATTTATAGAATATCCCTCAAAATGTAAGGATGGTAAATGTGCTCAATTTGTAATATCATATGTTACAATATATATGATATTAATACAAAAAGTAAACCCAACTTCTATGTAACTAAGTTAAATAGAAAATATTTTATGCAACAGTTTGTAATAGAAACAATAGTATTACCAATATTATTAGTAAATGAAGGATAATGTTGAGAACAATGAAAGCATTATTGATAATAATAATAATAATAAAAGGATAGATCTAATACGACCTGCTATTTTGAAATTTTGATGCTGCCTCTTTTTTTCAGCGTAAAGTTTTTTTTTTTAAAAAAAAAAAATCATTCATAGTATTCATCCATTTGTGTTTATCAAGATGACAAAATTTTCATATTTTCAGACCTTTTATAAACTATGTATTTTAAATTCTATAGCTATATATTCACTCCCAAATGAAGTTAAATATCTTCAAAATATAAGATTCTAGTTTAAATGATTTTAGACATCGTTAATGTATAATAACAAATATTATGCATGATTTAAATTTCAAAAAATAATTAAAAAATTTAAATAAAGAGGTTGTGTAAAAGTTTCAACCCTACTGATTGAAGCGATTGCAATACAAGTATACAACCGGTTGTGTTGAAATTTCCACGCAACCTCTTCATTTTTATTTTAAAACTGTTTTCTAGAATCTAAACTGTACATGATATTTGCATATATCGTAACTATTTTTCTTTTAAAAATAAATAGATGAAAGTTATGGGTTTGCAATAAAATCCTTTTTGTGAGCTTCCAAAAAGATTTGATAGGTAATACAGATAAATTTGGATGATAATGCGGATAAAGTGAACCCTGAATCCCTGATCGAAGCCAAACGCTCAAATAAACAGTTTATCTATGCACTGTCCCAATCCGGTCCGCCCAGTCACGACTGTTAGCTTTTGTCTGCCTCAAGCTCATAAATATCACATTGTGGTATTTCTGTGATTTCGCACAAGTCAGAGGCCACCGTTTGAAGATGAAAATATTCCTTCGGCTTGCTCTCGTTCTGTGTGCTGCCGAAGCGACCGAAAACGATGGGCGGCGGACCGGGAATGAAAGGAACGAACCATGTACTCGCGCGTAGATATTCTTCCAGTCACATCTCGACCTCTACACGTGTAAGAACTCCAACCAGGCCATCGCTGATTGGTTGTAGCCTCCATGAAGTCAATATGATGGCACGAACGCAGGAGTGCACTGATGTGTATTTAATTTTTTTTTTTTTGCATTTTTTGAATTTTTTTACAAAGCAGTTAATCTAAATATATTTAACTTGTCTCCCGTTTGGATGGTTGTGGGAGCTGTGGTCTCCTGTTTAGTTGTTGGAAGCTGTGTCTTCCTGATTATTGGGTGGAGCAGTGTCTCCAAATTTGTAAGAATATCTCAAAAAGCCTTAAATGTAATATGTGTTGAGATGTATGTACATTCCAATAAAAAAATATATATATATATTTAACTTGTGTATTAATTTTTATCATTTTTTGATATTTTTTAATTTTTTAAAAATCCGTGACGTTTTTAGTAATTTTAAATTACCAAAATGTCGCTGATTTAAAAAAATCTAAAAATTTATCTAAAAATCTTTAAAAATAGTAAAAATTGATACACGTTTTAAGTACACTTAAATTAACAATTTTGTAAATTTTTTTTAAAAAATACAAAAATAAGTATTTGCACCCGAGTAGCTAAGTGCACATGAGTTCATGAAATCATATTCTCTAGAACAGCCATTCGGGTTGTTTACACGTAAGGAAAGTCAAGGCAGGTCGCTACGCGCACAAGTAGCAATAGACTATATTCGTGAAGTGATAAAACTTATGTAGGGATGCACTGATAATAAAATATACATTTAATTTCACAAATAAATTTAATATCACATATGACCAAAACACAACGTATCATAAGCCATTGTCTTGCCATGTTCTCTAATTGCAATAATAAGTTCATTTTTCCTACATCTATAAGGACTATTTAGACTAGACTTTCACTCTTTCTATATCTCTCTTCGCTTTATTTAATCCTTAATAATATTCTAATCCCTATGATCAACCCCCTCTATGACTTGTTTGGCATTCCATTTTCATTTGTTTCACACTTTGGAATTTATCCCAGATCCTTTGAAGTTCATCTTAACTTAATAAGAACCTTCTCAAACCCTTTATCATACCTTTGAGAGTTTCGCATCTTACATGATGGATGAACAAGCTTCTACTATAAAAATTTCTGAAGTAAAATAAAATAACACGATATCATACAGATAATAATGAGAAGTAGACAGAACTAGATTAAAATAAATATGTTAGTTGTATGAGTATATATGTATAAATAATTGAAAAGTACGGTAGTTATATAGAAGGATATGAAAAAATAATTAAAAATAAAAAGTTTTTTTAAAATTTTGGTTTGGGGTATGTTTGGAAACCCCTACAATTTTCAATTTAAAATTGTTCATTTTCTAGAACTATTCAATTTTTAATAATTTCTTCGCATCTTCTTATATAATCATCGTGTTTTTTAATCATTTCTATATAACTACTTATATAATCAACCTATATAATTTAACTTTATTTTATTTACTCATTGTTAATATTCATGTTGTACGATATCATTTTCTACTAATTCAAAAAAAATTTCATAAAAAAATTTTCACCTTTATTTTTTTAATGGGTATTATATACACTATGACATCTAATATTACAAATCAACACTTTCACAATTCTCACACCACAGAGGAAATGTTTATAAATACCCCGCCATAGGAGTGAAATCTATATAACCCTTATTACTAAGGGAAATAAATTTTTGCGCCCATTAAAGTTCAAATCTATGACCTCATCATCACCGGCCACTAGTCATGACCAATTGGGATATCACCAGGTTGGCAAATTTTAGCCTTTATTAAACATGCCTTCGTGCAATTAAAATATCAAGTTATATTAAAAAATGTAGGATAAAGTTAAAATTTTAAACTTTTTTTTTTTACCAAATATCAAGCCACCTTTTCGTAAGAGAGGGAGAGAGGAAAATAAATTTTCAACCTCTTATTATACAGTTTTAAAAAATGATTTGTTGACTTAACTATATAATTATCTTGAATTTTTTATTTTACAACTATCCTATTTATTTTCACTTACCTATATCAAATCACACAACTCTTACATTTTTTAAAACATAACGTCTCATCTTTTCATTGCCCATGTTATCAAGTGATCTCCAAATATAATTTTTTTAAAAAGTAAGATAGTGATATAATATACATGGAAATGAATAGAAATAAAAAATGATTAAAAGTAAAAAAGAATTAGATAAAGTGTAACAAAAAATATTAAAATGATTGAATGCAAGAATAATAATAATAAGTAAAATAATTAGGTACTTCAAATGCAAAATCATATTAACATGAATACAGTAAGATGTGAGAAAGTTTTTTTAATCCTTAAAGCAAGAAAGTATATGTTCTACATGAACTAAAAAAGGTGAAAAAATTGTGAGTAAAAAGAATAAGATTTCTTTTGATACGAGATAAAAATGATAAAGGTTTTGAAAAAATTAGGATATTTAAATAGTCTGAGATATGGTTAAGAAGATGTAAAAGTAGAAAGGAGAATAATTTAAAATTTTAAAAGTGCAACAGTAATATAGATAATGATTGCAAGTAAATTAAAGAGAGATACATTTGGTAATGAGTACGAGTGAAGAAGTACTTTCTTACTGCTTCACCATGTTTTTAAAAAACAATTGAAATACAACAAATAATTAAAAAGTAAAATAAGTAATCAATTAACATGTGACATCAAATCAAAAAGTGAGGATAGAGAGGAAAATCTCCTCAATTATATATGCTACAAACGCAATCAGAATATAAAAGCATAAAATGGGAAAATGTTGTTAATCTCTTACCAAAGGCATCCCTTAGTTAAATAAATTTTAAACTATTTTGGGCGTGTTTAGTAAATACAAAAAAATTTATTTCAAAATTTCTCCAATACTTTTAAACATATCTTTCCATATGATTATTCTAGTTTTCAATAATTTTTAACCATTATCCTTATATTCTCAAATTATTCTATGATATTTTTCTAACTTTTTACGGTGACAACTTTTAAATTTTTTTTGGGTTAACGCTACCAACCACGCTCATGTGAGATAAGCAGAGACATCATTTCCATGGTGCATCGCGTTGAACGGTAGGAAACTTCCGGTGCAATGGATAAGAGTGTCAGAAATAGGTAGCCAGGCCGGCGTCGAAATCCGCGAGGCTCTTTTCTTCTGTATCCGACGCCTTTCCGACGCTACATTTCCACGTGTCGCTTCCAGATAAACCTTCGTTTTCTCTCCCTTTCCGGAATGTAAAAAAGATCACTTCGGAGAAGAGAGCGTGGAGATTCTGGAGAAGGTGGGGAGAGACGGAGGGTTTTGGAAATAGGGGTTTTGAAAGGAAAAATCTCTAATGATTTTGTAAATAGACAGAGGTTGGAGAGAAAGATGTATTTCAATCAGATGAGAAGATCTTTCAAGGATTCGCTGAAGGTTCTGGAAGCAGATATTCAGCACGCGAATACACTGTAAGTGCAATTTCCAGCTTTCGATCATGAAATATATTTATTGCTCGGTGTTTTTTGCTTGTTTATGCCTTTGGAATCGATCTTTCTTGGTAGAATCCTGTGAAATTTCGGAGCTATTCTTCTGTTGAATTTTATGCGGGAGAGCTGAAAAATTCCCTTTTTTGGGTGTCTTCGTTTGAATGCCTTTTGCTAAAGAAGATGTTCTGAGAATACATTTGGAGTTGTTTTCTGATCATGAAGTTCCTGTTTTGACGGCCTTGTGTGACCTGTGTATGCTCCTTATAGACGCTTTTGACTTGCGTCCGGTAAAAATTTGAAAAATTTTCCCAGTTGGTTTCGTCGTTTGTTTTTGCTTGAAATTTCGATTTTTCCTTTCCCACTCATCATGGTTCTCCTGCAGCTGTTAAATCTGCTTCCATTGGGTCATCCGGAAAGCAGTGTTCTGTTCTTACTGGTTTCTGATTGAAATGCTATTTTGCTGATGATATGCTTGTCCTACGCTCTTTATTTAATTATTTTTTTGGGGTATTCCTATGCTTTAATTTTCCCCCTCCTTTTTGCGCCCTTTTTTCGGTTTTGTTTTGCTTCGCTTTCTCACGAGCTTTTCCTTCTCCCTCCGATCCGACGGTCGTGCTTCAACCCACCGGATCCACAGGGCAGTAGCGCCGGTCGCACTCGGCCACACATTCCATATATGTCATTCTCCCTCTGTCTATCGCCGCTTTTGTTTTGTTTTCGTTTTCGGTTTGTGTGTGTGTGTGTGTGTGAAGGTTGGAATTTTGAGTTTCTTGTTCTACTGTTTGAAATTCTATGCCGGCAATCCGTCGTCCTATTCTATCCTGACACGTTTTGGTACTTCCTTTGCCACGAAATTGTGTATTTTTTCATGTTTTCCATAAGCGGAAAATTTGTATGACTTTCAGTTTCCTGATTTATTTCATGTTTTCGAGCACATTCGCTCGTGATGGCCTTGGTTTGGCTGTATTATTACATTTTTGAGGTACTTCTTTTGTGTCACGAACCTCACTACTAGTATTTAAACAAGCTGCCTCCCTGGATTTCATGTTGCAATCTCGATATCCTCATAATGCTGAAGCTAGCGCTGCATTAGAAACACAGACAAAAGCGAGCCAGATTTGGCAATCATTTCATGCTACATTTTCCACTTAGAATTTTGAGTTCTCATCTGCTCATTAGGCACTTCAATGTGGAGGTTTTTGGGCCTGAAAATTTTCTGGTTCATTCATTCCATGGAATGTCCTGAGAGGGACATTGTTATATTTTGATCTTATGCTGCTACTGTGGGTTGTGGTGTCTATTTGAGTTTTCTGGATTTCATGAACTAGTTTGTTCTTTGAATGTTAGCTGCACAAACTCTCTTTAACATAAAAATGACTCTGCTACCTGTAGTTTTATGCATGCATGGCTGTAAAAATGCATTCGAAAAGAAAATTTTGGAATTGCTACCCTTAAGGGCCTGTGCAGGATCATCAATTGGATGGACTGAGATGAAATTTAGATGAGGATATTGATGATGTGTTTAGAAAATGAGAAATTATATTAAGAATGAAAAAAGTAGTATTGGAAATGAGAAAATTAGGGTCATTTTGTATAAGAAAATGAGAAATTGTATTAGAAATGAGAAAAAATTTTGGGGAATGAAAAATCTCTTTCATTCCATCAAGTTGGATTATCCTGAATATGGTTATTAAGGTTGATGCATAGGCTTACTATGTCTTTGTGCAACTGCTTCATATGTTGCTAGGTTAATTAAGGAATCAATTGAATTTTGTAAACTTGATTATGACTTTTTTGTGTTACTGCTTTTTTAGGAATCAATTTATACTGTTGTTTTATCTAGAACCATGCATTGCTCTGTGGGTACAATAACTCTTCTGATGTCATAGTTAAAAGCTCATATTATACAGCATTTCCTTCCCTGCTAAAAAGTAATATCATGAGTTGTTCAATGGGGGTGACTGCCAACTAGTGCCGACTTATAAAAATACAGCGAACATCATGTCAGGGAATCACATTCCAAGCCGAGTGGTAGTAGGATCATGTCAGAGAATAATAATCAATGATATATGCTCCCTAAATTTAGTTTTCCATTTTTTTCTGGTGAACCTGTTATTTCTAACTCCATAAGTTTAGGCATTTTGTTTCTTCAGTGCATTCATTTGGTAGATTTAAGCTTATTTTTATTGGAATGCCATTGCTTTCTTTGAGTAAATATGGTTTTGCTGAGAAGCTTCCGCATGAGTGTGTCTAATGAACAGAAGTGCTGAATTTAATTGGAACTGTTCCTGCATGAACATCAATTTTCCATATTGGATGCATGGAACCATACCAGTTTCTCGAATGACATACATATATTTTGATGGCCTCAGTGAAGGTGTTGGTGAAAAGTGTATAAAGGAAGCTTTTTATCCAAAAGGTAAGCGGAATGAAACAGAGTCACTTGGATGAACCTGTATAGAATAAACAATATGATCTTTTCTGGTCACTGTTGCTGTGTCCTTTGTATTCTACAACACGAAAGATGCTGATTGGTTTTGCTGTTCTACTTGTATGATCTTAAGACTGAATGCTTTTCTACTTGTATTTAAGCCAACACCCACAATTTATGGTTGAATTTACTTCATGGTTTTACATTGAGCTAACTAGTTGATTGATTGACCGTGACACTGAAATGAAATATGGGTCTGAACTTTTTTTGCATTCTTGACTGGTGATTTGTGGAAATTTTATGTTTGGTCTCGTATCTGTTTTAACGGGTCATCCCATGTTTCTTGTTCCTTCCAAGACGTTTTTTCCATGTTTCTTGTTCCTTCCAAGACGTTTTTTCCCCTTTTGCAAGACTTTTTTTTCGCAATGTCTTTTGTATTTCTTGCTTTAATTTATGTTTTATAGCCATCTTTCTCCTCGGGCTTCTACCATGTGTGTTCTAATGTTGTACTGCAAGGTGCAGGGCATCAGATTTTCCTAGGGAATATGATGGTGCTTGCCTTCAGATGAGAATGTCATACAGTCCTGCTGCACATCTATTCCTTTTCCTAGTACAATGGACTGATTGTCGCCTTGCTGGTTTCCTTGGGCTTGTGAGAATTCTGATATATAAGGTTTAAAATCTTGTTTCATGTCATGAAGTTTTAGTCAGTTGTATATTGTTGTTTACATCCGTCAATTGTCTAGTTTTAATCAGGTTAGTTGGCTCATTATAGGTTCATGTAGATGGCACTACTACTATGTCAGTCCATGAGAGGAAAGCAAGTATTGGGGAATTCTATGGTAACTCATCAAATCTTGGACTTCAGTAATAACCTCTGTTTGTGAAAATGTTGGCTAAAGTCCTTACATTCCATGGGCAGCTGTGATCTTCCCCTCTTTGCTGCAACTTTCAAGTGGGATAACAGATATGGAAGATAAAAAGCAAAAGGCAGTATGCATGGAACGGTACCGTAGAAGAGATGATGAAGACAGAAGGCAATACTCAGAGGCAGATGTGGAAAGAGAAGAAGAATGTGGAATTTGCATGGAGAACAATAGCAAGATTGTATTGCCCAACTGCAGCCATGCAATGTGCATGAAATGCTACCGAGAATGGTATGTATTCCTTTAAATTTCTTGTTATGAGCATTGAGCATGGGTTAGTGTGAAGCGCATATGTTTTCCCCATTAGGCTTTTTAGCAGCTTGTTAACTACTATAGGAATGCCTGTCATACTATTCAACAAGACATTCTAAAAAAAGTTAAGCCGTCTCGTCAGTATTATACCAAATTCCATAAACTGACTAATGTTTTGGGGAACATATGGCTATTAAACTTAGAACTGTCCCCCATTCCTCAAATGCAATGCTTTCAGTTTGTGGAATTTTCTGTTTACCTTTGTTTGAAAAAATCTGTCTAGGTCTCCATTTCGCTTCTTTTGGGGGCATTAACATTCATGCCAATGAAAAAATTAAATTATTTTCATCTATGGTAGCAATTTTATAAGTCTTTCATCTATGCTAAAATTTTTAAAAATTAATGGCATTCATGTCAAGGCCGTTAAATTTTCAAGTTAAAAAGGCTGTGAATGGACAAAAATGCTCCAGAGATGTCAGTATAGTCAATCTTTGCAACCAAGACGTTTTTGTCAATTTGAATTTTAAATGTCATTAGTGTTGGCATGAATGAAATTAATTGGGAAAAGTTTTGGATGGATGAAAGAATTTTAAAATCGTTGACATGGATGATAATAATTTAGTTTTTGTTGGCACGAATGTTAATGACCACTTGTTTTTCTTTTAAACACACGTGCACTCTCTCTCTCTCTCTCTCTCTCAACAAAGTTTCAAATCTTACATTCCCAGCATCTGCTACTTTCTTGTTTCATTGATGCTGTACTGCCATTGCTGTTGCGTTTTTTGATCTGCATGGGAGTTGGCCTGGTTTAGTTTCAGAATTTGCATTTACAGTTGTATTCTTTCAACTGCATCTTGGTAGGAAGAATGATGTGCTTATTCTGATGGTTGCTAATACAAGCTTCCTTAAAGAAATAATTTGTTTTGGACGAGTTATCTCTGGGATCAACGAATTGTGGCCCCTCATGTAGGATTTTGTGCATGAGAAAATGTTTCAAGATGATAACGGTATTAGAATTAATCTATTGTAAGAGATACTTAAGATTATTACACACAATAAATATAAGATTTATTGGACCCTGCCTTCCTATAGTATTTTTTTTTATTCTGATTGGAGCCCACCTATAGTAATTTTTTAAAATTTTTATTTCATAAAAAAAAAGATACTATAGGTGGGCTGGGCCCAATAAATCTTATATTTCTTGTGTGTCATAATCTTTAAGTATCTGTTAGAAGAAGCTTGTGCCGTGTTTCAATAAATTACTGTGTAAAACATGACCTATTCATTTTAAAATCTTGCAATAAAAATACTTTAAAAAAAATTTCTTGTGATGAAAAGGCATGGTAGACCAGTCCGTCTACTACTTGCTCTCTGGTAGTTGTAACTAGCACTATTCACACAGTAAAATTTAAGTATCTCTAGGTACATTGTACATGGCCCCATCAGAATTAAGACATGAAGAATCAACATCTTCTATTACGGACTTCTGATACCTGCAGAATAGAACTGAAAAATAGGACCTCATCCTTTGAGGTGTATCAGGTCATGCAAGTTAAAAAAAGGCATATGACATACAATTTCATCGTTCAAGGACAGCAGTTACATGCGGTCAAGGACTGCATCGCTGAGGAATTGAAACTGCATTATTTTTCTCTCTTGTTTTTTCCCTGATAGAACATTATTTTTCTCTTTAACCTCAAGGATCATGCCCCTGGTTATTGGATCCTGATTTGAAATTGCATTGTTTTCACCATTAGATCCATGGGGCTCATGTTAGTGGTCATCAGACCAGGTTTTCAATCTTCATTGTGCTTGTCTGTTGACCATGCCAGGCGCACAAGATCGCAGTCATGCCCTTTCTGCCGTGACAGCCTTAAGAGAGTGAACTCCGGCGACCTCTGGATCTACACTGACAGCAGAGAGATAGTGGATGCAGCTACATTAACAAGAGAGAACTTGAGGCGGCTCTTCATGTACATAGATAAGCTGCCCGTTGTCATCCCTGATGCTGTTTTCGAATCCTACGATGCCCATGTGAAATGATTTAGTGTGAGGCAATCACTATGGTGCAGTCAGTAATCATGACGGTCTTCCTCGAATAATTCATTGCCGTTGGTTGATGGTCCAATTTAGGCTTCATCCATTAATTTAGATTTTAGTTTTGAAGTGCTTCTGATATCTCATCAAGAAAGCAGTCTACCTCTGGCTAAATGCGTGTGAGGAACTCCATTGGAGTTAGTATGTACATTTGTATCGAAGATTATGTAAATGACTGTATAGAATGAAAGATTTCCGTTTAATCAAAAATAGTCAGCAGTCTTAAATGGGTCATGTTTCAGTCATCTAACCCCCCAGTCCCCAAACTGCTGAACATCAGTGATCGATGGCTTGTTGCACACCTTTTGTCGTGAGTTCACATCTTACTTTTTGAATTATCAACTTAATATTTTAATCATTTTTCTATTCTTTTTCTACAACTATTAAGGGGGTGTTTCAGTGTTTGGAGAATTTTTTTTTTTCCCCCCACTTTTACGTCTTTCCAAATGGAAGAAAAATATTTAAGAAAATGGTGGGGAAACATTTTAGCCATGATAGGAAGTGGGAGATTTTCATTTAAGTCTTACAAGTTTATAAAATTTATACTTTTCCATTACGACTTCAAGTTCTTCGAATGTGTAGTTTTGGTCCCTCAAAATACTGATTACTTTCTTATCGTAATTTATTTGTCAATATTGTAATAAATATTTTAAATAGTTTAATTAATATTTCAAATCTTTCTTTTAGCAAGGAATTTCATAAAAATGGTCCAAAAAATTAAACTCTTAAGTAACTAGTAGTCGAATCCATTTTACATCTGGATAAACTTTTAAAAGGGTATTTTAGTCATTTTATATCTTTAATGTAGTATTAATGGATTGATCAGTAGCGACGATAAAGGCGTTGTGTTGTCTGTGTGAGTGGTTTGAATCTCACATTGTGAGATTTCGAACAACCTACGCAATAAACTAAAAAAAAAAAAAAAAACTACCCCCATGAGATATTAAAGATTTGTTCCAAATCATACAAAATTTTTGGATCAAATCTATATTTGGAGCGAAAATGTAATGATGTGTGTTGAAAATGAATAAAGTTAGAACTTAATTGCATGCACCAAGTGCACTTAGTTTTAGTGCATCCGGTTATATTTAACTTATTTTTTTTTAAATTTTTTTTTATATGACTGTTAATCTAAGTGCACTTAACATGTGTATCAATTTTTACAAATTTTGAAAATTTTTAAGTATTCTTTGAATTTTTTAAAATCAATGACATTTTTAATAATTTTAAATTAGAAATAAATGTTCATGTGTAAATTAAAAAAAATATTTAGATTTATTTATATATACTAGAATATAATAATACTTTATAGAATTATTTATTGATATAGTAGCGATAGCTTAGATGTTCAATATTCTACTTAAAAATTAATATTTAATAGTAAATTATTTATTATGTTGATTTTACACATTTATAAATAAGACCCATATATAATAATACTAAACAAATGATAGAGTTTTTATAATGATATAAATGATATTAAATATGATAGATAAAATGAATTATTCATCGACTATTAAAATATTAAATACGAAAAAAATTATATAAAAAGAAAATTTCACAGAAGTATTCGCTTTTCCTGCCAACTTGCTCTCTGTCTTATTCCCACATCGCCAAGACAAGCTAAGCTAGCGCCTCAGCATGCTATAAAAACAGCAGCCAACCTACTTCTCAAGCATACCTTTCTCGGCCTTTTGGCTAAGATCAAGTGTAGTATCTGTTCTTATCAGTTTAATATCTGATACGTGGGCCATTGGTCCACATGATATTAAATTAATTTTTTGTGGGGAATGGCCCACCACAGCAGCTTGCTGCTGGGGTCATTGAGCGTCGCCTTTGCGTTGCACTAAAGCATGGGCCTGGCGCACCCCTACCAATTCTAAAAATCAAATTATTCAATCATCCTGCTTACATGCCTTTCATTTACTGATGTAGCACGGTTGCAGTACAGGCATCTACATGCATCTCGGCCCAATTTTAATCGTTTGTAATCTCCGCTGGAGTCCTTACATTCCAAGGGCAGCTGTGATCTTCCCCTCGTCGCAGCAATGGCATAATTAAGGAGTATTTCAAACCATATAAGATTTCGAATGCTGTCTTGGAAATAACAATATAGATTCAATCTAAATCTTATATGATTTGGAGGTGACAGCAATACGAATACCCACTGAGCATATCTAATGCTACTCTGTTTTTACCAGATGACAACGAAAAAAGGCAAATTTAGAATCTTCACATGTTCATTTATGAAGAAAGCATTGCGGCATATGCAGCTACTGCTCCCTTTAATTGCCATTAAAACAAGAATGGCAGAATGCAGCATCCCGAAAGCTGGCTGCACGGCGGAGCTGTGTCTCCATATGATAGGTGGAGTTGTGTGTGGACCTGTATATCTTATTATTTTTTATGTGGAAGGGACTTATCTCTCGTACCTATGAGCTTTAATAAAAGTTTAATATGTTGTATGAGGTGCTTTGTATATATGTAACTTGAATTAAAGTATATATGTAACTTGAATTAAAAAATATATCTGTTGACTGGTTGTGTTCCATGTAATGCTTTGTGCACGAAATTTCGAGTGAGAAATTACAATAAAAAGTTTATCGTTTTCTTTTATTTATATATGTAAAATATCAAAAAATATAAATAATTAAGTTGAGTAGTCAAAAGTCCACATAAGATGGCTTACATGGCAAAGGTTGACCTTTTGATCAATTGGGTCAAATGGTTAATAATGGGTTTTGCCCAATTATTATTCCCATTATTAGATATTATAATTAGGAATCCGTGTAGTTTGGTTGACATTTAGGTAATTTAGGGAGTTGTTGGATTTAAATATCTGTAAGAAAAGTTTGGGAAAACCAGAGCTATGGAATGAGTGAATAAGCTACGATAGAAATTTTAGAAGCCAAGTAAAATTTAATCTGAAATTTGAAAATGGTTTCTATAATTAATTATTATTGTTGTAATTATTTTTGAGCAATTAATTGAATTATTTCAATTAATTGCACATGAAATTTATAATATATATTTTGATTTTAGCCTATGAATTTTATATATTTGGTATAATTTAATTTTATATTCTTATAGATTTTCAAGGATATAAAATTGTGTAGACAAATTATACTTTAGAATATGCCTAAAATACCTGTGTTAATATTATTATGTTTTAATATATAAATTAATATATAATAACTTATTATGGAAAAAATTATATATATTAGCAAGATGGTTTCGATAATATATTAATTTGTATGCATGGGATTAATTTTTTTATATAATTAAATCTGTATATTTAAATCTCATCCAGAATCTTGGAACGTCAAGAGAGAATTCATGCATGAGAGAAATTGAGATTTTGTTTATTGAAACGAAATTTTCTTCGTTGTTTTTGATGCTTTAATGCATTTGATATTTCTTTTGATGCTTCTGATGATGTGGTAGGTGTCTTTGCGAATTGACGTGTAAGTTATTACACCAGGGGCTAAGTAAGAGAGGCCCCTGATGGGGCTCATTACAGTAAAGTAGTGATGATGTGACTTAATATTGTAAACAATTCATTTTATTTCACTATAATTTATCTATTTTAACTCCAATTTGAATGATTAAATAGTCTTTTTTATGTTTTTGATGCTTCTAGACTTAATGGAAGAGTTTGATTTTGTATTTGATGCTAATTTTTTTTAAGTTATAAAATTAAATGATTATTTTTATTGTTTAATTAAGTTTTATCTGGATCATTATTTATTTTCAAATAATTTTCTACTTGTTAGTAATGTTGGGATTAACTTATTATTTTATTGTTTAATTAAGTTTTATCTGGATCATTATTTATTTTCAAATAATTTTCTACTTGTTAGTCATGTTGGGATTAACTTATTATTTTTACAGGTAATTAGCCTCAAATACAAAATCAAACTCTTCCATTGAGTCTAGAAGCATCAAAAACATAAAAAAGACTATTTAAGTTGGATTATTTTTATTATTTAATTAAGTTTTATCTAGATTATTGTTTATTTTCAAATAATTTTCTACTTGTTAGTCATGTTAGGATTAATTTATTATTTTTACAGGTGTAGTAAATCAAGTAGGACACTAGAGCTGGATTAATCATTAATTTTATCATAAACGTGTCGTTGATTTTAAAAAATTGCATTAAATAGACAGTCCATGATCACTTGTCTTTGAACTGATATGTTACAGTATACAAACAAAATATAAAGTTATAATCGAATTCTACCTAAATGCTTTGATGCCGTCCAAGGCAAATAAAATGCAAATAGGCATGACGCAAATTTCTTGCTGCTTGGATAATTATCCTCTACGATTTTTTTGCTGGCCCAAAAACCTAAAGTTTATAGAATTGGGGCTCACATGATCACTTCTCCTCATGTTTATCTTTTTTATAAAATTGTTTAACTAAGTGTATATAATTCATATAATAAGTTTTAACATTTTTAGAGATGTATAAGTATTTGTTTGAAATTTCAAAGTCAAGAGAATTGTAGTCATTTTCCAATTAAATAATTTCATGCTTTTCTCCTAGTTAACCAGTTTTGTTTTTTTTTTTTTTTTTTTTTTGTCACTAATTTGTATTTCCTTCAACTGTCTGTCACTTAATTACGAGTTCCTTCATGTCAGCCTTCAACAACCCGATCTCGTCAGGTTCGGTCCAAAGTTCATCTCGTCCAACTTTAACTTGGGCATAGTTCCTTGGCAGAATCTGCTCATCGACCTATCAAAAGAATTTGTAGTCCTTCTGGAAGGAACCTACAAAAAGTTCTTTGGCCTGTAGAAGTGAGTAACAGAGCTGGTTGACCTGAAAAAATAAACGCCATTTTTTATTTTTTTACCATAGTGGTTCTGGAAGAAGTGTAGAAAACGCCATATTTGTTTACACTTTCCAGGACAAAAAATGCTTCATTGAATTTACACGGCATGTAATCTCTGTGTTTGTATTTGTTTCATTGGAATATCTATCCGAGCTGGGGAAAGTCTCCTAATTGTTTCAACCTGATGTTGTCAGATCTGATGAATGAAAATTTCTTTTGGGTTGATAGCTCTACATTAACACACAGATTTGAATTCAATAAAATTTTAAAAATTTTCTATTTTTCTTACAATAAAGTTCCCAATACAAAGAGCACTATCTCAGACTGAACTTCGACTACATACAACTAAATATTCTGTTGTCTGATCACATCCCCTATTTACCTTTGTTATATTCAACCCATCCCCTATTCACATCTTACCAGACGATGGCTCATCGGTTAGGTTTGGGCTTAAACAAGCCCAACTAGCTCCCTCGTGAGAGGGAGAAAATATGACCGCATATGTTCTCTCACTCGTTTTTTTTTTTTTTTGGCTTTTCTCAAATATGCTCATTACGTTTAGCTTTAATTACAGATATGCTTATTATGTTTTCAAAATCTCAAATATAATTACTACATTTGCATTTAATATCAAAAATGCTTATTTCGTAAAAAACCGTCAGTTAATTTTTATAAATACCCGATACCCTATTATAAAATAATAAGTGATGAAATGAAATAAAAAAAAATTGAAATTAGGATTCTCTAAATTTAGAACTCATATGCAATTAGGGTATTAGTAAGCTATGACATTCAAAATTTTCAATCGAAGAGCATATTAATAGTTTTACATATTTACTAATAGCGTTAATTCACATAATGAGCATTTTTGAAATTATATGTATACCTAGTGGGTATATTTAGGGTGTGTTTGACAATAGCAAAAAGTTGTCAATTTAAAACTTTTCAATCTAAAATTTTTCACTCTCCACAACTACCCTATTTTTTAATTATTTCTTCACATTTTTCTATACAACTACCTTACTTTTCAATCATTTCTACACAACTACCAACACAACAAACCTATCTATTTCAACTTTATCCTACTTATTCCTCATCATTATCCCTATTATATTACATCATTTGACAACTTCTCATCTCTACAATTTTTCATCAAAAGTTTTATCCATTCCCAAACACACCCTTAATATTTTGAAAATGTTATGTGTATATTTGAGATTAAAGTATATTTAAGAAAAATTATTTGTTATGTTTCCTCACATGGCAAGTAACAGTTCTGTCAGCTTTGATCCAATGGCCAGCATTTAGCCCGCTCGATCCCACGGTGTCTAAGCAGGACCGTGGTTCAATGCACCCGGGTGCATTGAGCCTCAATGCACCTGGGTGTATTTCACCCATTTTTTTTTATTTTTTTTGAAACTTTTTTTTATGAAAATGCTAATCTAAGTCTATTTAACATGTGTATAAATTTTTACCATTTTTAAATATTTTTAGATATTTTTTCGGATTTTTTTAAAATCAGTGGCATTATTAGTAATTTTAAATTACTAAAAATGCCACTGATTTTAAAAAATTCAAAAAAAATATCTAAAAATCTCCAAAAATTATAAAAATTTATACACATGTTAAATAGACTTATATTAACATTCTTGTAAAACAAGTTTCAAAAAAAAATAAAAAAAAATGGGTGAAGTACACCCAGGTGCATTGAGGCTCAATGCACCCGGGTGCATTGAACCACGGTCCGTCTAAGCAAACATAGAATTAGACTCCACCAAAATGGGATTTATCGAACCGTGGCTCTTCCCATATTTCATCCTAAAATTGGTTTTGACTTTTGACCCACCTAGCTCTGTCTATCCAAAGTTCCAAGCCAAAACCCCTTGAATCAAAACAGAGTCCTGAGAGACGGACATGGAGGTGGGCGGGGCAGAGAAGAAGGGGGTGAGGCCATGGTCGCAGCTTCCCATAGAAATCTTGGAAGCCATCTTCATCCACCTCCCTGCGCTCGACTACCTCTACGCAGGGGCCGTCTGCGTCTCTTGGCATGAGGCGACGGTTGCAGCTTACCATATTCGCCGCTGCCCTAAGAAACCTTGGCTCATGTTCTCCCAACACCCAGAAACCAACACGCACAGCTTCCTTTGCTTAGATCAAGACAAGAAGGTCTACAATCTTCATCTCCCAATCCCCCACAAACAAGAAGCCCAGTACTTGGGGTGCTTCCAAGAATGGCTGATCCTGACGGATTCTACCAATGCTGAGTTCTTTCTCTTGAATGTCATCTCCAAAGCACGAATTCAGCTCCCTAGGAATGCCCACCTACATCATCCTGCCAAGTGGAAATACGCCATGTCCGTTGACTCCTTCGTCTTTCCCCTTCTCCTGGAAGTCACCCACGAAGGTATTTTGTCGTCTTCTCCTACTTCAGATGATTGTACTGTTGTGATGCTTCTAGGTGGGGATCAATTGGCTTTCTGCCGCCTTAGGGATGCTGCTTGGACAGTCTTCCACCCCTTTGAAGCAAATTTGGGAAGCCCTTTGATCATGAGTATGAGGTTTCATGGCGGATATCTACATTGCATTTGTGATGATTATCAGCATGTAGTCTGTGAATTGGATGTTCCTCCTAAATGCCAAGTGTTCGACGCTTGCCCCTTGTCGCAAATTCCCCATCCCGATCGATGCCGCATTCGTCGGGATGGCTTCCGTTTGGTGGAATTCGACTCTGACTTGCTACTGGTTTTGAAGGTGACTTCCTATTGTCTAGGGAATTATACCAGGACATTGGGATTCCATGTTTTCAAGATGGATGCAAGTGATTTCACCGCTGACTGGGTGAAGGTAGACAGCTTGGGTGATGGGATGCTATTATTGGGCGACAAAGGCTCCAATTCTTTCTGGGCGAAAGACTTGGCGGGATTCAGAGGCAACTGCATATATTTCACAAAGAATCGTGTTCATTATCCTCAATCCAAGTGTGATGCGGCTGTTTTCAGCTTGAAAGATTACACAATCAAAACGTTCATCTCAGAGCATGTCTCGCTTCCATGGATGTGGTTTATGATGTAGCATTTTCTTGGGTGGCTTGGATCAAGATGACTGGAAAAGAACCGCGGGTTTCACCTTTCAACCATTCGTAATCTACGAACAATGTGTTTGCTATTTCAAGGTTTGTAAATAGATTTCAAGATGTAACTGAAAAGAACTGTGGATTACAAGTTTCAACCGTTTGAAATGTAGCAACAAATGTGTTTGTTGTTTTGTTTTATGACGGTAGATATGTTTACTGAAATATTCAAGAACCCTTTTGGTCTAGACATTAAATATAAGTGGTCTAGGTATAAATAAATAAATCGTAACGCTGCTCATGACCTGAAATATGGGAGAACCACAGCACTGAACTTCCCACACATTTGGGCTGGCAAGCTAATGGTTTCTCAGCTTCTTCATTATTTTATTTTTTATGCCTATTGCAGTACGTTATTTGGCATACTACGATTGGCCAAAGCCTAAAGAAATGTGAATAAAAAATATAAAAATATCTATAATGGTCCTAATAGTTTGGATTATAACTATATTTCATTTTTT
Organism: Annona cherimola; assembly: GCA_030490835.1. NCBI lineage: Eukaryota > Viridiplantae > Streptophyta > Magnoliopsida > Magnoliales > Annonaceae > Annona > Annona cherimola. Next base: position 1,616,705 of record CM059972.1, read on the forward strand.
TAACAATACTAGAGTTTGGCCAAGTTTTGGGACATTTTTTATTTTTTATTTTTAAATCATCCCCACCAAAAATCTATTCTTCTCACTTCTTTTTTAATGGACTGGAAGACAAAAAATGGCTACTTACAGTCCAGCTATTTTGTTAGCGATCGAAATGCATTATTGCTGTTTCAAGAAATGTGTCTTGAACGGTACGTAGTTTTGAACTGCTCACGATGCGATCAATGTTTTAAAAACCGAACCGGGAAGTGAACCGTTTTTATGTCCGGTTCAGGTCCAACCGGTTCAACCGCGGTTCGAACCGTTTTGAACCGTGACGTCAGTATGACATAATTATGATGTAATAATTATATTTAATTTATTTTAATTATTTTAAAATTAAATTAAATATATAAATATTATGTAATATAAAAATTACACTTGTCATCAACAATACATTCAAGTACATCAAATTAAAATTATTATGCAAATAAAAAAAGAATACACTAACCTGAAATAGCTTTTTTTGTTCCTATATGATTAATCAGATCATTTGCAATGAAATTTCAAATATGAATGGAAAAATATAAGATATTTAGAAAAAATTAAATTTACTTTACTTGAAGAAATTAACCACCTAAAAATAAGAAAAAACATTTAAAATTGTACTGTAATTGAAAATGTTCAAATTGGTCATTAACATTCAATTTTGAGCAAAGTTTAACTACGATTTTGGTTTAAAGTGAGTACAAAACACAACTGATATCTTCAAAATATCCAAAAAAGAAGCATCTCCACAAATGCATCTTCATGAATTTCTTCAACTTTCTCAATTTTGTTCCTGATCTTCTTGGATTAGCATTGACCCTATTAATGGATATTAAAATCAAATATTAGTCTTCGAAATAGATTATTATGAAAGTAAAAAAAATAATTAGAAAAGAAGTTTATAAAATATTACCAAAATCTTCAACTCCTGTTGTAGCAATTGCAGCTTGTGGTTGGTCCATTTGCATCCAAGTCTCAACATCTTCTTCAGTAAATAAATCTTCAGAGTCTTCAGACTCCACGGTCCAATCTTCCAAAATGTCTATGTTATCTAAAGATATAGGATCAAAGCCAACTTTCCTTTTTTTCTTCCTACATAATGAGAATAGAAGTTAAAGAGAACATATAAAAAATAAATTAATCAAAAAACACATTGAATTTAATCATACCTCTCAAGCAAACGTAAATTATATTGAACATAAACAAGATCATTCAATCTTCCATGCTCCAATCTGTTCCTCTTTTTTGTGTGTATACGTTCAAATACAGACCAATTTCGCTCGCAACCAGATGAGCTACAAGTTTGGCTCAAGACTTTAATAGCAACAGCTTGCAATTTTGGAGCACTGCACCCATAGGACTCCCACCAAAGAGCTGCAATATCATATAGAAAAGTAATGTAGTTAAAATTTCAAAAAAGAAATATTACAATCTAAATTTAGATTACCTGGATCCAAAGTATAACGTGCTGCTATAGCCGCTGGCCTCCCAAAGTCTCCTACAGCATCTCGATATAATTTTGCATCTTCACTGATACTAACTTGTGCTTCCATGTCGTCACGATTTAATCTTTCAATCACTTCAAGTACTCCAGACCATGTATGAAACTTAGTCTCCCGATCAGCATGATAGAAAAACATTGGATTGAAATAAAACCCTGCTAGATGAAGAGGACGGCGAAGTTGATTTTCCCAACGGGTATCAATGATGTTGAGCACTTGACTACAATCCATATTGATTTTTTTGAAAGTTTTCTCTATTGCTTTCTTTGCCCTTCGCATGCTTTCAAAAATATATCCCATTGAAGGTCTTTCATCACTATCAACTAATCGTAGTACACGAACAAGTGGCTCAAATGCTGATACAATAATCTCACATCGCTCCCAAAATGCAGAACAAAGTATTAGATCGGTTATTGTCTTCACCTTTTGATTACGACCCCACTTTCTATCATCCCATTCCTTACTAACAACCATGGATCTTAATTTATCTTTGCATGTCAAGAGACTTTGAATTGCCAGAAAGTGAGTTGCAAACCGCGTCATTGCGGGCCGAATTAACTCCTTTCCATCTGTGTATTTTCTCATCAATGCAAGTGCAAAACTGTTGTTGTATATAAAGGTAGAAATGGAACGAGCATCATCAATCACCGTACTTACAACATCAATTTTTCCAATATCTTCCAACATTAAATCCAAGCAGTGTGCTGCACATGGTGTCCAAACAATATGTGGATACGTGTATTTCAACATTTCTCCAGCCAACTTATAATTTGATGCATTATCAGTTATCAATTGAACAACATGCTCCGAACCCACTTCTTCTATAACTTTTTTAAACAGATCACACAACATATTTGCAGTTTTTATCTCTGTAGATGCATCAACAGATTTAAGAAAAATTGTACCTTTAGAACAATAAACAAGAAAATTAATCAAAGTTCTTTTCTTTTGATCTGTCCAACCATCAGCCATAATGGTGCATCCATATTCTTTCCATTTTTCTTTATAGGAATTGACAACCTGTTGAATCTCCTGATAATTTTTTTTCAAAATAAAACCACGCATATCATGATATGTAGGAACTCTAAATCCACGACCAATGGTAATAATGTTGTCTACCATCTCTTGAAAATATGGAGAATTCACTGCATTGAAAGGGATGCAAGAATGGAAAAACCATCGACCAATAGAAGCATGGGCTCGATCAATAGCATCTTTTCCAGCCATAGCGCATTTTATAGAAGGTTGAACTCCTCCTTTAGCTTGCACTGGAAAGAACTTTGAAATCCCTTTCAATTTCTTTGTTGCATTTTGATTAACTTCTCTTACCTCCTCAACTTCTTCATCAGTAGTATGTAATGATACAAATGAACTCTCTTCCGTGACACTAAAAGGTTGCTTATGACTTTTTTGAGAAGTAATGCCATCTAAATCCATTTTTATCTGTTGTTGTATATGGTACGGCACCTCCTTGCAAACTGATACATCACCTTTTACCTTCGCTAGGTGTTTTTTCATACGGTGAATTCCTCCCCTACTAAATACTCTCCCACAATATAAACATTTAAACTTTCCTTTTCCAACCTCCGTTACGTGATTCCAACCTATATCATTTCTACCTCTTAGTGCACGAGATTCAATAGCAACTGATGCAGAACTACTATTCATATTTGGGGCACTCGCTGGCTCAGTAGGTGAGGGATTTGATTGGGATTCTGACATTTTTGTAAACCTACAACTCTACAAGTCAAATTATAAACAACATTTTAGCATGCATGCACATCTTATAATTAAAATATCTAAACAAAAATTCTAAATAATCACTGCGTATCATGCGGAGAGGAAAAATGATGGAAGAGTATTAAAACAATTGAATATTGTATAAATTCTGTTTTTATGGAAGTTAGAAGAGGGAATATAATTAACATTGAATCTGGATGCATCTTGACATAGAATCTGACGACATTGTCTATTTCAATGTGCGGGCTCTTTTTTAGTGAATAAGTTCTTTTTAATTAGATAATCAATCTAGAAGGAACCCTCTGTCCCATACAAGATTTGGTAGCATTATTAAGAAGAGAATCTAGCGACAGAAATAATATCGGCCCTCAAGTGCAATTGAACAGAATCATAGAGTGCAAAAATCTATCAAGATTGACAACAATAACCACCACAACAAATAACTCAATTCCAAATCTACTAACTAAAATGAAGTTGGTAAAAGAGTTCTGATTGCTATGAAAATGCAGGAAGAAATCTATTGGCTTTTCTTATCCTGTCAACATGGTTTAGGTGGTTCAAACAGAAGCATTGAAGTATATAAATGGAAGGGTTGGTAAGACCATAAGAGAACCTGATTGCAGAAAGGACGTCACTGGTGCCCCATGGAAGAGCATAGAAGTTCCGCACGAATCCAAAGCAGAATTGATTCTAAAATTCCATTCGAACCGACAGGATAGAGAGGAAGTTCTCAAGAAAAAGAGAAAGGAGAGAGAAGGGACTACCGTGAAGGAGCACCAGCAATGGCGATGGAGAGCTCTGGCAGGACAGGAGAGTCGACGGCGACAACAGGATTTTGGGCGGGAGAGGAGAGGGCGTACGAAATCGATTTTGGAGCCGATGACGCTGCCGGAACCGATGCTGTTGGAACCGATGCTGCCGGAACCGTGAAGGGAACACTAGCAATGGCAATGACGCTGCCGGAACCGTGAAGGGAGCACCAGCAATGGCAATGACGCTGCCGGAACCGTGAAGGGAGCACCAGCAATGGCAATGACGCTGCCGGAACCGTGAAGGGAGCACCAGCAATGGCAATGACGCTGCCGGAACCGATGCTGCTAGCCTGCTACGACGCTGCCGGAACCGAGCCTACGACGAAAATGGGCATCTGTGTTTGCTGCCGGAGCCGATGACGAAGACCAGGCACTGCGACGGTTGCCGGACGTCGATTCCGGCAGACTACGACCTGAATCCGCTGCAGCAGGTGGCCGACGGCGATGGTGGGTGAACCCTAGCTCGGCGAGAAAGGAAGAAGAGGGGAGGAGCAGCGGGCGCGAAGTCGCGATTCGCGAACGAAATGAAATGTCAAATGCGACATTTTATTTTATTTTTTTAATTTTTAAATAAAAAAAAAAGATGCGAACCGAGCCGCGGTCGGACCGGTTTTTACGGTCCAACCGCCCGGTTCACACGGTTCGAACGGTTTTCGTCAAAACTGAAGAACCGTAGCTGAACCGAACCGTTAAACGACCGGTTCACGGTCGGACCGGACGGTCCGATCCGGTTTTTAAAACACTGGATGCGATGCAACTCTGACTAGTCATGGTAATAAAAATTATACGGGAGTAGCTACTAGCAAGACAGAGGTTTGACCTCCAAAAAATAATAATAATAAATAAAAGGACACTGATCTGCAAAGTTACTGGAAGCCTCTCATTGAAATATGTATGTCCCCTAGAATTTTTTACAGAAGCAGAGGAAAAATTTGGTTTTTGTCATTTCATGGCGTGTTTGAATGAGAGATTAAATCAATAATAATGCTTTCGATTAATCACAATTTCATAATTGATTATTCTATGTGGATGTGAAATTCCTTCTCTCGATGCAATGACGGAACTGTGCCGCCCACAATGGCAAAATGCCTTGGTCGTGGCTTCCTTCCACTCTCTTCAGGTTGTGTTCTCGCCGAGAAGGAGAGCGTCTCCGGGCTGCTACTCCAGCAAATATCCTACTGTCAAGTGCCAAGTCTACCTTGACACACAAATAAGGTCGGTAGTTTTTGAAAACAAGCCGGTTTCCACCTGCTGGTTTCGGCTAAGGCAAGGCAAGTGTCATCTTCTCTTTTTTATTTATTGGTATTTTTATCGAAGTGACAACTAAGATTACAGTCGGACTATTTTCACAACTCTCACTCCATTAAATCTGTAAAACCTCTACTTTTCAGGGGGACAATGCAGAGACCACACTTGCAGCTGGCAAGTGTCGAAACCAGGCTAGCAATATAACAGGTAGCAGCATCTTGTCTTCTTTGTGATTATAGTTGATAATAGTTCATGCCATAGTCTTGCCTTCTTTGTGATTATAGTTGATAATAGTTCATGCCATAGTCTTGCCTTTGTTGATCTGTACTCATCTTACCGGTCCATAATGTTGGGTACGCGTATTTTTCCTGCGTTATCACTTCAGATCTCTCATTTCATTGTTGTTACTATTATTATTTTTTTTAAAGCTCCTTAGGTTTTGCTAGCCATCCCTTGATTCATGGAACTGCAGCTTGCTTGTCCTTTTTTATCTTTCTCTGATGTAGCGTGCCTCTTTTTTGATGAAAAAAGATCTGTGCCTCATATACCCGTATGGTAGGAGCATTATCAGTTACTGCCATCCACACAGGTATTATCCTTCAATGGCGTAATTGGAAGAACTGATAATGTTATAAGGGGGAAAAAAAAGAAAAACTTGTAAAGTACAATTCTAACAATTAAGGAAAAAATAAAAAATAGTGCACAAGCTCCGTAAGTTACAACTTTTGTAAGAAAATTAAATAATTTTTACAAAATCTAATCGTAAATAATTAAAAAAATATTTTCCTGTAATATTTAATAAAATACAATAATTTGTTGTTTAAATATATTAAACTAAATAGAAGTTAAAATTTTTAATACCTAATATGAAACTACGAATCCATTTATTTATAAAATATTATTTTTATCACATAGTTTAGATAAGCAATTAAATAAACTGGTCAGTAGAGCGACTAGAGTCCACGTGTTGAGTTGATTCCGGCGCAACCCAACCCAGTCCTTCTGTTTTGACCACCCGCCTGAAGCACATGCATTTTCCGTTTGTCTCACCTGCGATGACCAACTTACGGCCCATATATGTGTGATCTAAACCGCTCGACGTGCTGATCTCCATCATTTCCACCAAAGAAAAATATTGATGGAGATTGTTTGCTGATGAGGCCACTGAGGTCGTAGATTTTTGCTTTTGTGGGGGGTCCATATGCAAGAGGGAAGAAATGGGCACTAATGTCACTATTTTATATCAAAAGCTGTTACTAAGCCTAATAATTCTAACATGTGAGTATAAAGTCCAGCAATGATACAAGTGTATGCAATTTCATCTGTAAATCTTGACAGTTTTCCTGTAAGCCAGTCCTATATATGCTCCATCTGTAGTAGCTCATTCGTGCCCTACCATCACCAGCAACGCACCTCCGTGGAGCTAGCCTCACAACAATCAAATGGGTGGGGGTCTCTTCGGAGCGGTCCTCACAGCTTGTTTTTCTGTTAAATGAGTGTCACTGTGTATCAGAAGAAATGACATTAAGAAAACCTTATTCAGGATTGCAGTTGATCATGCATGGGACATTGGATCAGGTCCAATTAGCGGGCATGCAGGCATCCTACTACTGAAAGAATATAATGGCATGTATTATCACCACCTTCACTTTCACAAATAGACTGCCACTAGTGTCCGAAACTAGCCCTTGAAAATGCATTCGTAAGGTCAGTGCATAAATTCCAGAGATCAGCAATGTGGCCTGCACTGCCCTGTTGTAGCATATGCATCATGCCTCAAGTAGGTATCTTTGAGCACTGGCTCCAAGTACTTACATTCCAGGTTTCGTTCTTTGAAGGGAAATGAGAACCAACAACATAAGTAGAATGCTGCGGAATGTGGTCTCTCAGGAGCGGAAGCCTCGGAGGAGTTGAGTCATCATCGCTGTCATAGTAGTTGCCACGATCTGGCCCTAGAGCCCTGAGAATCATGGCCAAGAGAATAGACAATGCCTGTACAAACAGTGCATTCAAGTTCCTTTTTAGAAGAAGCTGAAAATTGTATGGTAAAACAGTAAAGTTTTTTTTTTTTTTTTTTTTTAAAGAAGGAAATCCAGCAACTTCCAATCACTAGTTGGTACTCAGTATGGTTTGTGGGGATCTGAAAATGAGAGAAAGACATTTATGGTGGCAATCCAAACTCCTTGTCTTATTTACCTATTTGTGCCCCCAATCCAAGTACGTGAGGGAATTCAAAGGTGACACCAAGAAGATAGAGAAAGCAGCCTAAGATGGTAAGGCTCAATGCAGCAAGCACCTGGAACTTCACTAGTGAAAAATAATTTGGAAGACAAATACTTAAAAGTGGAAGAGAGACGCAAATAACAAAATAGGACAGGTGCTCAATAGGCATGGTCTATGATGAGTTGAATGGCACACAGACTACAAAGAACCATATAGCTGACCCAAATTAGTTGGGATACGGCTTCAAAGAGGATTGTTTAGCCCAAGGTGACTACTTCCTCTTCAGCCATTCATGGAACCAATGTACTTTTTATTTTCATTTTTGAACTTTGGAAGACAATATATTAGGATTACACAACGTATCTTACATAGCAATGTGTCTCATCAGTTATACAACACTCTTTGCCAGTTGAGGCATGCCTGATGAACAGCAGAACAAGTTCCTCATCCATATAATGCCTTGCCCATCTGAAAGAATGTAAAATCACATACACACCTGAGCAACAACAATCAATGATCCTATCCATTTGCACACTTCGAAGTTTGACTTAACAAAATTCTTGAACTCATCAAATCTCCCTGTTGAATCTTCGGGAAAATCCTACACAAATACGGGATGAAACAATCATGCAATGTATTAGTGTATGACGACTACCAGTACCTATATCCTTCTTATAATATCTGGAACATTAGCATTGATGCATGGCCAAGGTCCACCATTTAGCATGCATTATTGAAAATAAATTTTACTCAAGACAGGCCGCAAAAGTCAGATATCTGTTCTTGTATTCTGGCTGTGCGTGCATGAGGAAGTTAGGCACTAAGAAACAGTTAACCTGTGGCTCCATGTGGGGAACGCATACAGATGCCTGCCTGAAGTGCCACTGAACCTTGGCACGCACATTAAGAGGACTTTGACCAAATTACTGCAAGCAACCACTGTTAAAACATACCTCTTCCCAATGCTTATTCAGAAATATATCCGCAGACACCCCAGCCTCCAGCAGGAAAAGAAGAAAGACAAATCCCATGTACTGATGTGCTGGCTAAGGGTATCCACTTCTGACATAAAATTGATTTAAAAATGTGAATGCAACACAGTGATCCCATGCATCATCAAAATCTATATCTTCTTAGCAGTGATAATGATTGATGAAGACTTCATAGAGAGAGAGAGAGTGAATCTGCACTCACAATGCACATGCATTTTAGGCACGCATTATACATGTAATTTCTGTCTCATTTCTATGTTTTGTCCGGAGGCCAAACCTTGGATGAGTTACCTCCAAAATAACTACAGAAAAACCCAAGGAATGAAGAGACAACAATCTTTTAAAATTAGCTTATGTATTACATAGCGGCATCTTTTTTTTAAAATAAAAAAAAAAAGCGTAAAAAATGGCAGTGGAGAATCATTCCAAGATTTTCACCATTTATCAACATTTCAGTTGTGAAGTTTGAGAACTAGAAGCAAAATTCCATGCAAATCCAACATAGAAGATAGCCTAATTAAAGGCAATAATCTCGTTTATCAAATGGAAAGCAAGAAATGCATTCCAATCAAACTCCTGAGGACAAGGATACACATGAAAGACAATGACCATTGGCAGTTTCTGCAGCAATATGGCCAGAGCATGTCACCACGCACAACAATATTCCCAAGCCTAGAAAAGTATAAATGAACCTGCACATCGGAGAAAAAGGATTAGTTACTAGAGGATCAGATATGCAACACAGTTTCTAAATAGCGGCCATAAAAAAGAGGAAAAAGAAGTTGTCATACACAATCAGGTAAATGCACAGAAATCTCTCCAAGAAAATGACTTTATACAGGGAACATGTTAAAGGCTATGAATCTGCAGAACCAGCATAGAAACAGTATTTTAAAAAAAAAAAAAAAAAAAAAAATTGCTCATCCTCCTCAGAGAAGCACCAGCAAATAATCCTCTGGATCCACAAAAAAAAAAGAAAAAAAAAAATCAACAGAACAAAAAAAGTTTAAACAAAATTCAAATGGCAACTATGCCAAAATATTCAACACTAGGTACAATCCTTAACTACGTCAGTTGTAACCCCAGGAATAGAAAATCAAAAAACTTCAAGAAGATGCCAGAGGAAAAAAAAATGAATTCTTCCAGAATCCTACTAGCATACCAGTAGTGATCCTGCTTCACCCTTCAAAAAACTTAAAATGAATGAAAGCTGTGATGCTCAGATAATGGTCCAATGGGCCTCACAAAGACAATTAGGCTAAAAGGTGTTTGAAAATGGCCTGAAATAGAGAAGCATTCCGGTGGAAAATTGGGCCACAAATACAAGTCTAAATCATTCAATCTGGCATACTCAATGCTGTCACCCTGCAGTTGTGCAGAAAATTTCATTCGAAACACTGAATCTTCAATCCTTATGCCCAACCAGTAAAATAAAAATCAAAAGGCGCATCATATCATCCCATGAAGGGTGATGAATTTGAAGAGAGTTCAAGATGAACTCATCAATGGTAGAAACAAGCACCAACAAACAAAACAAAAAAAGATAATAAATCTAAGACAGCTATTCGAACACCAATACCAATAACATGATTAAAAAGCAGTATAGACTGGCAGGGAACTCTCACCAAGAAGGCGGGAATTCATCGACATCCATGTGCTTATGCCAGACCCAAAACATCCACAAAGAGTACATGATCATTGCAATCCCCACCATAGCAATAGCTGAATTCACAAGTTTCAGAAATGATTGCAGGCAGCCCCTTATGAGTCTCCCCATTGATCGATCAAGCTTTTCAGGTGATATTAACCAAAATATCGAATCAGCAAGCAATTAAAATGTTGAATTGCGCACGGACACAGCGCTAAGACATTCAAAACAGGCTGTCGCAGCTGGTTCCAGCACAAACCGATGAAAACTAGCGTCTGGGAGCTAAAAAAACTGCTGGAAAATCAGAACTTTTCAATGATAATATAACAGTAAAACGGGACGAAAGATAGAAACTAGTAAGAAATGCTATTTTTTTTTTTTTTCCGTTTCCCCGGCGCTTTCCTTTGCTCTCGAAAAACGGACTAAAAAGAGTATTTCTGGAAGAAACAGCGGAGAAATTCGATTGTAAAAACGAATCCTTCAGATGCAACTCAATAACAGGAAAGCTGTTTCAGCAGAGAGAGTTGGAAATTTATGACAGCTTCTTCAAAATCAAATCATCAATCCCACCCAAGTTGAAAGAAGTTGCGTATTAAAAAAATTTCTCAAGCTCGCGAGAAAACCTGACTGCAAGTTATCTCAGGTTATCAGAAAATCAGAGGGTTCAGATTTTAGAGCTTCCCCGGTTAAGAGGGCTGCAGAAATTCGGGACTTTGAGTGAAAATCATAACACAAATACAGCTCAACTAGTCGAATTGCAGGGAAATTCATAGAATTTTAGGGCATTTCATGCCCCAGATAACAACCACCGAAATGCAGTGGCATTGTCTGGAACAAAGGGCTGGTACGAGAAGCGACAGGCACCGGGGCCTCTGTTTGGCAGGGTTAGGGTTTTTGTCTTTTTTGAACGCTGACCTCTTGAAGATAACTTCTATGCTCTGCTTTCGCATGATAGGCGATGCACAGGCAGTCGCCCTGCATGACTGATTGTTTTAATAGCGATAAATTTATATTTTACACGTACCGCTCCAGTTTTTAATATTTCGTTATATTATATTCCACCAATAATTTATTGCTTTGAATTCATAATAAAGGTTAGGCTTACGTCAATTTTCCTTTATTATCCCATTCTTTTTGCATGCATTAATTATTTTTATCAAAAATTATATATATGGATAATAATCCTATACAACTGGTTGGAATTAAACAAGTTGGAGTTGACTGCCAGGGCCTTTGGTTTTATTATTTTTATTTTCGTAGGTTCATGTGTAGTTATGTTTTATATTTTGAATTTCCGTATATATTTTTACAAAATTTTAAAAATTCTCACCCTATTTAAAACTGACTATATGCAAGAACGTTGATGTTTAAAATTCGATAAAAAAAATTAAAAATGATGAATTTTGATATATAAATTAAATACATGTGGTTCTTAAGAAAACTTTTGATATATAAGTTAAATACTCGTACTTTTTGCACAACGAATTAAAAAGGTTAATGGTATGTTAAGCTAAAAACTCTTCTATTTAAAACTTTGTATTTTCTATAATTATTTATTTTTTTAATTATTTTTTACATATTACTATATAATATTTTATTTTTTAATCATTTTCACACAACTATCATATTTTATTTGTTGTACTACTCATTATTACATTTATTGTAAGACATAATTTTTCATTAATTCAAAAATTTTTAAGTAAAAAACTTTTCACTAAAATTTTTTATTCCATTCCAAACACATTCTAAATATAAATATAAACGGTCCGTATTAAAAGGGTGAATGCATACACATTTATTGATTAATATTCTCACCTTATGTAAAACTAGTAAAACTTACCTGGCCCCACATTGGAGGGCTAAAAGCTAGAAATTAGGGTTTTTTTGGTTCAGCATTTTTGATGCTGTTGGTCCTTTTACACGCCTAAATTGAGATTACAAAATTTTCAATCCAATGAAGAATGACGAAACGTATAACCCAAACAAACATGTGGGAAAGAGTTTCAACATGAGATAGTAATCAACGTTGATGCAGACCTTATTGGTGGTGGGCCATCACTATCTTTCTCTCGACATGATTTGATAATCCCCTCTTACCTCCATAATGTAACCCTTAAGCATGGATCTATGCTTGCCTATATATCCACCACCGTCTGCCGCATGTCAACCCTTTTTGTGTGGCTGTAATGAACCTAAATAAACCTAGTGTAGCTTTACTCCAGGGTCAAACCAACTAATAATCCTTCTCAATTTGGTCGATCTAGAAGTGTGCCAAAGTTGTCTTTTACTCCTGCGCTAGGTAGTCATTTTTCAATGGAAGGGGCCCTCCATGCAGTTGTGCGTTTGCAGCAAAGCTGAAGAACATGGAGGCTACTCGCCTGTTTTATACTAAGCTTTTTTTAAATAAATAAAAAAAAAGTTAACTGTGTATTTAAAAAGTAATAAAAATTTTATATGGAATGTATGATAGACCGATGTTAAAAAATAATTAAAAATAGAATACTAATAAATAATAAAAAGTATTGCATGTTGCCCTACATGCCTTACGAGCTTTTTTTGTTTTTTGTTTTTTTTGCTTTTCGTTAAAAAGACTTCGAGCGAAAAGGATAATCAAGCAGGCCAACACATCATAAAAGCATACGATTTCAGGAAGGAAAAAAGTGATGTTTAATTAGAAGTAGACCTCTCTACGTACTAAAATCTTATCAATTGAAAGCAAAGCTTTTAAGCAAATTTTAACTAATAAAAATAAGCCCTTTTTTAGAAAAAAAAAAAAAAAAAAAAAAAACAGCCTCATCATCCGATTTGAAAACTTTCAAATAAAGCTCTACTTCAAGACGTAAAGCTTAAACTATAGCAGTACATTTTATCAACAACAAAATCTACAAAAGGTGATAATGTTTTTGGGTGTACTTAGCTTCAGTATACTTTGATATAAAAAACCTACTTTTTATCTTTTTTTAAAAATTTTTATATAACTGTTAATCTAAGTGCATTTAAAATATATATATATATATATCAAGTTTTACCATTTTGAAAAAATTATAGATATTTTTTGGATTTTTTAAAATAGAAGTATTTCAGTCACATAAAAAGACTAAAATGCCCTTATTTTAAAAAATTCAAAAAATTATCTACAAATCTTCAAAAAATAGTAAAACTTATCTTATATATATCTTAAATATATCTAGATTGATAGTTTTATAAAAAAAATTTAAAAAATAACAAATAAGTTAAACACTCCCGACTGCATTTAATAACATCCTCAAATCTATACCCTATGTTCTAAACACGTGTGTTTTTGCAAATCAAAAAAAAATTCCCACTGAAAAATTTTCCTCAACTTTTATCCTTTTTAATTATTTTTCATATCTTTTTTTTATAATTATCATAATTTTTAATTATTTCTTTGAATATTTTTATAGAAGTACTTATTTATTTTAACTTTATTCTTTTTGTTTCTCATCTTTGCCCTTGTCGTGTTACATCACCTAACTTTCCCACTTTTTTTCACTTCCTAAAGACATTCATAATCTTGTAATTTTATTTTAGACGGAGGACGTCACGATTGAAATATATAGCTATCAAATCAAGTAGCACATTTTGATATTCAAAATTGGGAATGTGATACGTGTATTCGTTAACAATAATTGTTGGAATTCTTTCACTCAGACCTTCTTATGATGGAAAAATAACAAGGTTTTAATAAAAATAAAAAATCTAATTTAAGAATGTTTTTGATATTTTTAAGTGGAGCCATCTTTCTTTATGGAAATTAATGTAGTTAATGTTTCTTTTGACGAAGCACGCCTTCGGATTATTAAGAGCCATACAGGTACAAGATCTTAATAAAAGATAGTTAGTTAAAATTCTACAACTAAAAATGACGTCCTCCCCTTGAAGGTCCGATAGGTACCGGCGATGCGCTCGGTTCTGGGTGGCGGCAGTGGACTGGGAATTCAGGGCAGTCGGGACAGGAAGACGTTGGGAGCTCAAGGAAGTCGAGATAGGGGTGGACGAGGTGTCGGAACCGAAGGTATGCAAGGAATGAAGTCGAGTGTAGACGAATTGCTTGGAGCGGAGCTTCAGACGTTGGTGATTTCAGGGGAAGCCATCAAGAAGATTTCACCGGGACAAGGCGCCTCTCTCCTCTGTTCTCTATGGTCGACAAAGACCTACAATAAAGACATTTTCAAGGGGATGATGAGGAGGCTTTGGAGGCCATTGGGGTCGTACCAGTTCAATGAGGTAAGAGAGAATCTGTACCTGATCACGTTAGAGGCAGTTGAGGACAAAGAGAGAATTGTAAAAGGATGTCCATGGACATTCGAACGCTACCTGGTGCTCATCTCTGAAGTCAGGGAAGAAACTGATCTTGCCCACGTCATGCTCGTGAAAACGCCGCTAAGGCTGCACGTCAAGGGAGCCCCATACATCGTCGACAAAAAAATTCTGGGGGAATGCATTGGGAACTCTTTCGAAGGCTGGTTTGATTTGGAAGCGACAGAAACTGAAATCAAGTTGAACGTATGGGTTGATTGCCGGGAGCCTCTAAGAAGAGGTATGTTCATTAAAATTGGAACACAGCAGAAGCAATGGGTTTCATTCCAGTATGCGAAGCTGCCCCTGTTTTGCTACATCCGTGGAAGGATGGGTCACACCCATCGTGATTGTGTTTTGAAACCATGCCTCCAACAACCAGTAGCTGAGGAGGATATGCCATTTGGCAGTTGGCTCAGAGTTGGGGTCAAACATCTAATGCCGCGTTTTGGAACCTCAAGAGGTAACAGGGTTGCTCCCATCAAATATACTGGAAATCCTTGCAATGTAAGGGACCAAAGAGAGGATAGCCCAGCAGTTGGAGGGGTCCGGCGTGTGGAAGACGAGCAAACCCGGGGCAGTAGCAGGGAGGATCCTGCTGATATGGGATGGCAACAGCATTACAGCGGAGAGGACTACTTGCCATATGGGTAGATGCAACGCCATGAGGAGACAAGGACTGAAGGTGACAATCTGTCCAGAAGCTCCACTGCCACTTCTACACAGCACCACCAGCCAGCGTCAACGACTGCCGTGCTCCTGGATGCTGGAACCATGGACTTCGGGCAGCGGGGAAGGGAGGACATGCAGCTTGCTCAAATTATGCAGTTAGGCACTAAGCAGGAAGGAGGGAATGAGGAGCACTCCCAATCTGTATATGGGACCGGCGTAGTGCGGGGGATAGAGGGAGAATGCCCAAACCATAAATGCACGCCGAAGGAGGGGAATGACCAGCGTCACACAGGGGGGGAGATGGACGGATTGTACGAGGTTCAGTTATGGGATGGAAAAGGGGTGGAGGGACATGGAGGGGGTTGTGTGACCCAGAAGCAAGGGGGTAATAAATGGAAGAGGAGGGCCCGAATGCGGGATGAACTGGACATACCCGAAAGGATGTAAAGCCAATCTATGTCTGCGGCCTCCACAAAGAGGGGTCTATCCAGCGAGTGGGAAGAGATAAGAGGGATACAGAAGAAAAGCAGGCAAGGGCTGTGGTCCGATATGACTGAGGCGGAGGCTGTGGGAAGCCAGCAACCACGCCTCAACTAATATGGCGATCCTAGCTTGGAATTGCCGGGGGCTTGGGAACCCTCGGGCAATTCGGAACCTCCTTGATCTGGTAAGGAGAAAAGAGCCCTGTTTGGTCTTCCTCTGCGAAACAAAGTGCTACTCAAAAGAAATGGATGACATTAGAAGAAGACTTCGTTTTGACGGGTGCTTTGTGGTGGATCCTCAGGCGCGGAGGGGAGGTCTAGCCCTTCTGTGAATAACAACAAAGCTGCAACTATCAGAAGCTTTTCTAACCACCACATTGATGCCAATTTTTGCGGGTGGCGATTCACCGGGTTCTACGGACACCCTGAAGCTCATCAACGACACCTGAGTTGGCACATTCTCAATCAACTGAGCTATGATGACACGAATCCCTAGCTTGTGATGGGGGATTTCAATGAGGTACTAACACATGGCGAGTACATTAGCGAAAGATCTCGGCTCCAAGCCCAACTGGATCGCTTCCGCGAAACCACTGATTCTTGCAACCTGATGGATTTGGGATTCTCTGGAGCGCAAATGACATGGACAAATAACAGGCGCGGGCATCATACGGTGGAAGCGAGGCTTGATAGGGGGCTATCTACCCCATCATGGCTTAATCTCCATCCCCATGCAAAGATCATCAACCTTCAGACCCCGACCTCCGACCATTGTCCGTTACTGTTGGTGATTGATTCAAACATGGGTAGAAGGCGACCGCCAAGGGATTTCAGGTATGAATTATTCTGGAATAGAGATGATGGGGCTACTAGAATCGTGAACCAGGTGTGAGAATCTCAGGTGCCAAGGGAGTTGCATGATGGGGATAAGCTTTTTTGTAAAACCAAGCGGATTGCTTCGGAACTTTCTCTGTGGAATCGTCGAAAAAGAGGTAATCTTCAGAAGGGTATTGAACGAAAAAGTAGAGAAGTTGAGGCTCTCTCTAGAATGGACCCAAGTGATGAAAGGGATAGTGTCATTCATAAACTGAACCGCCAAATCAACCTTCTGCTGGAGGATGAAGAGCAAATGTGGAGGGTTCGGGCAAAGACGCATTGGCTCCACCAGGGTGACCGAAATACAAGTTTTTTCCACCGTATGGCTTCCAACAGGAAAAGAGAAAATACCATCGATGCATTAAGGGATCAAAGTGGTAACTGGGTAAGGGGGCAGGATCAGATCTTGGAATTGGCGACCAAGCACTTCTCTGACATTTTCTCGGCGACTTCCCACACATCGGCGCCATGGGTGGAGAACTGTATTCTGAGAAGAATTTCCAATGAACAAAGGCTATGTCTGACAAAACCTCTTTCGGCGGATGAAGTAATCAAGGCGGTTCAAAGTATGGGCCCTACAAAAGCTCCAGGACTGGACGGATTGTCGGCAGGTTTTTACCAACGACATTGGAGCACAGTGGGGGGCGACATTATAAAGTGGTGCAAATAGTTCATGATGGAAAGGAATCTGGATCGGCAACGCAGACTAATCGAGGACCTGAATACAACCACATTGATCTTGATCCCGAAGACGGCCAATGCTCAAAGTCTCTCCCAATTCAGGCCCATCAGTCTATGCAACGTCGTGTATAAAATTTTGGCAGAGGTGTTGGCTAATCGACTCAAGACGATCCTTCATGTCATCATTGGCGACGAGCAAAGCGCCTTTGTCCCGGGTCGTCTCATCACAGATAACATGCTCATCGCCTATGAAGTTATTCATTCCCTGCGAATGCGGAAGAGGGGGCGAAAGCACGAAATGACAATCAAGCTAGACATGTCCAAGGCCTATGACAGGGTGGAATGGAACTTCCTAAAGCGGGTTATGGTGGCCATGAACTTCTGCCCTATGTGGGTAAACTGGATTCTGAGCTGCATCTCTACTGTAAAATACCGAGTGAATGTCAATGGCTTCAAGTCCCCTTTCTTCCACTCCCAACGGGGCCTAAGACAAGGGGATCCTCTATCCCCTTACCTATTTCTATTGTGCGCTGAGGGGCTTTCGGCTCTGATCTACAAGGCGGTTGTCGAAGGCGCTATTCATGGTATCAGACTCAAGGAGAGGGGCCTGACGATCTCCCACCTGCTGTTCGCTGACGATGCCATCATCTTTATTCGGGCAAATGAGGGGAATGTGGGACACCTACTTGACCTTTTAAGCCAGTATGCACGCGACTCAGGCCAGATGGTAAATGTGGACAAAACAGTTATCCTCTTCAGCTCGAATACTGACACTCACATAAGAACAAAGCTGATCCAGATGTTTAGGTCCTCCAGGCGGGACCTTCACCATTATCTGGGTCTCCCAGCGTGGTTAGGCAAATCAAAAGGGGAATTCTTCAGAGGCATTAGGGATCGTGTCTGGAACTGCATTCAGGGGTGGAAAGGCAAGTTGCTTTCTGCAGGCGGGAAAGAGGTGCTTATCAAGGCGGTATGTCAGGCAATACCGTCATATGCTATGAGCCTGTTCTTAATGCCCAAAACTTTTAGTAATGATCTCAATGGGCTGCTCAGTAAATTTTGGTAGGGGGAGAAAGATGGTAAACGGAAGGTGAGCTGGGTGGCCTGGAAGGACATGTGCAAGTCCAAGCGCGGTGGCGGGATGGGTTTCAGGGACTTCCACAATTGCAACCTAGCTCTCCTAGCCAAGCAAGTCTGGCGCCTTGTATCGGGCAACACATCCCTTTTGTCTCAATGTTCTTAAGGCCAGATATTTTCCATCTACTGACATCTGGAGTTGCAAGGCGAAACCATCGGACTCCTTTACTTGGAAGTGTATTCTGAAAGCGAGAGATGTAATACAAATGGGGTGCAGATGGAGGATTGGCACGGGGAACCGGGTAAAGGTTTTTTCTGACATTTGGCTGGAATCAAAGGTGAGGAAAGCGGGGCCTCTTCCATCACACTTACCAGAGGACATGACGGTCAGTCACCTTATCGATAACGAGTCTAAATCTTGGATCAGGGACCAGGTGATTGCGGCATTGGGCGAGGATCGGTGGTAGGAGGTTTGCGGGATCCCCATCCCGGAGGGGCAGGTCGCTGACTGCCTATATTGGATCCATGAACCTAACGAAAAATACACGGTGAAATCGGCTTACAGATTACTATGCTCGGGGGCCGCTCTCCCCGGTGCCCCGGGGATCTTCAGGGCGATTTGGCGGTTGCCACTACCCACAAAAGTGCTCATCTTTGGGTGGCGGCTTGCAAGGGATGCTCTTTCGACCCTACAAAATCTGAATCACAGGGGCATCGAGACCGACTCACGCTGCGTCTTCTGCGGAAATGAGTCTGAAAATACAAATCACCTCTTCCTGGAATGTGGTGTGACCAGTGGGGTTTGTAAGGTGGCTGCGGGGCCGGGTCCTCATGGGTTGACTGTTCTGGAGATCTTGGATGCTTGTGTGCAGGAGAAGAGGCACGACGACCTGGGTTTCTTTATCCTGTGCTGCTGGAGGATCTGGTTTCTAAGGAACAAGCTCAGAGTGGAAGGCTCTCAACCGAGAATTTCGGATACCATTGCTTGGTGTACGGAATATCGTAATCAATACCAAACGGCAAAGGCGCTGATTCAATCGGGGTCGCTAACTAGGGCCTTCGTGACCAGATGGCTTAAACTGCCTCTTGGCTTCGTCAAGATTAACACGGATGCTCGGAACCTGGGGGAAATGGACGGTTTTGGTTGTGCGGCTGTGATAAGGGATTCTAGGGGGCTATTTATTGCTGCATGGGGTTGGAGGCGCCAAGGAACGAGAGAGCCGTTGTTCACTGAAGCGACTGCTTTTCTGCTGAGGATCAAATGGGCCATTCAACTCAAAATTAGATATGCGTTGTTCGAGACAGACTCTCTTCTGCTTGTGCTTACCTGTCCAATGAGGAACCTCTCTCCTCCCCTGCGGGACTTATAATTGATGATATTAGATCTATCCTTAAGGGAAATGAGTCCTTCTCTGTCCATCATGTTTTACGGCAGGAAAATGCTGTTGCGCACTCCCTTGCTGACCTGGTCGCGGTGTCTTCCACGAACCATTTGTCTTGGTGGGGTACTCCTCCCAATGCTGTTGTTGAGAAAATTTGTACAGACAATTTTTTGGCAATGAATTACTTTGATCTCTCTATCCCTACTCCCTCTCAAATTGAAAGAGGGTAGGTATAGAACAGACCCGTTATCAAAAAATAATAATAATAAATAAAATAAAAGATAGCTCCGATTTGTTAAGATGTAAAAAAAATGGCAGAAAAATTATAAATTTATTTTCTTAAAATACAAAAAAAGAGATAAGATGACAGGATTGAAGATTAAGAATAAAGTTAAAATAGTACAGTAATAATAGAAAAACAATGAAAAAATGATTAAATGTAAAGATAATAATAGAAAAATAGGGTAGTTGGGTAGGTTAAGATATAAAATTATATCAAAAAAATGCTTAAAAGGAGGGAAAAAGATTCTTTTTATTGCATTCTACCAAACAGACCCTGTAAAACAGACTTGAGGAGAAAAGGAGTGCAAAGGAGTTTCTGTCTCAATCATGGAGCTAGCTAGCTGGTTCTACGTTCTCCATGCTCAGTACCGGAGCAGTAGTACTAGAACAGAAACAAGACAACGAGGACGATGCCTGTAGTGAAGTCTGCAGCACTAATCCGCTCTGCCTCCATGACTTGCGAGCTGGGTAAGAGATCTTGGCAATATTGCATGCTAGCTGATCTTTGCAGCCCCCCAACTTGGCGTGAAGCGCGCAGCCGCACTTGCAGTGGTATGGCCGCTTGTCGATCGAGCTGTCGTGCCCCACAATTGCATTGTCGAAGATGCACCTGGAAAGACCTTCGGCAGCCATATATGAACAAGATCTCTCTCTCTCTCTCTCTCTCTCTCTCTCTCTCCGGCCGTGGATTGGGGTGTGTGTGGACGTGCATGTGTGCCTTTTTATATCTATATCACCATGTGGGCTGAAGCCGCCGAGAAGCGTAGGGTCGGGGTGCTACATTTTTCCTCCACGCACCTGCAAGATTGCATGGCGTAAGCCCTACGATTTTTTTTTTTGAAGAATTTTCTTTTGGGTGTACTTAGTTTTTTATGGATAAAGAAATTAACGGTTTGGATGGTGGAGATCTAACATTTAGAAGCCAATCGAATCCATATATCAGAGAGGGATGACTTCAATCTCGCTTTTGGTGGAGTCCTCTGCATCATCGAATCTCAGTGGTTGATTTTTCTTTTCTTTTAAGTTGGAAACTAGAGAAGATTTGCATTAAAAAACAAAAATAAACAAATCACGTGGGGCTTAACTGCTTAGAATATATATCAGACTGGAATAGTATGTGCCGAACCTGCTTTTACACCACACCAAAAACACACTTCTCCTGTTCTGCAGCCACTTCCACTTCCACAAAATGGACCAGCAACAAAGATTTTCAGTCAACAAATGAATCATATGAACTGGACTGGTTCGTTATATATCCACTTCCTAATTAAGGGCACGAGGATATATATAGAGTTTAAAAAGTTATCACGTGCACAATAAAAGCGTTGTTTAAATATAAAACGTCGGTAAACTAATTACACCCACACGTGCAGAGGATGATTGATTTGGGAAGATAACCCCCTCCAAATTGAGGATGCAGCAATCATGCAAAAATGAAATGATGTCAATCACTTTGGAAGGGTTGCGAACCATGAAGATAAACTGAGTAAGAAAATTGTAGGGGAAATGGGTCAGCTATATATTTTGGAAGCGGAGCTAGTCATAGATTGAACAAAGATAATTATAATTTTTGACCAAAAGATATCCCGTGATAGAGGAAAATAAACTATTACAGAAAAAAAAAGGTGTGGGAAAGAGTGGAAATTTTTTTTTTTCCCCTTTAACCTCTTCCCGATGGACCCTAATTATGTATCACGTCATGCGGTACAATATTTACCAAAAAAATGTAAGTAAAATACATTTTTCATTATAGGTCTATTTCTTTATGAAAACGGAAATGAGAATGAAAATCATGAGGATTATATCATCTATAGAGTAAGTTAAAATAAATAGAAAATAATCAGTAATATAATTAATGATGAGTAAAATTTTTTACTATGTCAATATTTGAATAAATAATATTAGGTATAGAATACATAAAAATAGATAATATAATTTTTCCATGAGAAAGATAGAATAACATATAATAGGAAAAGTTAAGATTGTTACGACAATTTATAATTACTCACAATATTGTACAAATAAAAATAAAGCAGTTGAAAGATTTCTGTATCCAGGCATAATTTTACTTTTCTTATTGAGGTTTTCTATTTGTTGTCCTTTTGTTTGTGTGCTTGCTCTGAAATTTCCAGACAAAAAGACAAAAATTAAGTCAAAAATATGGCACAGGGAATCTCTCCGGCCGGCTTCCTAAGACCTTGGACGTGTATAGACAGCATCCGAGTCCAACCCATCTCTCTCACACACACATCATGCACTCGTACATTGCAAAGCTTAGCAATCCGCAATTTACAGGGCCATTTGCAATCTATGAAAAAACTGAAACAACAGAGAATGGAGTTATTAATTCTCCCATGTCATTCATAGAAGGAGATGCCTCCAAAAGAGCAAATACTCAGATAACAGCTCAGCCGCATTCAAGCTCCAAAGGAAACATTTTGAAAAACAGAACAGCGGCCCAATGAATAGAATAGAAGCCAAGAAAATGCAGTAATTGACATTATGTTAAGGTCCTGGATTTTCACAAGAACATGCATCAGCATTCATTTCCTGAACCAAGAGACCCATCCAATCACCGCTCCGGGGATTCTTATCAAATTCAAAACAAATGCTTTCGGATATTCGTTTTCAAAAAACAATAGAACTGACTCGCAGAGCATGTAGCAGCCATTCGTGGAAAATATAAATACTGAGAACAATTTCAGGAAAGCCAAAAACAGCCCGCATGTAAGGGCAATAAGATTCATTTGGCAAGATAGCTTTTGCAATGATTCTTCCTTCAGACAACAGCATGCAAAATGCGCATGAACGTAACGTATGCAAAACGGGTGTCAAGAACGACAGAAAATCACTACTGTCAAGTCCAGTCAAGAGATACTACAGAAATTATTGAATTTCTTCTCACCTGATCAAGCCAGCTAGAAGAGAAGGGATAACGAGCATAAACTAGAAGCTGACAGTACAGGAGAGCGGATTAGGACTAGGGTGTAAAAATGGTGGAGAACCTGGATCTTTTTTACATGTGCAGGCCGGAGGCTGCTAATGGAATGTGTGCTCCAAAACCATGAACGTTAAAGACCATCGTAAAAACAAATAATTTGCATTAACTGTCAAAATCCAAGTACATTCTATAGGCATTCCGGGTAGGAGAATAATACTGTTCGATCAAGTTATCAATTTGGAATCCCAATTTCTTGTAAAGAGAGAATGCTGCAGTTCTCTCAGGATCAACATGAAGGCCTATTCGTTGAACTTTTCTTGTTCTGCATTTATCGATTGCTGCTTTGAGCAGCGCTTCTCCATATCCTTTCCTTCTGTGTGTATCCTTCACTGTATAAAACAAAACAACAGAATCAAAATTTAGTCAAAGAAAGAAAAGGAAACCATCCCTTACTCACAAAGAAATGTGCAATTTTGTACAACATCATGGTTTACTTGATACTTGATAGAACTATAAAACATCGTGATGGTCGATAATTCACATTCTCTTCCACGGTGACAACCATCCACAAGTCCAATGCATTGGCCCAATCAACCCAATTTTCACTTCTGCAAGCATCTGAACCATGTTATTCTCTGCCTATCCTGAAGGGAATTGAGCATCAATGCACAAAACCCCATGATTCTACCCATCCAACTGCTTCCTCCTTTAACCCCAACTGTGCACTTCTCTCTCGACTATCCATTACAAAACGCTAGCCCAACATCAACAATCAGTCCAATCATGCACCATAATACATCTCATTCCTGCTCGACTGAGAAAGAACCCCACACACACACAAATTTCTCAATGACCACAACAACGCAAGTCCGATCTTGGAAGCAAAGAACACATTTTTCTTTCTTAGCAGTGCAGTCCGTTTTTGCCATTACAAACCCAGAAAAGAACTGAAGGAGCGAGCACCTGCTAGCTTGGTGATGGAGGCAAGGAGGGAAGACTGCCATGCGTACATGACGTAGCCGGCGACTTCTCCCGAATCCGTCGGGGAATACAACAACCCGCAGTTCCTCCTCTTCAATTCCTCGCTGAAAGATTTCGACAGCGATTCGTGCTTGGGGAAGATCTTCCGCTCTAGCTTCACGATCTCGCCAATACGATTCTCCGCTGTCGGATCTTTTCCGAGCTCAACGACGGTGGGAGGAGGATGATTCGCCATAAGACGTCCGAAATTCCCGTTCCAGGTTACAGAGAGGGAGACCATGGGTTGGAATTGGGCCGTTTCGACCCGTGACCCGCTTTGACCCGATCTATTTTTGGCATGGTAAAATCAACATATTTTTTACCCAAATTCAAAATTAGGGTTAGAGTGGGTCGACCATGTCCCAACACAAATAGTCCAACCTCACCCCGTATATATTAATTTATTAGAAATTATAAGCCTATATTTAAATATTATTATTATTTTCTTTCAAAATTCTTATTTTTTTATAATCAACTCTATCAACAATAGAAAAATCAATTTATTCGGAACGTAATATAAGAATCAATAAAAAAAATTTGTTCATATATAACCCTTATGTGTAATTATATATTAATTTATTTTAATAAATTTATACTGTATTTTCAAATATTTTATTTTCTTAATTATGTATTTTTTAATAATTAGTGAAATATTGAAACATATTATATTTAATTTTAGTATAGATGTATATTTATATTTGATAAATATATAAATTCTTAAAATTATCTTATTTGACCTGTATTTTTTACTTGACTCGTTATTCCGAAACCGGTTTAATACCAACTCGATGTTTGTTCCAGAATCTATTAAAAAAAATGTGAAGTTCCAACTGACTTTATCCCGACCCGGTATCTAAAGAAAGTTAAGTTTAATTTTTAAAAAATAAAGTCAGGGTTGGGTAAACCATGATCCAGTATGACCCGCCTCAATTTCCACCTCTGCCTTGCGTTTGATGGGCCTGAAGAGATAACTCGTCAAAGGCCGTTAAGGCTACTGTAAACGAGTTGAGCTGCTGTGTC
This sequence comes from Annona cherimola, assembly GCA_030490835.1. Taxonomy (NCBI): domain Eukaryota; kingdom Viridiplantae; phylum Streptophyta; class Magnoliopsida; order Magnoliales; family Annonaceae; genus Annona; species Annona cherimola. The sequence continues at coordinate 1,641,650 of CM059972.1, forward strand.
AGTATCGGGCCTTTCGAGGTATAAATGGCAAAGCAAAGCCCATTGTATGAAGAAGAGTGATTGTGGGACATGTATGGTAAGTGGCTAGGAAATTTCTAAAATTTTATTTCGAGCTGTATAGGCCTCGGAGAGGATAAAGATGAAACGAGAATTTTAGATGGAAGTGTATATAGAATTAAAAAAAGTGTATTGAAGTTGAAAAAATTATATTAAAAATAAAAAAATGATTGTTATTTTCTAAAAATTAGAAGTATTTTTAAAATATGGAAGATTTCGTCTCATGCATAAACAACTCCTAATCAATCAATTTGATATTATCTTAAATTTGAAGATGGTAATATATGATTTTTCTATTAAATTAGATTATAAAGGAGACCCATTGAAGTCGAATAAAGATTATGAAGTTATATTTGTAGTAAGACTGAAATTTTGACATTAAACGTGAATTAATTACAGAAATCTAAACATGAATCCCTAAATCAATGAGATAAAAAGATTGGAGTGATTTCAAAAAAATCTATCTCTATTTTTTATTACTTTTTTAGATTTGTATATAATTATCTGATCTATTTTAATTGTATTTCTTTTACTTCTAATATTATATTATCATTTCACATCATTGCCATGTTATTTCAAAAACTTTTTCTCTAAAATTTTTTCCCCAAATATACCTTAAAAGTTTCACAAGTCAAATAAATTTATCAACACATAAAATTATAAAATAATCAAATTAATGATAAAATACGGTGAAATAAAATTAAAATATAAAAGATGAACAAAGACTGGACAAATACATGGCTTCGTCAATGATATCGAGGTGAGAGATACTCGAGACCGATGATACTGTGTGAATTTTCAGGTACTAAAATAAAGGCGCCAATCTGATGCTATACTACAGCACGTATTATGCAGCTGTAATTTTTTTTTTTTTTAAATACAGCTGCACGAACTTGACTCAGATTTTACACCCTTAACATTTAATAACTTAAATTTATTTAGCATTTTCTATTTTAAAAATCAACAAAAAGACATTGACACGTGTAGTTTTTCATTCAGGATCGCATGTAAAATGTAAATCGACGTGGCGCTAAAATAATTTAGATGACTCTGAAAAAATGATAAATCTCGTTTCTCACCTTTTCAAAAGGATTTTTTTACAAACATGCCTCCAAAGTTTAATCAATATTCCATTCATGTCTCTAAGTTTGCTGAAATTATAAATATACTCACAATATTTATATAAAATTGCAATTGTATCATTTTCTTAAGATGCCATTATACTTTTATATAAAATGATGATAACACCTTTTAAATTAAATCATACACATTCAATTCTTGAAAATATTGTAAGCGTATTTGTGAAAATATCTAAAATAATAATACGTGTAAAAATGTATAAAATAATAAAATAGCAAATATATATGCAATATTTAAAAAATTGCAAGTTTATCTCTTGAGTTAAAAGATATTATCGTCATTTTATATAAAAGTCCAACAACATCTTAACGGAATGAACATAGTTGTAATTTTATGTAAATATTGTGAGCCTATTTGTAAATTCGATAAAATTAGAAACACTGATTCATTATCGGTCAAACTTTACAAGCATATTTGTAAAGATTTATCTTTGAAATAAAACATTTGATTAGTGGCACATGTTGGAAAATGATAAAACTTTTGAATGAAAAACCGTTAAATTATAAGAAAATAATATAATATAATAGATATAATGGTAATAAGTAAAGAGAATAAAGTTAAAATAAACATGTAAGCTATATAAGTAATTATATAGAAGTGACTGAAAAGTAAAATAGTTGTACGGGAAGACATGTGTAAATAATTAAAAAATAAGATAATTATGAAGAGTAAAAAATTTTAAATTTGAAAAATGTTAGCTTAATATTTTTTGTCTATTGCAAGCAGTCGGCACGTGTGTCACGGATCCCACGAGCGAACCGCTTCTGGCCTCGCATGACGCCATCACCTGGTCTTCCCCACCGCTGTGCCGCACCGCTAAAACCCTAAAACCTCATTTCCTTTTCCTCTTCTTTGCCGCTAGAGAAGAGAACAAGCAAAAGAGCTCAGCTATCCTGCTCACAGTTAAATGGCACCCTACTGCGCAAATTAGCACTCCCCTCTTCATTTTTCTTCCTTGTGCGCCGTATGCATGACAAAACCACACCATTCATCCGAGAAGAGAAGAATGATTTTCTTTCTTCCGTTTTGATAAACTCATTGGAACCGATGCCAAAACCATGAATTTTTTTACTGATCGCAGGATCTCACTGGTATAAGTAGCGAGCGAGATGGCGAAGAAGAAAGAGAAGCAGGTGAACGTTTCCGGAAAGCCGAAGCATTCTCTCGACGTCAATCGCAGCAATGATGGCAGCAAGAGCGACAGCCGCAGCGCGGCCACCGTCCGCCGCCTCAAGATGTATAACTCCCGGCCAAAGCGGGACCGACGGGGCAACATCCTGAAGCATGAGCTTCAGTCCAAGGAGCTTCCGTCGACACGCATCCAGCCTGATCGCCGCTGGTTCGGTATGGAATTTGATAATTCTCGTTGCTGAGTTGTTTTGCCAATGATTTTTGTAGGCTTAACATACAACTGATTGCATATAGTCGGTGATAGGGGCTATCTAGTCTTTAGACAGCGGGCGAATTGGATGATTTCCGCCGACCAACATCAACAATTCCTGACATTTTGGAAATGTAACTTGTATATTTTACCATATGCTTTCTTGCTGAAATTGCAGTTAGAAAGTTTTTTTTTTTTTTTTTTAAGAAAAATTGAAATGATTAAATTCAAGAAGAAGAAATGTTGTGCCGACAGTTGTGATGGAAAGGAAACACATTTAAGCTTTTTTTGGATGATTAATTTCAGTCTGAATATGATTGGGTCAATTTGTAAATTTTTAGCATTCCACGTAAGTTCTATCGTGTAGGCTTTGGTACTTGGTTGATCTAAACTACCCCCTGATTTTTGGTATTTTAGAACGTCAGTTGTATGTGTTTTAGGCAGTTGTTTGCAGCTTGAGATAGTTTGGTCGATTTGATTATTTGGTTTATCCCATAATTTATCCATATGATTGCCCGCCACAAAATTTTTATGTGTTTTTTTTTAATATCAGAATTTGTATGTGTTTTAATACCATGCTTGGTGTGCTTGTTTATTCCATAATCCATTCAGGTGATTGCCCGCCACAATTTTTTTTTTTTTTTATGGACGCCAGAAATTACTGTTGATTTTTAATAGCCATGCTTGGTGTGCCTTTCACAAACACTTTGTAGTGCTTGATTCGTTAGCTGTCATGCTCCTGTATTTTGGTTTTTTCTAACCTCGTCTTATTGTGCTATTTTTTTTTTCAAAGGCAATACAAGGGTTGTTGGTCAGAAAGAGCTTGAATTTTTCCGCGAAGAGCTCCAAAATCGAATGTCAAGCAACTATAATGTCATCTTGAAGGAGAGGAAACTGCCAATGTCCCTTTTGAATGACCATCAAAAGGTACCTTCCCTTAAACAAAGCCAACAAGTTGTTATTGCTATCCATTTTTAAAGCTACATTGTTGATCAATCTGATTAGCTTTAATTACAATTTTAGAGTAATATTTGCTCTTCATTTGTCTTTTTTTTTTTATATTTATTACTTTCATGGTCCTATTGATATAATGGTGATGGTTGTATTTTTCTGCTCATTTGCTGATTCTTTTGCTGATTTGCTTCATGTTTATGCAGCAAGCTAGGGTACATCTTCTGGATACTGAGCCTTTTGAGGACACATTTGGTCCAAAGAAGACAAGAAAGCGTCCAAAGCTTTTGGCATGTGATTATGAGTCTTTAATCAAGAAAGCTGATGGGTCTCAAGGTAAAAGATAACTGTGCAGGAATGATGTGACTATTTTGCCTGTCTGTCCAACATTCTAGTTGCTTGTCCTCCTTGTCATGCATTATTAAGGAAGATTACGCTTTTATTATTTCGAGATAGAACTGCTAAGTGAAAGTGGTTTGATTTATATGGCTTACTGATTGTTTATTGTCCATATCAGTGTAGGCATAAAGTTTGCAACAACAGCTATCAAGCCGCAAGTACTGTAGACCCAATTATAGAATATCGAGGAGTTGTATAAAATGTAGATGACGAACTTTTAAAAAGAATTATTTCATGCATGGGGATGACGAACTTTTAAAAAGAATTATTTCATGCATGGGGTTAATGATCCAAGTATAACTTGTTGCAAAAAGCTATTTGTAATTTTTAACAGTCTTATAAGTTAATTAGTTATGCTTATGCATTACTTGGTCATATTTCTGAATTTTTAGATGCATTCGAACAAAAGTCTGCATCCAAACCTTTTGTCGCCGGTGTTGAAGAAGATGGCTTGAGAGACTTGGTGAGGCATACAATGTTTGAGAAGGGGCAGAGCAAGCGAATCTGGGGTGAGCTCTACAAAGTCATTGACTCATCAGATGTAGTTGTGCAGGTTGTTGCTCCATCCTTCTGATTGTCTATTTAATGGCCTGGGGATTTACCTTTGTCACTTTTGGTGACTATTGGTTTGAGTGATGATTACTCTAGCCCTTGGCATTTTGCTGAGTGGCTGAGTTTTAAGTATGTTTTGGTCTATGTTGATGTCAATAATATTTCGATGTCTATAACTTAAATATTTTTTGTATTCATTTGTTGTGGACTTATAATAATATGCATACAAACAACACGAATACATTTATGACGCATCTGGTCTTTAGAAGTTATGCCTTGTTTGATAATCACGAGCATTAGGATCTGTTATTACAAGAATTCACTAACTGCGGTGGTTCTTGTAAATTCTCTCTTTATGTGTATCTTGTTTATCCTCTTTTTTGCCTTTTCATGGAAGCTTCTCTGGCTCATTATTACTGTTTGTTTTATTAGTTTTCTAATCCCGGTTTTTGTGGTTTGAAGTGGGGAAGAGGTATTGTTGATTATGATTGCTTTGGCTTTTATGCAATTCAGCCAATGAACTAGTTTGGTGTGTCACTTCACTTCCATGACAATTCTCCTGCAGGTATTGGATGCTAGGGACCCGCAAGGTACAAGATGCCCTCACTTAGAAAAGCACTTGAAAGAGCATTGCAAGCACAAACATATGATTCTGCTGTTAAACAAGGTTTTCAGCTTATAATCCTCATGTCTTTTGTTTAATTTGTATCAATTAGTTCCTATCGTCTTCAGTAGGACGGGCCACAACTGAGTTCAGCAGTGTGCTCGACCAGTTAACTACAAGATTAATCGGAAGATTCCTTTCACAGCCTACGTATATTTACTGGCGCAGGCTTTAGTCAGAGGGCCTAGTGCTGTCCTGATGCCCAACTTGGTGGTTATGCCAAATTGCAATCCTCCACCTCCTAACAACCCACTCACATGCACACTCTTCAATGCTTTTAGGATAGACATGTTAAATTATGTTTTCCTTTGTTTTATTTCATTTAATAATTTCAACCATCTTTTTTATTTGTTTCCAAACTTGGACCAGTGTGATCTTGTACCTGCATGGGCAACAAAAGGATGGTTGCGTATTTTGTCTCGTGAATATCCCACCCTGGCATTCCATGCTAGCATTAATAAATCCTTTGGCAAGGTTTGCCCCACATTCTGAATTAATTCTCTTATGCTCTTGTGTGCAGCATTCTTGTTTTGTAAGTTTCAGATTTCTGATGTTCTTGCTCAGGGTTCTCTTCTCTCCATACTGAGGCAATTTGCCCGTTTGAAAGCTGACAAGCAAGCAATATCTGTGGGCTTTGTAGGGTATCCCAATGTTGGCAAATCTTCAGTTATCAACACATTGCGTACAAAAAATGTAATTTTCTTTGGAAATTTTATCTGGACTTAGCATTGGACATTTTTAATTAGATTCCGCAGCTGCATTTGGTGATTAAAAATAGCATGTGAACTTTGGTTTTGTTTAAACATTCAATTTTCTATCAATTGCATATCTTTGGTTTCTTCTTCAGCTGCTAAGTATTCTTGTTTCATGGTTTATGTAACACTTCATTAATTCTTTTTCATGATGCAAATTGTTTGGCTTGCTATTTTGAAGGTCTGCAAAGTTGCTCCAATTCCGGGGGAGACTAAAGTTTGGCAGTACATTACCCTTACAAAGAGGATATTTTTGATTGATTGTCCTGGAGTTGTTTACCACAACAATGACACAGAAACAGATATTGTACTGAAGGGTGTTGTATGTATCTGCTGCTTCCACTTGTTTCGAAGTTACTTCTTACTCTGTTGATTACAGTCTGGAAAACTTTATGATGCTTTGTTATTTTAAGCAGCAATTTTATATTTGCAGTTAAATTTATCTAGAAATGGTATTTTTGAATTCTTTTAATGCTATATGCTGTTATTTGAAAATCAGCTGGTCTTGCAAACTAACTACAATAGCAATTTATTTTCACCACAGGTGCTGAGTTGCATGTCGATTCCCTATTGAAATCAAAATGTTGCAAGGGAACTTTGACTGTGATTCTGTATCCTTGAGAATTTCTAATAACTGAATGGCAATGCACAGAAAAGTAAGGAAATCGATAAGCTGGCCGTTGTTCTGAACCCAGGACATGACATTGTACACGGAAGCATTCATATCTTTCATGACAGAAATGGATTTTGTTCATTTTTAACAAAAGAACTCATTTTTTCTTTATTTTGTGTGATTCAGGTTCGTGTTGCAAATCTGGAGGATGCCTCGGAACATATTGGAGAAGTGTTGAGGCGAGTGAAGAAAGAGCATCTGCAAAGGGCATACAAAATAAAACAGTGGTATGTTCTGCATTTTTTACTTCTCCTGTAGTTGGTTAATGCTATGCATTTATTTTCAAGTAGTTAACCTTTCCTGGATGTTGGTATGTGCCATCTGTTAGAAGGCTTTAAACCTTTTTTTTTCTTTTGGGTGTACTGACTACTGAGAACCTGGTGTTTGAACTTCCCTCTAATTCATTCAATTTCATCTGGGATCTGTTACTCGTATTGTAAGCCATGCCATATTGTGCTTATTTAGCTTGGATGAGGTCCAAAGGGGTGGGAATTGGAGCGGGTTTGCCCGTGACTCGGCCTTGACCTTGACCCTTTTTTTACTGCGTAAACCAATGTTTTTTTTACCCAGTATAGGAATGAGTTAGAAATTTTAACCCAAATTCAAAAATAGGGTTGGAGTAGGTCGACTATATCCCGACCTAAAGAGTCCGACCTGCCTCGCATATATTAATTTATTAAAAATCATAAGCCTATGTTTAAATTTTATTATTATTTACTCTTAATAGTAGAAGAATGAATTTCTCTAAAAAACAATATAAGAATCAATAAGAAAAACTTGCACATATATAACTCTTACATATAATTGTATATTAACCTATTTTAATAAATTGATACTTTCTCATGTTTTGTTTTATTAATGATGTGTTTTTTAATAATTAGTGAAATATTAAAGCATATAACATTTAAATTTAATATAGACGTATTTTTATGTTTAATAGGTATATAAGTTCTTAAAATCATCTTATTTGACCCACATTTTTTAACTAACCTGTTGTCCCAAAACTGGTCTGATACCAACTCGATGTTTGTCTCGGGACCTATTAAAAAAAGTGAGGTTCAAATCGACTTTGACCCGGTATAAAAATAAGGCCAAATTCAATTTTGAAAAAGTATGATCAGGGTCGGGGCAAACTCTGACCCAGTACGGCCCGCCCAGATTCCCACCCTTAGATGCGGATATTTGATCTGTACTGTTCCCCAATATGACAAAGACTGGTCGAACTTCACACCATCTTAAAATTTTCATTTTTCAGACAAGCAAACTTGAAGTGGTAACTACATATTACTTGTTTCTCTTGCAACCTTACACCTACTGACAGCAAAGTACGTAAATTCAACTGTGATACCTCTCAAATGTAAAAAATACGAAGTGCTTGAAAAAGATTAGCTGCAAATAACATGACTGTTTATTTTGTTTTAAACCTATCTTTTAAGCATAATCAGAAATTAAGAAATTGTTGGAACATGGGAAAAATAGATTTCTTGCTCTGGCAATATTTTCTAAGAGGACTGCATAAGACAATTTTGGTCGACTGAACTGCACTAGTATGCAAAAAATGGATGTCATGAATGTTACATCTTGTCCATTTTTTGCTTTGGCAGGACTTTTCTAAGAAGACTGCATGTGATCTCTTTAACTGGGCCCGCTTCTATGTAACCATGTTATGCAGAAGCAGTTTTATGTAACCAACCAGGCCTGCACAATCCATACCCCCAACACCCCCCCTCCCTCCTCCTCCTCCTTCCCTTTCTCTCTATTTTCAAAATTTTGATACTTGATGGAAAATTCAATAAATTCATTATGTTTAGCATTATTTGTTTAGCTAGGAAACCAAGTTTCATCCAAATCTAACATGTGCATAGGCCACATTTGCTTAAAAATAGGTACATTCATGTATAAATTAAGAAAAATGTTTAGATCCATTTATATATTTATTAGAAAGTATCAATACTTTATAGAATCATTTATCTATATATTTATGATATTTTAGATGGTTTAGATGTTAAAAATACTACTTAAAAAATTGATATTTAATATTAAATCTTTTTATCACGTTGATTTTATACATTTGTAGATGAGGCACATACAGTAATACTAGATAAATGAATGAGTTTTCATGATAATATAAATGATGACAAATACAATGAATAGAGTAGATTTTTCATCAACCCTTTCGATATTAAAAATGGAAAGGGTTAAGTAGAGGGGTTTCATAGAAGCACTTCCGCTCAATACTCTTCAAGCATCGGATGATATCTTTTCTAGTCAAATTTTTCTTTTTTGCCATGCTCTCCATTGAAATATGGAATTTAGTGCTATTCAATATGTTGATTGTAAGACGGTTATAAATATATCCTTAAGTGAAACTGTTTTCTCTATTTCATTCAGACAACTGCTTTGGAATTTAGCAATTTTCGGATTTTTGTTTTATGTAAAAGCTTCTTTATTTCTGTATGTTCAGGGAGGATGACAATGACTTTCTTGCTCAGCTTTGCAAACTGTCAGGGAAACTTTTGAAGGTACCTTTCTATTCCAGTTTTCGGTCTATGAGATATGGAGAAAGCTCGGTTGTGAATGTATATGTGTACAGTTTTTTTAACTAACATAGCTGGCTATTCTTTTGTGAAAAATTGATGCTGTCGTTATGAAACATCTGAGTGGTATGTTCTTTTCAGGGAGGGGAGCCTGATCTTATGACGGCAGCGAAGATGGTCCTCCATGATTGGCAGAGAGGTCGCATACCCTTCTTTGTGCCTCCACCACAGCAACAAGAACCATCAGAAGACCCCAATTCTTCGGAAGCAAATCAGGACTCACCGGTGAACTCAGATAGAGCATCTGCAGCCATGAAAGCCATTGCTAATGTGATTTCATCACAGCAGCAAAAACATGTTCCTGTACAGAGGGACCTATTCAGTGCAGCAGAGCTAGGGCATGAGGAATCCGGGCAGCAGCCAGCAGATAGTGATGCTTGAATGAAACATAGTTGGAAATTTTCCCTACATGGGACTTGGGATCCCATTCGAACAGTAGATTGCTGTGACGGCTTATGGGAACGCTCTTGGAAGGGCTGTGTATGCAAGTAACAGCAACCAGCCATGAAGAAATGGTGTTTGGTTGGGTTACTTTATATCTCCTGATTTATGTGCCAATGTTGTCTCAATACGTCGATCATGCATCCAATTCAAGAGGAGAAGGTGATGCCACTCATCCATGTAACAGGATAGCAGCATGTGGCCGTCTACCCATTTTTGTTGCGTGGGTTTCATTTTTTTCATCTTTAGAAAAAAAGAAAAAATTAATGAGGCCTCGGCTTGTACGAACAAGTTTGCTTTCTTGAATATTTGGCATTTGAAGAAGGCTTAGGGTCGGTTTGGCTTTGCATTTTATAAGTGGCAAGTGTCGAAACCTTCCTCTTTTTGTGGATGTTTGGCCTGGGTTTATTCCTTTTAGGCTTAAATTTTTCGCAGTAAAAGCCATAAAAAACTGTGTGAATAAGCTTCAGATTACTGATTATTGCTTAGCGTACAATTAGTGATGCAATGCAACCCATTGGACCAGTCATCTTAAATCAAGTTTAGTTGGGTTTGAAAGATGGGTTGATGAAGTTGGATTGAGTTCAACCCAAATTTGAAGTTGGGTTAGCACAAATTCTGAATTGGATGATTATTCCCCCACCCCCCCAACAAAAAAAAAAAAAAAATCTGAATTGGATGCCTGCCTCCGCTTGGACAGTTGCGTACTAATGTAATCTGTAATGTCCGTTTCCGACCTGAAATATTCTTCACATGTGCTAGGGAAAATTCTGAAATATGCAGTTCATAGTTCATACTTTATCCTTTTTTCAGATAGCAAAAATGTAGCGGGGAAACTAATTTTTTTAAATTTCTAGAAGCTTACAAAGTAAAAGTTAATTTTTATATGGTTTCCTGGAGATGGAATAATTAAAACGATTACATAACAAAAATTTTCTTATATGGAACAGTCCACCCAAATTACCCACTAGGTATCTCTTCTTTTCTTGTTTTAATTATTACATTGGATTACAGTGGAGAGTGGAGACCACGTTTGTATGGATCATATTCGGTATTATAACTGATGTCATAGATAATATGCCCGAGTTTCCCCTATCCGATATGGAGAATTTCCCCAAATTTCATTACTGGATACGAGCCCCTGCTTGGCAGTTATGTAATGTCTTTTTTATGATGAAAAATATTCCCCCTCATAAAATATAAACTAAGTCAATTTGTGATAAATATGATAAATTTTTTTATATTTTAATATATCTAGGTTATTAATTTTCGCACTCCCTAATTATGAATATATATATATGTATATTCACATTATTTTTCTGCTTTTTAATATACTTTTCAAGGTAAACATCTTTTTAACTTATTTAATGCGTACAAGTTAAACGAAACAACTTGATGAAGTATACTGCATATGCCAGGCCACCCTGTGCCAAGCAACCTACTTTTGACATCTGACCTAACTCAATTCTAAAACTTGGGTTGAGTTGGGTTTGGAGCTTTATAAAATTAGGTTGGTTTGGGCTAGGTTGAGAAGAACTTAGGTTTTAAAATGAGTTGGGTTGGATTGCTAGTTTGCTACTAAACCCAGCCCACTTGCACCCAGCACGGAGATGCAGCAAGTTTGCCAATGGTACCGGCTTCATTGAGAGCGACTCTTCTCTCTCTTTTCTATGGGTGTTTATTTTACAAATTCATCTCAACTTTGGACTCTTGAGACATTCTTATAATTTCCATATAACGTTCTCACAATATTCCTATTTTTCATATCTAATGGGCACTCCCGTGTAGAGACTTGCTGCCACCAGGAGTAGAACACCTGCCGATCCCATTTGCGGCAACTGTGTCACCGCTACACCATAGGCGCAGTGGCAAAGTGACTCCTTTTAGTTTAGATAAAAATTGCATTTCGAAATATACCTTAACCAATTACAAAACTACATAATTTATATTTCTTTATTAAATTGATGTTTTTTTGAAAGCTATTAATATTTACTTTAATTGAAAATATACATGTTTCTAAGAATTAAAATCATTTCGAGATTACGAATGTAATCGTAAAAATCTGACAGTGAATGTATGACTTGTATCAGTTCCCAAACGAGTATAATATTTATGATTCATAAATGTTGATGAATATTATGATTGGTTAGGATTTAATTAAAACATTGTTTTAAGCCCCAAAAGTGTCGATAACATTTTAATGGAAAACTGTTTCGATCATCAATGTGATAATCGTTCGAGGTAAGTTGTCTCAAGCATTCGGTCGAATGACCTATCTGATCACAAACATTATACTGATGATCAAAAAAAATTTCATCAAAATGTTGTTGGCGCTAGAGTCTATTCCACTTTATATAATCTCAATACATATTTCGGTGTGAGGTCCGCTTCCATGCAACCGGGTTACATAAAGGCAGTTTCATGTAATCCTTTTAAAATTTAAAATTTTGGTACTTGATGAAAAATTCAATTCATTTATCATATTTAACATCATTCTTTTTGTTATGAAGCCAAGTTTTTGTCTAAATTCAATATATCATAGGTTACATTCGCTTGAAAATAGGTACATTTATGTATAAATTTGGGAAAATATTAAATCTATTGGAATGTAATAATATTTTGTAAAATTATTTATCTATATAATAATGATATTTTTAATGGTTTAGATGTTAAAAATACTACTTAAAAATTAATATTTAACATTAAATTATTTTATTATGTTGATTTTACATTTTTGTAGATAGGGCTCATGTACAGTGATATTAGATAAATGAAAGAATTTTCATAATAATATAAAAGTATTGCTAAACACAATAGATGAAGTAAATTTTTTATCAACCATCTAGATGTTAAAAATGGAAAAATTTACATAAAAAGAGAATTTCACATAAGCATTCTCATTTCACTATAACTCAAGGAATAGGTTATATTATTTGGTATACATGGTAGGAAAAATGCAGTCAGAAGAGTTAATGTTGCGGATGCGCATCTCTAGAATAATATTTTAGGTGATAAGCTTCCTCAAAACATAGATAGGACAAAGTGTGTATCACCCTCGATAAGAACAAAGTAATGAGCACCATGCCACAGAGGGAAGCGGCCTTGCCTCCCCTCCTCCCGGAAAAAAACGTGTTTGTTTGCATTCAAATTTTTTAAATAAAATTTTTTATTTTTCATAATTATCTTAATTTTAATTATTTATTAACATCTTCATGGACAATTACTCTATTTTTATTAATAAAAAATTATTATATTTTTCAATTATTTCTACACAACTACTTATATAACTAATGTATCTATTTTAATTTTATTTTCTTTACTCTCATCATTATCTTATCATATTACATTATTTTCTTTTATTTTAAAAACTTTTAAACATATCTTAGATTTGAATGGATTAAAACAGTATTAGTACTGTTTGTGCATAATAATATACTTATCATGTATGTAAGAGAAATATTATTTAATATGCTAATTAGTACTGCTTGCCATAGTATAAATTACAAAGCCACGACTTCATTTGCCTGTGTGTTTGGGAATAGTTAAAACTTCTTATAAAAAGTTTTAGAGAGTAAAAGTTGTACAATGATATGATATGATATGATAAGAGTAATAATGATGAATAAAATTAATAAAATTAAAATAAATAAGTTAATTGTGTAGAAAATTGTGTAAAAATAATTGAAAAGTAATATAATTGTATAAGAAAATGTAAATAAATAATTAAAAAATGTAATAGTAAAATAGGATAGTTGAAAAGTTTTAAATTAAAAAGTTTAATCAACTTTTAAATATTGCCAAACACACCCATCAAATTGACTATGTCATGTGATAGCATGGTGCACATCGGCATTATTATTTTGGAAAGGAATTTTCTTTAAAAAGCTCATCTCCGGAAATCAAAAAGCGGGCTGCAAGAGGTCTTCCGGATCTCATTATTAATTTTTGATTGTTAGGTATCATACAATGCACCGGATCGCGTGAATATGAGGTTCGTACAAGTGGTGGCATGACAAGAGTGCGTGAAATAAATAGGTTTGTTATGAGATATTTATAGGAAAAATGATTGAAATACAGGGGTAAAAGTGGAAAATATGATGATTGGTCGTGAGATGATGGATCTCGAAAACCGTGTTTACCATGATTTTCCATCCCATGTTTTCCATAAACATTACCAAATAAAAAAGAAAATATTTCGAAATAAAAAAAGAAATCGTAGGACTGTGGGAAGTGATGAGAAATAAAAAAGAAAATATTTCGAAAAATATGTAATTGATAAGAGATGACAGATGTATAGTTGAAATAAATAAGTTTGTTGGATGTAGTTAATAAGCAAAATGATTAAAATATTAGAGTAAAAATAATAAAAATAGTATGTCTGATAAAATAATGATCAGTACAGAGAAATTAAGGGTGCGTTTGTTTAGGGCAAAAAAAGTGTCAATTAAAACTTTTCAATCTAAAACTTTTCACTCTCCATAATTACTCTATTTTTTAATTATTTTTTCACATTTTTCTATACAAACTACTAGGGGTGCAAGTCGGTCCGGGTACCCGCGGGTCGACCCGCTGGGTACCCGAATTAGGGTCGGTTCGGTTCCAAAGAACCTACCCACCGGGTTGGTTCGGTTCCACGGGTGAAATACCCGTTCAAAATCGGTTCGGGGTCGGTTCCGGTGCTGGGTACCCGGAACCGACCCGGATTTCCTATACTATATAATATTTATAATATACAACCCTAAATCCCCCGATTCTAGATTCCCGTCCCGACGCAGATAGCCAGATACCCTAACTTCGTCGTTCCTCCCTGCCATTACGATCGCCGATACTCCCTGTTCGCGGCCATTCTCCCCGCCGGAAAACAGCAGCTCGCCGGCACAGCTTCTCCCCCCCCCCCCCCCCCGACAGCAAGGCGCACAGGCACAGCGGCAGCCAGCAGCCTTCAGTGTCTCTCTCTCTCTCGCCGGCACATCTTCTTCCTCCTCGACGCAGATTCCTCAACTCTTTTAGGTTCTCTCTAAATTTCCAGATAATGGATCCTTGATGTGGGGAATTTGCACTCATGGATATTCATGACAGTAGACCATACTTATCTTAAATGCATTTTTCCAGCAAAATTTCAAGTTGTTTTGTTTTATGTAAAGTGGGAATGCACTGGCTTTTGACTTCAGAAACACCGCTACCTGTTGGACTTAATGTAACAAGTCTTTTTTCCTCCTCCTCTCTCTCTTTCTTTCTCTCGTTGTTTCTGTTTTCTACTTTATGCTTTATATAGGGCCTATTGATCGTGCAAACTTGAAGTACTTGTTGGGCTAACTGTGATTTTTACTGGAAGACACTCTAGATCAAGTTATCGATGATTCTTTCATTAAAATAAAGAAGTTAATTGATTGTTTATGCTTTCTTCCTTTGCAGCTAGCTTTGTCCTCTTGCCATACCAAACTTTCAATTATCTTGTTAGTTCAAGTGGTGAGGGTTCTAGAAATCCATTGGCCGACCAAAGCTTGCTTGTTTTGCTTATTCTAATCCACTGAATTGCTTGAGATGCGCTCTGAAGAACAGGAAGTTGCATATATTATTTATTCCTGGAAACCCAGGTTATATGTTAATTTAGTTTCTTTTGAGTGCAATGATATCTTGATGATTTTAGTCATGGTTAACGGACTTGGATGGACCCCAGTCTTGGTTTTCCAGAGGTGGGAACAGGGACAGATGGTGGGTGAGAGCTGATTCCTGGAATGAAATTGAGACCTGTAGTGCGGTTGCCAAGTTTATCCAGGCACGTCATACATGCTGGGGCCCATTGCAGTCCTTGAAGCCATGTTTCCTTATTGAGTCATTTCAACTTAGAAACCTCAAGGAAAAGCTCTTGACTTGTGATATTGATTACAGGTGTTGTTTCATTCTACAAAGAGTTTTTTCAATCTGTATATGAGAAATTGGATGGAAATGCATCCATGACAGGCAAGCAAGGGTGCTTTGCTTTTGGCACTAAAGTTTTGATGCTGTACTATTTGATTTATACTTCCTAATCCCTTTTTATTTGGATCTCCAGCAATTGGGCACATTTCTCACACAAGAAAGGTTCTATTCCCATTGCTAAGATGTGCACTAATGATATGCTAATGCTTCCAGCAATAGTGTTCTTTTTTAATGTTTATAACTCGGTTTGGATAACTGGTTGCCATAATTTGGTATTGTCAGATACGTCTTAATTTTGAATAATTGATGAGATGCTTATTGATTGAAGTTTGGTTGAAACCTTGTTTTATAAGCATTTTTTGTAATTCTATTTGGTGAGTTACATAAAGGGGCATCTCTTTCTTTCTTCCTATTCTGTCGTATACTGTAGATTTGTGACAAATCTTGTAGTGTTTGATATTTTTTTACAAATATCTGTTATTCATAGTGGGTTATTACTCCTGTTTTGGATAATGCTAGTTCTTTTGCTTCATTTCATTTGAAGTAGATGCTTTCCTTCTCTTGCACCTTAATCTTTTGACTGTTGTTTTTTTTACTTCATTCTCCACACATGTATAGATTAGTTACAATTAAAATCCAGCAAATGCTTAGAAATACTATTAAGCTAATATGTAATTAGGAACCGATTTGGAACCGAACCGGAACCGACCCGCACCTGAAAAAATTGGGTAGGGTAGACTCCGAACCGACCCGGTCTAAAATAGGGTAGGGTAGACGTTTTTAAAAAATGGGTAAGGGTAGGTTCCACCCCTACCCGGGGGTACCCGGACCGACTTGCACCCCTACAAACTACCATACTTTTCAATCATTTCTACACAACTATCCATACAACTAACCTATCTATTTTAACTTTATTCTCTTTATTCCTCATCATTACTCCTATTATATCACATCACTTTCTATTGATTTGACAACTTCTACTCTAAAAACTTTTCATCAAAAGTTTTACATCCAACCAAACACACCCTAAATCACGCGTAAAAACCAAACCATGACTCCCGTACTTGCTACCAAACGTGACCTAAGAAGATGCCAATGCAGAGTAGAGAGTGGCGACTGGCGACCTGAGTTGGTGCGGGGCTAAGCCTAGGTACGGCGAAAACGATGAGGTGCAATGCGTGGGGTACAGAGAGGGCGGCTTCCCCGCCCACTGATCTTTTACGACCGGTCGGAAATCCGGTGATTTCCGACCGGTCAAAAAATATATTTTTTTTTGTTTTTTTTTTTAAAATATTTTTATAAACATGTTAATCTAGTTATATTTAATCTATAAACCAAGTTTTACCATTTTTGGATATGAATATATATTTATTTTGGATTTTTAAATACAGGGATATTTAAGTCATTTTAAATATTTTAAAATTACTTAAATACCCCTGTTTTTAAAAATTCAAAATAAATATATATAAATATTCAAAAATGGTAAAACTTGGTTTATAGATTAAATATAACTAGATTAACATGTTTATAAAAAAAAATTTCAAAAAAAATAAAAAATAAAATATTTTTTGACCGGTCGGAAATCACCGGATTTCCGACCGGTCGTAAAAGATCGGTCCTCGGCTTCCCCCGTATCTAGTTCCAAGTTCCAACGGTCAACCCCGGAGTTAATTTAAATAATTTATTTTTTAGTTGTTTTTACTAAAATTTAATTGTAAATTATATTTTAGATATATTTTTAACCATTTACTGCAAAAAATCATATATTAATAAGATTTTCAATAAATAAAACATATAAAATGATATGTAGTTATTTCAGTCATATTAAAAGATTTTTCAGACTCATCTTGTTAAAATACATATATGTATAATATTTCAGAGGGAAGCATTCGTGCGTTCAACTGTATGTGACCAATATATATTTTTTGAAAACTTTTTGATATGTTTATTAGCCCCTAACTTTATAATTTTTTTGAAAAATTTCGGCTTATCTATAATTTTTTTATTTTTTCGAAAAAATTCAGTTTTTTCATGCGCCAACACATGGGAAACTTGTAATTTTTAATTTAAAAAATTAAAAATATACGGATTAGTTAAAAATTCTATGTAAACTTATCTAAGTGGGACTTACAAGTGAAAAAATAAATATGAGCTCATGGAATTGACCGCAGGAATGATCCAATGCCGTTTAACCACACTGAATCATTCCCCTGTCAAGAATGTAAAAAGTGATATTGAAATAAAATAAAAAAATAGTGTAGAAAATGAAGAAAATAATATTGAGGATTAAAAAAGATTATTTTATATTAAGAAGTGGAAGAATGTACGAAAAATAAAAAAATATTGTCGGGAGCGGAACAAATTTTATTGGAATGTAAAATCTCGTACTATTGCATCCAAACAAATAGTTTTGAATATGTTCTTTAAAAGCTTCAGCAAAGTCTTTTAGTTAGGATTTTACTTATAATTCATTAGTTTTTTTTTTTACCATAAACAATTCATTAGTTAAACGCACGTATCAAAAAAAAAATGCTAATAAAAGATACATTTTTAGATCAAGACTGTGGCCCAAAATTTTAATTTTAGGGTATGTTTTGCAACGGTGCACATATTATGCACCGGGTGTACTTTATTTATTTTTTTATATTTTTGAATTTTTTTACGAAATTGTTAATGTAAGTGTATTTAACATGTATATTAATTTTTATCATTTTTAGAGATTTTTAGATTTTTTTTAAATTTTAAAAAATCAGTGCCCTTTTTTAATAATTTAAAATTACTAAAATGCCCTTGATTTTTAAAAATTTAAAAAAAATCTAAGAATCTCCAAAAATAGTAAAAAAATGATATACATGTTAAATACACTTAGATTAGTAGTTATATAAAAAAAAATTCAAAAAAATAGGTATATGCACCTGGGTGCTTTGAGCCTCGATGCTCCCGAGTGCATAGGAATACACTCTGTTTTGCTAAACATAAAAGTTTTTCATTAAAACTTTTCATTTCATAAATACTCATTTCTAATTATTTATTCACTTTTTTATATAAACTTATATATTTTTTAATCATTTATACGTAGCTGTCTATATGGTTAACCTATTTGTTTCAGCATTATTCTTTTTATTCATCATCCTTACCCATACTATATCACATTATTGATTTAATTTTAAAAATATTTACTCTAAAATTTTTTATTCAAAAAAGTTATCATTTCCTGAGCACATTCTTAATTATATTATTTTATTTTGAAAATGATATACAAAAATTTCAATGATATGAAAAATACATTTGCCAATGTGATAATTATTTTACGGACTTAAACAACTCTCCCCGTCTTTTAAAAAATCTTTTTTATATTTTAAGAGTGTACTTGGAAAATAATAAACCTTTTGATGTAAAAGTTTTGAAGTATGAGAAAATGATGCGATGTAATATGAGTAATGATGACAAGTAAAAAGGGTAAAGTTAAAAGAGATAGATTAGATATATGAGTAGTTGTGTATAAATGATTAAAAAATAAAATAATTGTACAGGAAAAGTAAAAAAATAATTAAAATATGATAATTATGAATAATGAAAAATTTTAAATTGAAAAGTTTAAGACTTTAACAAACTACCTCTAAAATTACAATATATTTGTAAAGACATATAATACTCACATATACACATTAACGCCATTTGTCGTGGAGCTTAGCTGCACAGACTGAGGTTTTTTGTATTTTAAATCTTATAATTTTATCTACTTGCATTTTAGACTTTGAAGTTTAGCCGTTTGCATTTTAAATCTTGAAAACTTTAGTTTCTTTGTATTTTATACCCTAACCCATATTACTATTAAAAATTGAAGACAATCCATATAAAATGATATAAATACCTTATAGTATTTAATTTTTTGAAAATTGATTATATACACCATAATATATTTTAGGCTAAAAAACAACATTCGTTTATTTTTATAATTATCTATATTTTTAATTTTTCTTCATAAACATGTTTTCCTAAGTTTATTCAATCTCTATACAAAGTTTTGCACTTTACAATACTTTAATAAATTCATTTTAAATTTTTTCAAATTAAGTTTTTTAAGGGGTAAGAATGAATTACATGCCCTTGAAATTTGTATTTTTAAAAAAGATAAAAAAAATTTAAAATTACAAAACTTAATATATGGATTAAATACAATTAAGAAAATATATTACGAAGAAAAACCAAATAAAAATAAAAATACGATAAAATAAATGAATGTTATATTTTAGTTTAAAATACATCATGATGTGTATAATATGCACCTTTTTTTACATTTTTAATTTGACTATTAGGCTTTTTTTATTTTGTTTTTGATGCTACAATAATATCTTAACCTTTAATATAGGATTGAGTGTTAAAAAAACATCGGAGAGTATTTTCGTTATTTTACATAAATTCATGGTAATTTTTAATTTTACTATGGGTCAAAGTTTAACAAAAAAAAAAAAAACGAAATTTTGAAGGCTTAAAATGTAAACCGTCAAAATTCGGGACCTGCTAGCTAAATGAGTCTACCAACTAGTATGGCGGTATTAGTCCAGTGCGCCCAGTTAAGAAAATTGCCTTCTGTGAAAATTTGAAACAAGCATTGCCTTCTTGAGCTAGAGTAGCGTCGCGGTGCACCGTAGGCTATAGCTTGCAAAAGCCGCGACATCGACTCGCGCCATTGGAAATCTATCTTCCGCGGCAAAAACTGCAGAGATGCAGCCGCGATACGAAGGAACAAGAGAAAAATGAGATGTGAGAAAATAAAGAGAGGAAGAAGAAGAATATAGGAGAAATCTTCATGGATCGGATCTTGCAGGCCGCGAGGACTTCCGGATCTCTCAATCTCTCTAATCGCTCCCTCAGGTCCAACATTTTCTCTTTTTTTAACTTCCATCTCAAGCTTTTTTCACTGCACTTGCTCTTCTTCGGCTGCTGTTCCACGCTTTCGTATCTACGGCCGTCCGTTTCACTGGGCTGAGCTTCCACTTTGGCAATTGAGTTCTTTCTGGTGGCTTTGGCAGCCCAAATATTTATTTTTGAGAGAAAACTCTTCTTAAGAAATTCTCTGTCTTCGATCTTTAAGTTTTCATTTGTCCTGATTGAAAGAGTGAGCACAAGGACAGTAGGAACCTACGCTAATGAAGTAAGTGATTGTTCGTCCCACTGGTCATGCTTGTGTATGGATTGTAATGCATATGCAGTGTTTCCTCATCGTTGAAGCTTTTGTCAGATGTTATACACCGGACTAAAAGCCTCAATTATGAATTTCGTGCCGCGAAATTTCCGCAATCCTTGTTTTTAGCATATTCACGGACTGCTTATTTTCCTCCGTTTGTTCTAGAATGTGCATGAGGCTATCTAGCTCCCACATATTGGAAAAATCTTAACCTTGCTTTTTTCATTGCTTTAAAAACATGGTTAATCAGGGAAGTGCCTAGTGAGGTCTACAAAAATTTGGATGGATTCGGAGAAGGTGAAAAATGGTGGGAGGTATGTTTCTCTCACTTTCTTCCTGTCAAGCATTCCATCTTGTTGTTATCTATCCCAAGATTTCAACATGCCTTCTTGGTCCTCTGGTTCATGTATGACCTGTTGCACTATGCAGGCAGTGGAACTACAGAAACTTATTTTGGCGCATAACAACATTGAAGTTTTGAAAGAAGACCTAAGAAATTTATCTTTGCTTGGCGTTCTTAACATCAGTCACAACAAACTTACCCATCTTCCAGCTTCTATAGGAGAGTAAGTGATATGGCAAGTTCATAAAAAGATACCTTTTACATTTGATTCCTCCCATAATAATGTACTTCTAGATACTGTATGAGACCAATTCTCACATTAATTGGTCAGCCATTTCTGCATTAGCCAACCTGCTCTTCTGGTCTGTGAAGTGGTTTCTAGATTCTTGCCCAAACAAGCATGCCATTTCTGCAGTTTTGTGTTTGAAATGGCAGTATCCAACCTGCTCTCCTGGTTTGTCAAGTGGTTTCTAGATTCTTTGCCAAACAAGCATGCCATTTCTGCAGTTGTGCGTTTGGCAGCAGGCAATCAGGCTAGATTCTGCACATGTAAAATTGTGAATATCGTATATGTAATTTAATCTACACCCTTGTCTGAATTTATTTCTCCTGATAATCTTCTTTGCTGCTATTTATCATATTTGTTGATTTTGACAGGCTGACTTCACTAAAATCACTAGATGTGTCATTTAATTCAATTGTCAGTATACCTGAGGAGATTGGCTCAGCTTTGTTGCTTGTCAAGTAGGTTCTTAATATTTCTCTACATTGTTTACCCAATTTATTTCAGTTAATTTCAATTAATTTCCATAAAAGCTGTTAAAAATATGGATCATATTTAACATGGTCTCTTTCGTCCCCTTCCCTAATATGAGATGCTAGGGAGGTTTTGAAAAGATTCATATCAAGCCTCTTAGCTGTTTGAAACAATTATGTTTTGATGGGTTATATCTATTGAAACAATTATGGTTATGATGGGTTATATATTTCATTGAATTCGTTTCCTTTACATTGTATTAGGAAAACATCACAAGAAAATTTTGATGTGTATGTGCTGCAAGATGGAGTGACAAATATTCTCCTACTAAGTTCTTCCAGTGGGAAAAGATACTGAAATTGCTATTTATCATAGGGAAACTCTTCATGTCCAATGACAAGATCTCCTTTAATCCTGCCACTGTATTTTGACACATTGCTGACTGTGGAAATAAGAAATGGTATGAAAATGGCTGCAAAGTACTTCTTTCAGAAATGCTATGAAACAGCATAAATACTGCTTTTTCCAAAGTCTGAAAGCTTCCCATCAAGCTTGAAGTGGTGGATGAATTATTTCCCCAACATGACCAATTGACTCAATAGCAATATAACATAGATACTTAATGTTATTTATGTTAAAATGTCTTTTTGTAAGTAAACAAGTAAGTAACCTGCACTAGTTAGGAGGAAAGTACTTATCAGTCTAGAAGGCTTCAAGAAATTAGAGGAAGGCTGAAAAGAACATAGTTAGATATCATAGGGAAGATATGAAAATGATTAGGCTTATTAAGGACATAACGAAATTGTCAGGAATGATGCAAAATGGTCCAATTCCATGTAGTTGATCCCACTTGAGCAGGAAATGGCTTAGTAGTGATGATCATCTGGTATCCATCAGTGTATTTGTCCTGCAGACCTAGGATGGAACAAGAAGTGTGTCATAACCTATAATATCACTACACAGATTCCCTAATGTGATGCTCATCCTATGCTGTGAATATTTGTCATAGCTGTGAATGGTCATAACTACTGGTCTACTAGGTTAGTGAGGATTGAGCATTCATGTGACTATTATGTGGCAGTCTTCTTCAGATTGTGATATCGATATGCCCTTTTTCAACTGTGAAAGAAGCAATGTGAGCCTGTTGAAATGGAGAAAACATGTTTATGTTATATTACTAGTTAGAAAATTGGCAAATAAATGGAAATGCAATAATTTTCAAATCTCGTTCTTTTTTATAACCCCCATAATAAGTTGCAAAGATGTTCCCTCATTTCTGTATGTCTCAGATTTGTTTTGTTGAAATTATACCAGGTTTGATTGCTCAAACAACCAACTTAAAGAACTCCCAGCTTCTCTTGGAAGATGTGTAGACTTGTCAGAATTCAAGGTAATCTTCTAGTTTCTTTTTCCGCCTAGCATAGTGCGTCCATTTTTGAGGAAGTTCTTGTATAGCCTACTAAGCTCTTGTATATGTTCCTGTGCATGGTCTGGTGAACATGGACTTACTTTTTTTGAGCACAAATCCCCTTGCGCAAGTTGTACATCTAAAAAAGGAAAAAAGACATCTTAAGGAAAAATCTATCATTTACGTATTTTTGCTTTGATGTTTTTATCTAATCAAAACATTGATAGTATAACATCATATTATGTAACACCCAAATCAAAGTGAGGTGATCAAGGGAAAAATGGAAGCTCCATGCCTGGTGGTGGTGTTACAATCTGAGGTGTCTCTTGGAAAGCACTTAGCCTTTTCATAAAGAATCGTGAAATAGGCAAAAAGGCTTGGATTGTTTATGATAAAAAAGCACTCTATTTTCTAGCTGTCTTTTATTTCATCATTCCAGATTTTATTAGAAACTTGACAAAGGTTGCCTTTTCTTGCATTTTCCAATTGGTCAGTTAATGCATACTCGTGGCTTATGCTTAAGTATGGTTTGTAAAACACAGCCAGGTTGGATTTGTCCCTACAGACAAACCACTTATATTCTTGGGCCAGTCTTGGACCCAGAGCCCCATTGCTCGGGTTCCTCGCCCAACTGATTGCTACACTTGGGCCAATTTCCTGGTCATGTTAAGGCATTCCCTGGAACCTGGAGAAGAAAGACTACCGACCCATAATAGCTGGCACAAGTTTTAAGATCGTAAATTGGTTATGATGAAGAAAAAGCAGATAGCCGACTTGAGGTATTTCTTAGTAATCCATTGCATTGCCACATGCCTGCCTACCAGCTTCAATTGACAGAACGTTTTATTCTGCTATGTGTCACCAACAATTACCTAAGAATTTACATTTTTTTGTTGGAACTTTTAGGCATCAAAAAATTCATTGACATCTTTGCCAGAAGACTTGGCGAACTGCTCTAAACTGATGAAATTTGATGTGGAGGTATTAACCAAGTTTTAGATACTTTCTTTGCAATCAAAATTTTAAGTTCATCATGATTTAATTTGTTTAAATTATTGATGTTTAACTTATCTATCACTATTTCCAGGGTAACAAGTTGAGAGTGCTGTCGGAGAGTCTGTTCAATTCGTGGACCATGCTAACTGAACTTAATGCAGGTATTTGCTTATCTCTTGTAATGTTCATTGCTGTATAATACTAATTAGTTTTTTGAATTCCACAGGCTGATATTTGTTTTGGTTGGGTATAATATGTTTAGTGGCTGATATTATCTTCTTCTACAGTGTATTTCTGCTTATCACGACTCTCGTCTTTGTTCTTTGTGTATGTGTAGCAAAAAATTCACTTGGCAGCATCCCAGATACAATTGGAACTCTTTCACGGCTTATTCGTCTTGATTTGCACCAGAATAGTAAGTGAAACACAATATTTCACATATTATGGATATACTAAACATACATGTTTTGTTGTTGTTAAGGGAATATGGATGTATTTAACGTGCATGCTTTTTTTTTTTTCCATTCAACTTGTCAAATCTATTATACTATCTTTCATAATGTGGTTCTGATCGTGCTTGCATTCATATATGCTTGCAGGAATTACATCAATTCCTTCTTCAATAATGGGTTGTAGTTCATTGACTGAATTCTACATGGGGTCAGTTTCTGTCGTTCCTAACTGTTAAATGCTTGTTCAGATTTATTGCAGGAAGTGAGGTTTTTTTTATTTTTTATTTTTATTGCAACATTCGCATTCAAGCTGCTTTGCATTGTTATTTATTGCAGAAACAACATGCTGTCTTCGTTACCAGCGGAGATAGGGGCACTTTCTCGTTTAGGAACTTTAGATCTCCACTCAAATCAGGTCCTATAGATTTCCTCTTCTCCTTTACCATATACAGCATTCACTCACTGATTTCTAGTATAATGTGTGCAGTTGAAGGAATATCCAGTGGAAGCATGCAAGCTTCGCTTGTCTGTTCTTGATTTGTCAAATAATTCTCTGTCTGGTTTGCCACCTGAAATCGGTGAGCCTAGCGATGTTATTTTCTTGTAATGAGAGTTATGCTTCCTGTTCGAACGTACCATATGGTGATGCAAAAGAAAACAAGCATTCTGCCACCATCTTTCCTGTTTTCTTTCTTTTTTTTTTTCTCCCACAATAATCCTAAGTTCTAACATTTTGGGTGCATTTGGTGATCGGGAAAAATTATGGAAGAAAATTTTGAAAAAGTGAATAAGTAGTGTAATACGATAAGGGTAATGGTTATGATTAAAGAGAATAAAGAAAAAATAAATAGGGCATTTATATAGAAAGATGTAAAAAATGATTTGAATATAGAGGTTATAATGGAATATTAGAAAAAGTAAGGTAGTCAACTAGTGAAAATGTCACATCATATTAAAAGGAGTGCAGAAAGTGGGGGAATTTTTGTTAGATACTTTCTTGTTACCAAACAGAGCCATCCTAGAGCTTTCCTAGTTTTGTTTGTTCACATATTTGTACAGATTTTTCAATTTATACATATTGAATAACAGACAGGTATTTAGTTGCATATGTTGAATATCTATATAAAAAAAATCTGCTCTGTTAGTTTAGCACGTACTACAAGGACTATCTGCCAGAGCGCCAGTGGCGTTGGTAGTATACTTTGGCTTAGTAGGTTGAACAAAAGTTGATATTCTTGATTTGAGCATAAAAGATTTCATTAATCTTAACACATCCACATGATGTTGTCTGCTAGAACATAATCTTCTGTCAAGTATTCTTGCTTTCACTTCAATGTATTGCCTGCATTGGTGTCATTAGCAATTTCAGTAACTTATTTTAGGGCATTCTTAGCTCTCTTTTAACTTTAACCAGTGTGTGAATTTGCTCGTACTTCTTGGCAACATTTACTGTCTCTCGTTGTTGACATTTACATTCCAACAGCAGTTTATGTCAGTCTCACACTTGATCTATGATGTCATGCAACAGGCACAATGACTACTCTTAGAAAGCTTTTGCTTGCTGGAAATCCCATGCGGACCCTTCGAAGGTCAGAGGTGGAACTTGCATCCTAGCACTTGATCCTTTGCTTGGGGTAGTCGGTTTTTTCTAACTGAAAAGTTATTTTCAGCTCATTGGTTTCAGGACCTACAGCTGCCTTATTGAAATATATGCGCAGCAGACTTTCTAGTGATGAAGAAGGTAAGTTTGCTCTTAACATATTTAGTCATACATGTAATCATTATCTACTTCCAAAAGATGTGTTTCCATGATATTTATTTTAGTCTTTGAAAATGCATCACTCAATTATTTGTCTCAGTGGCATTGCAAATGCCAAACCCCTCCCATCAGTTGCTTTGTTGTAACCTGCTGTTTGGAAATCTAAGATGCATAAGCTATAAGTTGGGCTTCATTTCACAAATTAGTTAGTCCAAAACATAGGCCGGTTGATGGTCTACTCATGTAGTCACATAATACTTGGGAAATGTGAGCCAATTAAAAAAAAAAAAAAATCCCTCTGCTGTGTCACGAATGGACAACCTGTTGGAGTTTGGTCGATATCTTATAAGTCACACGTAGCGAAAAGTGCCTTTTGAAGAGTTTGAATTGTATATTTGTCAAGTTCAACATCTCAATGTAGAGGTGTTCCATGTCTGTACACTTGCAAAAGATTTTTCCTTTATGTTTGTTTTTTCAGTTCTCATACATAACCTTTAATTTTTCTATATCTTTAAAGCTTCAAGCTTCACTGGTCAGTATGGAACTTCACTAAAATTTGCACTGCTGTCATGCTCCTGGACAGTTTTCTTAATGATTGTGAAGGAGTCATTTCTGACTTCAGTACCATCTCTTTCTCTCTTTAAGATTTCTTCTGAGTTGTGACTCTTACAACTAAATTTTCCAATGCAGCGTCTGGATCTGCCTCCAGTCCATCAAAAGATGATTGCATTTCTATGGCAGCGCGACTTTCGCTCTCATCAAAGGTATAATTTCACTACTAAATTCATATGCAGTCAATGCTCCTACACTTTCCTGTATGCCTCATGCACCCAGAATCTCCTTGTCCTTTGACACTGTTTCACTTGGGAGTCCGTATGTGTTTTCAGGAGCTTTCTTTAGTTGGGTTAGGCCTGAGCAGCATCCCACCTGCAGTGTGGGAGTCAGATGAGGTTGTAAAAGTTGATCTATCAAGGAATGCAATTGATGAGCTACCAAAGCAACTTTCTTCTTGTTCCTCAGTCCAGGTCAATCTAGTTTGCTCTTTGTTAACAAACATTATATATCATATTTGGTTTAATGACACGTGTCTCGTATGTGCTTAAATCATTCAAAGAATGTTAAAGGAAATAACATTCCAAATTATGCTTTGTCTAGGTATTTCAACTCCTTTTCATTTATTCATGCCAAATAGGATCTTTTGGAAAAAGTATAAGAACAACAAGCATTGAAGAAAAAGAGAGAATATTATGACAAGTGGTAATAATTAGAAATTAAGTGAACAAGGAAAAATAATTAGAGTTTTTGCCTAAAAAGGGAGGAACAATGATTGGGAATATAATTAATAACAGTAAAGACTATGGTTGTTAGGTCGTTAGGATGTTTAATCACATTCAAAAGTGTGGAAAAAGGTTAACAAATGCTGTTATGGTGTATATTTTTGCAATCACAAATAAAAATGAAAGGGGAAGGATGATAGAAAGCATATGGTTGGATGTGTCATTTCCCCTCTTGCTATACCTTTGTATTCACTTGAAGAGTTCTTTCATGGAGCAACTTTCTAATTCAAATTGAGCAGTTGTGGCTGATGTTTATCGAACAGTTGTCAAAACTTGGCTCTTTCCCGGCATCCATGTTGAATTTCTGAGTTCCAGGATAATGAAGATCTAATTTGTGGGAAATAAGAAAACTGGAGTCTACCTTAGTGTTAATTGGATTTGCATCTGACAACGAGTAGTTGCTTTGCTTCCCTATTCCTGGTGATAAGGCAGGAGCCATGATGAGTATATTTGATTCTTCAATGTCACTTTCGAATTTGTTGTGGGACTGGGGGTCAGAGTAATGTGTGTTATTCATGGTTGTATTGTAAGTTGCAAGATGTAACATAGTTTGTGGGTTGATACTGAAACTGGGAGTTATTATTGTCTTGTTCTTTTCAGTTATTTGTTGAAGGATGATGTCTGCAAAATTTTCATATGATGTCTTTGAAATATATGATATTGTGGATTTGATGTGATGTGAGATTTTATGAGGATGAAAACTCCAAAAGAGTGTGATAAATAAACAAGCATCCTGGGGGATTGTCCTTTAGTTTTGACCTCTGCACTAATTCTTCTACTTGGACAATATTTGTCTTGGTTGCTAATGATTGATGTCACCAGAAAATGTTCTACATTATAAAAGTTGTGCTTGTGTTGTTATAACTGTGGTATGATATATAAAGAATCATGCAGGCTCTGGTCTTATCTGGAAACAAGATAAAGGAATGGCCTGGAGCAGTTTTAGCTTCACTTGCTAATCTCTTGTGTCTGAAGATAGACAACAATCCTTTGGCACAGGTAAGATGCTCCTGATCGTGGATTGATCTTGATAGAAATCAGAAAAATCATGACTGCAATTGATGGCAGAAAGTGGTGCTCAGCTGAGAAGAGCATATGTTTAAACGAATGTGCTCTAAGATGATGGTAGAGCTATTTATTGATAGACATTACATTGCCATTGGCGTTCACTATTTGGGTAATATAATTGGTGCTTCCATGCATCATGGTCCTGTAATAGTTTACAGCTATGATTGCTCGCCTCATGCACCATTTGATAGCTCTGGGATTGCACAAAGTCACTGATGTCGGGACGTTGTGTATCTTATGAAGTTTATGCTAGTATACTACATATCATTGGGCCCAGTAATTACCTCAGGTTTTGAATCTTTATCATATGGTCTGATCAGGCTCATTTAATAATTCTACTGTTTTTCTGTTTTAAACGAATTTTGGTACATCTATTTATGGTGATTAATGTGTTTCTTGTTTCCTTTTCTTTCTGATGAGTTTACTCACTTTGTGGAAGTCTAACTGTATTTGTACTCACAGATTCCACCAAATGGCTTTGATGGTCTTTCCAAACTTCAAATATTGGATTTGAGTGGGTGTAAAGCTTCTTTATCAGAGCCTGCTGGTCTCTCTTGGTTGCCACAGTTGCAGGAGTTGCACTTGAGGTGTGACTGTAAAGACTTCGTTCTCAGTGAATAAAATCAAAGAATTTAATCCACTAATGACTGAAACTGTGCAGGCACATGCAATTGCAAGAAATTCCTTCAGATATACCAAGGTTACTACGGCTTCGGATTCTTGACTTAAGCCAGAATTCTCTTGTATTTGTACCTAAGGTAGAAATCTGAGTGCTTGAAATCTAAAAATAGTTTTTTGATTTCTAGAGCAAATTGCATTTTAACTAGTTCTGTTTGCGGATAAATTGTTGTTTTTGTTCAGACTTCTAGCAATGTTTCCTTCCCATTAGGGGCAAATACCTGTATGAGTGTTTCAAAACAGCTTACTAGGGCCTATGTTGGGCAGTTGTATGCTAAGATTCCATTTATTGAACTTGGCAGGATGTATGGTAACCTTGGTGTGGACCCTACCTGAGTTTTGCCCAAATTCTGAATTCCTTTTTGGGTTTTCAAAGTTAGGTCTCTGGTTGTCTGAGTAGAGGATTACCATAAGATCAAAACAGTAATGCCTGGCTTTGTTAGCTACGAAGATTAAGGCCTGATAACTCTTGTCGTTGAAGGACTAATTTCCTAATATTTGCATTGAATTCCGTCGGCTCCTTTTCACTGTCTTCTGATGTATTTCTTTTTTAGTTCTCATGAAGAGGCAAATTCTGATCTCCTTGTACGAATAAATTGTTCCAATTTATTGACAGGAACTCAAGAATCTGACCTCTCTCACTGAACTCAATTTGTCTGACAACAGCATTACTGCACTTCCTCCAGAGCTGGTAAGATTTACAGTGCCATTTTATGTCATTTGATTTCTTCATTAAAATCTTGACACACATCTACATTTGTTTGACATGAACATGCAATACATAATGGTCCAACTTTTGACAATCAAATCTGTTTTTCAACTGAAGTTCATTATGTGGGGTTGTGAGGATTTGACACAAGTGGTTCTCAGAACCAATCTTCAGTGTCTCTGTTTCTATGCTGCTGTCAGTATTCACTGTTGCGGGAGACTTTTCTTCCATCCCCCATGGTTGTCACTGTACAAACAAATTTTATTGGCCATAGTTGGGCCCAGTGTACTGCTTGTTTTCTCAAGCAAATGACTGGTTGGAAAAGGTGTATTCCTCTTGCTCTAATAAAAGGTTTTAAGCTTCAATATTTGTTGATCAGGGATTGCTTGAGCCTAACCTACAGGTCTTAAAACTTGATGGGAATCCTTTGAGAAGGTAAACACCAGACTTCTATTCTTATGGTGCTAACAAAATGATTAGTCAATGACCTTGATGATCTGTCTTAAAAATCGACCTTGATGTTTCTATCTTCCTGTATCTGTAATCTCATGTCTTCATCAGCAATGGAAGTATCTATGTATGTTTTGCTTCCTGTGTCCTAGTTCTGCTGTCTCCTGGCTTTAGACAAATGACAAAGTAGAGCTGGAAATGAAATGTAGAATCTATGAAACTGAAACAAAATTTTAACTTGCCTGAGAAACTGGTGTTTATAACAATACATTTGCTGTGGCCATGGTTAGCTGATGCATGCATTGGATACCTGCCTAAGATCTGGTTCGTTCGCCATTTAGGGAACCAAGTTGAAAATTTGTTGGTTTGGGAGGTCATTTGGCTTCACCTGTGTGATGAATGTGGATAGGATTCTTTTAAATTTCACTTATTTAGTCATTTGACCATCATGATTTATTGGCCAGCCCATTTTGGATGGGAAACATTTATGCAGCTAACGGAATTGCTGAGTTTGAGTCTCTTGATGTATGCCTTTCTTATATTTATCTGATCTCATCTTACCATCCGTGTCTGCTGCCAATTTAAGTTCCTTCATTCATGAAAAACAAGAAGCTCATCACTATTGACTTTGAAGCTTTCAAAATAAAAAGAGAAAAATAGAAGTTCTATTGGATGGTTAGCTCATTGGCCATGGTTAGCTGATGCATGCATTGGATCCTTGCCTAAGATCTGGTTTGTTCGTCACCTAGGGAACTGAGTAGAAATTTTTTTTGGTTCAGGAGGTCATTTGGCCTCACCTGTGTGATGAATGTGGATAGTATTCTTTTAAATTTCACTTATTTAGTCATTTGACCATCATGATTTATTGGCCAGCCCATTTTGATGGAAACATTGTTGCAGCTTACGGATTTGCTGAGCTTGTCTCTTGGAGTGTGCCTTTCTTGTATCTGATCTGATCTGATTTTACCATCCATTTCTGCTGCCAATTTAATTTCATTCTTGAAAAACAAGAAGCTCATTGCTATTCACTTTGAAGCTTTGAAAATGAAAAGAAAAAAATAAAAGTTCCATCAGGTCTCCATTAATTCTAGATGAAGAATTTGATACCGAAAAGGAATGTGTGCTTTTTGAAGCAATGGCTTCGAACTCTAAATTTGAAGGGCATACAGCAAGTTTTTTCCCTTCCATTTTGCTTTATATCTTGCGGTATTATTGCTTGAAATGATTTTTGGTTTTCAGTGGCCTGTTTAGCTCTTAAAGCACATTTCCAATGGTTTTGCAGCATCCGGCGGGCTATTATAGATCGAGGAACCAAATCTGTCTTGAACTATTTGAAAGATAAACTTCCAGGAGAGTAATAAATGGTGCTGCAGATTTCCTGAAAATTTTTTCTTTCAATTCCTGGAATTGGAAAGACGCAGTGGTCCTTGATTATTTGTTGCATTCTGAGGCTTTACTCATGCAAGTGTTCTTTTCATTCAGTGGCTCTGAACATTGATTTGATGGGCCTCTTATGTGAAACTAGACCTAGAAGTCAACCACTAGTTTGGCTGCTGCTGCTTTTCATTGATGTGGTTGCTTGTAATATTTAACTATTTGTGGACCATCCTTGAAGAGCTGGAATTGCCCATTTGAAGTGTCGCTACTCATATTCTGTCAGCATGTAAACATTCCAAGAAGTTCAAACGTCAGATATGAGAATTTGTTTTGCAGTATGTTATTGTTCTTCCTGGTCAATATGGAAGTTTTTTATTCGTATTGATGCGAGAACTTGTTAATATGGCTATCGCCTAGCCGCTTGCTAGTATGCTGCATATGGTCTTGTATGAATTTGGAATTTGTTGTGAAAAGCTGCCAATTCTCTAATTTCGATCATCATACAGTGCACAAAACTGATGGCATGAAATGCTGAATTCTCTCGGCGATAAACTACTAGTCCGGCAATGGGCAATAGCTGGTACAACTACAAAAGCAAGCCTTGCCTGTCTGAACTCAATACGCTCCTCACTAGCTGGTGGCAAACAAATGGTGCATTTGATTTTACACCCTCCATTGCCTCAATTTAAAAATGGGTTTTTTTTTTTCTTCGTAATCTGTTCATAAAATGAGAGACCAATTAATGATAAAATGAGAAAAAATAGATTAAGATGGTTTGGTCATGTTAAAAGGAGGCCTGAAGTAGCACCGGTTAGGAAAACAGAGTTTATCCAAGTAGAAGGTGGTAGAAGAATGAGAGGAAGACCCAAAAAAACATGGATGGAAGTAATTAAACAAGATTTTAAAATATTACATATTACTGAAAATTTAGTCTTAAATCGCCAAGAATGGCGTAACAGAATCCATGCAGCCGACCCCACATAGGTGGGAAATGGCTTATGATGATGATGATGATAATGAATCTGTTCATAGTTTACTTGTTATTTCTATTATTCGAAAGTAGAAAGAATTTTAATTAGTTTCTGTCGCACCATATTCATCATGATATTTATTGGTTTTTATAATGTAATTTTCTTTTATACTACCCTCATTACATTCTTCAACAAGCCAATCCCCACAGGCCCGCTGGTTTGGTCACCTTGTTTGCCATAAACCATGATTGAATGAACTGTTGGGGAACCAATGAGGAAGGGGCTTTAGCCCCGAAGCGGATCAAGGCCTGAAAGAAAGAATGTGCAGAAAGAGCATCAAGCCCATAAAATAAAGGAAACTGATTCAATGCACAGAGGCAAAATCCACTTAAATTTTTTTTTTTGAATTTTTTTAATAAAAACCGTTAATCTGGATATATTTAATATATATATACAAGAACTTATCATGTGCAGATGGACTGCACAGACATAAAAACGTAATAATATTTTGTACAATCATTTATCTATATAAAAAATATGCTTTAGACGGTTTAAATGTTGAAAATATTACTTTAAACTTGATATTTATATTAAATTATTTTATTACACTGATTTTATACCATTTTAAGATGGGACATATACATGTTGAATTTGGTTGAAAATTGATATGCTAAGAAAGTGAATAATTTTAAATACAATGAGTAGAGTAGATCTTTTATTCATAATCAAGTGGACCTCATAATGCATGGACTGCTCTCTAATTATGGTGCAGTTTGAATACATTTGAATAAATTTATATAAAATATATTTTAAGTTTTATCATTTTTTGGACACGTTTATATATATTTTTACTTTAAAAACAAGGGGGTTTTAGTCATTTTTAAATTATTAAAATATCCCTACTTTAGAAAAATAAAAAAAGAACATATATATAGACAAATAAAAAAGAATATATATCTTTGAAAAGGGTAAAACTTGATTTATAAATTAAACGTGTTTAGATTAACAGTTTTATTTTAAAAAAAAACTTAAAAAGGTGCCTTTTCCCCTGAGTGCTCTAAAGTTCAACATACTCACGTGCAATGTGCATTGAATTAATTACCCAAATAAATGTGCGTCTTCCGAGTTCCAAGTCGCAACAAGCAACCTGCGTGCTCCACAACGTTTTTTATGTTCTCTGGTACTCGCAGCTAATTTTGTACTTCTGTTGTCATCACTCGCATGACTAAGTTGCTGATACACGTTTGTACGAAGTGTTAGAGTTAGCGGTTCTGGTCTGAAGTTCAGTAGAGATAGCGATATTATTGCTCCTCTCCGGGAGTACACTTTTATCAGTTAATTAGATACTCAGTAAAAAAACATATACAAATTCTTTACTTCGATTTCTATCATGAAAAAATAAAATAAAAAATTCTATACTTCTATTAGGGTACCAACTACTAGTCAAGCCAACTGGGCTATATCTTGGTAGCGTCAGTGGCTGGTTTCTCAGCTGGCACGGTATCAAATGGCCTGATGGCCATACGGAAACTTTTGTTTTTTCCTACTGTTTAGCAGGAGCTATGTCTCCAAAGGTGCTGTACGGGAGGTTGTTGCCTCCGGTAGAAATATTCGGGAGTATGTTGTAAGAATATCTTAGAGCTTATTGAGATGATATAAATACACCCTAATAAAAAATACATGTATATAAATACACTCCAATCGAAAAAAAAAAAAAAAAAAACTACCAGTCTAAAGCTCTTGACTAATTTTATACTTTTGTTAGGGTACCAATCTAAAGCTACTCGTTTGCATGATTGCGTCCCTCTTCCTCGGTCTTGTTATTTTGGAGAAGTTATGGTGCATATAAATGCACTGGATCATATTGTTGCATTATAATTGCTTAGTCTGAGCAAAATTGTACGTCTAGTACTCTTATGACAAAACCGTAGGCAAGCTAGTTCACATAAAATCTCATATATATCATTATATCCTTTCGTTACCAAAAATTTTAAAGAAAATGATGAAAATACTTTGAACGGGGGTGACAAAATGTGCCTATGAGAGGGAAAACAGCTAGAATTATTATTTGCAACTACTATTCTTGTTGCGGGTATTGTAAAAATTGATGAAAATAAATATATATTATTAAACAATAAAGAGTTCGGTTTAGTGCACCTGAGCGTAAAAACATATTTTTTGAAAAATTCTTTAATACTACTGTTAATCTAGGTGTATTTAACATGTATATCGAGTTCTTATCATTTTGAGAGTGTTTTAGATTTTTTTGACACACTAAGAAAAATAAACTTAATACATATGTTAGATACATTAATAGTTATATAAAAAAAATTTAAGAAATAAAAAAATGTGTTAAATCCACCAAAGTGCACCAAGGTTAAGTGCACCCTGGTGCATTTAGTAATTGACCAATAACAAAAATATGCAAACAAGTGTTTTACTCATAAGATAAAAAATAATTGATTTAGTATATACTTGTGTTAAATAAAAACTATAAGGAAATAATATAAAAATAAAAAATTTCAATGAAAAAATATTCTTCACATAAAGTAGATTGATTTTGTGTTTGTAAAATTTTGAGAATTTTCATGATAACTAATTTTAAAAATTAATTTTCTAATATCATGATAAAAATTTTATTCTCTAAAAATATATCACATTAAATAGATTAGTTTCATGCTTGTTAGATTTAAAAATTCCCAAATTTACAATTAAAAATAATTTATAACAATTTTGCATTTCTTAAAAAATAAAATATTTATTTTAGAATTATCTACGGTTGGAATTTTCAAACTCTAATAGAATTGAAACTAATCTATTTATTGTTAAGATTTTTAAAAATAGAATTTTTTGAACTTTTAAGATTTTTTCTTGCAACTTTCTATTATAATATTAGAGAATAAATTTAAATTATTTATCATGAGAATTTACAAAATTTGATAGACATCAAATTAATCTATTTAATGTGAAGAATATTCTTAAAAATAAAGTATTTCTGGTATTTTTCAGTTTTATATAGTAATGTTAGAAATTTTACTTCTAAGATTATTTGTCATAGAAAATTTCAAAATATTTTAGATACGAAATTAATCTATTTATTACAAGGAACATTTTAAAACATATTTTTTTTTGCATTTTAAGGCACTTTCAATTATAATACTATAAAATTAATTTAAAAAATATTTATTCTGGTCGTTTTTAAAAATATGTTAAACACGTAATTAAATTTTATTTAACGTGAGGATTTTTTGAAATTTAATTTTTACACATTTGAATTATTTTCTTTGATTTTTGTTTAGACATATAGTAATATTCAGCAGATTGTTCAAATATATTGGGTTGAAAATTAATGTCATGACGTTCGCAACTTCCCAGAAAATGCAGGCTATTTACGTATCAGAAACGAAAAATCTTTTAAAGGGGCATGCTAAAAAAATATAATAAAGAAATACAATCGCGATATTAAAAGGTGGGCCACAGCTTCTCCAATCCCAAGTTGACGCATCGAAGCTGTACATGCTGGAAAAATATCCACGGGATTTCTTTAAAAGTCAATACATCATGTGCTGTAACTGCTGTGTTTTTTTTCTTCTTGTTTTTAAATTTTAAAAGCGATGCCGATAATAGAAGTTCATAAAAGCTCTCCAGGTGGGGCGCAACACACCGCCCGAGTTTGGTCTAGATTTAATGCTCGGCTCAGCCCCCTGCGTTGGTTGCTGCCATGCAGAGCTAGTGCAGAGGATCCCGTCAGCTCTCTCCAATTTCCTGCTTTTCCCTCTCCCGCCGCCTTCTTTCACATTCCCTCGATCGCGTTTGCTCAGAACCTGGGACCAATCCGTCCTCTGATGAGCACGTCCGTTTAACGCACGGGCCATTACATGGCAAAAGCAGCTGTGAAATG
Organism: Annona cherimola; assembly: GCA_030490835.1. Taxonomy (NCBI): domain Eukaryota; kingdom Viridiplantae; phylum Streptophyta; class Magnoliopsida; order Magnoliales; family Annonaceae; genus Annona; species Annona cherimola. The sequence goes on from CM059972.1 coordinate 1,678,576, forward strand.
GGATTCAGAGGAGAACGCCGTATGCACGCGTAAGAGCTCTTTCCTTCCTCCAAACGGACTTCTCGTGCATTGAATCTCCCTCCACCATTTTCTACCACTCCCTTTCTCTCTTCCCTAAGATAGCGGAATTCTCGTGTTCGGATTCATTCCCTCGTTTCTCTCTCTCTCTCTCTCTCTCTATCTCTCTCTCTCTCTCTCTCTCTCTCTCTCATTTGCCGGCTCCTGACGCGGTGGAGCGTTTTACCGAAGAAGTCGCACTCTTTTCATGTTCCAGTCCTCAGGTGCAACGGAATTCCCGGTTTGATCTTCTTTTCCATGCGTTTCGGTGGTGCTCCTGAAATGTCGACGTTTCTGGCTTTGAATCTTGTTCTTTGCGCGGGTTCTCTGCCTCCGTTTTCGTTCCCGACAATGTGTCGATATTCGACCTAGATTTCTGCTTCTCGACTTATCTCGATGGATGTTTTATGTAGTGATCGCTGTGATTTATCCAAATTTGGTTTTCGGGATAGTTTCTACGATATAAATTTCTGAACTCGTGGAAATTCGCGTGATACTCATTTTATTTGGATTGTTTGATTTTTCATTAGCATTCTGGAACATCCTTTTCCTAAAGATACAATTTTTTCGACAAGACATTCCTAGTTTGCTTCAGTTAATTTCTTAGAGTTCTGGTGGACTTTTTGCATTTCATTTCCTCTTCGGAAGTATATGCCTCCCTTTCATTCTGCATTTCTGGTTTTATGTATTTTTGCTAATTTTTGGGGGTCATTTCTTCGGTTTATAGCTGCAGTTGTATCTTGCCGTAGCAGCCTCCCTTTAGATATGGTCGCTTGAGCCAATTGCTAATGCAATATAAAATCCAAGAGAATTCGAACAAACTATTTCTGTAAGCTACTGATATATTACAATGCGCCGAGCTGTATTTGGAGGTGCAACTGCTGTATTTGCAGTCAAGTTAGGGACTTACCATGCTGATGCATCAGCAAAGGAAGGGGTCGGGTTAGAAGCTGTGAAGAAGAGAATCCTCACGAAGAAAGGAATTGTTCCGACCAGAGAAGAGCAGAAATCTGTGTTGTCTGGGAGCAGCATAGATCAGCCTCTTGATTTGCTTGTGATTGGCGGTGGCGCAACTGGTTCAGGCGCAGCACTTGATGCTGCAACACGAGGGTTACGTGTGGGGCTTGTGGAGAGAGATGACTTCTCTTCTGGTACATCATCACGGTCTACCAAGCTGCTTCATGGAGGTGCGTGAATTTTCATCATTGCTCGTTGCCCTGTTAAGCTTATGGCAGAAGGTAGAAGTATCATAATACTCTGTTTTAGGGAAAATTCCAAACATTCTGTAGCCCCTTCCTGACAGTTACAAGGCGGCACTACCATTCGGTTTCTGTGTTTTTGCTCCTTTGAGTTCTGTCCAAGCTTTGCAGTCTATGTTTACGCTGGTTTTGCTAATGCTTTAGGAATCTGGATTTCTTATTGTGCTCTGAAGGACATTCAGATCAACGAGCCTTAGTCGCAATTCACAAGTGTTGCTTTTAAAATTTTTATTGGACATTATGGTCAATATTTACCAAGTGCGATTGCATATGGGTTTGTATAGGTGGTTGATAATTTTCCACCTTACCTGTTGCTTTTAAAGCAAAATTTTTGTTATTAAAACACATAGAACTTTCTAGCCAAATTGTATTGCTTAATAGGATTTGCAATCTCCCTAATGTGAGAAGAACTATTGAGATATTTTTTTGTTCTTGCATAATGATGTGTTTTTTTTTTTTTTTTTTTTTTTTTTTTTTTCAGGTGTGCGGTATTTGGAGAAAGCAGTATTCAATCTTGACTATGGCCAACTGAAGTTGGTTTTCCATGCACTTGAAGAACGGAATCGTGTGATGGAAAATGCTCCTCATATATCCCGTGCATTGCCAACTATGACTCCATGTTTCAGTTGGTTTGAAGTAGTGTACTACTGGATAGGACTGAAAGCTTATGATTTGGTTGCTGGGCCACGCATCCTGAGGCTATCACGATATTACTCTGTGAAGGATGCTGTTTATAATTTTCCTAGTCTTTCAAGGAATTGCAATGGGAGGAAGCTGAGAGGCACTGTTGTTTATTATGACGGCCAAATGGATGATTCACGACTTAATATTGGATTAGCTTGCACAGCTGCCTTGGCTGGTGCTGCAGTGCTTAACCATGCAGAAGTAATCTCTCTTCATAAAGATAAGATTTCTGGCCAGGTTATTGGTGCTCATGTTCGAGACAATTTAACTGGTATGTCTTTTTTTTTTTTTTGTTATCTTGCTTGGGTTTCCTATGTCTATCCATTCAGGCTTTGTTGTTGGATAAAATTGAGTTTTTTTTAATTATGAAATTAATCAGTCATGTTACTGTTACATAGCAAGCTTACGTCTACAGTGGTCATATTGTTAGAGCGCTAGTGCATAAGTTCTGTTAATTAAAATGGTGCAGCATATTTTATTTGTCCACTGCCTGCCTAATGAGCCTTAGTTTTTCCCTGCTTTACATATAATAAGCAGTTAAGATTAGATTCCTTTGTTAGCTTTTTGGGAGAAAAATTAGCACTAATGTATCCTTTTTGCACCCGGAGCTATCTGGATTGTCAAAATTTTGAGTTCTGTCTGGAGCACATCTCTAAATTATTCTGGCTATGTAATTCAAAATATTTAACTAATAGTTTTTCATCTGGGTAGTCATGCTTAAGATATTGGATAATCATAAGTCCAAGCCTCTGATGAAAAATTTTATTTGAATTTCTCTGCAGGAAGGTATTTTGATGTGTATGCAAAAGTAGTTATCAATGCTGCTGGGCCCTTTTGTGACTCTTTGAGGAAGATGTCTGATGGCAATGCTGCTAATATTATCTGCCCAAGCAGTGGGGCACATATTGTGTTGCCAGATTATTTGACACCTGAAGGCATTGGACTAATTGTTCCTAAAACAAAAGATGGGCGTGTTGTATTCATGCTACCTTGGAGAGGCAAGACTCTTGCTGGAACTACTGATTCTTCCTCCGTAATCACTGAACTTCCACAACCATGTGAAGAGGAGATTGATTTTATCCTTAATGCAATTAGTGATTATGTGAATATTAAGGTACCTATCTACTCCTATTCCCTCACATGTTCTACAATATTTTTTTGCATCTTCTTCTTGTTAAAGCATTTTCATCTATTTGATATATACGTAATTGCACATAAAGTGAAAAGTATTTGCAATCTGAATACTACGGGTTTTATCGCTTTTAAATTTCAGGTTCAACGGTCAGACATCCTCTCTTCATGGAGTGGAATACGTCCACTGGCTACTGATCCTTCAGCAAAGAACACTTCAAGCATTTCCAGGGACCATATTGTGAGTGTTGATAGGCATGGTATGGTTACAATCACAGGTGGAAAATGGACCACCTACCGAAGGTATTTGCATTCTCATTGAATAAAAAAGGGTGTCCCAAACATTATTGTAAACATGGCATTGAACCAGCCAATCTGTGAGAGGAAAAAACTAACGAGCATTGTAAACCTTGGAAACAGTTGGATCTATGCAAATAATTTATTTGGCTAAATTGATAGAATTCTATGATTTGTATATTTTTAATTATTTTTGGGTGAGCTTCAGATCATGTTAAAGTCCCTTTTGCATATTAAGTTTTTCCTCTAATTTTGTTTTAGTGAATAATTTAAACACTTCAATTGGTTTGAACCTGCAGGTGAATAGATTTAACCTGGTGTCATATGGTTACTGTTATAGTTATGGTAATACTGGTTTCAAATATTCCAGCATGAAAATGCATCTAGATTTTTGATTAAGTATGGGTTGGTTGCCCCCATGTCCAATGATTTCGACTCTGTGCTATGGCCTATGGTTCCTTTCAAATATCATTATTGATTTTTGAGTTATGCATATTAAGAATGGGTTGATTGTTCCATATTTACTGATTTCACCTTTGTGCTATAAGCTATCACCATGGTTCAGGACACTGGAAGTCAGTCTGGAATCAGTTATTTCTAATGGGGAGCATTGAGGATCTAAGCTACCCATTCAAGCTTCCTTTTGTTGATTCATTACTTGGACATGCTTCTCCCACATTCTGGATAACAACACTTAGACTGAAATAACTTTGGTTGCCCAGCTTTTCCAAATGGAGTCGCAGGGACATTCACGTTGCCTGTGCATGTGTGAAAAATGTTTGGAGATCTGAAGTTGTTCTGATGGTTTTGCTTCATCATGGGTAGTAAATATGCCCAAAATTCTCCTAGCAAAAGTTACCTGAATGCTAGATTTTTAGCTGTCAATGCCTTGCATTCACTAATTAATACCCTGTTTATATCATTCTTAGTTGCTGAAAATGTAGAAAGGACAATAGAGAATAATAATATTCAGATCAACAGTATATTACACCACTACCTTTTATGAAGTTCATTAGCTGTTCACTGACCAGGTGAATGTACACAAATGTACAAAGGAAATAAGGTGAATCCTTTTTCTTTTTTTTTCTTTTTTTTCTTTTTAAAAAAAAAAAAAAAAAAAAAACTTCTCTTTCATTTACACAGTGCTTTCACCTCGCCTGATTTTGATGTCTGTCAATGTCATTATACCGGTTTTAGCCTTGAGTCTCATGGTAAACTGATACTTTCTACTTTCTTTTCAGCATGGCAGAAGACGCAGTAAATGCTGCCATTAAGCAAGGAAAGTTAGACCCTTCAAACTGCTGTGTCACTGCCCACCTTCCCATCACTGGTGCATCTGGATGGGATTCATCATTTTTCTCAAAGCTTTCACAGGAAGTAGTTTATTCAAAGAAAACCACTGGAAATGTAGTGGCCAGGAAAATAGATACAGTCACTGCCAAACATCTTTCTTGTGCATATGGGAGTATGGCAGACAATGTAGTGGCTATAGCACAGGTTAGAGCATATCCTCATGGAGCAAGTGCTGGTAGTTATAATAAAATCCATTGCATTTTGGACCATGGTTTTGTGATTAGACTACTTGCTCCTAGACAAAGGGACCATCTCTTGCTGGAGATACTATATCAGAAGTTTCTTTTGCTTTTCAGCTAGTTACATGGCATGAGCTCACCACTGGGACTTGGCAATTCATCTGCCATCTTGTATCAGTCGTCCACATCATTGAACAATGGGTCCAACATCTATGGATCTTGTGAATTCTCAACATTTTTCTTCTGGATCTTTGTATAAGGGTGTAATAGTCACCTACTTAAAATCCATTGAACTGATCTGATAGTTTAACAACCCTACCTTTTTTATCACTTATGTTTTTAATCATTTCTTCTCTTCAACTGAAAAACTATTTTGCTGATGTCTTTCTCGACTTACTACACTTTATAGTACCCTTTTTATTATGCTAAACAAACGGACCCTCTAGGAAATTTTGCGAAGGACATGTTGTGATAGGCTTTTGGAGTATAATTCAATATGTAGCATTGTGATAGGAAAGAGGCGAATAGCACGATTAATAAGATAAAGTAGATGATAATGTGAAATAGAATTATCATTGATTGTAAAAAGTATTGTAATTATTGGTTTTCATAGGCCTTTTCAAATTAGTGTTGGATAATAATAGAAAAGTAGGGATAGTAATGGAAAATGATTAAATTTAAGGTGCAATGAATATTATTTAGATTGAAATTAAAAGGAAGGATGTGTGATATTACAATAGCCTAGTTGGACTATGCATGTACTAAACGTTCCAATTCTCCCTGGAGGACATGGAAGTAGTATTTTCGACTTTGATATTCCTGCAAAATAAGCTGGCATAAAGTATTTTTGAATCACTCTAGTTTCGTGTTACTATGGTTAAACTGATTTCCGGTTGTTACTGTTAATCATTAGCTATTACTCTTTTGATATTAACTTCCTGGTATGAACTACAGAACGAAAATCTGGGCAAGAGGCTAGTCCGTGGCTACCCATACATAGAAGCAGAGGTTGCATACTGTGCAAGGAATGAATATTGTGAATCTGCTGTTGATTTCCTTTCTAGGAGGTCAAGGCTTGCCTTCTTGGATGCTGCTGCAGCCTCTCTGGCCATCCAACGAGTCATTGAGATACTTGCTGTGGAGCGTGGCTGGGATGAAGAGAGATGCAATCGAGAACGGCAGAATGCTGAAGCATTTCTGCTCACCTTCCAAGTTGCTGCACTGGATTCATCATCATGAACTTTTTGTCTGATGCGGGTAGGGGCCTGTTAATTTATTTTTCCTAATCATCATTTCTTTCATGTGGAAATAATAAGGCACTGAAGTGCTGGGATATTAAAATGGACGTACAGAAAAATAAAGATCAATCAGAAACAAGGAAACACACCAAAACAGAACATGGAAACCGTTGTATTGGAGGAGAATATCCACCCTGAATTTTGCTTATCGTTTAATTCCAATAAACGATTGTCAGTTTCTAGGCTCAGTTGTAGACACTAATATTGTGGAGGCAAGAGAGATCCAAGGAACCTTAGTTATGTTTCAGGAGGCGATATGCCATTGCCGTAAATTCTGGATTTCTCTTTGATGACAGCAGTTGAATTTTTTTTATTATTATTATTTCATTTTTAATCTATTTCATCTAATGGTATTAATTCCTTCTTTAGACTGTTTCATCTTTGACGTTATTTTTTTTATTTTTTTTTATTTTTATGTAAGTATACACAACAACAAGCCATTTGATATTATAAATCAGTACATGCGAATCCTCCCAACATAAGGAACCAACTAATACCCCTTACCACTGAGGGGACGAGCAATCCTCACAACATGGCGGACTATCTCGATATTTATTCTGGAAGACTCTGATGTTGCACTTTTCTTTTTGGTAACTACCTTTTCTTGTGGTTTTGTATGACAAAGGCATCTTCACGACAGACGTTGCGACATGTTTGTTAGAGTTTTTAAGGGTTCCCACACCACATTCTGAAAACACCCCCAACGTAATAAAAGCATTCATTCTTGACCAAGATTAACAACTTTTTTTGTTTGATTGTTCTTAAATGAATTGGTTCCTTTTGCATTAGGTATATGAGTGCAAGTCAGGTTGGGTCTATTCCGTCTCTATCATACATGAGGCCTGAAAATGTATTTTTTTTAATTTTTTTTCATGGGTAAGTAAATCTAGGTGTATTAAATCTATAAACTTAGTTTTACCATTTTTGGATGTTTTTAAGTATTTTTTTTAGATTTTTAAACACCGTTGCATTTCAGTAATTTTTGGATCTAAAAAAATTACGGAAATTTCAGTGTTTAAAAATTTAAAAAAAAAATACTTAAAAACATCTAAAAATGGTAAAACTTGGTTTATAGATTTAATACATCTAGATTTACTTAGCCATGAAAAAAAATGAAATAAAAAATAAAAAATAAAAATACATTTTTGGGCCGGACGCAAGGAGCAGGCCATGCATCCGGCCTGAAATGATCAAGCGTCATCATACACATCCTATTTGTAAAATACTATCCTATCTTTTTCATAGATCAGTTCGATTCTTAGTCTTCCCTGTCCTATCTGTGTAAAGGTTAGGTCGGTCTGATTTCTGTTCCAAATCAGTTTCTTATGGGTTAGTAGCAACGTTGTTTTTTAAAATAATATACAATATTTAACATAAAAATTGGTACGGATCACAAGTGATACAATAGAATTTGAAATGGATGTTTGCATGTCTGCAGCTGCAGCAGCGCGGGGCCAAATTATTTGCTGAATAACAGATGCATTCAACTAGAGCCTTGAATGTAATTATTTTCACCTGCATTAACTTTTGAAAGCCACTAGCTTTGGAGAACGAGTACTATATAAAACAAAAAGAAGTCCCATCTCTGTTCGTGAAACTTGCAGTAGGGAAAAACAGGCACTTCGACTTCTATTTTCTATTAAAAGGAAGAAAGAATGCGTTGAGCCAATATATAGGAGTGCACATGCTTAATGTATAGTTATGCTTCTGTGAAACTCTTTTTCTCTATAATCTCTTTGATTTTAAATATTTTGATGGTCAATGGAAAATTTATTCTATTTATTGTATTTAACGTCAATTGTAGCTTTTTAAAAATCCTTTCATTTATCTAGTATTACCATGGATCGGCACCGTCTACAGTTGTATAAAATCGATATAATAAAATGATTTAATATTAAATATTAATTTTAAAATTATATTTTTCAACATCTAAACTGTTTAAATATTATTTCTATGTGGATAAATTATCCTATAAAGTATTATTACAATTTAAAACATATGAGAATAAATTTAAGTATTTTTCTAATTTATATATGAATATACCCATTTTTGAGTAAATGTAGCATATGTACAAATTTGATTTGTTCTCCTAGACAAACAAATGGTGTTCAATATAATGAATGGAATAGATTTTTCATCAAGTTTAAAAACTTAAAATTTAAAGGGATTACACGGAACCATCGAAACACAAACTGTATAAAAAAATACTACCATGGACAAATGCTTGATACAATAATGTATGTGCATATATATATATATATATATTCGAGTAAATGTAATCATGCATATATTTGATTTAGATAAAACTTGATGTACTAATTAAACAAAAATGATACTAAATCTAATGTATGGAGTAGATTTCTTATCAAATACCAAGGTAGAAAAAATAGATAAAATTACATGAAGTCGCTCCTATACAAAGGTTAAATAAAAGTAGTACTCTTCATCAACCAAATAAACACAAAAATACCTTCAAACTCTCTACGCAAATGTTCCTAGTTTGTCCTACTCATTACTCGAAGTCATAATTCTACGAGAATCTGCCACCTGCGGCAAGAGCAGGTGGTAGGAGCAACATGCTCTTTAGCTTAGGTGGGTGGTTTGAGTCCTCTCTGTCCTCTTCCCTTTTATATAGGGTTTTTACAATGCATTTTCTCTGATATGGGAGTTTTATAATTTCCTCTCCTATAGTGGGATTTTAAGAGATTTTACTCTTGTACGAGGGTGTTTATAGAAAAAATTTACTCCATAATATAAGGGTTGTAAATGTACCTCATTGTAATATTAGTTATTACATTGTATGAATACCAATCAAAAAAAATTTCTAAGAGAATCTCTGCCTAAATGTATGGACGGTGCGGGTTTCGCCATGGGACTCTGTCCCGTTTGTCCCTAAGGTTTACGATTTGCCTGTTTGGCTTTGGCAGAGTCAAAGATAAGTCACGCCTGGAAAAAAAATATTTTTGGGCTTAATCGGAGCCCAATGGTAAGATTCAAAGACACTAGAATTGTTAGTCCGCCTAACTTGTGATGGCAGTATGGTAATTATTTGAATCCCGAGGGTGCAAGATAACCCATCCTAACTTCCCAGACGCCGCACACTGGTGCCTTCCAAAAAGCATATGAGGCTCGATGTTCGAGATAATTACGAGAATGCCATTCGACGGCATCGTTCGAAATCACCTTTAGGAACGTGGGTGGCATTCTCGTAATTCTGTTGCGAACTGAGGCACAGGATAACCCGTTTTCCCAACGCGGCGCGACGACGCCTTCGCAATAGCAGATGTGGCATGAACATGGTCTTCCGGAACTAGGGGCTGTGCTGCTGATGAGATTGGCATGAATTTACGTGCCCAGCAAGTAGCTGTCCGCTTCAGGCAGCAGCAGAGCACTCCATCCTAGACTCGCTGCAGGTCTCTACCCTCAATGCATCCCCGCTGTCCTCAGGGGGCCACCCAAGTGATTTAATTTTCTTTCTTTTACTCGAAAAAAATTAGAGGGATAATGCGGAACTATTCATTCCCCTATTCCGTAGCCTACTCCCCATCGTAAATACCCAATATCCGTAGTTTGTTCTGAATTGTGAAAAAATAGAAAGAATAAATAAATTATATTTTCAGAGAGCAATTAGCAGTTGCTGCAACCTGCACCGCAACAGCTAGGACCTCAGAAGATGCTGCATATCACTGGTCTGTCTCAGCGCCCAGAACCCACAAGCAAAGTCAGAATGTAGTAAAATATTACAACAAGTACGCATGCCAACGCCTCCTCTTTTCCCATACTTGCTACTTCAACATCCCTCTTATTTCACCCCAATAATATGATAAACATTTTTTCTTTCCTTGCTTATTTCTTATCTTTTTACCAAGATTTCGATGTAAGACAGGAGATCTTTTCGCAGAATTCTAGCCTTTTGAAGAATGGAGATACGGCTGCATATCCACAATTGGCGACTAGGTACAGGCCTAGCCAAATGCGGAATTAAGTATTCAATAAGAGGCGGCGGAGATAACAGCCGTTCACGGACTGGGGTCTAAAAATCAACGCACCCCTGCCTGTCACGTGTCATCAGACAGTTTGTGAACTGCTCTAATCTGCTACCAGAAAATGAAGGGGGGGTGTTGGTAGTAGTTCTAAATGGTTACCCAGCTCTCATGAAAAAGCCATGACAGCACCCGTAAAAATAACATCCATTCGATGGTACAAATAGCCATCCACGTTGTTACCAAAGTAGCCCCAAAATTTAACTGTTATAGATTAAGCACTATCTTACACTGTTCCTTCAGCCAAAGACATTCCAGGGGATAACATCCATAACCCATTACAAACTGGATTGGAATGCATTTGGGAAAACAAAAGAAAATTATATAGATAACTATCGCAACGACTGCACACTCAGTAAGCTCCTGTATTTTACAATCGAACTACCCTCCTTGTACTCGGTCTCCTCCATTTAGCAACGAAAACATCACCATCTCCTTGACATCTTCATAGACATGATCTTCTGCCTCTTGTGAACCCGGTGCTTGGCAGCAATTCTCAGCTTCCTCTTGGCATTGCGCATGGGATTAACAACAGCCATCAGCTTTTCTTCCTGCTTTCTCTTGTCTCTTTTAACCTTCAGATTCTTCCTGATCATGTTATACACTTGAACGTAATTCTCAGTGCCTAATATCTTCTTGATGCAGTCACAAACATCCTCTGCTAATTGCTTGACTTCATCTAAAGAACAAAATGCATAAAAAGTTTCAGCAAATGCCACCAACAACTACAATGAGAGAAACCTAAACTCTCTCCATTTGGCAAAACTTCAGTATTGAGTACAGGAAAAAATAAAATAAAGCCAAATGTAGACAATTGAGTATTGTTCAGCAACAGCGTCAAATATTGCCTCTATAAAGTAAATAACTCTAGCTTAAATCGCTCAGGTAGCAGCATGAAATCGCTCAGGTAGCAGCATGAAATCGCTCAGGTAGCAGCATGAAATGGCCTCGGGTCAGCGTGATTTCCAAGCAATTCTCAGATTCAGAACCAAATGAGCAACTGAACCATGTGGTTTAACTGTTGAAATTATATATAATCTAAAAAAGGACACCATGATTATGATTACGGTTTATGGGAGAGTACAAACAGAGCTATAATTCATGACTTCAGCCATCAAAAAATGGATAAAATCTCCAGGATCTTGATCACGGTGAGAAAATGTTCTGCAGCTTTCAAATAAAGAACACCAATGTGTCAAAGATAGCAGTTATTGGAGTCAATAGGTTTGCATTTGGGACCATTTGATTCCATCTCAGTAAATCCATAGGAAGAAGAAGCATATCTCATAAGCACTGAAATAGTTGCTCTATTTGAAATTGTTGTTTATTTCTAAGAATTATAATTGCATCAAAATGGGACGAGTCAGCAATTTATATTTAACCATTGCATCTCAACTAGCTTACAAAGCAAACATGTAGAGCAACTAGCTTACCAGTAATGACTTTCCCAGAGAACCCTTCCCGTACTTTATATAAAGATAGCAGCATGTGGGATGCATAGTCATAGCAATCTTCTGCACCAACTTGTAATGAGATCAACCTGAAGGAATTGAACACCACCTTCATCTGCATAATTTCATAAAGTTAACAACATGATGAAGCATGTATTACATCAATCGATACTAGAATATGCCACATTTTAGACAAATAAGAATGCGAAAAATCATAGAAGTTCACAGAATCAGTTCTTATGTTTTTAATACATTACCTGAATATCCCCCATTTTGAGGGCTAATTTCCCCATTTTCACAAGCAAAGGTGCAACTAGCAAAGATGGAAGATCTTCTTCATTCAGATTATTCTGATTATTTATGACCAGAAGCCCGCTTGGAACAGACTGAAATGCAATTCTTGCTTTATGTGAGCCAAGCAACTCAAAAGACTCTCCAAACTGGTTTTGCTCATGTGGCTTCAGGCTGGACCAGATTTCATGTGGCTTAATGCCTTTCTTCTGTCTCGCATAAAGGTGTAGAGCACATATTGCAAAGACAAGATTTTGTGTGATGATGTTGCCAGTAGAAGCATCAACTAACTGTGAGTTAAGTTGGCAACAGAGAGAAACGGCTATTGAAAAGAGAGTACTAGGAATCATCAGTGAAAATCCTGAGCCCAATTGTCCATGATCGAATCTTCCACTCTGTGATACAGCTGCAAAATACAAGGCCACAAGGCGGGTGGATATGTTTCGCAACCATGTGTGTGGATATAGTAGAAACCTGCAAATAGCTTCCCAAATTTCCTGAAAAAGAAGATAATGAATCAAAAATAAAATAACTAAGTGAATAATACAATCTGAACAAATGAAGACAGTCTCGAGTAAGTAGGAGCAGTGAGAAATTAAGCGAACGAAAGGAATTTTGCTCAATTTCATAATGCAATTTTGTTCTGCTTCTTTTTTTGAATTGAAACCTAAAGCTAGCAAGATGCACAGCTTTTTTAGAACTTGAATCCATAAAGCAAAATTTTTCTTTCTTTTCGGTGTTGTGGTTCTGGTGTTATTCCTCAAACAAGGGAAATAGCAGCAGTATGGCAAAATTGCTTGGGACTATTCAGACAGTCTCATCGTCCTCCCATTTCCTTGTCAAAAGCGCAGACCAATCCTTTTTCTAAAATAAAAAAAAGTGCAGACCAATCCACATTGTATTAAATCACAAGCATTCCTGTATTTGACACAAATATCAATCCCACATTTTTTTTTCCATCCAAAGTATTCTTTCCAATTCACTTTTCTGGTTAAGTCTTTGCGCCATTTATTCATTAGGTCATCCATCCTTTGATTTCCTCTTCTATTTTTGGTGCATCTCGTCCACCTTCTTCTAGCATATCAGTTCATTCTCATCACTGTCAGGTGGTTAAAGGTGTCCTGCATTGTTTGGAGTGCCTATCATTTGGGGCCCAAATTGTCCAATCCATGCACAAATCCATTCTATTTAAATAGCAATACTTTATTGCCAACAATTTCACTATTTAATGGTCTAATGAAAAAAATATTTTCAATAAAATCATGGAAAATCTGGGCAATAACAAGAGAAGTTAGAACAAAGCCACTCAATAAAGCACATCCATCAACATATGTAAGACAACTAAAAGACCAATCAATAGAGTCCAATATAGGAATAATATACAGTCAATTCCATACCTCAAAATCTTTTTGTAAATACAGCTCTGGGTAATAATTTAGCATTTTCTCGAACATAACAAGTGAGTAATATGACTCTTTCCAGAAGGGATTTGTAGATTCACCAGCAGTATTCAGTTCTGTATTAATAACCTTGTTAAGGGCAGACATCAAAATATTATGTGCCACTTGCATTACTTTATTGATATGCCTTTGGAATTCTTTCCCCATGACTTCCACCAGTAATCCTAAGACCTGCATAAACCTTGCAGAGACTTAGAATGATAACTCACAGATTTAAATGCAATTGCAAAAGAATAATAAAGGAAACCTCAAACAGTAACTAAAAAGCAACACTGATTCTTATCGAAAAAAAAAAAGAAGCAACACTGATCATTGAGGTAACTATCTCAAGTACTGTAACACTCAAATAAATTTCAAAACGTTTATTTTGAGAAATAAAACTAGACACTGACCATAGAAGGAATTTTCATCACCTAGCACTCAAAAACCTACTGACCTACAATCATTTTTTTTCCAAAAAAAAAAAAAAACCACGTATCTAATAGTTTTGCACACATGTATCTAAAGAAATGATCTTGCTATGCAATATGATACAAATAAACAAAATGAGCATCAAAACAAGCCCACAATCGTCTAACTTCAGTAATGTCAGGACCGATGTCGACTATAAAGTGAATAGAGTTAAAATTGTTAGGAAAAAATGATTGAAAAAATAGGTTGATGAGAAACAGGTACAGTTATTATTAGTGGGTGGTGTGGAGTTAGCCTGACTCTAACCTTATTTGTAAAATTTCAATCCATCCCCAATCCGATGTTTGAAATCTATTTATAAAACCCCAACCCAACCATAGACAAATGCTACAGAATTCAGGTCTGTTTTGTTGATAGAGTGAGTTGAGAAATTAAATTGGCCATTTAGATAATGTTAATTTCTATTCTACGTTTCTTAAGAAATTATTTTATATTAATTACAAAGTAAACATGCAATAAAATTAGTTTCAGCATTAAAATGTAAGATTATATAAAAAAGGAGAAAAAAATTTCTTAAAAGCTGTCGAACTTCGAGGTATGATACACCATCAATATGTAATATATTTATAAATGCAGTAACAAAAACGATGACTTGCAATATCTTAAAAATTAACTTCTAGGTCTTGCCCAACTATCTAAGCTAAACACAATAATTCTTTGTTAATGTCTGTAAGAAAACCTTCAGTGTGCCCAAAAGCCTCTTGGAAGATGTTTTTTCCTCCTAATCCTCGTATCCCAAAGCTGATTCATATGCAAAACTAAGAAAATAATAATAGTAAGAAATAATAATAGCAAACATACAGTAGAGATGGAGATTAAATATTACTTCTTTCATTTTATAGTGGTCAATATGAGGTTGGATGGAATCCTGTTTCTCAATCTCTACCCATGAACCCTACTTCAAAACCTGAATTTGGTAACCAAACTTGATATTTTTCAACACAAACTAGCCCAATGAGCTTCTCAGGTTCATACAAGCCTCTTTATATGGTATGGATGGGGTAGTGTATGTGACATGCATTTATTATTTCCATGGTGGATGCACTCCCACCCCATTTCCACCAACTTCCAAATATAAGAAAAAATTTTAATCCTCAAATTCATTTGATCAAGAATTACTGCATAAGAAATTTGAATGATAATTAAAATGGACAAATGATTATGATGGTAAACCATAAAAATTCTATTATAAGATTAAGCTACCAAACCACATACCTGTGCTGCAGCACTCCAAAGATGGGGTTTTTCATCAGTGTACCAAGAGAGACTGTACTGAAGAATGGGATGAAGAGCATGGTGGCTACTGTGACCAATCAGAAGTTTTATAGCAGTGCCAACCATGGAACGGACTTTCTTATCACTGTCATTTGCCAAACAAACAACCAAATGAAGAAAAAAGGTCTGAGCTTGGTCGTCCACAACACTCCTTGGGAATTTCATAATAATCGCATGGATCATTTCGAGTGCGGCTTCTCTTCCAGAGGGATGTTCGTAGCTGCACAATATGCACCCACCATAAGAAAGATGACAAGTGAATGAAAACATAATTAAGGAGTCTAGAGAAGATGAAAAGGATTAAACTTGAATTACTAAGAATTTAGGAAAAGACGAAATCCTACCTCAGATTGGCAAGCAAAAAGTCAAGATGCTGTTGCAGCCGCTTATTAGAAAGCTGATAGTCCAACAAAAATTGCAATAGAATCTGGCTGGATTTCTTCCTAATTGGTTCAAACTGAGTAGTGATCATCAATTCTGCAACTCGAACAACAACATCATAGATCTCGGGGACAACCAACTTCTGACCAATAATTGCCTTTAAAAGAGAGAGTGCAACAAAGGAAGGATTAGACTCAAGATCAACAAACAGTGGAAACTGGATCAGCATGTGCAGTTGATCAGTTGATAGCGAAATCCTAGAGCTTCGCAAGAGAGCAGTCAGCAATTTCAGGCAGGATTCCATCAAAGGGCTTCTGGTATTAACTGATCTTCGAGCAAAATCCAAGAGCAAGGTCTTTAGCCTATCAGCTTGTGCTTCAAGAGATGGAAGGGGCATTCTCACCAATGGAGTAAGGCATTTGAAAGCTACTGACAGAACATCCTCGTACTTGGAATTCAGGCAATTGCCAAGCAATATTACAAATGGATCCAACATTGATAGCAAGTGTTCCTTTTTCTTGTTTAACTTCAGATTCTTGAGGCGATTATGCAATACCCCTAAAGCAAATACTGCAACTAGATGAGAACTATGGACTTCCCTGCTGACACCCTTACTGAGATTTCCTTGTTTAGTCTCTTCATTATGGTGTCCGTCAGACTTGGCCCTTAATTTGCTCTTGTCTATTTGATTTTCTTCTGTTATAACATCTTCAATAAGTTCATAAACAAAGATAAACAAGTCATCCTGATTTACAGATGGATTACATTCAATTCCTGTAGCTATGTAATGCAGCATTGTCTCAAGTTTACCCTTAACTTTTTGTGTGAGATGCTTGCACATATGAGCTTGAACAGGCAGCAGCAGCTTTAGAGCATGCGTTTTGAATGTAACATTCTGTGAGATAAGTTTTAAGGTGTCAAAAGATTTCGTCTTTTTAGTTTCTTTCATCTTTGAAGCAATTTTTTCGACTTCCTTCTCTTCAGCAACGTCCCCAAGAATATCATTCTCAATTATGTTGAGAACCTCGTCCAAGCAAAAATCCAACTTCCTAGTGCTATCATTTGATAAAGTCTTCGTTAATATGAAGTTTAGAGTATATCCCAGAATATGCACCTCATATCCTCTCTTCAAGGTGGCCCTCAAAACTTTAATTATGGAGGGCAAGTATTCAAGGCCCAGCTCCTGCAAGCATGCAGCCAAGGCAGACCTAGCCTCATCTCGTATGCTTTCCAGACGATGCTTGAGGAAGTTACATATACGATGGATAATAGTAGGCAGCTGTGATGCTAGTGTATCCAGAGGTAACAACTTTAGCAACTTAAGACAAGCAAGGCTACTGATGACATTAACACACTCTGTTTCAGAGGTCACTAACTTTTGTACTCTTGGAAGGATAGTATTTTGAAGGGAGGCTTGTATTTCAGGGGGCACAAAAGAAACAAAACCACCCACTGTCACTTGAGTGGCAGAAATCCAGCCAACTTTCTCAGTTTCAAAATCATCTTTTGTGTCCTGACTGCAGAAAGTTTCAGAAAAGTGAAATCTGTCTAGGACAGAGCATATCAAACGTAGAAGGACCTTATGTTTGTCTGGCCTCAAACTCATCTCTCGGAAGCATCTCATCAAAAATTTATGGTATGAATCCCACTGCATAGAACTAGATATAAAAGCAAGAGTTTCCACGCAAGCATCTCGAACATGTTCCCCCTTTCCATCTTTTACATCAAACAGCATGTTGAAGAACAGTGGAACAAATACTTTCATCATGATGTCCTGCAGGTAACAGAACTTCAGCACGGTTCAACGGAAATCATCATCAACATTATTAAGTAGAGGAATTGGAGGATTATTTACCTTGGCCACATTCGCAGCATCTATGACATTTCTGAAACGTGATAATGCCCTTGCCCTTCTATGTTTCTGCAGCACGAAAGCCAAATGGCAAAATAAGATTGTCATTATTGCAGATTATGGAAGAATGTACAATAATCAGCTCAAATTCTTTGTATAAATACAGGACTTTGACACAGCTGAACATTAGTAGTCAAAATGTCTGGATCAGAAAATGCATTCCACATATTTCACAGTAAAATACAACACAATCAAATGGATTGTGTTTGTGAAAGCTCTAAAAATGATCTAACTGGACTCAGTCCTGAAGTAACTAAAATAGTTCTGAATGAGCCTAAAAGCAACCAGTTGTGGAATAACCATAAAACCCTCAAAAGTGAAAAAAACAAGGCATTTTTTATGATAAAAATGCGAAAAAGTTGCATTGTGTCCTTTAACAACATTCCTACAGAGAAAAGTTGGGACTAGATGTCAGAACACTACGGTTAAAAGACAAACTATAAAACTGTCGGTTGAATTTGAATCTCGTTTAGGATCAACTAGGCCTGAGACACCATGGCAGTTAAAAACGGTTAACAAGAGACTGTCACAACTATTACATAGCTGCAATGGCCAGGCCCATCTGGTCGTACGAGTGCAGGCAATTAAGGTCTCATTTCCCTCAAATAATCATTACGTGGAGACATCAGACTGGCCGATGAACAGTTATTTGCAATCGAAAACAAGTAATTTAATTGGTACAATCCACGGCTCATGCTCATATGCATCAGCATCACCCTCTTTAACTTTGCATAATTGGATTTCTGCCATCATGATTTGGATATTTGTAACTAACCCCCGAAATTTCGGACTTTTACAATTTCAATCCAGTGCCCTAATGGCATCACAAAACAACCATCTGTAATCTACACAGGACAACAATGCTCCCACATACAATGGAAGGTCAACTTCGCAAAGTCCCTTTGTTTGGTAATGTAGAAGTTGTAGAAAATGTGGGATGGGGTGGGAAGTGGGAAATTGAATATTTTAGGAATGGTGTGATTGATATGAAATAATAGGGGTAAAGATGGAATAAAGAGGGTAGTTGAAATGTAGTAGGAAAGAGAAATGATTAGAAATGATTAAAAGGGTAAAAATGTGGTTATTAATTGGGCATGGGAATCCATAATCCCATGGAATCCCATCCCACATTTTCCATGTACGTTAACAAACGTAAACCTAGAGAGCTAATTCTGCAAATAAATTTAAAAAATGCATTAAAATTTTCAAAACTTTTCAGAAAATAATCACGTTTATTTAAATCGATTTGTGGTTATTGAGATTTTGCAATTCCCGATAGAAAATAATAATAATCGATTCAATAAATATTCTCATATAATGAAAATACAAAAAAATACATTCAAAATATAAACTTTTATACTTAAAAAATATTCCAGCAATTAAATCCATTAATATTGTCTATCAAATTTTGCAAATTCTAGCAATAAACAATTTTTAGTATTATAATGGAAAATATAAAACGACTTTAAAAGTATCAATTCTTTTTTTTTAAGAAACATTCCTCACATGAAATAGACTGTCTGTCAGAATTTGGAAATTCTGACAATAAATAATTTTAAAATTATTTTCTAAAATATCAAAAAATCAAAATAAATTTTTTTAGAGATATTCCTCAACAAATAAATTTATTTTTCTGATAATATAACTGAAAAATACATGAAAATACTATAAAAATACAAAGAAGTTTACAAATATCTCCTTAAATTTAGGAAATTCCCGCAATAAATAGTTTTTAAAATACTTTTTTAATATAATCATAGAAAAATACAAGAAAATATCTAAATAGAAGAATTTAATACTTTATACAAAAATGGACTAATTTCGTATCCACCAGATTTTGGAAATCCCCATGATAAATAACTTAAAAAGTACTTTCTAATATTATAATAAAAATAAGAAAAAATATCTCAGAAAAATATCTTTAAAATATCAAAGATAAAAAAAGAAAGCACATTAAAATATCTTGTTTTATGAAAAAGAAATTTTTTAAATTTATCATATTTCTATTATAATATAAAAGATTAGTTTCTAAATTATTTACCATGATATTCTGCAAATTTTGAATGACTCGAAATAGATTCATTTGAGGTGACGATTATTTTAGAAAAAAATTTTAAAAAAATTTAATTTTAAGTATATAGCATTATTGTGTTGTTGATGAATTAATCCACTAACTTCACAAAAAATGCAAATTTAACCCTCTGCAGTATGTGGGGACAGTTAAGCAGCCATAGTTATAAATGGCTGTTTTCTGAGGGTGTTACAGAGCAGGGTTAAAAAATGTAAAACTAAAAAATTTAGGGTTAGTTTTGCACATAACAATGAGGGCAAAAATCCAATTATGCAGTCAGAAAGTCTTTTTGAAACTACCCTTATCTTGAAAGAAGAGTGGGATAAACTCAATCAATGAATTTGAGTCTAACAATGAACAGCAGAATTTTTCTTGATAATCGAATGCAAGAACCAATTCACGCTTAATGTGCATCCAGAATTTTATGTGCCTAAATATTAAAAAATAAATAAAAATTTTGTGGCTAGGCCTAAGAAGCAGCTATCTGCTCATAAAATCACCACATGAGTCACAATAGATCACCAGAGAAAGCACCATATGGCATACGCAGCGCAAGTAGATCACTTCAGTGCTTTGAACTGAGGTGGCAATTAGCATCATGGAATAATGAAGATGTGTCAGCATAAACTTAAGGGAAAGCATAACATACCTGTAAGTGTAGTATGTTATTAAAGAAATCTACTTCAGCATCAACACTGCATAAAGGTCTGCATGAATCCAGGGCTGATATTCCAGGAAGATTTACAATCATGTCTCGAAGTAATGAAATCCATTCCTGCAACCATAGCACCCATGAATTAGACACAAAAGTAATGATGTTTTGGCTCATCAAGACAGCACGCACACCAGTACCTTTTGAATGGATATCTCTTTGCACATTGCTTCACTCATATGCAAAAGAAAAAAATTATTTATTAGGTGCTTGATGCCTGATCTGTTCAAAGCATCAGACACAGGTATATCTCCCTTGCATGCCTCATCGGGGCACTGTGTACCCTTGCAACCTGAATCTTCATGCTCCAAAATCGATGCAGCAAACAAGATAAATGATAATAACGACCTTGAAGCACTTTGCCTCAGAATCAGATCTTCAGATGACATATCATATACGCAATGAGATAATATAACCAACACATGACCTTCCTTGAATGAAGAAAATAAGTCCGGCGTAATTTTTTCGTAGGCATTGACTCTGGTATCATAATCAAGCTGACCAATTTCTGAGACGGATGTTGCATTTAATTCACCTATGAGCTTAGCCTGCACCAGCCCAAGAGAAGGACCATACCCAAAATTGGAGAAATGAAAATGAGTCATTCCTTGCCGAAGAAACAGTAATCAAACATAGAGGAAAGATAACATCAAGTGGGTTAACTGTTACCAGAAAGGCTACAGAAGAATCAACCATGGAAAGACCATGAAGAACATCACAAATTGATGAACGGATATTTAGTCCAGCAGAAATGAGCAGCGGGTGGACAGCATTCAGAATTTGATTGGTACTTTCACAACCCAACATCGGTAAAATCCCTTGAATGATGCATAAGCCATCAACACAGTCATCTGAGGTGCACCAATTATTATGAGTTTTATAAACTTGCATGTTCGAATTCATTTTGAAGTTGCAAAATATTACATCGATACTAACCAGAAACAAGATCTTTCTTTCGTAAAAATGGAAGTATGATATCCATGAACTTCACTGCTGACGAAGGACCTTTTATATACTTCACTAACAGCTTGAAAAGCCTTAGATGAGTCTTCTCAGGCCACCTAGCAGATTTCCTAAAATAAAAGTAAATAAGGAATGGGACTTTTCCATAATTATTCAAGTAGGCAGAGGAAAAATCTTTTCTTTTCTTTTCTCAATGATCACAAAGTACATGTTGAAAAGTGAACAACGTTCTATGGGTGTGTTTGGCATTTGGGAACAAATGGCGAAAATTTTTAGTAAAAAAAGTTTTTGAAATGTAAGAGAATGATGTGATATTATACAGATAATGATGAATGAATAAAACAAAGCTAAAATAGCTTGGGTAATTGTATTAAAAATGCGGAGAAATGACTAAAAGCTAGGGTAGTTGTATAGAAAGATGTGAAGAAGTAATAGAAAAATAGGGTAGAACCGCTGAGGTGTAGGGAAAAACTTTTTGTGGGAAAACTTTTGTTTCCATGGTTTCCAAATTCTCCCGACATCCACAAAAACAGTCGAGAACATAAACTATAAGCTTACTTAAATAGTAAGCTCTCAACATGCATATTTCAGAATGATATATAACTAATTCGGGCAATGTATCAATATGATTAGCAGAATAGAAACAATAGATCCATGCAAGCAGAGCAAAGTGTCAAGAAATTGACTTTGAATATTGAGTCGTCATTTTGAAATGTTAATGAGTATAAACAAATGGAGAGGAGAATGGGAAATGCAGAAGCGCCCAATAGAAATGCAATTGAAATTAAATAGCAGATTATTGAGAATTGCAACTAAATTGAGAATTAAGGGAGAAAGAGTGGAGAAAATCAAGTTATTCTGATTATGCATAGATGATTTAAATATCCCATGGGGCTGGAGCCATCTCCGGTATGCAAAATTTATGTAATTTAATGATCTTGACATAACCCTATGAAATCCACCTCTGAGCAAGTTCAAATGGCAAAATATTTCGTTTTTTGACAATTCAATATCAAAGAAGACTTGGTTTTAAATGTGATACATCAGTCCATGATACTTAATGTTCAGGAAGCCAAGAAACCAGCCACCAAGCAAGATCTCCATCTCAACTCAAGTGCAACCATAGGAAACCAATGGTGATAATATCCTACAATCTAAGACAACAAATAAAACTAGAACTGGATTCTACTAAGAAATTAAATAGATTCTAAGCTTTTTTATTCCAGGAATTCAGGAAATTGAATCGCCTAAGAATTTGCATGCACATTAAGGGGCTGTGTTTACCCTTAAAACTTCTCAACTCAAAACTTTTCAATCTACCGCAGGTGATCAGAGACAATGCCTTTGGCAGTGGAGGTCCCGGTATTGAATTCGAGTTTTTGTGGTTTGAGAATTTTATCTCCCCATTAATATTTGGGAGCTTGTGGTCTCCCCATTGCCATTTGGGAACTTATATAGTTTCCCTTTGGAAAATTGTAAAAATTGTTTCAGACCTTTAATGTAATATGAGTTGAGATATCATGTAAATATCCCAATCAAAAAAAAAAAAAAAAAAAAACTTTTCAATCTGAAACTTTCCCCTCTTCACAACTACATTATTTTTTTAATTATTTCTTCAATTCTTCCTATACAGCTACCCTGTTTTTCGATCATTTTTATACAACTACCTATACATTTAACCTATCTATTTTAACTTTGTTCTTTTATTCCTCGTCATTACCCTAATCATATCACATCATTTTCTCACATTTTAAAAAAATTTACACAAACTTTTCATCGAAAGTTTTATAACTTTCCAAACACACCCTAATTCTATAATGAAAATCATATAAACAGACTTGCAGCAGTGTGTGAGGACATTTACTGTATTATGGCGAATTATATAAACAGAATAGCAACACTGCAGCCGTGCAAAACATTTCAAATTTCAAAAACACATACATTTAAAGTAGATAAAGTTTGGATAATTCATTCATCACGAGAAAAACTAAGGAAGGTAGGCACAATCATGGGAACAGAAGAAATGTACTTAAGCAAGAATGGAAAGAAATTAAACTAAAACAAGAACCCATACCTCAGAGATACTTTGTCTCCACGAAATAAAGCATGCAAACTGACAATGAGCACATCAACATTAGGAAGTATAATCCCTTTTATTGCACAACCCTCTTGATCCCCAAAATCGTTGTCAATATTCAGAAGGTTCTCGACAAAATTAAGGACGCAGACTACAATAGCATCTGAAGCAGTCTTCACTGTCAGTATTGAGAATATGTTAGGAACAAGGTTCTTCTCCCAATCCAAGAATGAGACAAGTGTAGGGCTTCTGCTCATTGCGACAAAGCATGAGAACAGCGAACTTGGCTTCTCACTACTAGAGCCTTCATCCTTGAAGTGCTCAATCAATTGTTTCACCGACATAAAGAAGGTGCTCCAAAAATGGGTACCAAAATTATGAGTCCCATACTTATTCAGAACAAAAGAAATGATTTTCAGGCAAAGGGATCTCAAATCCTTGAATTGCTTCATGGTCGTGTTTGTCTGCACAAGGGAAAGTCATATAGAAATTCATCAGTATCAAAAATAATTCAATATAACTCCAGTAGAAAGGGTTTGAAAAAATAGTTGTGTTCTAATCAAATTATGCAGTGATGGAGCCATGGATGCAGAGCTGGTCAATCTGATTTCTGGTGAGAAATGGTGAAGTTTAAACTTTAAACTGGACTCTCCAGTGTGTATTGACAAGTGATCTAACACGATCAACCTTGTGGAAGGCTGATCATCTGTTAACTTTCTCTCACCTATCTGATCAAATGACGACCTACAGATCACCAGCAAAACAACTTGCTTAACAGGTGTCCACCTGTAAAGAAGGGAAATATTATCCAAATCTCTTCAATTAGAAATGTGGCTTGGTGGTATCAGAAGATCAGCCTTGTCTAGCGCACAGGCATCCAGTGGTTTAGCTGTTTTCCTTTTCGATGAGGCTAACTGATTCTACAAAATCAATAAGAACAATAACTCACCGGAGTTGTATCTTCCATAACACTGCATGATTCTTCTGCAGATAAGTGGGGGCTAGTGCCCTTAGCATCAGGTAGACTCAAAGTGCAGCTTTCAAGGATTCTCACAACAAATGTCAACAACAGGTCAAGAAAAGGTTTAATATGTGATTCATCAAAAGTTCTCATAATATCTTCAATTACAAGTAAGAAGCCAGATCTCTTCTTCCAAGAAAGATTTGTGATAGTATCTTTCACGAAATGTTTTACAAATTTAGATTCCTGAAATTCATGTAAAAAACTTTCATATGAACTCCAACACCGACTTTCAAAACCTTCAATTCCATAAATGACTGGCTGCAATGGTTTCATTAGTAAGGAGAAAACTAGTGGAAGTTCGTTAACATCAAGTTGGGCCAGAAAACAAAGAATTGCCTTCCGATGATTCAAACCTGCATGCTGTCAAGAAAAGATATTTTAGTTAGCAATGATGAATAGTACAATTATGTAGATTAACATGTGAATTTTTGCACATAATCCTACCTTCCTTGAGCCAAGTGTCTTTAAGTTTCTGACTTTGGGCATTAGCAGTCGGACTATAATTGGGATTAGATGTTTTCTGTGATCTTCCTCAATTTGATGGTAATCCCTAGATAAACTCCATGTTGTGAGCTCCTCCCGCAAATTTCTTGCAGCAATCAAATTTTTAAGATGTTGATTATATGGCAGCAGAAAATCATCCTTCCAGTTCATTAAGCATTCAAGAACTTTCAATTGTACATCCGAATCAGTATCATCAAGAAGCCTAGAGAACAATATGGCAAAAGAAATTGATTTATCAATCACGCTTCATACATTTGCATATTTTAAACAATTTATTGCTACTTGAAAAATGCTAAAACTAAACAAACACATTCAGAAACAACAGTTAGAAGTAAAAACCACTTGATGTCAGAATGAATGCAAACAGACCTATATGTCAAAACCTCCTTGAGACTTTGGCTTCCATACAAAGACTTTGGGTTATGCATCAGTTTCAACAGGTTTAGCCATTCCTTAAGAACCAGCCTCCATTCCTTGTCTTTATGGAAATGCCCATTATAGTCCATGCTGTCAATAGAGGTTTAGGAACAAGATGAAACCAAGAAATAACTGATAAAGGCAAGCAAAAGCTATCTATCAGAATCTTTACAAACCAACAATGCACCATGTTGATACCTGTGAATATCAATGCTGTTATAACCCAACAGCTTGAAAAACAAAGGAATCAGTTGCAGAGACCGAGACTCTGCGATTGCTGGTATCTTTTGAAGTGTTTGCAGCAGAAGAACCAAAACTGTTGTGGATGGAGTACTATCGGACTTGGGAGCAACATACGAATCAAAGGAAGCACCTAAGGCTGAAATATGAACATGATCTCTCTAAGAAAAGAATCACCACAATGGAACTACAAGAGTAGAATATTGAATACTGCTAAAATCGACTATGAAACCCAATTGAACATTGCTGCTCTTCAAAATGCAAACAAATTCATGAAAAAAAGCTAAATTTCAGTTATAAGCACATTTTGGCAGTATGTCGTCGGGTGATCATAGCAATGGAACCAAAATATGGTAACTCCACACTGCAATACTGAAATTGTATATTGCTTCCAAATAAGAAAGGAAATTCATTAGAACCTGTGGTATGCTTTCTACATGACCTCATGAAGTCACATGCTTGGATGGTCAGCAATTAAAGTGACATCCTCATAAATGGTCAACCTCAAAAGAGACATTTCTATCCTCCCATTTTAAAAATATCCTGTCACATCTTACAATGTCATCTTGGTGGAAATGTGATTGCAATTGACAGTGATAATGGATCAGTTTGATGCATTCCATAAGGTATGTGAACCAACATTTAGGAAGCAACTCGGGTTGGCAGACTTGAACCAACCTGCACAAAACAAAAAACCTTACTTTTGTTCAAGTGCAACAAGTCCAGGTTCAGGTATGGTTTGGTTTACATTTTACATAATTGACCGATATGAATGCATGTTTGTGTTGGGAAACACCTGTTATATGTACACTATCACATAATATATCAGGAAAAGGACAAAACCATGCAGATGTGAAGATGTTTCCTGCCAGACCTCAGTTGTATGAGCCTGAATTAGAGCAGGCTATGGTTATTTAGTTCAGTCTAGATTTGCATAGATACCCTAGTTTTTTTTTTTTTTTTTTTTCAATTTTCTAAGTCCATTCTCAGTTCCAGTACCCCATAGCAAATGCTGGATATGAAAGCTGGTATTTGACCCAACCCACCTGATTTGCACCTTCAGCCTCTTTAACATGGAACAAGAGCAGGGAAGGGCTGCAGAATCAAATCACAGATGCAAGGAGGATAATTTGTAGGATTACGCAGCCTAGAGAAATGTGAAAGACTGAAAACATAGGGAGCTAAACTGAAGACTATGTTGCAATGGAAGGTGTTGATAGGCAGGTAAATGCCCCCAAAGTGTACAGAGTTGGCCATCATGTCAATGATCTGCAGTGTAATAGGTCCAATCTGATGTTTTTAATTGCCCATAAATATTCTGCACCAGCACTTTCAGAACGTATCCAGACTAAGGAAAAATCACAAATCAAACAAGAGAATGGGAAAACGCATATCCCAGTTCATTACCAATCAACACAAGCTATCTATGGGAACAGGCCATTCAGAAGATATAAAGGCAAGTTAGATCTTACAATTTGACTGCATGGAACTTTCTGCACTTGACCACTCCTGCTGTTCTTGAGAAGCTAGATACTTCAGTTGAAAATTTTCTAAATATTGAATATATCTCTTCCAAACAACACCAACATATTTGCTCACTAGCATTGCAAGGCATTCAATTGCTGGCTCCCATAGCTGACTGAATCGAATGTGAAGGATGCCAAATATTCCATTCAAGACAATGGGTGCACATGTTTTGGAGATCCTGTCTCCAGAGAGACCCATCTGTATCTTAGAGATAAGAACAACAATCTTCCTGCTTGTGGCAATTGAAAGAGGAGTTGCCTCAATTGAAACCAACATCTGAATAACCTGATTCAAAGAAAATTATATCATAAATAATCAATCAATGACGAGAAACTAAAACTAGATAAGAAAAGAAAACTAGTACATCATTGGTGTCTGAATTTTCACAAAATTCCTCAGATCCTTCGATTTTACGCTTCTTTTGCACATGGTGATCTTCCATAGGCAGTGGAGAATCTACAGGCTTGTAATGGCTCAGTATCCTTAACGTTGACATCCGGATTGCCTTATCAGAAAGCGCCAAGTTATCTGCAAAAGTGTTGAGTGCATCAACAGCTTTCTCGACCTCGAGATCTGTGTGAAATATTTTGTGATTTTCATTTGTTTTGAATGCAATCCTGTCACTGGAACACAATGCCAACGTTACAGAATGTAATCAAGAGAGTCATTAGTTAGGCTCTCAATAAAAAAGTATTAAAGAAATGAAAGGAACACATTAGCTTCCAGGGGCTTACCAGGATGTAGCATCCAGGAATTCAGCTACAGCAAACAAGACCTGCACAGATGATTTGTACTTTCTCCCAAGGTGCAAGAAATAGCTTGTTTCTGAAAGCCCATTCCGCCCACTTGAAAGTGACTTGTGATAAGAAAATAAGGTAGCACCAACTAGGCTTACCCAGGTTTTCCTATTAAAACAAGCAATTTCATCTATTTAAAAAAAAAAAAAAGAGCTTTATTAGTGACAGGCTATAAACCATTTAGCAGGGGGTAATCATACAGTAACAATCAGAAGACAAAAGATATCTCACCGCCTTCTTTTGTCAGAAGTTGATCAAGAGCATGCAATAAATCCTTTATGAATGAGAGATCAGCTCTAGGACCAAAAATGTAAGGGTAGCATGTGACAGTTCCCCAGAGCACAGCCAAATTGGACCGACAGACCTGAAGAACATATAGATCACTTCCTGTTGCAATATCGCTAATCCACTTCGTCCAATCACGCATGGTCTGTTGGAAAAAATTGCCGATTTGCAAAACTTCAACTTCAGATACTTCCTCAAAGACATCACATAGCAGTGGCTTCCCTTGCAATCTCTCAAATAAAGTCAACATCAAGTAAAGAACTTCTTCAGGTGAATCTTCAATTAAATCATTCATAGCCCTGAAACCCAAGATAGCAAATCATCATCATCATCATGAGTCATTTCCCACCTAGGCGGGGTCGGCTGCATGGATTCTTTTCCGCCATTCTTGGCGATTAGAGACTAAATTTTCAGCAATTTGTAATATTTTCAAATTTTGGTTAATTACTTTCATCCATGTTTTTTGGGTATTCCTCTTATCCTACCACTTTCTACTTTGATGGACTTTGCTCTCCTAATCAGTGCCATTTCAAGTCTCTGTTTAACATGACCAAACCATTTTAATCTATTTTCCCTCATTTTATTACCTATTGGTCTCACTTTTAGATTTTCTCGAATTATTTCATTCCTAATTTTATCTTTTCTTGTTTTACCACTCATCCACCTTAACATTTTCATTTCCGCTACGTTCATTTTATGTGTATGTTGTTCTTCAACTACCCAATATTCTGCCCCATAAAGCATAGCGAGTCTAATCGCAGTCTTATAAAATTTTCCTTTTAATTTAATTGGGACTCCACAATCACATAAAATTCCTGACGCACTTCACCATTTCTTCCATCCTGCTTAAATTCTATATATTATATCTTTTTCAATTTTCCCATTTTCTTGAACTATTGAACCTAAGTACCGGAAGTGATTAGTTCTTGTTACTACTTGATCTAAAATCTTAATTGATTCCTTATCTAAGTTCTCACTATTATTAAAATTGCATTTCATAAATTCAGTTTTTGTACGACTAATTCTAAAACCATTAAATTCTATGGCATCTGCTCACCTATTTAATTTCAATTTTTGTCATTTTCTAGTTTTATCTATTAAAACAATGTCATCTACAAATAGTATGCACCAAGGTACTTCTTCTTGTAAATGTCTAGTAATTTCATCTATTACTAAAGTAAAAAGATAAGGACTCAAGGCCGAGCCTTAATGTAAACTTATTTTAACTAGAAAAATATTAGTATCTCCACTAATGGTCTTTGCATTTGATACAGCTCCCTCATATATATCTTTAATAACATCAATGTATCTATTATTAATTCTTTTCTTTTTCATCACTTGCTATGTTAACATGTGACAGAAAAAAACAAGCAGTTCATAGAATGTCAAAAATCACCTGATGATGGACCTTCTAAAAGCATAAGGTACAGTTGGATCCTTTTCAAGCAATCTTTCGATAAAAGCGAGCAAGCTGCAAGCACAAGACCATAAATATCAAAAGGATTTACAAATCTGGAGACAGTGATGTCAACCTTCAAAGAATTTACCTCAAGCTTTTCAGCTCAAACATGGGAGCCCACTGCAATGAAGCTGCAGAAATGCTCTCGTCTTCAAGAACATCTAGAAGGCTATTCATTAACTGCAAAGTTTTACTGAGGACTTCAGAATGATATTCCCCTGCGGTCCTTTTACCATCCAAAGGCATGATTACCATCTCCATGAGAGGCTGAACAATCAATTTATAGTCTGTATTCAACAATTATGCATGGCCAAATCAAAACCTCATCAGTACAGATCAACACACGTAAAAACATGGAGCCAAAATATCTCAAATGAAATGCATAACTCACCAAAAAGTTTACCCTTCTTACTAAACTGAACAGTGGAGATAAGAAGAGAGAGCAACCGACTCAGATGCAAAAACCTTCCATTTGTAATACTGACTAATGCTTCCTCGATTAAGCAATTCCAGATCAAATCCAATTCTGCAGGATCAAGCTCAACCCAAAGTCTATGCAAAGCACCAGCTATAACCTCAACAACTGTTTCAGAACCTACAGATGTTTGAATAATTGTCAAGATATCTAAATTAATTCAACCATAAAACTACACCATAGTACAAACTGAGTCTGTTATAGGAAAACAGAACTGAGACAAGGAAAAGATGATAGGAGAAAGCAGTTGAAAATCAGACAATGGCAAACTTCATTAAGCAAGTACACAGGATTATGAACTCAATTAAAGGCCAATTCTATCAGAACTGGTTTTGAATTTAGAAATGCAAGTTGCTGAGCACTATTTAACCTGCAAGAGGAATTTCTGACCAAAAGAACGCCAATTTCCTTACTGAAAAGCTAATTATACAAGCAAGCAATGACCAACTAACAATAAAATAGTACTCTCTAGAAAATTTTCGACAATCTCCAATGAAATACATTCTATCAGAACAAACGCATAAACTAACAATTAAAGACTTTCCCAAATGTGTTTTCCTCTGCACCCTGGTTCTCAGCACTCACCAACCATCAAATTGGCCAGATTGGTCAAATAAAAAAATTGTAAGGAAATGATATCACCAACAGGGGATGATGTCAGTCATCGAGCAATTAAGGTTAAAATATACAGGGGATGGTCAAAACTAGTGATATCCCAAGCCATCAGTATGTCTCAATATACCAACAACCTAGTCAAACTACAGCTACAGAGTAATGCATACACGGTATCAATGTTTGTGAGGCAAAACATTGGATGAGAATCATGAGATTTACACTTTCTTGGACATTGATCACAAGGCCTAGGGAATTTCACGTATTTCACTTCAAATGTGCACATAGATCTCACAAAATTACAGAAACCATAAACTCGAAATGTTGGTAAGTGAACATAGGAAAAGAATTGAAGTCATAATCAATAGAGAATGTTATCAAGAAATAAGGCATGCAAAAAAGGATGATCAGGTGCATAGAGTTCCTGCAAATTGCCCGGAAAAGGCGTACACACTATAGGGAATAAGTTGGCAACAAATTATAGATTTTATTGGTGCAAACACAAGTGAATGTTAACTGCATCTTACCAAGTGAATATTTATTGCAAATGTCCATAGTAGAACTGTCAATCAACAAATTTAATACTTTCTCTGCCTTTGAGTGTAACCTCGATGAAGTTCCTCTCATAATATGCCATAACAGAGAGCTTACTCCATTTTTTCGCTGTGGGTTTGCCTTTTTTGCAACTTCAATAATAATCTTTCTGACACCTACACATATTAGCAATAAGTAGGGTCAAGTGACTAGAAAGGATGGCAATCACCTCTGCTGAGAGAGAAAAAGGTCCACAAAAACTGAACCATCGCAAACTAATACAGTATTAACCGAACGAAAGTATGATACACATACTTCACCAGTGAAGAGATTTAATAATAACAAAATAATTGCATGGATGCCATTCATATAAGCATAGAACCCACAGACATGAGCAGTGACTTCAAAAGGAGAATGATGCCGTACAATTTTTTCCCATTTTTGCAATCCATAATTCAATAAATATCTATTATCAAATACAAGAACAGCACAAGATGTACCTTTTATAAGTTGTTCATTTGGTGCATTTCTCAACAAAAAAGAAATGGCTTCTGCCATGAACTCCTGTACATGATCCCTTGGATAGTACCTCAAACGAATTGTGATTCTTCATGATACATGCAAAACAAAACAGAGCAGAGAAGTATTTGGCATCGGGAAGCAGGCGGCTTCTAAATACAAGCAAATATACAGGACATGAACAACAACAATCAGTTAAAATTCTTTGCTCAAGACCACCTCCAAAATCCTGCTCTCATATGACATGAAAAGTTGGCAAAGAATCTCCAATATATGTTAACCAAACAGAAGGGAAGCGAAACTATAACAAGGTAACTAAATGAGGTGCAATTTGACCTTGTTATTTGTCACCTAAGACTTCATATCAGGCAATATTTTGAAATATAACATGAACAGAGGGGCCATAAGAAACATATATTACTAGCGAAATGCATCACGTGGCACAGCCATGGAGCTTCAGAGTTGTGACTGCTCTCTACACCAGGAGTCAACAATTCCTGGGGCATATTTTACAACAGACAAGTGCAATATACATCAACCATTTTTCTTGGGAACCTCAATCAAAGATGGGGAAGCACATGGAAGGAGCTGTTGGAAATCGCATGAATACCCTATTTGACCTTGACAGATTGCACAATGAAACTTGGAATTGAAACTAATTTTTAAGAAACATACAAACTTAGGACATGAGCATGTGATCTAGGGATGAAATTTAAGTAGCAGATTAGCAAGGCCAAGGGAAAGTGCATCAATGACATGGCATTAGCCTTTGCAGTCTCTCTTCATATCTTCATTATATCTACTTGATGCATATTTTAATGAGTTAGCAATTAAATGTTAATAGCCAAGAAAGCATATATTGATAGGATATCATAAAACAAAATCGCCCCTCTCAACTCACTCAAAATTTAAATTGTTGAAATATATTCATTCTAATCATAAAAAATTCCTTAAACTCTTCTTCGCAATATGATATCTTGTCAATTAATCTTTTTACTCCATCTCAAAGAAGAGAGAGATCTCTCAGTGGCGGTAAGGTGAACAATGCACAATGCATAATAACATGATGATATTGCTCATACAATTTGCAAATGCCAAGCAGATGCCAAAGGTGCTACTATTTTGCCAAAATTTTATCTATATTGAAATTGGTGGACAGGATTGTAGCACACTTTGAAGTGAAAATAAGAACACTCAACTTGGAACTATCAACATGTTCTCTGAATTGTGGGACTCCAAGTCTCAATTTTTTTTTGATGTAATTAATGGTAGACGTGTTTTAAAAAAAATTAATTAAATTATTTTAGTAAATGTTGTTGATGAATTTAATTAAAGATAATTAAATACTAAGAAATGTTTATGGTATACATTGAATAATTATTAAATGATGTGCGAAGGGATTCAAATTGAATTATAATTACTAACTTGTATATGTTATATCTATATTAAATGATAACATAACAAATAAAAAAAATTAAAAAAGGGCCTCATATGGCTATGAACCATAGCCCTTTTTTTTGAAAAGGGCAGAACACGATCAAAAAAAAAAAAAAAAAAAATGTGGCAGAGAGAGAGAGAGAGAAGGAAAATGGTGATTTAAGGAGATTCAAAAATTAAAGCTTGAACAAATTTGGGGAAAAGTGGTGTAGAGCCATGTAAGTAGTCTTTACTTCTATTTTTTCTTGAAATTTCTTTAACAATCTTTCTCCTTAATGCCATATGAGCATGTGGATATGGTTTGGTAATATTTTAGGGTGATTTGGGTGATGGGTTTAAAAACACACATGAGGAAGAAGATGAATAGTGTTTGAATGGTGGAAATGGGTGTAGTTTGGTATGACATGCATGTAGGGGTGATTTGAGGAAGGAATGAGGATAAGATCCTCTTGTAAAATAAAAGGGCGATGTGGCGCGGTTGAAATGATAAATTCGGGTTGAGGTTTTGAAAAGTCATACTGTTAGAGCTTGTGAAAATGGTGGATTAGTGTACTTGTTTATGACACAGATTAATCATAATTAAATCTAAGGTAGTATTTTCATGTTGTGTTGTTATTATGTTGTGAAGCATGATATGAGAAGGATGTTTTATCAATTTTCATTATTTGAGCATTTTTCTATCATTGTGTTAAGTGTATATTGTGGAGTAATATGTTATTCACATGCTTTATATGTCCACGGATCATAATCGTTACTGTTGGTTATTGATTTTGCACTCTTATGTTGTGTGGGTGCTTGTGTGGGTGCTTGTAAAGGCAAAGATCTAAATGGGTGAAAAGTGTGATAGCCTAAGTGCTACATATGCATGTATGGGTGTAGAATGGTTATGTGATCTCAGCCCTGGTATCAATGTGAGAGAGGGGCATTCCAAAACTATACAATTGGTGATGGTGATCTTGACCTTGATATCAATGTGAGATAGATGTTTCAAGTCACCTGATGATTTTTACAGGTTTGAGAGTGGCATCAATGTGAGAGAGGCACCCCAAGATGTATAAATTATTGTATGTTACACGGGTGTATTTTTACCTTATTTGGCACTAAAGTAGGGGTGAGTTATTGAGTGATGAATATTTGCATGAGATGCATTCATATATGCATTAATGGATATATTGTTGACTTTGAATTAAATTTATTAATTGCATACTACTTACTGAGCTTACTCGAACTCATTCCGTTATTTTGTCTCTTAGATAATAGCCATGCAAGTCCTCCAATGGGATAGGATGATAATTCGGCAAGAGATCATGATAAGACCAAGTTGTGAGTGAGAGAGATCATGTAGTGAGGAGTTAATGTATATCTAATTCTCTTACACATTTTTTTGCCATATTTTGGTGGCTTTAGTGGAGGATTCTCCTTCTTGGTTAAGGATCCACAGGATTATATATTCATTTTTTTGGAAACTAGAAAGAATCGAGATTTCTTCTTAGTTACTAATTTCACATTTGAGTAAGGGTTGTATGTCACCTCTTCTTAGTTAAAAATTTATTTCTACTTGCATTATAAATATTGAATATACAAGTGCAACCTTGATATTTTAACCGAAATTTTTGCAACAAATTTTATGTTGTGTATAAATTTTTGTGGTGCTATGAGAGGATTGCTCTTCGGTTTGAGCCCCATATGGATAGGTTTTGGGTTAGCACATGACGTCCTTGTTAGATTAAAGCTTGGGGCATTTTATGAATAAATTGAATTGCAGGATATCCCCAAAATATATATATATATATATATATATATATGAACTTTCTGCTGATTAAAATGTGTGATATTCATTATTGTAGCAAACTGCAGAGTATCTTGTGAAAATAGTAAACTTCCATTTCATAAAATATTTTATTCACAGTCATATGCAACACCTGATTTACAATTCCTATTTGAAGTTGCATGATTGTTATTACTTACTTGAGAACAAGAACAACATCACGCACAAGATACTTTTGCATGTACATCATGATATATGACCAAGATGTAAAAATCTGCACAAAGGATGCAAATGAACTGTCAATGAATTTTGTTCTAATGCACACTAAAACCGGTTGCAAAACGCATAGCATATAATCCCAAACCTGCTCCAGGATGTCAGGGTCCCTCTCAGCACCACTTTTAAGGAGGTCCACAGTAGCATCTGCAATCCTCTGAAGAAAACTGCCCAATACTCAAGATCAGAAAAAACTACAACCGAATAACGATAAAAAAAAGTAACAATCTGGTAATTAAAAAGGAAAGATCGGTTGTTGTAGAAACTGTAAAACGTCCTTCCCAGGTCACTTGAGTGATTGAACAACAACAACAACCAAAAAAAAAAACACAGCATATAAGCTGGTGTAAAAATGAGGTCACTCTTTTGATGCAGGAAATGACTGATGGATGAAGAATTTCATTTTTCATACGTCATAAGCTGCTTCCCACCTCAGTGGGAACAGATACATGCATCCTTTTGAGCCATTCTTGTGACGACTAGAGTTGTCCTCTAGTTTAGTTGTTGTACAAACCACAAAACATCCTTTCCAGGTCAATTAAGGGGGTCTTTCAAATTCTACAAGATTCTTAGATCGAATTTGTATTTGGGATGAGAATATAATGATGTATTGAGAATGAATAAAGTTGTATTGGGAATGGGTAAAGTTGTGTTGGAAATTGAAAAAATTGTCTTGGGAATTGGAAAATTGTCTTGGAAATGGTGATGCAGATTCAATTCAAGAATCTTGTATGATCTGTAACAGACCCTAAGTGATTGAACAAAAAACGTAAAAGCTGATATGAAAAATGAGGTCACTCTTTTGATGCAGGATATGTTTGATGGATGAAGAACTTCATTTTTAATGCATCATCAGCTGTTTCCCACCATAATGGGGCACAGATACGTGTATCCTTTTAAGCCATTCTTGTGCTGAATTGAGTTAAGTCCTCATTAAGCCAAGCACTTGGTGAATTTTTCAAGCAAAGGACTGATTTCCATTTTATTTTCTGCAAAGCCACCCTGAAGCGGAAAATGAAGAGCCAACTCCTCATCATGCCTAAAGATGCCAAGTCCATTTCGCATTAAAAACACCTCATAGAAGCCAATATAAACTTGAAAAATTAAGACGATTGGTTCTGAACTTTAGCCGGACAATAACAAACTACATCCTGCTTTTTGGCCTGGAAGGTGCAAAGCAGATTCAGCTATGAACACCCAATCCACTAGCAAGGACCAGAATCTTCATGAAAGTAGCTAGGACTAGATTTTTCTATTTTTGATGGATATAGAGAGCAGTGATTTGTGTATAACACTAAAATTTGATCATTTCTAGGGCCTTTTCCAGCAAATTTTACACCATTTTTCCCAATCCATACCTGCTGAAGACACCCAAAAAAAAATTTCACAAGCAATGTCAGCATGTCTTATCACTTTAGGTCATGCCCATGTCAGCCATAGGAACCATATGGCAAAACCTTGATTCGTATGGGCCACAAAAGGCGTGCATGAATGCACTACAGGATTGGAGGGGGAAAAATAAGAATCTGAAATTTCTATATAGACAAATGAGGTTGACGAGCAACGAAGAGGAATTTCAAGAAAAGCCCCCATAACTTTTAAAGATAAACAAGAGTGTATATGAGATCTGAAAATGTCGGGTCACCAGGTAGCAAAAGCCCTTAGAAAAGAAATATAGAAAATGCATCTCTTTGTTTCGTCAAAAGGGCAGAAGGCATTGCGTAGCATGATGGTCGAACCCATCACCACATCATAGTGCATTTGTTGAAGATGTCAACAACCGCCCCAAATTAATAAGATTGCGTACATATTAGCTGACCCTACACGGGGATAATGATGATGAAGGTTATGTGCATTTGCCATGATGATGAAGATGAAACCAAGAGGAGCATGATGATCTTACGGTAAAAATTCCTCCAGTAGATCCCTCGACAAAATTGCAATCAACCTATAGGAATAGAGCCCAAGTTAGCTCACATTTCCAATCAAACATGAACTTCACAAAACAGGAAAAAGACAATCAAGATGAGGAAAATACTCATATATCGAACTGTAAGATTGTAACATCATAGTTCACATTTCTGATCAAACATGCACCAAATCAAAAAAATAATAATAATAATAATAAATGAGATCGATACTGATCTATTGACCTGTAAGACTATCATATCCATGATCATGCAACACAGGACACTTTCTTTTCATAATAAAATCATGAAGAGAAGCTTGAAAATTACAAAGATTATGCAAGGGAGCATAACTTTGACCAGTACGCATTGCATCGAAGGTGCAGAACCATGACGCTAGAAAGAGTCTTAGTCCAATGACTTTCTGCATTGTTAACTTCCAAGGACAAAGTGTCAAAGATGTGCAAATTAAGACCAATCTCTCTGTTTCATGCTTGTGATAATAGCATTCATAAGTCCAGTAAGGCGCTGACAGTCTGTCAATAGAAGAACAGAAGCGGAGAAAAACAGAAAATCCAGCACACAGAAGGAGAAGAACCAACACAGTATTTCACAGTCAATGCTGCAATAATCCTTGATTGGAAAAAAAAAAAAAAAAAAAAAGTTTCCTCCCAAAGAAGTAACCGCTTAAAAGGATAGCAATTTTGCACCATTTTTTTTTTTTTTTTATGGGGAAATTTGGGTTTCTGCCTCCTTACATCCAGCAGAATACTGGATGAATAGAGAAAGAAAACCCCAAAAATTATATATTCAAAAAATGATAAATGTCTTTACAAGATGCTTCCAAAATACAATTTGGGAAATCCTCCCACCATGTTCGACTTTCTATACCATTTACTAAAGAAAATTTAACTAAGTTATGAGCTACCTGGTTACCAGTTCTGGAGACACGAACGAAATGACATTGACCAAATTCTTCTTTAGTCTTCTTTATAGTATCAACCATATTGCCTACTGTAGATAGAACATGATCCTTGTTTGATAACCAGTTGATAAGAGTTAAGGAATCACTTTCACATATCATATCTGTGTAGTTAAGCTCCTTAATCCAACCAGTTCCCAGCAGCATGGCATGAACCTCCATCCATAGTGGATCAGCCTTATCTGTCCAAGTCCAGCACTTTGCTACAACAATTTCACCATTTGGATTCCTAACAACCGCAGCAGCACTGGTTGCAAGAAAATTAAACTCTCAACTTATTTATCTGTCATGGGATCCAATGTATAGCCGCACATGCCCTTTCTTGTCTTTTTATCACTTTACAGTTTCGTAACTTTTAGTTACATGGTTCAAATGCAGACACTCTATGGACATGTCATGTTGTGTTAATATCAGCTGATAAAACAGAATATTTATCATTTTACAAAATAAGGGGACTCTTCTTCCTAGAACCATCCGCTTCCTCCTGATTCATCAAATCCATACACAGTTCTCTCTCATATTGATCCTGGCATCAGCCAATCTAAACTCAAAATAGCATTTTATACTACTTCCTCAATAGAACAGAAGAAAACTGGATGACTTGATGCAAGACATTTCGAATTTGGGTCTACTTCAAATGTCAAAGTGACAAAATGGCAAAGGGCTTTTTCACACACCTGAGAATGGGTTCGAGTGATAATCTTGCTTCCATTTTTAATCTAGAAAGAAGTCTTGATAAAATGGTCTCCTTCTGCAACAAAATCTGAGGCAATGTTTGCACCCACGGCATCATTTCCTCATAAAACGAAATGAAGTCCTCAGCCGTATTCAATTCCTGCCCAAAGTAATTTTTAAGGGACAAAAAAAAATTACAAAACCAAATCAAGTTAATAGAAACACACAAAGGACTCTACAAAAACATAGCGGCTTTCTATCGCATACCCGCCACTGCAAAAGGCAATCTCGAAAGAAGGAAGAGCCACCAGACGGCTCGGATTTGATGGTCTCGAGATTTCTGTACACATCTATCTCGATTTCCTCCACTCTCTGAGCAAAATTCTTGAACTGAAAGCAGAAACAAAGAAATCAAAATTGCAAATGTAGCTAAATGCAAAAGAAGAGCCTGGGATTCTGAAAACATCACTTCTAAACGAAAGTCTTGGGCTTGAGAGCTTACGACAAAGCGCCTCCGACCAGCAGACGTGTTGAGCGATTTCACCGCGTTAGACTGCGAAAACGCCATTGTAGAGCAAGCAAACGTAGGGAGAAGGAGAACCAGATAGGGTTTTTATACGCTGCTCGAGGACTGCATATGGCAAGAGAAGAAGCCGTTGGCTAGGGCATCGTCTCTCAGCTGCGGTCTCTCAGTTTGGCGGCACCACTGCCGAAGAGCTTCACTGTCGGTTCGTCATTCAATACAGTGGCGTCTTCGTGCGGAGGAAACATCAGGTGTACTGATTTCTCCTAATAATGATTCAATATTTACGTAATCACGTAACCCGACAAGCTTACTTTTGATTTTAAAATTATTTATTTAAATATAAAATAAAACTTTTAGATGATATATTTTCTAGGTAAAAGTTATTAAATTGATATAAAATTATATATGACCTAGATAATGATAAAGAGTAAAGAAAATAAAGTTAAAATAGTTGGATTAGTTGTATAGAAAATTATATATAAATAATTTAAAAGAAAGTAGTTTGTATAAGAAGATATAAATAAATAATTAAAAAATAGAATAGTTGTAGCGAATTAAAATTTTTAAATTGAAAAGTTTTAAATAGGTTGTCAAACACTTTACATGTTTAATACATGTTTTATTATGAGATTAAAATAAAATTTATTGAAAACTTCTATTTTAAAAAAATGACTAACTTGCCGATATATCGGCATAGTTTGAAACTAATTATAATTTATATGAATTGCATGTTATTT
The DNA here is from genome assembly GCA_030490835.1 of Annona cherimola. Taxonomy (NCBI): domain Eukaryota; kingdom Viridiplantae; phylum Streptophyta; class Magnoliopsida; order Magnoliales; family Annonaceae; genus Annona; species Annona cherimola. The sequence goes on from CM059972.1 coordinate 1,718,642, forward strand.
TGATATAATTTTATCAAAATTACGTGCATACACATGAAACATCTTTGTCATAATATATAAGTTTGAAAATTAGACAATCATGTTTTATTATGAGATTAAAATAAAATTTATTGAAAACTTCTATTTTAAAAAAATGACTAACTTGCCGATATATCGGCATAGTTTGAAACTAATTATAATTTATATGAATTGCATGTTATTTTGATATAATTTTATCAAAATTACGTGCATACACATGAAACATCTTTGTCATAATATATAAGTTTGAAAATTAGACAATGAAAAAAATGACCATAGTCTAAAATTTGGATCCTAATCTTATACTCCCGAGCGCATACACCTTTTTTTTTAAAAAAAAAAAATTTCATAAACTTGTTAACCCAAGTTATTTAATCCGTATAACCAACCGAGGCTAGCTCGGTTGGTCGCCAGCTGCGGCGCAGACAGCCGTAGCTGCGGCTGGCGGGGGATCGAATCCCCGTATAGGCGTGGGAGCAAGGTGGTCTCCCGGGTGGAAAGTGTAGGGAGCAGGTGGTCTCCCAGGTGGCTGTTGGAAGCTGTGTCTTCCAGATTTCTTTGGGACGTTATGTGTTCCCAGATTTGTAAGAATGTCTCAGATCTTCAAGTATAATATGTGTTGAGATACATGTAATTATATACCCATCAAAAAAAAAAAAAAAAAAAAGTTATTTAATCCGTATATAAATTTTTACCATTTTTGGAGTATTTTAGATATTTATTTTTTATTTTTGAACATCAGTGGCATTTTAGGTAATTTTACTAAAATGCCACTTATTTTCAAAAATCAAAAATAAATATTTAAAAAACTCCGAAAATAGTAAAAATTAATACATATATTAAATACACTTGGGCTAATAATCTTATGAAAAAAATTTTAAAAAAAATAAAAATAAATAAGTGTATGCGCCCGGGAGCATGCATGCAGCACGTGCTGCAGGGTGCATGCAACTGAGATCCCTAAAATTCAGCATCCATGTTCAATGTGTGCATCTTCTCCAAGCCCTGCGCAACATATGACCGTAAAAACAATCATCTCCTGTAGCCTTTTTTTTTTATTTTTTTCTATTTTTTTCCGCCCAGGAATTTGAGTTGTTGGTCTTTTGATCAGATCCATAAGATAAAAAGTGTAGTAGAAAACATCAAAACCAGCAACATCATCTTCTTAGTAACAGCTTAAATCGTAGTTCATCCTCAACACATTCAGCGGCAACGCGCGATCAATTTTTGCCGTCTATCAGGCCAAGCAAATATAACCGCTAATTACAATTTTAAAAAAATACGACCACTACTTGTTGGATTTCAGTAGGTTTTGACAACGGAAGAAGTAAAAAACATCAACACATTAAATATTCGACAACAATTAAGATGATCTAGCCTCCCAAAAATTAATTTAATGGTTAGGCTATAATCCAAACAACACACCAGCAATACCTGCAGATCAATGGCCCATTTCAAGATTTCCATTGGCAACAAAATCACTTGGGTGTTGGAAGGGTAATTTTGGAATTGCATATTTTACTTAACAGCCTTTTTATTTTCGTTATATGTCAACTGCTGACATGAGTATGCACGCAATTGCAGTAAAATTATACTTCATAGTGCAACTTAGTACAAGTAGGACCGAGTAGGGATTAACTTCACCCTTACTATTTTTCAAAAAATCTCTATTTTACCCTATTTTAGGCCCAATTGGTTTTAGGCATATCTTATTTTATTTTTTCAAGCAATGTCCATTTTGATTCTAGTTCCAAATCAATTTCTAAAAAATTATATGATATATTCATTGGTTCAACCTCTATCTTACAAGTACATCAAAAAACAAAGTACCTATTATCTGGTTAACACAAAGTTATTTATTTGCAACGAGTAACTGCATAATTCGGCCACATAAATCCGCATAAATGGACCAAAATTTGTGGCTAGTAACCAACTGTATAATTCTAACCACATGAATTTCAAATTTTCTTGCATGTACTTGATTGGCACATCATTCTAGTCAAGGGTGGAAATTGAGGCTAGTCGACCCACGACCCGACTAGTGTTGACTAGGAAAAATTAATTTTTTAAACTCAGTATAGGGATGAGCCAAGAATTTTGGCCAAAATTTAAAATTAGGTGGGGTTGGGTTGACCATGTCTTGACCTGATACATATATTGATTTATTAAAAATTATAAGTTTATGGGTGTGTTTGGTAATGAATAAAACTTTTGATGAAAAGTTTTGGAGATAAAAGTTGTCAAATGATGTGATATAATAGGGGTAATGATGAGTAGTAAATATGATATAGTTAAAATAGATAAGTTACTTGTGTAGAAATTATTGAAAAGTAGGATAATTGTATAGGAAAATGTAAAAAAATGATTAAAAAAATGATAATTATGGAGATTGAAAAGTTTTAACTTGATATTTTCTATCAATTGTCAAACACGCCCTATGTTTAAATCATGTTATTATTTTATTTCTAAATTTTTATATTTTTTATAATTAACTTTATCAACGTTTAAATAATCAATTGATCCAAAAAACAATATAAGAATCGATGAGAGGAATTTGCACACATATTATTCTTACGTACAATTATATATTAACCTATTTTAATAAAGTTATGTTATATTTTTTCATGTTTTATTTCAGTAATAATGCATTTTTTAATAATTAACAAAATATTGAAGCATATAACATTTAAATTTATCATAAACGTATCTTTATGTTTGATAGATACATAAATTTTTAAAATTATTTTATTTGACTCTTTTTTTTTACAAAAATTGTTGTTTTAAAGTCGGTTCGATATTAACTCAAAGTTTGTTATGGAACTTGTTAAAAAAATAAGGGTTAAACCAACCTTATCCCGACCCGGTATAAAAATAGAATCAAATAGAACTTTTAAAAAATATGATTACGGTTAGGCAAACTTTGATCCAATGCTGCCCGCCAGATTCTCACCCCTAATTCTAGCCATAATTAATTGCAGAACAAGCAACTAATTTAAAAAATATTGTAACGCAAACTCATACCCATCATCCCCGTTTGACACCAAAGGCTGAAAATTTGGCAATCAATGATTAAACCATGGTACATACAAAGGGATCCTGGTCCTATGCTCCTTGGAGTATTGAGCCTCAATGCTCTCGGGCGCATATACCTATTTTTTAAAAAAAAAATTCAATTTTTTTTATAAGATTATTAATCTAAGTATATTTAACCTATATATTAATTTTTACCATTTTTGGAGTATTTTAGATATTTATTTTTTATTTTTAAAAATTAGTGGCATTTTAGGTAACTGATTTTCAAAAATAAAAAATAAATATCTAAAATACTCCAAAAATGGTAAAAATTTATACACATCTTAAATACACATAGATTAACAATACTGTAAAAAAAAAAAAAATAGGTGTATGCGCCCGGGAGCATGCAATCCAAGTCCCATATAAAGAAAGTCAGAACCCTTGGAAATAAGATTTATCTCATTGTCATAAACGATGGCGACTTAGGGTGTGTTTGTTTAGGGTAAAAAAGTGTCAACTAAAATTTTTCAATCTAAAACTTTTCACTCTCCATAATTACTCTATTTTTTAATTATTTTTTCACATTTTTCTATACAAACTACCCTACTTTTCAATCATTTCTACACAACTACCCATACAACTAACCTATCTATTTTAACTTTATTCTCTTTACTCCTCATCATTACTCCTATTATATCACATCACTTTCTATTGATTTGACAACTTCTACTCCAAAAACTTTTCATCAAAAGTTTTACCTCTAACCAAACACACCCTTAGAAGCCAACTTCTTGGGCTTGCTTGGCCATATCCTCGAAACTGCAATTGCCTCTCTCAATCAGAACAAAGCAAATGTGGCGCTCATTTCCAACCCTAGGGAGACTTTTCGGATAGAATAGTAAGCGTTGAGGGGATGCGCCATGTAAAATGCAACGCAAATTCTAGAGCTCTTGACGGGAAGGGCAGGAGAAAGCGTAGAAAAGCACGAAGGTATTGGTATTGGCATCTCCGCATGCATTGCTGATAAGAAGAAGCAATGTTGTTGTATGGATTTGGGGAAAACAATTTTGTTGAAAAAATGATTTATTGAACGTGCCGAGGAGGTGAGAATGGAGAAGGAGGCAGGAAGAGACCTGAGATTGACCATGGTGGATGAGAATCAAAGTAGAAAGGAGAGGAATACAATGGTGGTGGGAGGGAGGGATATTGGAGGGCATCATTCTACAGCGGTGTGGCGGCATGGGCACAACTGCTTGGAAGTTAGGATTTAGTGGGGCTGTTGAAAAATCGAGAGAGGTTAGGATCAAGTGAAGGTATATGATATTAAGTAAAAGGGAAATAATAGAAATAACATTTATATATATTTCAAAGTTATTATAATATATAATCTGGGCTGGATATGCAGCCCTTGGAACCGACACTACTTGAATTTAAACGAGTATTTTACATGTGAGATTAAACCGACTTTATCTTAATCAAGGTAAACAAATGGGTCGACCCGCAGGTACCAAAACCGAGTTATATCACTAACTATATGAGAATAACATGCAATTTATAAAATTATATGAATATACCTGCAATTAGTATTACACTATGTGGATATTTTTCAATTACTCTATAAAAAATAATAACTTTTGGAAGAGAATATATAATCACTAAAATTTTTAGAAAACATATAGTATATAAAAAATTGCAATAAATATAGTTTTAAAAATAAAAAGTGGATATATATACACGATAAATAGTTTAAATTTTAAAAATATTTTTAAAATTAAAAAAAGAAAGTAAGCATAGAAGCTTTGACGCTTATGTAACAGTTGCTGATTTTTATATGAAATCCACACAATTTATTATATTTTTAATTATTTTTAATTTAAATGTTGAGTTAAAAGATCTTCTAAGGTTCTATTTCCGATTAGACAAGAATACAATTTTTATTTTTTATTGTTTTATAAAACCGCTACATTATAAATTAAAATTTACTATTTCTTGTGATGTGTACCTATATTTTTTGAATTTTAAATACAAAAGCATTGTAGTTTTTGGGTGCATATTCGGTAAAATCTTTTGTCTATCAAGGATTTAACAGAATTGTGGTTCACGTTTCTAACTTTTTTTGTTATTGAATGTATATAATACAACTTATTGCAGATATTACAAACAAGCTTAGGGGAGACAAAAGTTCCCATATCATAATGGCGACACGGCCATAAAATAGTATGGAGATACAACTTCACCAATCAATAAAGGGGACCCAGCCCCTGAGCCCTGGTTTCGAATTGGGGACCGTGGCTAAAGAAAGCATGTTCTCTGGCACCTGCGCTAGCCATAGGTGGCTTCACGTTCCTAACTTACTAGTTACACGATTAGAGTGCGTGAGCATTTATATTTCGTTGAAAGAGTTTGTTCTATTTTTTTTTAATGGAAGAGTTTGTTCTAATTAGTTAGTAAAGAATGTAAAGATTACTTAACATGATTAAGCTTAAGAGATATAAAAAGAATAAAAGATAGTATAAAATGGAACAATAAAAATGGTAAAAATAATAAAAATACTAACGGTGCCAAATGATTACTTAGCCATGGAGCGTGGCTGGGTGGAGAGCATTCCTTGTAGTAGCGCAGTCTGGGCCCTAGTATCCGGTAAACGCACCAGCAGTGCCAGCAGGATAACAGGCTCGCTGAGGCCCCCGAGATTGGGTACCAGGCTTCTACTTTCTAGTAGGCGGTTTGGTGACATTAGAATGGAAGCACGATATTACTGCCAACACGAACGCAAGTTGCGCAATACCAACAACAACAACAACAACGGCGATAGGCTCGATCTTATTTTGTTTGAGCTGTGTAGATATTTGTTGTTTTTCAAAGAAAAAAGCAATTCGGGTTGCGAGACTTGGGTTCAACCATATCAAAATGCCAATTAGGATAACTTTTAAAATCTGATCGAAACAAGCAGTCCCTTAAATCACGTTTTAATGAAAATTTCCGTGTTATTGCCTAGAAATTTGTAGGGAAATATTGATTTAATCCTTTTTTTATTTGTCTAATTGATTTTTTAAGAAAAATTAATCTCAATTGAAAATTAGATAACTACGAATAGGAAGAAAAAAATTAACGTATATATTTACTCCAAACAAGACGATTTTCATGGGTTATTAAAGTTTTCAATAATGATAATTTTCAAAATCTTTTCTAAATAAGTAGGCCCAAGTAGCCTGATTAATGGATTAGATTGAGCATATAAGCAGAGTAGAAGCATTTCAGTATAGAAATAAGATCGGATAGGGTTCGGTGCCTTAAATTCGAGTGAATCGTAAAATAATTTCACGGAAAGCTAGTGAAAGTTCACCCAAAAAAATCATCCTCAGTTCATTCTCGACGTGTATGTAACAACCCAGAAAGAAAAGCTGTTGATTTCACCATCCAAAGGCCTACTATCTAAATTGGGCTGAATGATTGTGGCTGGCACATCAAATCAGGGGCATAAAAATGTATTGACAGACGCTTGTAGCTGTAGATGGTTAAAAAAATCATCTATACAATTTTGATATGTGCAAGCTCCCCAACCCGACATACCGCCGGGGAAGAATAAACTATTGTTTTTTTTTTTTTTTTTTTTTTGATTGAAAGAATAAACTATTGTTAGATGCTTAGGGGAAGCTGTTAATAGGATCCCAGAATAGAAAATGCTGTCAAATCAATCAGTATATAAAAGAAATAATTTTCCTAAATTATTTGACTGCACAAAATCCAATAATGATGTCAAAGAACGGATGAAACTAGGCAAATGAGAAATTTTTCAAAAATCAGAATCGTCGGTGTTTAGTGATAAGAGACGGAAAGGAATCCCACCAGTTAGAGAACAGACAACACGCTGCAGATCCTATATTCCTACCTTGAGGACTCCAGCAGCATCCCATGGAGATGGACCAGATACAGCACAAATATGTGGATGTTAAAGGGCTTAAGCTTCACTACGCAGAGATTGGATCAGGTTCCAACTCAAACCTTACTTTTTATGCACTGTTTTCCTTTTTAAACCTTTGTTCCTTGAGTATTGCTGGGGTCTTTTGAATCTAACCACCAAAAGGAAAGGACGGCGAAACCCACATCTGGGGGTGATGAGGTTTCTGCTTTCTGAGGCTGGAATTATGTTTTGGTGCATTTCAACTGCTGAAGATGATGAAATTTCAACTTGGGTGTCAAACAAATGTCTGGAGGAATGCAGCCAGTATGGTTAGGAGGCGCTCCTGCAATGCAGGAAATAAAAGGAAAGAGATTAGCTTGATTGAACAAACTAGCTTTAGATGCAATGCCTTTATATACGTGACCTAGTCTTACACCATGATTGGTTAGCTGGTTCAGGTCCTATTGTTCTCGTCTTCTTGCATGGATTTCCAGAGATCTGGTATTCATGGAGATACCAGATGGTTGCGGCTGCCAATGCCGGATTTCGAGCCATTTCACTGGACTTCAGAGGCTATGGGTTGTCTGAGCAGCCTCCAGAACCAGAGAAGGCCTCCTTTATGGACCTCGCTGAAGATATCCTTGCCGTAGTTGATTCTCTTGGCATTCCAAAGGTATCATCACACAAACTTAAAAGAACATCAGCTCATCATACTCCAGCAATTCCATATGTACAGATCCAAGCTTCTTTTGCAACATTCATCAAGACCAATCAAGTTGTTATAATTAGATTTCAGAATTTCATTGCATGGGACTTGTGGCAAAACAGGTGTTTCTTGTTGGGAAGGATTTTGGAGCCCAACCAGCTTACACATTTTCTACTCTTCACCCGGAAAGAGTGCATGGAATCATAGCAATAGGAGTGCCCTTCCTCGTGCCCGGGGTATTCCGTCATGATCTCCTACCAAGTGGCTTCTACGTGACAAGATTTAAGGTATCTTATTTTATCCTTTTCATTGAATTCGTACTGGTTCGTTTTGAACGGGATAGTTGTAATCATTTCAGAAACTTGGAAAGGTCTAAATTAATTCATTTTGGAGTCCCCCCGATAGCAATGATAACCGAGCGAGCTCTATCCCTTCCCCCCATACCTTTTTTTTTGGTTAGGAACCTGGAAGAGCAGAAGCTGATTTCAGGCGCTTCGATGTCAAGACTGTGATCCGGAACATCTACATTCTATTCTCTGGAAGTGAACTCCAAGTAGCAGAAGAGAATCAGGAGATCATGGACCTTGTAGATCCATCCACTCCTTTGCCACCTTGGTTCACAGAGGATGACCTACAAGTCTATGCAAGTTTATATGAGAAGTCAGGACTCCAGTTTCCATTACAGATACCGTATAGGTAAGCAGGGAAAATGCAGTTTTAAGAGTTTTTTTTTAATGAAAAAAAAAAATAATCAAATGAAATCGATCTTTAATGTAATGATGCGTCTTGTGGTGTGCTTTTCGACAGGTCATGGAAAGAGGTGCCAGTTCCAACAGACCCCAAACTTCAGGTTCCAACACTGCTTATCATGGGCGAAAAAGATTATTTTCTCAGATTCCCCGGAATAGATGACTATATCAAGAGTGAGAAGGTAAAGGAAAATGTTCAAGAGTTGGAGATCACATTTGTGCCTGAAGGAACTCACTTTGTTCAGGAGCAGCTACCAGAGCAGGTGAACCCGCTTATGATTGCCTTCCTCAAGAAACACTCCTGATCTGATCAGGCACTTGCGCAGTACAAGGTGTCTCTAGAAATGAACCCAATTTGAATAAAAGCTTCAAATATAAATCTGAGCTTCAGGTTATCATGAATAGCTTTGCAGTTTTGTACTCCCTTTGCATGTGTGCCTCATTGAAAAATCAACTCTTCCAGCATCATGAATCTAAGCCAAAGGCCACTGCAGTTGATTGGTTATGCTTTTCTCTAACAGCTCCTTTAAACCCCGAAATGGTGGACCTTCCCTTCCACTTGTTCACATGTGGGATCCATGGTATGTGATTACATCAAGACAGACCTGTCCACAAAACATGTTTTCATATTTTCAATATTTTTTTTTTATAAAATATTAATTTGGATGTATTCAATCTACAAACTCAGTTTTACTAATTTTGTAGATAGGTATATTTTTATTTTGGATTTCTAAGTAAAGAGAAATTTTAGTGATTTTAAATTGTTGAAACACGACAAGAATACTTTTATATTTAAAAATTCAAAATAAAATATATACATCTTATGATAAAACTTAATTTATAGATTAAATATACCTAGATGAATAATTTATTAAAAGAATTTGAAAAAACATAAAAATATGTTTTTGGATTGATTTGAAATGAGGTTATTTCAAACCAGTTTAAAATGATTATTTTGCTTACTAGAATATACTTATGTTTAAAATTTTAAAATAAATATATACATATCTTTAAAAAATAATAAAACTTGGTTATGTATTAAATATATTGAGATTAAAAAATTTATAAAAAATTTTAAAAAATAAAAATGTTTTTTGGATCGGTCTAAAACTGGTTAGTCTACATAATAATTTGCCTAATGTAAATATATTATATACATAAAATTTAAATAATGTTTCTTCATATTTATGTATTTATATTATTTGTATTTATGTTTGTGCGGATATTTGCACATCGATTTAATATATATTATGAGTAATTTTTACCCCATATTTGGATTAATGGCTCCAAACCAATTTTGTGAGGGTATGATTGGTATAACAGTTAGTAAGTTAGGTTAAGATCTAGCTTTTAAAATAGGGTTACAATTAAAATTTATATCTTGGGTGTACTTAGAAAATGATAAAACTTTTGATGTAAAAGTTTTTAAAATGTTATTGATTTTAAAAAAATTTCGAAAATCTATAAATCTCTAAAAATTGTAAAAATCGATACACATGTTAAATACAATTAGATTAACAATTATATAAAAAAAAATAAAAAATAAAAAATGAGTATTTATGCTTCACCCGAGTGCACACGATCATTAGAGTGCATAAATACACTCGGGTGTACACTCGGTTTTTCAATTATACCCTTGTAAAATTAACTAGGGGTTTTTTAGTTTTTCACCTTCACTCCGCCTGCTACGGGACATATTGCCTACGGGAGGACTTATTGCTTCCATCACTGCCGGCAAAAATGACAGATAATGTCATCGCTGCTCGTCAGCGAAGCCAAGTGCACTGCATTGTATCAATACCCTCGTTCATCAACACCAACCCCTGCCAAACTCCCAAATCATTCGAACCCATCACATAGTTTTTCGCTAATATCCATCCCTGGAAGATCTCATCCCTCTAGTTTGCAAGAAAATCAAGAGAAGCAATATCTGCCGTCAGCATCAAAATTTGTCTCCCCTAGCATATGAGGGAAAGCCTGGATTGTACGTCCAAGGGGATTGTTCGTTTCAGAAACCGCGACTGTAGCAGATTCAAATGCATCACCTGTGCATAGGAGTGTCTGCGTGCATGCTTCTGTAAAATTTCATTTAAAGATTTGCAAAGATGGGCTTCGTCTTCAAATCACTGCCTGCCCACCAATTGATGGGACCCTCCCAGAACCAGCCATGGTAAGGACAAAATCTCAACTCTTGATGGCTTAGGTTGTGTTTGGCAATGAATATAAAAAATATTTGGCAATGGTGAAAAAAATGTCAAGATAAAACTTTTCATTCTCCACAATTATTATATTTTTTAATTATTTTTTCACATTTTACTATACAACTATCCCACTTTTCAATCATTTCTACACAACTAACCTATCTATTTTAACTTTATCATCTTTACTATTCACCACTACTCCTATCATATCACATCATTTGACAACTTTTTCTCTTCAAAATTTTTCATCAAAAATTTTACCAATTCTCAAACATACCCTTAGATAAATAATTTACAGAGGCAGAAAACAGTGGTATCCACCCATAAAAGAATTGTGTTTCAATTTTTAATTCGAAGTCTCCTTGCAGTTCTCCTTTGCCAACTGGCATTTTACATTCCCTGTTCCGTTATTGGTTCTTTCTACCCTTTTCGCAGCGCATTACCAAAAGATTTTTTTCCATTTGTTTTTGATACGAGTGAGGGCAGTTTTGGCATTTCTCATTATCAAACGGCTGACATTAACGGTATCTGCTGCCAGGATTTGATTCGTAAAAAAATATGAAACTTTAAAGGTTATTTTTGCTAGTGTTAAAACACCAAACTTAAATAAGCTATTACCCAAAGTTAAGGATTAATTTTGCAAAAATTCCATTATTGAATGATGAAATTAGTGAGACAGATTTCTCCATATGAAAAATCTTGTACAGTTGTACTCATTTACATTCAGTGGAGATAAAACATCTGTATGTGCTAGCCAAACACATTCCAAAATTGCGAATAATACATTAAAAAACAAAAACCAAAAAAAATATAGCCCAAAAAATAAATATATAATAATGGATAAGTCCAAAAAAAGTGGATAAAAAGATATCTGGACTGCTGCGGATGTTGATTCTACACCCAAATTGGCAGCATTTCGTAATTGCAATGGAAGTTTCCCGTTTCTGGATTATGTGCAAATCAAGAAAACAAGCAGTACCTTCAAGCACGCAACAGGCTCGAATTGATCAAATTCTCAATGCCCTCAAAAAAGCCATTTGCACTGCAATTTCCCACAAGTAAAATATTGACCCATGGAATATTTTCAATCTGAACTCACGAATATCTGCATTGTAAAGAGGCGAGATGTAAGATTTCTCTCTCAAAAAATCAGCAGTCACCATCACAAAGAAAAAAGTAGTCTCAATCGCATTTATAGTGTCAAATGCCTTAGTCAATGTCAGGGTCATGAAATCAATCTTACTTGCTGAAAACAGTTTAAGTTTGCTGAGGGTCCTAATCAGCAAGAGTTGGCCATGGTATGAAATGCCAGACTAGTAAGATGAGCCAATACAAAATGAGGGAATCACCTACTCATGCAAAATGAAGTTAAGGCATTATTTGCATTGGATGCAGACAGTGCCGGTTCACACCTTGCCCCTATTTTCCATAGCCATTAATTGATATTGACAATGGCTACTATCCATGAGGCTTACATCATGCCAGAGGCTTTTGGATTATCCTAACTGATCAATTAAAAGCATTAGATAAGAAATCTTGATCACAAAAACATGAGCCAGCATGGGTAGTCTAGCAAGCAATAGCTCTAGTTGCAGTAGTAATGGGGAAAAGTAGCACGAATGGGTAATATTCTGGCAAGTCTCAGTTACATAATCACAATGATAAAGGCAGATACAAGCATGGTGGAAGCATGGCCAAGCACTGCCTACACTGATATTGGCACAATTAAGGCCCCCATTTTGGCTGGCATTTCTAAGCCCCATAAAGCCTACCCCTTGACCTTATAATTCAGCAAGGCAAAGACTACTTACTTCAATATCTGGCAAGGGATCATAGAGTCTTTTCTCTCTCACATCAAATACTGCTATTCCTGATATCTTCTGCACCCCAAGTCTTGTAGCTATTAAGTTCTGAAATACATGACATATTCAATTCCCTTTCAGATATTTGAAAGATTTTTAAATATAAAAAAGAAAAGCAAACTTCTCCTATGACTATGTAGACAACAGGTCATTGGAATTAAACATCAATGTGCAAACAAGAATCCAAATCCAGCCTTTACAGGTGACTCGCTCAGATATTTGCTTCTGGTTGATAGCATAGTGTAGCACAAGACAATGGGACTGAGATAAAACTCCACTCATGTATTGACTCAAGACAATTAGTTGCAGTCCAAATTCCATGACAAAGTGTTATTAGAGAAACCCTTGGGCAGGACTGATCCCACATTCTCCTTGTGAAGGGAAATCACACTGAACAGTAGCAGCTCAAAACATTCACATTGCAAGCATAAGTTCCATTCAGCAAAGTATAATCATCTTTTGATTTCCTTCTTTCCCTATAATGAAAAACCATAAAAAAGTTCAAATGTTACGGTCAGTTTTTCTTACCAAGTTGAAATCTGCTGAGCTGTACGCCTCCACATGTGGTAGGACCTGTGAAAGATGTCAGATAGTCAGATCAGTACATTAAAATATAATTAAACATTCCATAATCACACAAGCAGGAAACGAGAGTCCAAATTAAACATAACACATCTGGTCCTAAAAATTTCATCACAATACAGTTGCCCTTGGGGACCAGTTCCAGGGAAGAGGAAATATTGCGTGATCTTCACTGGATACTTGTTTCAAACAAACTGGCTTGATTTTAGTATACATTAAAACTAATGAACAAGTTCTGATTCCATGCTCACACAAGTTGGACCTTTTTCTTGAATCTTTTTTATAAACATGTGGGTCTAGGTAATACCACAATCTTACCAAATTTACGTTTTTTTTATATTTTTTGAATTTTGAAAATAAAAAACACTGCATGTTTCATGTTTAGAGAAAAATCAAAAAAAGATCCAGGTTGCACAAGCATGGAGACTCCATGCTTGTGTGTCCATGGAATCAGAACTCTTAATAAACATCTCCAGTTCCAATAGTGTTGCTCATTCACCTGAAATGAGTTGGGCAAGCTAGGCAAAATTGATGCCATGATGCCAAATCCCAGGCCCAGAATTTAAGTTGGACAAAGAGAAAATACCGAACATCACTAAGATTTAACATATTTACTCATGCAATTTGTTGATGCAACCCCTACCGAGATTGGTGAGACATTAAATAACAGATTGATGAGTCAGAACAGGCAAAGGTACATAAAAACCATATGAGAGACTGACAGAGTGAAATGGACAAGTCAATAGACTGTAACTTAACAAGCATGTACTCTATGCTTGGTTACTATTAGAAATCCTAACCACCAATATCAAAAGATGGATTAGAAGAGAAAGAGATGCAGTAGGCATAAGAATTTATTTTTTCTACAGGATATATTTTATGCGGGTATGGTAAGTTGATATTTTGGCCAGAAATCCCCATGGTCAGCCAGCCCAAAGTGTGCCTCTAATATTTTGCACATGTGCCACTTGAGCAAATGCAGGATCCACAGACAACAAAGGTATCTGGTATCTTAAACTAACATTACCAAATATCCCTTTCTTGTGGAGTGATAAACAGGATGGATGTGATCCCCAAGGAACAGATCACAGCCTAGTGGTATAAAAATGTCTTACCAATGTTTGCAGGCCATTGATCATAACAGACCTCTCTCCAAAGGAATCACCATGGGACAAAGAAACTTCAAATTGACCTAATCTCCTATCTGTCTGGTTTGCAAGATTAAGATGAACCTGCAGAAAACCACATTCAAACTCACATCTGAAGAGATGCGCATAGAAGTGCTTAACCATTGCGATTCATAACGTAAATATGACAGAGTCAGAGAAATAATTAGATGACAGAGCAAATGAAAAGGAGAAAATTGGTCCATTTCCCACTTTTTGGAACGCATTTGAGAAATTTTCTTAATGATGGCATATGATGATAAAAAAGTGGATGAAGGGAGAAAATGGTGTTATAACTTCAATGCAGGAGCCACTATAAAGTCATGACTGACAAGTCATCATCAACAAACTAATACCTTGCATGCAAATCCAGAAACTGTGAATGTGCCATTCATTATATCTGACACTCAAGCATGCTTGCTTTTTTCACACCAGCGGGAATGTCCACAGGTATTCTGACATAAGCAGATATCCCAAATGATACAAAGGTACAGTGCTCACCGTAAAAAAAGAGGAAGATAAAAGGGTTTCATAGATACTTAGTAGTTAATTTGCAAGTTTGCATTCATAATCACCAACTCGACCAGCACAAAGAATAAAGGTAATTACCGAAAAAGGCCTTTCTAAAGTGATGATTGATGGAATCTCAACAACTCGCAACTCTATTTCTTTGTGAGTAATGGGCTGCAAAGAAAGGATTTTGGTAAGAAAAAAAAAGTCTAAGGAAAGAAGAATAGGTACAAACAACAAACAATTGAGGTAAGATGGCACCCCAACCCAACTGCACGCACAGCATAACTAATGAGGTTAAAAGAAGCATACACTTACACTGCCAAGAATATGTTGTGTCTGTAACCGACCAGGCTCACCCAAATTTGTACGCCAAGTTATCTGCAGCTTACCAAGGACATTGCTTTTTGCTTGTGACGACTCATTAGAGGAAAACCTTAACTGATAGAGATAATTGTGAATCCCTCCCCCAGCTTTGATAAGAAGAGGTAGCTTAAATTCACTCCTATCAAATAGAATTAATGACCAACATGGAGAAAAAATTTTTAATTAGGCTGGTGCATTTTCAAGGAATAAAATTGTTCAAATACTATGGAGTAAAATAACAGGCGGAATTCCACCACTAACAGAAGTTTTTAGTATGCTCACTACAGTTCCTAATATCCATACCTCATAGTTTCTGAATGGTGCTCATCAGCTCTTAAGACTGTTGTGCTCCAGTGTTGAGCAGGTTCAAACTCAACTTGATCCATATAAAGGTTTGACTTTGTATGATTTTCAATGCAAGCCTCCAAAAATGTGTTTTCCTGAGGGAAGAGTATCCCATTGCCATTAAAAAGGAAAAAAGTGCCCAACAATGTCAACAGGACAAAAGAACTTGTACTAAATATTGAGCATAATCGTAAAAATTTTAGCTGACTGTTTCAAGGACTGAATTTGTGGGCCCGGAAGAAAATGTTACATGGTGTCACAGACTCGAACGTTCACGGTTGCTTCCTTCATATTTTAATCACACATGTAATGTGCAAATTGGATCACAAGCACAAATCCTGCCTACTAAGGCCATCATCTCAATCAGATGAAACATACTGAATAAAGCCTCCAGTGGTGATCAACAAATATAGGACGTGGCAACACACTATTGGTACTTCTAAACTTGAACAAAAAGCATTATTAATAAGCAGTCAGAAACCATGCAAACTTACGGCCAATAAGTGCAATCATGAAGAACATACCTTGACAGAGCGAACCTGCATCAATAAGAACAATGAGAACCAGAATCAAGCATGAGAATGAAAACAATGGCACTTAGACCATTTGCACCGGTCTGAGAAAGAAGCAACCCGAATTTAGACAACATATAACCAATGGATGCACCATGATTATGAGAAACCATACCTTTGTTCTGACTGAAAGTGGATTTGAAACGAAAAACTTGAAAAACTGTGGAAGATATTTACGCTCACCATCTCCATCATTGTACAGAGCTGTGCAGACAAGCCTAGACATGCAACAAATATAGGGCTTATCAAACATTTCATAGTGCTTCAACTATACAGTCAAGAGTCACAGTGACAACAAGGAAAAGAAATCACCCTCCTACTGTCGTATGTTGATTTCACTTACGTATGAGCGCCCAGCTCCTTCACATCATGCTCAACTATGAAATCATATCGGCCTCCCGATCTGATAGATTCAACAGGTGATTTTGAAGTATCCAGAAGCAGGATCCTCTGTCTCTCAGTTTGAATTTCTGCCTATAGATCAGGGGAAAAGCCATTAGTTTGGGAAGGAATCAGCATCAAATTGCATCACAGAAGCAAGATCCATAAAAAGATGACGATTAGAAGAGATAATTCTTACCTGACAAAGGAAAAGTGTAAATTAATAATTTGTAACAAACATATTGGAGGATAAATTAACAGAAAAGGTCCCATCTTATCAGGACATTCCCCACGCCACACTCACATGAAAGAAGGGCAATTCACACAGAAAGACATGAAGCTAGAGGAATTTCGATATTGAGATGGGAAACCCAAACCACATACTGATGTTATGACCATATAATAATAGAACAAATGCAGTTAAAACAAAAGCCAGCAATCTCAATATTGAGATAAGCGATTTCCCACATGATCCATTCCAATTTTCTTCTGGTATTTCCGAACCACGAGAGGGTTTTAGTATTGCCACGACATAAACACTAACCCAGAAATCAGGTCCATGCCTTGCCGTCGGTGGCATGCTACCACCAATTCAATAAATACTAACCCAGAAAAGATGATTCAGCACACGATGCCACGACAAAGAAACGATTTTGTGATACTGAGATCCGCAATTTCCCAAAAATATCAACTCAAACTTTCTTCCTTTGAACTTATTAAAGTAAAACCCCGAAACAATCGTCATTTTTACTCAAATCACCTTAAGCTAACCCAGAAATCACCACGCAGTGCCCCGAAAGAGCAGCAGTCTTGATACTAAGATCCGGAATTTCCCACAAAATGTCCTCCGAGATTCTTCTTTTCTACATTACCAAAAGCAAAGGTCGAAAAACGTCCCCACCTCATTCCATTACCTTGATTACAACATCCCGCACTTCGAATTTGGAGCTGTTGTTGATGCTGATGTAGCTGCAGAACGTCTCCCCAAGGTAGATCGCCCTGAAACCAAAACCCACAGAAATCACGCGAGGCCGAGAAGGAGACGAATCGAGGAGAGAAAAGGCGAAATTGTGGAAGGACGTGAATGTCGGACCCGAAAGCCTGGGGCAGGTTGAGGAGGCCGGAGAGGCCCATGGCGTCGTTGGAGTTTCCGAGGAGGAAGCGGTCGCGGTAGGTGAGATCAGAAGATGCATGGAAGATGTTGAGAGCGTTGGTTTCTGCGAGGGCGGGGGCGATGAGGTCTTCGGGGGTGGAGAGGTCGAGGAGGGCGAGGCGGAGCGGGGCATCGACGTGGAAGGATGGACGGCAGAGGCGCATGACACGGAAAGCGAGGGAATGGGGCCCCGCCGTCGAGGTCATGTTTTTTTCTTCTTCTTCTTCTTCGCTGCTGGTGCTGGTTCTGCTGCTACTGGAGGCAGCGTTGTGTTACAGGCTCTTCGGTTAAGCTGAGATTCTTGTGGCACGTGAGGGAATGTGCGCGTGTATCAAACAATATAGGGCGAGAAAATCATGGGATGTAATCTTATGCTCCCGAGCATGCTGCTGGGGCGCATACACATATTTTTTTTATTTTTTTTTTTAAAAAATTTCATAAACTTGTTAGCCCAAGTGTATTTAATCTCTATGTAAATTTTTAACATTTTTGAAGTATTTTAGATATTTATCTTTTATTTTTGACCTAAAATATTTTTTAGCAAAAGTGGTAATCCACGTGTTTGATTAATGATTATTAATTATCTTCTCTATACGATTAAGTGTATTGTCTTTTAAAAATTTTCAAACATTTTCAAAAAATTTGGTAAATAATCTTCCACCTTTTATGATGGAGGTGATTACCATGAATTTTTTCCACAACATCTTTATTGTATAATTATATTTTACATTTCCATTTAAATTAATTATAAGATATTTTTCATTGATATATTGAATAAGTATTACTTATGAGAGATATTAGTTACATAAAATACAATCAAAATTTATAAAACTAGTGCTAAGTCTTACGCTTTTTGAAATGAACTTTATTTTTTAATTTTATTTTTTAAAAAATTATTTTTAACTAATAATAAATTTAAAGGCTAATTCTTCATCCTCTTTGGCATCCTGTTGTATATATAATTTTTACATATTATAACCAACTACAATAGGCAATACTTTTATAAAACTTTTCTTCTATGTAACCTTTCATCTTCATTTTTAATATCTTAGTAATTGTTCATGATAAAAAAAATTCTTATTAGTTGAAGAAAAATTCACTCAATCGAACGTGCTTAACATTATTTATATTATTATGGAAACCCTTATATTCGTTTAGTATTAGCATATATAAATCTCATAAATGTAAAAAATCAAAATAAATAAAATAACACAATACTAAAAATCAATTTTCAAGGAGTTTTCAACATATAAAATGGACAAATGATTATATTTATAATATTATTACATTCTAATATAGATAAATGGATCTACAATTTTTTTTTTGTATTTATTATTGAACAAATATGACCCACGCACATATTTGATTTAAGATGTGTTTGGTAACATATAAAAAATATCAAATTAAAATTTTTCAGTATAAAACTTTTTCTCTCCTTAATTATTCCATTTTTTAATCATTTCTTCACATTTTCCTATACAATTATTCTCCTTTTCAATCATTTTTACACGACTACTTATACAACTAACCTATTTATTTATTTACTTTGATGAAACTAATATATTTATTTTAACTTTATTCTCTTTACTTTTTATTATTACCTCTACCATATCACATCATTTTATAAAAACCTTTTTATTTTTCTAAGATCGCCGTATATGGACCACCTTTACAAACTCGTAAAAACAACATAATAAAATAATTTAATGTTAAATATCAATTTTAAGTAGTATTTTAATCATTTAAATCCTCTAAAATATCATTACTACGCTGAAAAGTGATTCTATAAAATATTTCTATATTTAAATATATATGTTAATGGATCTAAGCATTTTTCCTAATTTATACATAAATATACATATTTGTGATGCGCATGTTGGATTTGAATGAAACTTAGCATCGTAACTAAACAAATGATATTAAATATAATGACAAAATTAAATTTCCATCAAACATCAAAATTTTAAAATTTAAAGAAATTACATGAAACTGTTATGAGTCCCAAGCTAAGTAAATCAGGTTAAATATAATAAATGAATTAAATTTTATAATTATCATTTTAGAAACAAAAAAGATTACACAAAATCACTTCTGCATAACCCTATTATACATAGGAAATATTTCTATGAAACATTTTTTCTATATAATCTTTTTCATTTTCAACATCTAGATAATTAATGAAAAATTCATTCTATCTATTTTGTTTAATATCACTTATATTATCATGTAAACCATTTTATTTTTCTAATATCAATATATATATATATATATTTCAAAATCCAAATATGTAAAATCAACATAATAAAATAATTTAATGCTAAATATCAATTTTAAATAGTATTTTCAACATCCGAACCATCTAAAATATCATTTTTATATGGATAAATAATTTTATAAAATATTACTATATTCCAATACATTCGTGACTAGATCTAAGCATTTGTTACTAATTTAAACAAAAATGTAATTATTTTTGAGCTAATGTGGCTTACGCTTATATTAGATTTAAATGAAATTTAATTTCATAACTAAACAAATTAAATATAATGAATGAATTAGATTTTCCATTAAGAATCAAAATCTAAAAATTTGAGAGAATTACATGAAATTGCTTCAGTGCCTGATTATATAAGGGGAGCCCCCGACGACAACTCTAAAAGCACTTTAAAATAGTGCGGCAAAACCCTACAATATTTTTTACTTCAAGCACCTTCACATAAAAAGCACTGAATTTCGCACCGCAGCGAAACGAAGTCTATATACACTGTACAGTACCCCCCAGACACGAGACATGTTAGAACTTGGCACGCAAATACACCTTTAAACAACCCGCACCCAGCTCCCACCACACATTGGGCAGCCATAAGCCCACCTGCTGATCCACCATGCCTCACGATCATTCTGGGCAGGCGAACTCGTAGCACCAGGTGAAGCAAAAGCTGATGTCTGACGCAAACACCTTATGCACTGCATCACATAAGAAATATAAAGCGAGTTCAACTGCTTGATATAACGTCACACTGACATCAGATCAACCAAATTTGTTTAGCTCAAAGAACTTTCTTTATTTTTTCAAAAAGGAAAGCAATTCCCTCCAGCTTACCTTGCAGACGTCCTACGTTGCATTCTCCACCAAATGATAATTAGAACTCTGATAGTACTCGCAAGCCCCTAGTTGGCATATACCTCCATTCCAGTTGACCAAAGGGATGTTTGGCAATAGCAAAATGTGGGAATGGAATGGAATTTGTCGGAACACGGATTTCGAAACCAATCATCACTCATATGATAACCATATTTTTCACTTTTACCTCTATATTCCAATCATTTTTCCTATAATTATCTTCCATCATACCTATTTATTCTAACTTTACCTGTATCATTTCCTATCAATCACACAATTTCCAAAATAATTGTTTTTCCCATTCCACATTTCCAAACAAGCCCCAAATAAAAGAACTGCCCAATAAGGAGGCTTGCAGCCTGACTCATTTCTAGACATTTACCATCAAATTAACGACCATCCTCACAACCCCAGCCAGATTAGAAGAAATACCATCTTACGATTGAACATGATGTGTGCATTTTTGCTGGTACCTGCAACCTCATTGATGGAAACAGTCCAGAACTGTTGATAAAAGGAGTTGTGGTTATTTGTGTCGGAAGATGAACTTGGGCATAGAAACCTGATTTGTGTTCATGCCAAGCCCATCAACTACAATTACCACGCAACGAGGAAAGAAGAAGAATTGTAAGGTTGCTCAACCAGGCCATGTCACCTGCCACATTTTCATACCAAGAACACTAGCCTATTTTGCTGCCCACCAAGAATTGAAAGAGAATAGAAAAGTAATCGCCAGGTTGGGCAAAAAATACAAAGAAAATTTCCAGTAGTTGGTCTTTGCAGAGAATGCCAGGACTGGGTGATTGGTTACCTCTGCTGACAAGCAAAAGCTTGTGCTGAATTGCTGACCCAGAGAACAGAAGTCAAACACATGTTCTCCTTAAAAGGGCCAACCTGGTGCATAGATCACCCGCACATTGTGGGTCCAGCAATGGGTGTCCATGTGCACATGAAGTCAAAACTCATGTTTTCATCATACTACAAAGCAAGTAAAATGACTATGATGCATTTGGGAAATACTAGTGCTAGAAGTTTACCTTATACCAAATTCCATCAAGCCCAGTTTTCCATATGGCTGCAACAACATCACGTCGAGATCCCATAATACCCAGATATGCACCCAGGCCCACTGAAGTTTTACAGCCGAATGCAGCATCTCTCTCAGACAACCTGCGTTTCCTTGGCCATAGGCCTTGTGCCCCATAATAACTATCATAATCTTCAGATGAATTAAATTCAAAGGGTTCAGAAGACCCACTCATCTTTGACTTTAGGGTCTCATCCATGGCACCTAAATCATCTGGATCAGACCAAGGACCACCATACATGTTGCGTCTATGCCACTCTTCAGCAGGAGGGTGGAGCTCTAACTCACGAAGCAACAAACCTGCGGCATCTGCACCTCTTGGTCGGGGCATATACTGGTTATGTCATAACAGACATGAAAGAGGGAAATCAGTGCAACGAAAGAAGTCAAACGTGCAACATCACCTTATGATCAATCGAAAAACCAATGTTGAGATTTGAGAATTTATTTTATAATAATTTTTTTTTCTTTTTTCTTTTCTTTTTCTTCTTTTTTTTTTTTTGGCAAGTTGTCCAGAATGCAACAAGAGCAGGAAATTCTTAGGCATGCCTATTACCATTTTAAATAGAAAATGCACTAACCAAAACCAAAGCCATACATATAATGAACCCGTAGGAGTAATTTGGAACCACAACATATTGGTGATTAATGGATTGCCCTGGCCAATTTAGCCATTCAAATCACAGCCATCAGAAACATGACATGCATTGATAAAATGAATAGTCTAATTCAATAAACATAGCAACCTGTTCGGTAAAGCAATAACCGTGTCAATTGTCCAGTGGCTGAATCATGAAAACTGCATAATGTAGTATTTCAATCAAGGTTTTGGTATATATGACGTTCAGCAAAATTGTTTTACCTGCATGTGTGGACCTAAGGCAGCTTCTACAACTTCTGGTAAGACTGTGTAGTTCCCATCAATATAATGCAAGCGAATGATAATGCTGCTGCTATTGACCTGAGAACCAGGCAATGGATGTGGAAGAGATGACGTCCGCCGACAGAGTTCCACCAGTATACTGAAAAGAACCCTCACCTGCACTCCCAAATTGCCATCTAACCATGTTAACAAGAGTTAACTTATCATGTTTCCACAAAGAATTGTAGGTATTTTTCTCAACAGCTGTGCTTCTCCCTGTTCTGGCAAGAATTCTAATCTGATGATCCAAACTTTTCAAAACAATATGAGCTCATCACTTACAACTATAGCCTCTCATACTCAAACAATAGGAAATTTATCAAAAATGGAAGATCTTTTTTTTTTAAATAGAAAATACGAATATAAAATTTTTAAAAAATAACGATAAAGCATTTAGATAAACATACACATTCAAAACCAAAACATTACTATGCATACCAACAATTTAAAAAGAAAATAGCAGTAAGAAAAGTATTAAGACATTGAACGAACTTGTTCAGTAACATAGAAGATTAACTGTTAAAAAAGAGTAATGTAAGTTTCTAACATTAGACATCACTCCAGAATTGGATTATAAAAGCTTGAAAATTATAAACCGGCCTTAGCATTTGAATGTCAGCTTTTCAGTTTCATATTTGCAAATAGTTTTCATTACTCACATATATAGCTGAAGGGAAGAACATGCCATTACCTCTTCTGGCGTGTAACCTTGACCGGCATTACCAGAACCAACCCTTGTTGCACGGCCTGCATAACCTTCTTCAAGCCCTTTTGCTCCAGGATTGAGCTGTCCAGTTCTTCCCTGACCCTCATCTGGCCTAACCATTCCTTGTGTGGTTCTTGTCGTTACACCACTCATCTCCTCCATTTTTGTGTTTGGGATGGGCTGAGGCTTTTGCATATTTGGATCTACATTTCTCTGTGCATTTGCCATATGCCGAGGTAACTGCTTTTTCCTAAAGACGAGACAGAAAAGTAGCAGCTGGCACAGCCTATGCAAGAAATGACAATCTCCAATAAGCCTGACAGCAGGGGTTCCAGGGAAAGTTCCGGTGTTGATGCTAATTGGCATGAAAGGAGCTGGTCCACTTATGGGGCTAGGTGTAGAAGAGGTCACTCCATCAGTATTGCTGCTGATCTTAGCAATGGCACCTTGGACCCATGCCTGCATCTGAGAGCTTCCAGTGGAACTTGTAGCTCCAGTCTGACCAGCTGGAAGAATATAGCAGTGACATGGTTAGGAGTGTATGCATTCGCATTCGCATTCTCATATACAAAATAAATAATAATAATAATAATAATAAAAGAACAAGAGGCCATGCCTATATCCAGCAAGAAGAAAAAGAAACAACAAGAAACCCTTATATCTCACACTATGAAAAGAACACCACACGGACAGATGTATTTGCACAATAAATATTTATAGATCATAATCATCATATAACTATTAAATAAATTAAAAATTTATATATTCACCAAGAGATTTTTTTGTGGCCCACCATAATTCTTTGAGTCAGAAATTATGAAAAATGCTACTGTGTTTAAAAATAAAAAGAATAATTAAAATAATCCAAAAATGGTAAAACTTAGTTTACAGGTTAAAAACACCTAACTCTACACATTTATGAAAAAAATATTTGCGTGGTCCCATGGCCTGCTGCATGGGATCACCCCTCTTATAAAAATGGCAGGGAAGCGCGATCAGCTTCAGGATCCACATAAGTGTTTGTCCTTCTAAGCACACGGACAAACATTCTGAATTTCCATTTAGGCGGACATTTTTAGAAAAATATGTTTTATAGGAACCTTATTTATAACATTAAATATCAAAATTTCCAGAACTGCCAAGTGGGATGATCTTCGGCATTTTTATCTACACGAAAAAACTGATCATACATGCATAGTCACAGCAATTTTAGTTTTTAAGTTTTAAGTGTACTCACCCTGACCGGTTGCTGGGGATGCTGAACTGTGAGTTGGACTTGCAACCATATTTCGGGGATTGCCTGCACCTGCGGATGGTCCAACAGCATGACTTGCCAGAGTACGACAAAAACTTGCATAACGTCGCAAGCGTGTAATAAAATGTGAAGCCAGATCAAGAACAGCATCAACATATGCCTGCATTTTGTTTCCAAAATCAAAACGAGCTCAAAAAGCAGTCGATAAAAATACATGAAAGTACTTGATCAGTGCATCAAAAGAAGAAATCAACAGTACTTGCATAATATGCGTATGATTTTCAGTAAGCCTGCACAACAGATGAACTCAATTGAGAGAATTGAGGGTAGCATAAATGATCATAAACAGCATGCACACAAGACAACCATACAGCAGAAACAAAAACGATGGAAAGGCAGCAGGAAAATAAACTGTGTACGAATTCAGTTTTCCTCTTTCAGAGTCATAAAAACCAACAAAAGATATGAACGTGTCTTTTATGAGAGAAGACCAGTTTAACAGCATTCAATTCACCAATAACAAATGATTCGTTGCCACTATGAGATGGAGATAATGTTGTTTTCATCAGAGATTTTTTTATTTAAAAAAAAAAGTTATCATCAAACTCAATCAATTTTTTCGATTGTCAAACTCAATCATTAAAATGCAGATAATTAAAAGAAGAGAGAAATTTTATTAGTTTCCAATTAATGTTCAAAATACTAAACTAAACACAAACACGCATTATAGAACCAATATTTTAAGGCTCCTTTGGAATGAGGAAAATGAAAAAAGAAATTCACCTTTTCCACCCCTTTCTTCATACCTTTTCAAATGATTTGACATTTTAACCACCTACCTTCATTTTTTTCATTATTACTATACTTCTAATCATTCTTTTAAATTTTCACATACAAAATGTCTACCTATTGTCTACCTATGTTCCCTTATCCACTTTAATTGTAATCACAATTCTTATCTTACCACATCACTCTTTTCTTTTCCTCATTTTTTTTCCTCTTTACCAAACAGGTCCGGATTTATTAAATAATGAAATCACAAGCATGAAAATTACAGTGCTGTACAAGAGAAACTTGCTGCGACATCCATAAAGAAGTGCGGCAAGCTTGTCAGTTTAGCTAGTTCGCAAGGCTTGAAGCCAAGTATCTGACAGTGTCAGAATAACCAGAAACTTGGTACCAAGACATTATGCAACACTTGCTGAGGTGAAGGCTATAAGGCTATTGCTTTCCCTTTTAGCATGTAGTATAAAATAATATTTCCCTTCTAGCATATCATAAAGTATGGATATTATTACAAGAAAAAAATCCCAGTAATTAACATCATCATATTTCAATAAATGATGTTATAACATTGATATCACAAAATGTCAATGAAATCAAAAACACATTTTTTTTTTTTATTGATCAGGCCACCCATCTTGGATGACCAGGTACCTAACAGAGGTGTGATCTAGAGGAGGGGTAATGAAATCATTGCCTCTATCCAACTTTGAACTCTGGACATCTCTACCCTAACAACCTGTACAAACTCACTTGGCATCCAAGTGGTAACTCAAAAGCATGTATGAAATTATATTAAATAATTACATTGATGTCATTCATCAACTTTAGGTAGTTCATCGGCTCTAGATTTCAGACTATAGCTATCAGAAAAGAAAAATGAGAATAAAGGAAAAGAGAATGTCTAGGTGTCCCAGTTTTTTTTTCCCTTTTTCTTTTATGATTTTATCCCATGCGAAGATAGCTCATAATTTGGAAATTTTATAAGGACTAATTAGAGAAAAAAGATGTTTTTGGTGATAATTTGGAGATTACAAATAACTATACCAAATATCAGACGGAAATTTTCGTTAGGCCAAAGTTAATCTTTGAGACATTCTAGTCAATACTAAAATGGATACAACAACTGGCCATATCTAGAATGATCACACCTGGACCTCCAAAAAGTTTTACAAGTAGCAACTGCAAGAAGCATCTCCCGTGTTATTAAATCCATGCTCATGCTGCTCAGCACATCTATCTTAGGCCACACTTGCATCACCAGTTCAGGACAAATTAATGCAGGACATGAAGATATTTTCGTAAGTTGGGGTTTAGATTGTTTTAGGATGTTTATTTCTATTTTGGATTTATTAGAATATTTAGAAGATCTCCTAGAAGATCTTGGAATATGTTTGAAATACATATCTTAGAATAATTTTTTGAAATTACAAGAATTCCTCAATTTCTAGAAATTTCAAAAAGGACAATTTCAGAAAAATACTAAGATTACAGTGACTTCAAAATTTTCAGAAAGCTCATTAGAACAGAAGTTGTAACGTCGGTGACAAAGCCTTAGTCGACTAACAACAAGTCATTCCAAAGCGTTGAATTACACAATTACTTCCCATCGAAGTTGAAGAAAATTCACTGCAAAACTCAAGAATGAGTTTTTTCAAGTCAAAGAGAATAATGCGGGACATGAAGATATTTTCATAAATTGGGGTTTAGATTGTTCTAGGATGTTTATTTCTATTTTGGATTTATTAGAATATTTAGAAGATCTCCTAGAATATCTTAGAATATGTTTGGAATAAATTTGTGTTACTTCTTCTAGAAGTTTTTAAAATATGCAATTTCTTTTTCTAACATATTCGATCCTTAATAAATGTTGCTAAATAAGGTGGCATGTTCTCCTATAAGGTACCCCTTGTAAGCTCTAAAGAGCATCAATTTTGAGATTTATAAAAGTGTCCTCTAATTCTTCTACTTATTCTTATTCTTCTATTCTTTCTATCTTTTTTTTCTCTTCTAATCTCAAGAGGTTCCTTCCTCTTTCTTCTATTTTCTCCTCTACCCATCTTACATCACAAATGCTTCCCATTTTCTATCTCTATACTTCCTAGGCCGTATGTGCTTCCTAAATTTGTACAGCAAACTAACTAATCACTTGAAGAATACTAGCCATTTACAATCTCATCGCAATTAGACACAACCTGGTGTTAGGGTAGACTTTCCACCTATGTCCTGGGCTTTGATGGTTTGACTCACAGCAATAGCCTCTCCTAGACATGGAGGTCAGGCTATGCAACTCAGCATTGGTAAAAGATTTATGCGCTCGGTACAACTTTTTTTCATCAATTAGGAACAACAAAAGAAAAGCATTGTCACCTCCACATTCTGTAAGGAAAATGATGAAATGTTAGTCTGACCGTTTCAATTATATACGTCCTCCCACATTCAGTGGTGTAGAAAATGAAATGCTGTGTGAAAATTGGTTTGAAGACCCAGGAAAATGCAAAGAGATAGCAAGCAGCATCCAATATCAGCAAGACAATCACAATTGACAAAAGAAAAATGAAAAAATGTCAGTGCCTTCCAAGAATACAACTTGAACTGAATTAGAAACAGCTTGCACAACTTTGAACTTTTACCTGATCGCTTCGAATATATTTAAAAGTACATCCAGACTACGTAGGATGCATGACATAATTAATTTCTCATAAGTTCACAACAGACTAAGCAAAAAGGTTAGAATATCCTATCATGTAGTTTTTCTTCAATAACTACAAAGGTACAAATAACAGCACAAGCAACAAAGCAAACCTGGATGCTTGTAACCAAGGCTGGTTCAACAATCATTGAATCAGTGTCAATGCTAGTAATAGTTTCACTAGAGGCCTGCCAAGGTTCAGGTATTAGAGTTGCTGGATTTACAAGGGCTGCTTCAATTCCTTTCCCTAACATATCCAGTAACAACCTTGCTTGCATGTCCAAAACAAGTGCTCTAACATCCTGAGCATTTGTACCTTCCAGAAGCCTGCACTTGATCCTATCAAGAGACTGCAACAAGACAACTAATAGGTTCAGTTAATTGCTCCTCGGGCTGTATTATAACCCTTCCTAACATATGTTGTAAAGATGCATCCCATACCAGCATAGAAGAAGGGCATTCTGAGAGAAACCAGAAAGATTTATGATGCCAATGCAATGTTAAAGAAATTACTCTTGCAGAGGCTAGAGCATGAAACATGCAGTTAGGTGAAAAAAGAGAACATACCGGGCCATGCTGTTGGCGATGCTGCGTAGACGGAAGAGAATGAAAATCATCATCCAAAACCGAAATGACACTATTCAATGCTACTGAACAAAGGAAAGAAAAAGTATTTGTCAAAACCCATAGTGGCACAATGAAATTTTGATACACATACAACTACAGAAACTCAGCAATGTGAACAGTCATTTCACAGTAACAATAATTAATGATTCAGAGCAAAAGACTACATTGTAATCAGAAAAATTACATTTTGATGTATCCTATACAGTTATGGAACAATGAATTGGGGTCCACAAAAAGGAACATGGAATAATCTCATACCGAGTCCATCCTCCGCAGCACTCTGTGCACAGCCAACAGCATCCCACCAATCAACTCCAACCAGAAGACTCCACCAAAACCTGTAAAGGCAATGCTTGTCCATGCATAAATAATATAATATAATATAATCTCTCCACCACTTGCTCCACATAAAACCAATACTAGCTTAGCTTGCCAGTTTGTGAGAATTAGTCAGTGTTCTCCTTATCACTAGTAAAAAAAATATATAAAATCATTTTATCAGAAATATAATCAATTTCATTGAAAAATTATAATTGGAACATAAAAATCTACATGCAAAACTATTATCAAGTTTGTAACTCAATGTTATAATATCATATATCATATATTGAATTAATCTATGAATTTAGTGTAATAAGAATACGGAAGATTATTATATTGTGTGTTATATTATATTGAAAATATATGAGAACATTTAGAACTTACAAAACCAACTAACAGATATTGACCTCCCTAAAGGCATAACTTTATAAAATACAATTTTAATAGATTCAAAATTGTATATGCAATATGGGGGTCTTGTTGTTTTCATCTTTTCAAGTAAATAAGGAATATCTAAAATTTATTTTATCATATAATTTTATATAAAAAATAAAAGTTTAAAAAGCTAATAGTATGTAGCAAATTATCTACTTAGGCAGTAACATATTCAAAATTATCTTTAGAAACAATATGTTCACCTGTCTGCAATAGCACGCTCCCAAGAAGCAGTATTAACTTTTGGTTGAGATGAGGGAATGCCAGGAGGAAGAACCCGAATTATCTTTAGTATAGTACGGTCTTTGCGGGTATCATGCCACACGGAAGCCAAGCAGCAGCCAGTTGAAGAAAAAGCAGGAGCAGAGATTGTAGAACCAACATTCACATGGTAAGTATCAACTGGAGCAAAGCTTGCACCAGAAAAAATATGTACTCCACCTCGAAGAAATGCAACAGCAACCTCACCCCCATGGGGAGAATACACAATCTGAGCCAACATGCGAGGATCACTTGGTAGGTCAAAAGGATCAAAACTCAGTTTAGCTTTATCAAAACCTGGTTCAGAAGATTTTCGCTCATCAGATAAAGTTGCCGCAAGAGCACATGGTGGGGGACATTTGCCATCAGCCATGATGGGAATACTTTTATTGACTCTACTCAACCAAACAGTTTGCATGGGGGTCTGGCCACCAAAGCCAGCAGCAGGGCTGCCAAAAATTGGATGGAGGACAACAGGTTGAAGAGAAGACTCCCAGCATTGCACACGCCATCCAGTGATTGACGGTCCCTCATCAGGATCATAAGGAGACATATATTGACCTGTTCACAAAGATTCATATTATGTTATGAAATGAAATGCTCTCCAATAAAGTAGTAAAATATGCCAAACTTAAAATCAGAGAACTACATATTATCTAAAGTAACAATCACACGTACTTAACCCACAATCCATTTGTGAGCAAATAAGCCTTGTTTAAATGTACCATCAACTGAGTATTAAGCAAAACACACATACTGCACGCACGTAACAAATTAAATCCAGTCAAGAAATCCTCACAACAACCCTCATTGAAATTGGGATGGTAATCATGAAAGCCTCCATTTTGTATAATGCCAAGGTTGAGGCACTTGGCAATCATCCAATAGCCATGATTCTTCCCAAGCATCCATCAAATTACTATTGAACTTCCCAAAATCAGCTGAAGTTCACTTACTTTACATGCATTTTCTATGCTTTTAGAACATTTTCAATTTAGAAGACATCTAATGTAGACTGCTTCCAGCAAAAATTTTAGATAAGCCACCTAATTTTCATAAGATGTTATTCAGTGTTGCTTTTATTAATATTATTTGGTGAATAAAAATGACTTTTTGTCTATTACAGATTTCACTGATAATATCAGAAATATTTTGAATATTTGTCTCTAACCAAAAGATAAATTTGAAGAGGACTTCATTTCACTCGCTTTTTCTCTAATTAAAAGACAAAATTGAAGATGTCTTCACTTCGTCTTTTTTACTGTCGGAAGCCCCATTTGACCACTTCTTACATCTAGCATGTTCATAGCTAGGATCATCCTAGCATGGGATAGGATGGGATAATCCTACAATGTAATCCTCCATTCCCCAATTTACCTTTATCCAATCCCAATGCAACTTTACCTAATCTCAATACACCTTTACTTATTCCAAATACATGATTCCGAATTCTCATCTCATCCTCATTTCATCCTTAACCCATCCAAGCTCTGGACAGCTCAAGTAATTTGACCTAAATCATTAAAAAAGACCCACTCAAAATGCTGAACCTATGACAACTAGAACCCAAGACAGGCTACTGCCCTGATATTATAAATAGTACTTAAGATGTAAGCCATAACTCACAAGTAAGATTGACAGGATATAGACAGCACCGCATCGAAGGGTGTAAGCAAATAAATGTCAACAC
Organism: Annona cherimola; assembly: GCA_030490835.1. Classification (NCBI taxonomy): domain Eukaryota; kingdom Viridiplantae; phylum Streptophyta; class Magnoliopsida; order Magnoliales; family Annonaceae; genus Annona; species Annona cherimola. Next base: position 1,750,075 of record CM059972.1, read on the forward strand.
AATGTCCATTCTCTCTAAACAACTATAACAATATCTATTTTCTATTTAAAGCTGATAAGAAACACATGCATACCCTCAACTATTGCAACAGCAATGACAGATCCACCCCGAGTTGGATCAAAAGAAACTGCTGTTACTCCAGAACCCCATGTAGTTGTTGCTGCTGATTGAGCAGCAGCCTCAGGACTTACATATGCTGAAAAATTTGAGACAGGTGAACAATGAAGTGACACAGTCTCATTGAGTTCCTGATCTGCAGCCTGTCTCATCCCTTGTTTTCTTCCAGATGCTAAGTACTCCTGCCAACTGAATAAATATGCAGCCAATGGAGCAAAACCAGTCCAACAAGGAGGATTTAAAGAAGGTGGAACCCCAGTGCTTGTATTTGTCTTGGCAGTTGCCTGAAGACTAGTGCCAGAACCAGAAGTAACCTCCCAAACAACAACGGTAGAAGGATTCACAATTGGAACCCCAGCAACATGCAGGGTTCCTGCTTCAGTTATAATGGCATCAGCTGCCGTGATACCACTAGGACCAGCTCCTAGGAGTCCTTTGCTTGTAGAAAACCATTTTGGGGGAGCATCACCCTGTGTGGGAGGCCACTGAGACCAGTGAAGTTGAACGGAGCCAGAAGAAAAAACTGAGCAAACACAAAGGAAACTTGGCCACCTTGCTGGAAGAAAAATAAATGGAAACTTATATCAGACAGAAGATTTTACCAGGACAATTAATCCGGCGGAATGAAAAGACAGAAGAAAACAGCCAGCAGCAAGTGATGGCATTTAACCACCAGGATCAATATCATTTAGAAAAAAAAAAAAAGCACTAATGTATCCTTGTAAATGTAAACAGATTGGTGAATGAACAAATACAAAGGAATTGAAGAATCAACTTGACACAAAAACTACATGAAAGCAAAGAAGCATTGAAACCCAAATAACAATTTCAGTGCCATGTGAGAGCCCCTGTAGCAGTAACAAATTAGCAAATTGATAAAATATGGCATACATTAGGAAGATCATTTCCAATTAGTTAATGCAGAACATTCCAACCTCACAATGAAGTGGAGAATTCCAAAGGATCTAGTCAATCAGGCACTCAAAGAAAGAAAGACAGAAAGAAGAAGAAAAAAAAAAAAAAAAAAAGACTAACCAGAAGTTTTTGGATGCTGTGGGAGGAATTTTTCCTCAAAACTTGACTTTGAATTAGTAAGATTCCCAGCATTTGAAGAACCCCAGCGATACTGTTTTAAATACCAAAAAGCAACATGAGAAATTAGAATCAAAGAGAAAATCGGGAAGTTGAAAATCAACAAAAGAAATAGTTAAGCATAACTACTAGAATAAAAAATCTATATTTTTTGGATGTATGAAACAGAGAACTATCAACAATTGAACGTAGATGGTAGCGGAAAGTGTCAAGTGTCTTCACTCTTCACAGTGCAAAAACGACAAAGAATATGCATTTCAATTAGTAAATCAGGAAGTACCAACTCAGAGAGAAAGAAAGCATAAAGCCTGAACACAGACAAAATAAACATTAAGCATGAAGTTACAAATTTATAAGAATATTAATCATGGACAATTAACATTTTTTAGCTACTTCAACTGCCAGAGTGGACATACATTAGAGACATACCGGAGATATCCCTGACAACCACTTTGTAACAACAGCCATATCCTGCCTCCATTCATATTCACATTGCCAGCAAGTAGAATCTCGAACAAGATTTACAGGACCCTAAATCAGGCCAGAACAAAATTAATTAAGGAGAGAATACCTTGCAACATGACAGAGAGAGTGTGTGTGCACCCACGCTCACAAAGAACTGGATAAAATTGACAAATTGGTACAGCTTCTTGATTGATAAAAGCAGTAAAGAACTAATCTTAATGTGAGTTAAAATAATTATACAGTGGCAGCCTGCTGTACTTAGAATGAAAAAACACTACACTACTTAGAATGAAAAAACACTACACCAATAAGAAAAAATTGCACAGGAAACTCTCGATGAATGGCCATTTCATAGTCTAGTGTTTCCTATTCTATAGCCAACCTGACGCAACAATAAAAGAGAGTCGAGCCCAATGATTACAGTATATAGTTCAAAGTATGAAAGTCAGTCCAGAGTCTCCAAATAAAGTCACTTGGGTGCATGTCGATGGATACATGTTTTAATTTTTAACACTTCAAATAATAATAATAACAACAGCAGCAACAAAACCCAAAAGGACAATAATTAGTTGAATAACACAATAGCAAATAAGAGAAAGGGACATAAAATTAAAAAAACACCTGAGAAGGCTGTGTCCATATGGTTATCCTTCCATGAAAATTAGCAATTAGTAGAGCACGTGAACATAATGGAGGAGACCATTCAATAAACTGAACCGAATCACGCGGAGAATCTGCAAAACATGGAAATCTAAATCATGGATTACGGGCACCAGAAGTAAAACCAGAATGGATATTCCCCACTTAACATTGTCAACAACTAAGTTCTAACATATTCTGACATGAAGATGAAATTCCTCACAAACATCAAAAATATCTTCATCACTTGGAGCTTTCATGAGCACAATTACAGGCCAACTTTGAAAGAAGAGAACATGAGATCATCAGGTGGGGGTATTTCTTAACGAGGAAAAAAATGGAAATTTCCCTCCAATTTTTCACAATTTTGGTATAATTTAACATCTTTAATACCTAACTACCCTACTTTTTCTCATTGTTATATATATATATAGAGGGCTGTTCCGGTGCAGCGTCACTGCACCGGAACAGCCGTGCAGTGGCCCCAAAATGGGGCCCACATGATCATGAAATCATGATTTACTTCGCCCATTGTATTTAGAATAATGTATTCTATTATCATACCAATTTTCATCCCAATCAGATATGTATATGGGCCCCATCTGAAAATGATACAAATCCAACGTAATAAAATAGTTTAATGTAAATAACAACTTTAAAGTATCTGATTGGGATGAAAATTGGTATGGTTATAGAATACATTATTCTAAATACAATGGGTGGAGTAGATCATGATTTCATGATCATGTGGGGCCCATTTCAGCGACGCTGCACCTGATTATTTTCCATATATATATATTCAATCATTCTCTCACATCTTTTCATACAACTATCTTACTTGTTTTGTCCTTATTCTCTTTACTCCATATCAAACCCAATCATATCGCATCACCCTCTCTTTTTCTCACTAATGAGGCAGGAAAGGAAAATTTTCCACCCAATTTACACAACTTTTGGCATGATTTAGCATCTTTACTACCTTACCTATTTATTCTATTTTCTCATCGTTGCATGTATTTTCAATCGTTCTCTCAGCCTTTTTATATAACTATCTCGCTCATTTTGTCCTTATTCCCTTTACTTCATATCATTACCCAATCGCATCACATTACCCTCTCTTTCCCTTACTTTTCCGCATCCTCTTTACCACTTTTTCCTCATTACTAAATGAAGGGGAGCATAGCATTATTTGAATTTGAGAGGACAGACCTAATCTCCATTTAGATCCATCAATGTTAAAGCACATATTGAGATAAAAAGCAGCAGCCCAAAACTAGTAAAAGACAGCCAAAGTCAATGTAGAGAAAGACATGATGCATACCTGCTGTGACATTGAACACAGCACACTCAGTTGGTCGTTCTGGATTTACAATATGTATGGGTATCCAAAATGGGGGATTTGCAGTGGAACTGCAAAAAAAAATCAAGTGGTCAACCAATTGCAGGAAAGAGCATTCACTCGATAATGATAAGATATAAACACATAGCAACAGAAATATGGAATATCGTAGCTAGGTTGTAAAGAATAGATACAAAAATCTTTTTTTAAAGACTGAATAAAGATAAAAGAAGATTATAGATAATGTAAATTGTAGTTGTCATCATTATCATATATAATAAGTTTCACAATACAATTTGCCCAACGAAATCAAATGAACAGCACAAATGCTCAACGTAATCAAATGAACATGGTTTGATTGATCTTATAAATCTGATCATGCCAAATCAGAATGTCTCTGAGTTTAAAAGATGCATTTTTGCTTTCAGCTTGCAAGATCCACAAATTTTGTGTATCTGAAAGGGGAAATTTTGACAGCAAAACCACTTTCTTCTTTTTTACATTTTTTTTACCTGAATGAGTATAAGAAATTTGTAAACAAAAATATTAGGAGATAAATGATGATAAGTAAATGAAATAGCCAGAGATCATTTTCACAAGAAGTAGTAATTAGACCACTCATGAAGAGTACAAACCTAGGAATCCGGGCACATGTCTCTGATGCACAAGCTATGGCATTCAATCTTCCACACCAAGCAACAGCGCTGAGCAACAAATATAAGAACAAAGTGCAATCAGCCCATATTATTAAACGTAACAAAGAGAAGTTTGCTCACCCGCCTGCCCACTAAATGGCAAAAAAGTTACCCTTCAATGTCTGATTACTGAAAATCCCACTGTCACGTTAAAAACTGAGATGAAAGCAACAGGACAGGGACTAACAAATGCAGAATAAGGTTCAGGGAAATCTAATCAGAGTGGTTGTACACTACTATTTAAGCAACATTGATAAAGAGTTTGGATCACCACTGAATGATGCAGTTGCACAACAGTAAACGAATGCAAGACCATATAGTCAGCAAAAGTGCACCAAATAGGCCACTTTCTAGCCGCATTCAAAAATCCAACAAAATCTAGGGCCGCGGTTATCAATTATTCCTAATTCATGATCTAGGAAGCATAGACCTAAGCTACCATACAATCAAAAACAGATGTCTGTAGGCAATAAAGATGGAAAGAGCGAAGAAGATAAGGACATAATTACGTAACTCCAGCCACAGGATCTAGACTCAATCAAAGTCCAGTTGAAATTTTTGTGTCAGACGTAAATAGCCAGGTCACTGAAATAGTCTGAGCACCCAGCTGCCCAACTTAAATAAATCTGAGGCCTCCCATGTTAAAGGATAACATTCACATAAAGGGCACTCTTGCACAAACTAGACATTTTATTTAGTAATATGAGGACATCTGGACAGGGCGTTCATCTACTACATGCGAAAATTTTTAAAGCATGTGGGAAAGAAATTTTGGGCGGAATGTTGTCTTTTGCATTAATTCAACAGGCCTTGCAAATCGAATGCCATGTATTCAATAAGGTCGATGTAGGAGGACAGGAGTTCAGGACTCATAATTTAAGTCGGAAACAGTGAAAGTGCAGAGGAAGAACAGCAGAATAAGACATATATTTGGCCAATTAGTTTAGATTCACCTAGCAGGCCAACTAGTTTAGATTCACCTAACCCAGAGACCCTGTTATGTCAAATTTTAACAAAAATACGAGTAACTCTCAAGTCCCGATTAATAAAATGAAAGTTTCCGACAGCAAGAGCAGCATTCGCAAAACTATAACAGGTAGAGTCAACCATCCCAAAAAAAAACGCAGGAAAAACACGAGAATTCCAGAGAATTAACGCACTACCAAAAGCACTCTTCCCATAATCCCAATCCGGTGGCAATCGAGGACCCCACTCAGCCAAAGACACGTCTAGACACTAGAATACCATAATTCAGAACCAGAAGTGAAAAATACCAACAATCGAATCAGCAACCTGGATTAACATTTCCAGCGAAGAAATTCTACAAACAACTACCCGAACACCCGACTAGCTTTCCAACTTCGACTCCACAGTACTAAGCGCTCAAAATTCAGCAGAATTTAACCGGAAATTACACTCAGCAGCATCCAAAGAGCACGAGAGAGACAGTGAGGCACACAAACCTGAAGTTGCGGCAGAGCTCGGGCACGCTCATCTTGTGGCGGAGATTGGAGCGAGGCTGGTTGAGGCGGATACGAAAAACGGTGGCTGGAGACCCAGAATCGTCCTCGATCGCTGCCGTAGGATGGTGCGACGCGTCGTCCTTCCGATCGACCATTGCAACGCCCTCCTTAGAATCCTGAAGTGGTGCAGACGAAGGAGGCTTTTCGGAGACCCTAGAATCTGAGGGACGAGAGACAGAAGCATCAGCAGCAGCAGCCGCCGAATCCGCTTCGGTGTCTTTGACAATGATTGGGGGATTATTCATCTTGGAAGGAAGCAGTATTTATATATATGTGCATCTATAAGGTAGAGAGGAGAGGGAAAGGAGAGGAAAGTCGCACTTGAGGGCGACAGCAAGCACTGTAGAGAGAGAAAAGAAGGTGGGGGGGGCGCCGGTGTGGAATTTTTATTTTTTCGTTTTTTTTTTAAGACTTGTGGGCGCCGGGCGGGACGATGCAGAATTGCAGAGGAATGCATGGACTCAAGCGCCCTCAAGATTTTATCGGCGTTTCCTAGCAAACTAGACTCAGCGTGAGTTGCCCATTTCGTGCTTGGAAATTAAATAATGTTATTTAAATTGCTAAAAAACATTTCGTTTTGACAATTTTAATTTTATTTATTTATTAAAATTAGTTTTCAAATCATGCATAGCCCAATAATAGCACATTAGGTATGTGAATGCGGAATTCTGATATTAAATTTGGAGGGGAGCAATATATAAAAACAAGTTTATTTTTGTAGTTTTAAGTTTCAACAATAATTCTCTATCAAAAAAAAGTTTCAACAATAATTTTTTTTAATTTCAAATGGCACAGCGTGTATCCAGTTAAACAATAAAAATAATCAAGGATGCAATCCCTATTTTTAATTCTCTACTACGATTATTTGCACTTTTAAGTTTGATGTTATGTGCATGTTTGACAAATACAAAAAAAAATTTAATCAAAACTTTTCAATTTTTACAACCACTTTATTTTTAATTTTTTTTTACATATTCTCATACAAACTATCCTATTTATTAATCATTTATACAGATATATCTATATAACCAACTTATCTATTTTAATTTAATTTTCTTTACTCATCATCGTTACCCTTATTATATCACATCATTTTTTACCAATTTAAAATTTGGTACATAACAAATTTTTATATAAAAATTTTATCACTTCCCAAACATATTTATATTTTCAAAAGAAATCACATTTCAAATATAAAACATGTTTTGAAAACAACTTCTATAGGGCTTTTAGATAAAACATGGGAGACAGAAAATAATGCACATAAAATACAGAAAATACAGAAAATATTCATTTTCTAGCTGTAACTGGAAGCCCAATGGACATTATCAGCAAGGAGCAGCCCTGTTGTGTAAATCAAGGCCCAATGATTATGGGTGTCCGTAGACTATAGGCTGGAATATTGCCCACTAACAAAACCCATTTAACGGAATGACATAAATATCTAGAGAAAAAAACAGGGCCGTTCCAAGTCCACACTAGGGGTGTAAATTAGGGGTGCAACTTGGGTAGGGTACCCGCGGGTACCCTAAAATAGGGTAGGTTCGGTTCCATAGAACCTACCCGTAGGGTCAGTTCAGTTCCTCGGGTAAAATACCCGGTCAATTTCGGGTAAGGGTCGGTTCCGGTTCTGGGTACCCGGAATCGACCCGGATTTTATATTATATTATATATATAATACCTAACCTAAATCGATAAATCTAAATCCCTAATTTCTTCGAACGACGACAACGAGATAGCCTTCTGCGGTTCTGCCCTTCGCCTCTTCCCTCCACGGCATCCTGTTTCTCCTTTGCAACAGGCGGCAGAAGATCGGCAGCGGCGGTAGAAGATCGGCGCTGGCACAGCTAGCCTTCCCTCCACGGCATCTGCGGCGGGCGGCAGAAGATCGACAGTGGCATCGGCATAGGTAGCCAGCCTAGCCTTCCCTCCACGGCAGCAACGAGTGATCTCTCTCTCTCTCTCTCTCTCTCTCCCTCTCTCTCTCCATCTCTCTCCACGGCAGCAACAAATTTCGTACAGCTGCTATCTGCTCTGTGTTTTGGCCGGATCAGAAAGTGTTGACAGATCTTGTGGATGTGATTTGTAGAGTCCGTTTGCAAATCCTTTCCCAGGTGCTCTGTCAGTTCTCCGCACCAAAAATGCTGGTCTTTCAAGCTGTATTTCGAGTGCAGAAAAGGCCCTTTCATATTTTGGGGAAACCATGGTTGATCTCATTAGTACAGTACTCTTAGTCTCCTACGCTGTCGTTGTTTGATCCACAACCTTGCAGCATGCTGAATGAGTTAAACTGATTTTTGCACCTTCTGAAACTCACGACTCTCAAAATAGAAACTACATATGAGTTCATTCTACAATGAAATAATGATCAAAATGCTATGACATCATTATTCCTACCTCTTTGGATCTCACTGCAATGTTGGTCCGATAAATGGCATCTGGCATCTTGTTTTAGATCAGACATTGCACTATTAACCTCGTGAATAGATTTCTTTTTTTGCAATGCCCTACACCAAAGCTGGATGATTTTAATTTTCTCCTCAACATCTGGAGAGGCAATTTATTGCAAATTACTCATAGTTTTGATTGAGGACAAAGCAGCAAGCAATAGAATTATCTTTTAAAGTCTTCCAAAATAATTGATTGCACCTTTACCACTGTGTCTGGCAACTTCATTGCACACCATAGGATTATCTTCGTCAATACCTTCTTGTCGTTCTTTTTCTTTGTCAAATATTTTCTTAGGTGCATATATCCATCCCCGTGACAGTTTGTCGCCAAATTTCCGTTACATAAAAATGTGTAGTAATGCAGCCATCCCATGTTTTGCCAGCAATAAAATGAAGTTTGGAGAGATGCATTTCATTCTTATTTCTTTTATCTATTTTGAGTTTGACAGCAGAAAAATTCCTCCTTTAGTTTTATTTGTTTGCTTGCCTGGATTTCTGAAATGATAAATTCCATATTCCAACTGTTTAGTGTGTATTGTTCTTCATAGTGGGTTGATAGTGCAAAGTAATACTCCGGTAATATCTTAGGACAGAACTGCAATTAGCCCTGCCTAGAAGCACTATCTTCTCTCCGTGCTTATTATTAAATTCGTGTTGTTGCTTGAAGTCCCTTTGCCAGTCCCTATGAAGCCCTGCTGTAAATGGACTGGCGAGGAAGGTCTTGAATGATGAGCAATGGTCGAAAACTGAAATCGATTTGTATCTTCAAGAACCTGGATTGTTGCCAACTAGCAAAATTAATATTTTAGATTGGTGGTCAGCTAATGCATCCAGATTTAGAGTATTATCTTTGATTGCTCGTGACATATTTGCTATTCCGTTTCTACTGTAGCATCTGAATCTACTTTTAGTACTGGGGGACGAGTTCTTGATGCATATAGAAGTTCTTTGTCTGTAAAAACTGTTGAGTCATTAATATGTTGTCAAGATTGGCTAAGGACAACCCCCAAACCATCCGACATTGAAGAAGTGTTTGGAGAGTTTTCCATTGCAGTACCAGGTACCAATTTAAATAGCACAACTTCAGGTAACATTTTTACATTTTTCCTTTTCTTTTTTCTTTTTTTTACATGTATTGAATATGTTTCATAGGTAATGAGTTTAAGCATAGTTTGTTTGATAAATTATCATTAATATATGTTTTCTAATTGTTTTGCAGAAAGTACAAGTGTTCATTCCAATGCTGCTGATGTTATCACCGTTCCTAATAAGGTTGTCTTGATTTTTATTTTTCATTCTTTAATCTTTGTATTTAAACGTCAAATGATTCTTATTAAATTTTATTTCTACTTTCAGGGAAAAGGTATTCTAAATGAAGGATGATGGTTGAGAGATGAGAAGAGTTAAAGTAATTCTAATATTTTTTATGTCTGAACTTTGAATTTAATCATCGGATCTATGATCACAAACGGGTTGTTCTTAAGTTGTATATACTGTGTATTTGTGTTGTATCAGTTTTTCAAACAGTTTTTTATTGGATTGGACAGACTTAAGATTGTTGAAAGTAGTATATTCTAATGAGATAATGATTCTTATGCTATTTGATTCTTCTTTAACATATTTCATTGTGTATATGTTACACTTTTTTAACAGATTCATGTTTTAGTATGTATAAATTGAATTTTTTTACACAGGTTGAAGCCGCAAATAAATCGTGTTTTAGGAACCGATTTTGGAACCGAACCGGAACCGACCCGCTCTTGAGAAAATTGGGTAGGGTAGGCTCCGGACCGACCCTGTTTAAAATAGGATAGGGTAGAGGTTTTGCCAAAACAGGTAAGGGTAGGTTCCACCCGTACCCGGACCTACCCGACCCAAGTTGCACCCCTAGTGTAAATCGGGTCGAGTTGACTCGGGTTGGGACAAATACAACCCTAACTCACCTTGTAAAATCTCAACCCAACCCTACTTTCAACCCTACTTTTCACACCTTAACCCAACCCTATTTCAACCCACCTCAAATCGGTTCGGGTTAGAAATCGGGCTAATAGATTACACATATTATTAATGTTAGTTAAGCTTTTGTTCACCCGAATTTCTAAAATAACAAAAAAGCAATGATAATTATAAAAACAATAAGTACTAAAAAGTTCTATGTAACTCAAAAGTGGAGGATAAGTTTTGTAATTGATTTATTTTTTTGCTTTCGTATTTTTTGAGCAATTAATGTCCCCTGCAAGTCAAAAAGTGAAAGCCAAGTAAAAGTATTGCAGTAAATTATGCAAAATGAAAAAACGAATATCATAGTCTTACTTACATTCTTAGTTGGCTTCCAATCAAAGCTACAAACATCTCAAATTTCCAATTGACCTGTTCGTTATTTCAAATCACCAATGCAAGCGAACATCTAAACAACCTATTTACAATGCAATATAGGGTATGTTTGGCAATTGAAAGAAAAAATCAATTAAAATTTTTCAATCTAAAACTTTTCACTCTCTACAATTATCATATTTTTAACTATCATATTTTTTAATTATTTTTTCACATTTTCCTATACAACTACCCTACTTTTCAATCATTTATATATAACTATCCACACAACTAACCAATCTATTTTAACTTTATTCTCTTTATTACTCATATTACCCCTATCATATCACATCAGTTGATAACTTTTACTCTCCAAAATTTTTCATCAAAAGTTTTATTCATTACCAAACACACTCATAACCAATAATCCAAACATAATTTCACAACTAATTAACCAAATATATTTCCAAACCAAATAAATTCAAACAACATTTCACAACCAAATTGTCAAACATATTTCCAAACTCCATACAATTTTATTTAAATATCCAAATAACATGAATGAAATACACTCTCATAAACATATCCAAATACATATCTTATGAAATCGGGTCGGTTTGGGTTGGTCAAATCGGGTCGGGTTGAACCCGATTTTTCAAAAAACGAATTTCCAAAATATCAACCCAACCATGGTATAAATCGGTCCGGGTTGACGCGGGCTCGGGTTGAACCCGACCCTATTTACACCCCTAGTCCACACAAAGAAATTGATATCCGTTATTTTTTTTTGTTTTTATATAATATTACATCTCATCTATTATGATCAAGCTTAAACCTTATAAAAAAGAAAGACCAAACGTTCTCACTTATGGGGACAACATTTGAATCCCTGTCCCCATGTGGCATTTATATCCTATATCGGAGTTAACATGTGCAGATGAAATGAATAAAAATAAATTTAAGGGCTTTTCCCAAGTATACCCATTAGGTTTAACCATAATTCAAGGTATATTCACTATATTTCTAAAATCCTAGATATACTTACTATGTTTGCGGTTAATCTTAAAAATGTTCATTCTGTTAAAAATCATTAGTTAATTTTTATAAATACCCAAAATACTCCAATTATAAAATAATAAAAGATGAAATAAAATAGAAATAAAATAAAATTATGGCTCTCCAGATTTAGATCTCATGTGTAATTAGGGCATTGATGAGTTACGACATTTAAAATTTTAATAATGTTCAAAATTTGATATGCGTATTAGTAATTTCACGTGTTAACTAACGACGTTAACTCACGGATTAGGTATTTTTGGAATTAACTGCACACGTAGTAAATATATATGGGATTTTAAAAACGTAACAAGTATATTTGGAATTAAGGTCAAATGAAATATGTATATTTGGGAAAAAGCCCTGCATTTAGTATTCATCATTGTCATGCTCACCTCGCATGGTAGGAAAACTGTTGAAGACCTCATATTTGTTCACAGCCATAGTGCTCATGTGTGAAGTTTTTTTTATTTTCTTTATTTTTAATAGTATTATCACTATTGTTGCTATTATTTCATTTATGCATAATCTTATTACCCCATACTAAGTAACGACTTATATGAATTTATTTGAATTTACACCTCTAGTACTTCATTAATCAATAATCATTGCTATCATGATCACCTCACATGATAGGAAAACTCTTGAAAACCTCATGTATGTTCAACACTATGTTATTCATATGTGGAGATTTTTAATTTTCTTATTTTTTAATAGTATTATTATTATTATTATTATTACTAGCATTTTATTGAAGCATGATCTTGTTAACTTGCACGAAGTAATATCTTACTTAGATAAATTTCTTTGAACTTCCACCTTTAGTACTTCATTGATCAATAATCATCACTATTGCGATCATTTTGCATGATGCGAAAACTTTTGAGGACTCTGTATTTGTTCCTGATTATGGTACTCTTATGTGGAGTTTTTTATTTTATTTTATTTTCATTGTTGTTGATATTATTTTATTGAGACATGTTTTTGTTAGCTTAAGCTAAATAATTTTTGTAAACTTGTTAATTTAAACATATTTAATATACAAATTAATTCGAACTATTTTTTTGAAATGTGTATATATTTTTTAAAATCTATAAACACAGGGTTATCTTAGTAAATTTTAATTATTGAAAATGGCTAAAGTACCTCAATATTTAATATTTTCAAAAACGATGAAACTTAATTTATACATTAAATAATCTAAAGCAACAATTTTATGAAAAAGCCAAAAATTAAAAAGTAAATTTATTAGTTAAACTATCACTTAGCTCAGACTAACTAAATCATTTCTCTATTTTATTTGATAAATTTATGGTGTATTTGATAAGTGGTAAAGCTTTTATGAAAATTTTTTAGTAAAAGTTTTTGAATTGATACAAAATAATGTGATATAACATGAGTAATGATGAGGAGTAAAGAAAATAAAGTTAAACTAGATATGTTAGTTATATTAGTAGTTGTGTAGAAATGATTGAAAAGTGAGATAATTTCTCTTGTATCCATAACAATTGCACATAATTCCTAATATACCTACAACATTTCATAAATTCCTTTTATACACGTAACATTTCACCATAAATTTCTCTCATATCTACGCCATTAAAATCATTGTTATTTATCCCATTGAAAAGACGATTTCGCGCTTTTAATTTTTTTAAATTAAAATAAATCAACCTGAATATGACTTTCAAATTATTTAATATCTTGTATTAATGACTTATTACCATCAATTGAGTCATATTAAAGTTAAATTATCTCAATTAAAAAAATTTAAATGTATAAAATCGTCTTTTCAATGAGGGTAGATAATGGTGGTTTTAACGGCGTGGATATGAAAGAAATTTAGGGTGAAATGTTATGAGTATAAAAGGAATTTACGAAATACTGTGGGTACATTATGAATTACGTGCAATTGTCATGCGTATAAGAAGAATTATCTCTTGGAAAGTATAGTAGTTGTGAAGATGTAAAAAATAATTTATAAAATCTGGTAGTTGTACAAATTTAAAAGTTCTAATTGGAAAAGATTTTGTTGAAAAAGTTTTTGTATTTGCCGATCACGCCCTTAAAATCTGTATTTGTCTTCGTTGCTCAAACCGACCACTGTGTTAGCAGATGACATTGACGACCACTCAATCGGCCCACAGCTGCCAAAGTCCAAAGGTGTGCATTAACGAAATTCCGAACGTATTACCACATAATATATTGGACTGGTTTGAGTTTTCTAGCTTGTTTTTTGTGTTGTCAAGTGGCCTCTGAGTTCCTCTTACTCTATCATGGAGTTACGGGGAACAAAGTAAAAGATATTTCCAGCTTAGTGTTAGAGCGAAGGGACAACAAATTGTTTGTATGGACTAGATCCAACAAAAAAGGCAAAAAAACTGTAAATGGGTTCCGGCTCTTTTATTTCTTGGGCGCTGCATGGCTGAAATCCCTGCTGCTTGCATCCTCAGTTATGCTAAATAGATTCAAAGTTGCTACTTGTCTTGATAAAACAATATCTTCTTACTGTAAAAGCGACTGCCGCCTGATTTCTTCTTCTGTAATTACCAATTCAGACAGTGATGGATCAGATTCCAGCAATGAATGGGAGAAGATACTCAGGCCCCTTGACCTTGAAGAGCTTAGGAAATCATTTAATCAAATTACCCCTGGACGACTATGCAGTTTACTTGAGCTTCCTCTTGATGTGCCCACGTCAATGGAAATTTTTGATTGGGCTGGTAGGCAAAGAAGCTACTCTCATTCTTTCGATGCTTACTATGCTATCATCAATAGGTGAGGCTTGAGAATTCAAGGTTGTAAATAGGTTATTCGGTCAGATGAAAGAGGAAGGAATTGTCTTCAAAGAGTATTTATTTATTATGATCATGAAGTGGGATTTAAAGGAAGTGGATTCTACATGCTCACTCTCGAGGGAAATGAAAAAGCATGGATGCGTTCCTTTTTTGATTGGTACAATTACATATATCTCAATATATATTATACTTGAAGATCTGAGACATTCTTACAAATATAAGGGACACATATTCCTAAAGAAAATCTGGAGACACAACTCCACGAAAGAATAAGGAAGACATAGCTTCCAACAACCACCCGGGAGACCACCTGCTCCCACACTCCATCCATCTAGGAGACCACTTTTTGCTCCCACGTATATTTTTCCGCCCGAAGTCTGAGCGCGATTCGAAGCTCCACTCGTTGCCTGCGCACATTTGCGCCACTGACAGCGACCAACCGAGCTAGCCTCAGTTGGTCATGGATGCGTTCCTAATTCAGTTGTTTATCAAACCCTCACACGAGTAAACATGAAAAAATAGAATTAGGATATCGCATTATTTTTTAGAAAGGTAAGAAAAATGAGAAACCACTTTCCCACCCAAGCTTACTGCCTAACAGACCCTAAGTTTAGATTTTTATCATGGATATTTTGATAAAAATACACGGACAAAGCAACATTATCTTATTTTAAAATATAGGGTGCATTTGGCATTTGCAAAACGCCCTGTGACAGTTTTTCTATGCGTAAAACCTGTCGCATCATCCAGACGCACCCATGATATCGTCGGTGTTGTCGCTATTCCCCAGGACAAAGTTCAAATGTCAATTAATGCAGACGACGACTTGTGCACGCTGGTGCCCGAAGCATATGCTGGACGACCATTACCGACTCCTCTGCCGTAGTACACAAAGGACGTCCGGCCTCTGCAGAAGATGACTGTCGTCGTTGAAACGACAAGTTTTTCCAAACACACCCTGGAGCATGAAAAAGTTTTACGTGATTTTACAGAAAAGATAATTATATTTGTCATTTTTACAGATGAATAGTTATATCTAAAAATAGGAGTAAAACATGTAATTGGAATTAACTTTTTTTAATAGGTAACTTCGCGAATCAGTTAGGCCAATTTTAGCGGTTGAACCGCAGCTTTTCAGGCATTTTTTATTTTTTAGGTGAGGGCACCAGTCGGACCTATTAAACTGGCCACTACGGTCTGGTTTTAATAGAACTATCAAATAGTCATAAATTAATTTCACATCTCCAATGAATTTACAAGGAAAACAGATCCGCGCCAGCCGGAAAACGCAGTTGCATCAAGTCAAGGGGCTTGTAGCTGTGGATCAGCAGGAAGCCGCCCATGATCGCAGGGGCGATGTTGTCGGCGTGGTAGCCGCTGACCATGGCCTCCAACTCGAGGCCCGCGAGGACAAGCTTGTGGAACGACAACGGCCCGTCAAAGAACTCGTTGACGGCGACGGCCGCGGCGCTGGCGCCAAGGCCGCTGCCAAGAGGAAGGCCCTTCTCGAGGGCGATGGAGAGGTCGACTGAGCGGATGCTGGCGCAATTGTGGAGGGGGTTGGAGCTAAGTTTGTTGGAGGTGGCAGGGTCGGAGGTGTGGATAGAAGTGATGGCAACGGAGCCGGGATGAACTACGGGATCGACGCTGAGGGTGACGGTATCGCCAATGCCGTCGACAGCACAGCCAAGGAAATCGAAGCCAGGGCCAAGGTTAGCTACGGTGGCAGGGGCGAAGGATTTGAGTGAAGTGTAGATGGGAGCGGGTTCGGAGCGAAGGCTGCATCAGAAGATGGTTGGAAAATGAGTGGTAGGGAGGATTAGACGGCTGCATTTTGGGAAGTTGATTGGAAGCGGCGATTGGTGGTAGAGAGCCACCATGAGACAGAGAGAGAGAGAGAATTCCCCCAGAATAGTAAAAGACAATGTTTTCAGAACCAAACCGGTCAAGGTACCGGTTCTGGTCCAACCGAATTGGATTGAAACGATGTATTAACATTTTATGTAAAATATATGATGAATTCATAAGATAAAAGATTAAAAACTTAAAAATTTATATATAAAAAAACTAGGTAATAGTTGAGATTGTATTTATGGATTCAATTTAGAAGCATGGAAACGTGGTACTTATCTTTGTGTTGTAAATAATATTAAATCTTCTTATTTTTTAAAACTATAATTTTGATTTTTTAAAAATGAATGTACTTGCAAAAGCAAAATAAAAATAAAAAATTAGAATATCTTAGTTAGATAATTAAGTAAAAAGATTTTTAAGCAAGTAATATAAATTATAAAATTCAATCACAAATCTAAAAAAGTAGGAGAGTAAATAATATAAAAGCCATTAACATAGTTACAACCAATTAGCATTTTTCGAACAGCCATCAAATCATTTCTATTTCAATCATACAAAACATTTAAACAGAAAACATCATTTAACGTTTTTTTCAGCAATCCACAGTAATTTTTCTTGTATATTACTCATGAATTTGTATTTTTTTTTTTAGCAATGGCTCAATAATTATTCTTGTATATTACTCATGAATGCGTAGATTTTTTCAGCAGTGGCAAAGTCATTATTCTTGTTAATTACTCACGAATTCATAAAAAATCGGGACAATCGTTTCAGCAATGGCACAATAATGTCACAGATAAGATTTAACGGCATTCACGAACGATTTCACACATAGTGAATAAATTTGATATTAAGTAAATAAATACATTTCAGCAATGGCACAATAATGCACAATAGTTTCATACAGATACAATTTTATATATTCCAGAAAGCACAGGCGACCGGAGCAGATCACCTCAAGGTTTAATGGCGATTGTGACTGGAGTGTCGGAGGCTCGGAGCTGGAGAGCAACAACGGCCACGGGAGGGCTAGAGCAGGTGACCGGTTGGGCGACTGGCAAAGTGAGAAACGCAACTAGCAGCCGCAGTAGCTGCAGTGACGAACCAGGGCAGATGAACACAGCGGCTACGGCGAGGCAAACATTCGCTCGCCGGCAAAGCGAGCGATTGCAGGCGAGTCTGCCACCACAAAATCGAAAAATGGAGCAGACTGGCCCTTCTAGCGGCAGTTGCGGGAGGGGCTTTTGCTTTGGGTTTCTTGCTAGAAGGGATCTCCAATTCTTCACGTGGGTAGCATCACGAGGATGTCTAGTACCGGGTTCGGAAAAGCCAGGACCCGGACCGGCACACTTTGGTCAGTTTGGGATGGCATAAAACTTTCCCATTTTGGGTGTGTTTGGTAACAACACAAAGTTGTCACTTTAAAACTTTTCAACCTAAAACTTTTCACTCTCCACAACTATCCTATTTTTTAATCATTTCTTCACATTTTTTTATACAACTACCCTACTTTTTAATCATTTCTACACAACTACCAACACAACCAACCTATATATTTTAACTTTATCCTATTTATTCATTATCATTACCCCTATCATATCACAT
The DNA here is from genome assembly GCA_030490835.1 of Annona cherimola. Classification (NCBI taxonomy): domain Eukaryota; kingdom Viridiplantae; phylum Streptophyta; class Magnoliopsida; order Magnoliales; family Annonaceae; genus Annona; species Annona cherimola. The sequence goes on from CM059972.1 coordinate 1,768,021, forward strand.
CATTTGACAACTTCTCATCTCTACAACTTTTCATCAAAAGTTTTATCTATTTCCAAACACACCATTTATTAAAACTTTTCAATGTTAGGGTCGTCAGTGCAAAATGCGTCATTTCACCCGTCATTGCAGATTTTCAAACGGGCTTTTCTGTCATTTCACCTTTTGCCGCCTGCGAGACCATTTGCCGCACTCGTCTCCACCAGCATTTGCGTTTCTCCGGTCCGTGCGTCTCCACCAGCAGACGCTCATTTTTTCGTTCACCTGCGGACTATGCAGCATAGTCCCGGTTTCGACAGTGCGGCAATTTTTCTTCCGGCCCTCAGATGCGGTCTGCCCGTACATTCCGGCTACAATTAATATTGATGAATGACATCTTTTTAAAATGCAAAACACGTCAAAAACTTTTAACTTATGCCAAACAGAACCTAAAAAATTGGCGCTCCTAACAGCGTCAAAGGCAATTTTTTTAAAAAAAATATCTTTTTATGCTCACAAATAACCCTAAAAGATATTAAAATTTAAATTATTTCAATAAGAATTGCATCGTAAAAAAAATCTAATCCACCCAATACGTCTATAATTATTTATTTAAATAAGAAACCAAATTTCATCCCGATAAAAAATATGGATGGGTCATTTTAAAAAATATAAAATTAATGTAGTGAAATAATTTGATTTATGTATCAGTTTTAATTTTATATATTTAATATTTAAATTGTGTAGAATATTATTCTTAGGTGGATAAATGATTTCTCAAATTATCATTATTACATTCTAATACATTTATCTATGAATCTATGTATTGACATTAAGAAGGTATAACTCATCTGATAAATTAATTAAAATGATTTTTGGTATCATATTAAAATAAATAATTTGTTCTATAAAATCTTCATGAATAGTAATATTCACCAGTATGTACTTATTTGATATTCAAAAAATAGAATGTTTTATGGGTTATATAACTATTTTCAAAGTTTATATATATACTGCAATATATATACTGGAGACTTTAAAAGGTAAGACTATAAATGCTATTTAATTTCATTTTTCTTTATGAAAATGATTAAAACGGACTCGTAGACCCATATATTTTTCTTTTGAAGCTACAAACATTTTTTATAAATAAGGATCAAGCCTCGCGGATTTGCCAATGCTCATGTGGCATTTATACCCTATATTAGAGTTAATATGTTTAGGTGGAATGAATAAAAATAAATGTATTTGAATTTCCAACTTTAGTACTTTATTAATCAACAATCATCGTTGTCATGCTCGCCTTGCATGGTAAAAAAAAAAACTTTTAAGGACCTCATATTTGTTTGCAACCATGGCACTCGTATGTAAAGTTTTTTATTTTTCTTATTCAGTACTTCATTAACCAATAATCATTGATGTCGTGCTCATCTCACATGATAAGAAAACTTTTGAATGTCTCATGTACATTCAACATTATGGTATTCATATGTGGAGTTTTTTAATTTTCCTATTTCTAATAGGATTATTATTATCATTGCCATCATTTTATTGAAGTATGATTTGATTAACTCATGCTAAGTGATAGCTTACTTAGATAATTTATTTGAATTTCCACCTTTAATACCTCATTAATCAATAATCTTCACTATTGTGCTCAATTTTGCATGATAGGAAAATTTTTGAGAACCTCACATCTGATCACGATTATGGTACTCACATCTAGAGTTTTTTTTTATCAGCATTATCATTGTTGTTGATATTATTTTATCGAGACATGATTTTTTTTTTGATAGAATATGAAGACATGATTTTGTTTGCTTAAGTTAAGTAATTTTTGTAAACTTGTTAATTTATGTGTATCTAATATACAAATTAAATTCTATTATTTGAAAATGTGTATATATTTTTTAAACTTTAAAATTTTAATCATTGAAAATAAATACTTCTATATTAAAAATCGAAAATGTATATTTCCAAAAATAATAAAACTTAATTTATACATTAAATAATCTAAGTCAACAATTTTATAAAAAAGTAAAAAAATTAAAAAATAAATTTATTAGCTAAGCCATTACTTACTCGGGCTACGTGAATCATATCTCTATTTTATTTGGTAAAATTTAAAACCTGTATTTGTCTTCGTTACTCGAACTAGCCAATGGGTTAGTAGATGACGTTGACGACCATTCGATCAGCCCACAGCTGCCAAAGTCCAAAGGTGTGCAGGCAGCGAAATTCCCAACGACTTACAACATAGCCTAGGCCCGTACCAAAAACACGTGGCAATCGGCATGCAATCTCACTAGCACTGCAGCTGCGCAGCACAGACCAAAAACAGCGAAAAGTAGGCTAGCTATCATCAATCCATCGAATCGATTGCAGAAAAATTTGCCACGCGCCCGGCTTCCGGACGAGTTTCGTGCTTGGACTTGAGATCTAAGAATGCAGAAAATTGCAGATTCTGCTTGGACTCTGTCAAGATCCAAGATTGCACGATACGGTATACGTCTTGCATGATGGAGATCTGCGTTTGGTCAAGCGGACCAGGTCCTGTGTCAAGTTCGTAACCGACCAGACCAGTTAAAATGTCAGTACGAGCATCTTAATACGTTTCTTGGGTGGTAGCCATGTTGGTGGGAAGCATGAAAGAGGATCGTGATTTCCGGCACCTGAGGGTGCAACTTGGGCCAGATTGTGTCCGAATTTGGCTGCCCGAACTCGATTTTAAGGGTCTGTTTGGTTCGCAACCAAACTTTTTGACGTGTTTTGGTGGAAAAACACGTCACTCCCCATTTCGTGCTCAGTAATTATGTCCGAATGCATTAACGCAGTCAAAGGTCGTTGGACAATTAACGTGAAGACAGGCGTGTAACAGCAGCATCACCGTCGCGCGCGTGACCGTCTCCCGCTTGATCGTCCTCTTCCGCGTCGGGTTCTCCGCTGCGGCTTCAGACCGTTTTCTTTTCTCTCCACAAGCAATCCTGCGTCAGTTCTGTGTTGTTGCCTAGAGAGCTGTTCAAGTACGCACCACCCTTGTCTTTGGGTTCGGCGCGAGTGATCGAGGTGAGAACTCCTCTGTTTGCGATGGTCTAACCAGAGGGAAGAAAAAGGATGGAACATGCTCCTTTATATTTCTTCATCTCACCGTAGAATTTCTGTGCTTATAAAATTATAAAAATAGTAGTTTTCTAATGACACAAGAAAACGATCGCGCACGGACAGTTTCCTTCCACGAAATCAATTGTTTCTCGATGCTACTTATTGCGTTGGAGACTTTGCAAAATTGCACAGCAGATGAGTGGCGGCCTTGCATGACGTGCAATTTCAAAGTGAATAATCTCACAACATAGCATCATCGTGCTCTGGGAGATCGAAAAAAATGAAATCAAATTTTGGACTGCAACGGATGGATTGGCTCTGGTGCGGTTTTTGGTTTGTCGTCTTTTGCGCCGGAGATGTCGGTGTGTCCCACCATTTGGAAAGAGAGGAAAAATCAAAAGAAGAAAGGGATCACGCGCACCATTTCAACATCCTGTGCAAAGATGTGAACGAATTTTCGAAAGTGAATAAAATAAAACATATGAAACACCCAAGCTACCCTCGGCCCACGCACACTGCTGGATGGCAGAAAAAGAGGGGTCACGGTTGCTTGTCGATGCGGTAGCCGGCGTCGATCGTCTTCATTTTCTCTTTGGGCATTTCGAGCTCAGAGAATTGAAAATGGAGCTTGGTCGGAGCCAGACGGGGAGGTGGAGGGCGCTCGGATTTGACAGGGACGACAACCGGACTTCGGGGACATGGCCGCCGATCGGAGAAGATGAGATGTAGGAGAGAGGCAGGAAATCCAAAAGAGGGAGCACTTTGGAGGACAGGAGTGTCAGAGAGTTTTGCGGGAAAATGCAAGACATTTTACGTTGATCGGAGAAGATGAGCAGATGAGATTTTACGACGGCAATCTTGCGGGAAAATTACCGGCAAACTTGCGGGAAAAATCCAATATTGCGGGAAAAGGCAAGATCGGCAGCCGTTCGGAGAAGATGAGATTTTACGACGCAGCTGCGTGTAGCAGAAGAAGCAGCTGCGTAATAGAGGCAGCTCGTCGTTGTCGTTTTAGGCGTCGCCATGAACGAAATGCAGCAGGACGAGCAGGGAGCAATCGTTTTGCAGGGATCGTCGATGAGTCGTATGGCATGGGCTGGTGTCTGCCACAACGTCTTTTGCGCTCGTGGTACTGGTTGGAATCGGGTTCGATGAGCAATGGCTTATCTCTTCGCGACTTCTCTTCCCCATTCCTTCTCCCAAGAAACGGCCTCTGTCGCGAGAATACGACCTCTGCTAGGCGTACCCGACTCATGGATGAAAGACGTTTCAATTGCGGTGAAAAGACTACTTCACCCTCCCCTGAAAAATTTTCAACGGAAACAATAGTTTACCGGCGAACCAAACACACCCTAAATGGTGTTTAAATTTATTTTTTCATAACCCAAATTTGAAGAACTCATTTTATAAATATGATAGTATTAGAGTTCAAGTGAACCCGAAAACAAAGAACCCGAACTTGAGTTCCTATTTTATATTTATTATAAAATATATTATATGCATACTATTTAAACAATATTTCTTTATATTATTCATATTTCACGTTATTATATCTATATTTAAATACATATTGTAATTTTATTGTAAATAAATTATATTATTTTCATTTATATTTATCTTTTATTTCTATCATTTACTTTTATACTTATTAATTTTCTTCCTTTATCTTAATTTTGATGTTAAATTTTTTCTATAAATATTTTTCATATTACTATTTTTTAAAAAAATATGTAGTTTGATTGTATATTATTATGTTTACTTACATGATTTGTTATTATTATTTATTCATACGAAATTCTAAACTTATCATTTTAAATAAAATGTAAATTCATCAATATAAATTCTTATCCAAAACTCAACACGAACCCGATTTTTAAAAATAGGGTTAGAGTTGAGGTTTTACAAATAGGGTTAGGGTTAAGGTTGATGTTTTATAAATAAGGTTAAGATTATGGTCGAGGTGAACCCGAGTTTTATAAGCCTGAGTTGCACCCTTACCTGCACCCTAGTGCATTAAACTTAACTCTTTAAAAAAAAAAATTCATAAAAGTGTTAATCTAAGTGTATTTAATATGTGTATCAATTTTTACCTTTTTAGATTATTTTAGATATTTATTTTTAATTTTTTAAAATCAGTGATATTTTAGTAATTTTATTTTAAATTACTTAAATTTACGGTTGATTCAGGAGTAATGAATGCGCTAGAAAAAATTGTGGGCAAGCTCCTATTATAAATAGGGGTGTTAATAGGGGTGTTAACGGATCGAGTTGGACGGGTTGGAGCCTAATCTTAATCTTAACTCATTTAAAATATCTCAACCCTAATCCGTTTATTAACTCATTTAAAAAATTTTAACCCCAACCCATTTACAACCCATTTAATAAACGGGTTGGTGGGTTGTTAACAGGTTGTATAATAAATAACCTAAAAGCCTAGACTCTAGTAGATAATGATCTCACATAGAGAGACGAGCGGGCGTTTTCGGCGTAAGAGAAATGAAAATAGGGCTGTAACGGAAAAATAGAATTATGGTAGCAGTAGAAAAATAAAAATTAGGTAATAGTAGGAAGACTTAGAGAGGAAAAAGAAACAATGAGTTTACATGTATATATATATAACTTTAATGAGTTAAGCGAGTTAAATGAGTTAAATGAATTAAACGAGTTGAACAGATTATATGGGTTAAATGAGTTACTAAACGGGTTGACGAGTTATAAAATTTCAACCATAATTCATTTATTTAATTAAATGGTTAAACGGGTTGACAGATCATAACCCATTTATTCAAAAATCTCAACCCAAATTCATTTATAAACGGGTTGGACGAGCGGGTTGACGGGTTGACCATGACCATTAACACCTCTAATTATAAACAACATCTTGTAACGATCCACCCTATTGTGTTTTTTCTTCTGCTAGCAGCTATTTGAACACATTGTAGCCATCGACAATTGTTGCTACTTCTCCTTTCTCCCTTACCATTCATTGTCTTCACGCTCTTACGACATGTCTCATCTCTTCGGTCCTCTCTCTCTTTTTCTAGTCTCCCCTAACAGCCTGCTTTGCTTTGCTTTGCTTCCATCTGTCCTCTTTTCCCGTTTCTCCAATTTGATAGACCCGAGTTTTCCAATTCTACATGCAACTGGTTCATGGGCATTATAGATGCTCAGGCCGGAGATATTAGTGTGTAATATCCCATAACCGAATCCCACATCAAAAATGGAAGAAAATTTCTGGTAATTTATAAGTGGGTCTCAAGTTCAATATGGTATGACACGTTTTAAAGTCGTGCGGCTAAGTTGTCAAGCCAAAGAGGACAATATCACATTGTGAGGCCCATAGCCCACATGCCCAATGGATATTTTCTGGGTCTGTGTGTTACGTGCGTCAGGCTTAATGGTCGCTTTTCTGGGTCTGTGTGTGACAAGTGGTATCAGAGCGGCTCTCCCTCCAGTAGATATGGTTTGGTGGTTCGGAGAGTTGAACCAGTGAAAGTCAGGGCTGTAGGCAGAAGTCCAGAGTTGGGTTATGATTCAGGGACGAATCAGGCGGAAGTTGGTGAACTTGTAATGTAATAGCCCATAACCGAATCTCACATCGAAAAGGGAAGAAAGTTTCTAGTAGTTTATAAGTGAGTCTCAAGTTGAATATGGTGTGACACGTTTTAAAGCCGTGCAGCTAAGTTGACAGGCCAGAACGGACAATATCATACTGTGAGGCCCATAGCCATAGGCCCAATGGACGTTTTCTGGGTCTGTGCGTGACATAGTGTCTGGCCAACACATTCAAGATGATGATGGGACGAATTCTACTTTACTCATGCTTCTTGAGTGGTGCTTCTTCGGCTCTCTATGATGGATCCTCTCTCAGTCATAAATAATTAATCCTAGTAATTCACCTCCAATTGGAATAGACCATTAGGATTTAATTTCCATAACGGAACATGTGAAACAATTGCATTGCCCATGTGCTCATCACTCGCGAAATAACTCAATAGATCACCATCAATGGCACAAGCATGAAACATGTTCATGTCACGGATCAGCAAGCACTACATTGCATCACCCATACTGAAGACAGATGTGACTTCCCTAAGTACACAAACCATCTTCGTAGCAAGAGAGGAGGACAACAGCAATTTCCAACTAATGGCATGAGGGCAGATTTTGGGAGGGAGACGATCGAGGGAGAGAGATGAAGGTGGAAGGGGAATGGAGAAATTGGGTCGGCTTCGTTGGGGATAAGAAAGGAGACGAAGAAGTAGAAGTAGACAACATTGGGGGAGACAATAGGGGGGGGAGGGTTTGTGGGGGTGGGGTGTGGGCGTAGCAAGGAAGAGGGAGAAGAGAGTGCTTTCTATCTGGCTATCAAAGAAAGGAGAAAGATAGGTGTGAGGGCTGCTGTGAAAGAGAGGAGACAATGAACATCAATATCGCGAGAGAAAAGGGAGAGAGATAACACAAGCAAGGTATCAAAGTCTAAGCACATTTTTTTAATAAGGACTTGTTTGGAATTTTACCATAACATTAAATGCAGTTGTAGCAACAATAATTTCAAGATCCATCAAACGTTCTCATCTCCCCTGCATTCAACATCAAACATCCAACAATAGACAACATTGATTGAAAACAGGGATAGTTTCCAATCCTCTGGAAAGGATCAAGGGGACGTTTGTGAAGGTAAAAGTTGTGGAAAATGTGGTATTTGGTGGTGTGATTGATATGAAATGATAGGGATAAAGTTAGAATAAATAGGTTTGTTGGAAGGTAGTTGATAGTAAGAATGATTAGAATATAGGGGTAAAAGTGAAAAAATATGATGATTGATTGATTAATGAGATGCCTTGAAATCTGTGTCCCCAACATTTTCCTCCTACATTTTCCACTCTTTATTCCCAAACGTCCCCCAAAATTCTTTATATAATGACTAGAGCATTACTTAGCTTACTAGGCTAAAATTGGACATTTTTGAAATTGAGGGACCAAAAAAGTATATTATGAAATTTAAATACTACGAACATAACATTTGAAAGTCAAAAGTGCAAATTTTATAAACTTGTGGAGTCTGTATGCAATTCTTGATAGTTAATTATATTTTTTAGTGGATAAAAACTAACTGTGTTATTCACTTTTTATGTTTAATGACGCGTATAAAGAAATTTTAATTTTTAAAATTTTATATGCCCACTCTTACATTAGGTGATTTGTGAGAAACTTTTAAAAAAATTATTTGTTAATTTTTTTATCCATTTGTAGACCTCATATTAGATCTCGCATTATATTAAATGTAATATTTTTGAATTTGTGCAATTTTATTTTAAAAATCAAATAGAAAGGAGTGGATACGTACGACTTAGGCGTGCCTCTACCTCATTTTCGTTTTGTGCGGCTGAGTTGAATATCTAATTAAAAAGATGATTTTTATACATGTAGTTAACATATAAAAATAAATAGTCTAGCTCTTATAGGTCTCAAATGTATCCATTTTTTGGGTATCCTCATCTAGCGGCCATCGAAGTATGTATTTGGCGTTTTACGCGTGGCGGTAGTTGATAGGTTGATTTGAGTCCATGACAACCATCAAGATTCAAAAGATTCTAAGAATGAATTAAAAGATTTATTGGTATTATTATTATTTCGTATCATCTGCACTTATTTGTGCACTTGGTTTTAATGTATTCAAGTACAAAAATTTATTTTTTATGTTTTTTTAAATTTTTTTTTTACAATTATCAACCTAAGTATATTTGACATGTGTATCAAGTTTTACCTTTTTTAGATATTTCTAGATTTTTTTTGAATTTTTTAAAATCAGTGACATTTTAGTAATTTTAATTATGAAAAATGACACTAATTTTAAAAAATCTAAAAAAATATCCACAAATCTTCAAAATAGTAGAACTTAATACATATGTTAAATACACTTAAATTAACAGTTGTATAAATTTTTTTAAATTTTTTTTTAAAAAAAGTTAAATATACTTAGGTGTAACGAACCTAAGTGCACTCCATTGTACTCAATCACATTTCTTTTGCACGACTGACTTACTTTAGACATTGGATTTTGTTTAAACATATGAGAATATGTGGATTTGCAACTAACCTCCCATACTAAATATGATTAAATCAACCATAACGAAACAAACATAATTAATCTTGTGTAATATAGTTGATCAATATGAAAGTACATATTTAACATTTTACACGTGGCAGTAGTTGATAGGTTGATTTGAGTCCGTGACAACCGTCAAGATTTTTATTATTTTGTATCATTTGCACTTATACCTCCAACGTTGTCTGAAATTATACTCTTATCAATATTTTAAAAATAATTTATAATATATCAATGTTTTACTACACTTACTTACTTTGTGCCTTTTTTACAAAGCTGACTTACTTTGTGCCATTAGATTTTGTTTAAACAGATGTGCATATGTGGTTTCGCAATTGATCTCGTGTACTAAATATGATTATAATCAACTATAAGAAAACATACATAATTAATCTTGTGTAATATAGTTGGTCGACTGTCAACCCACATATTCATGTAGTTCAACGTAGAAAAATCTAATAGTATGGGTGTGAAGTAAATAAGTTCCGCAAATCATTAGTGTATTGTAAATTATTTTGGAAGTGACGTGTAATTTTAGGAAAAAGTTGGGGGTAGAAAAGAAAATAATGCTGTTCATTTTATCAAATGTTTTGATTCGGTTGCCATTTTTGGGTGTGTTTGGTAATGAATAAAACTTTTGATAGAAAATTTTGAGGAATAAATGATGTTAAATGATGTGATATGATATGGATAATGATGAGTAGTAAAGAGGATAAAATTAAAATAAATAGGTTAGTAGCGTGAATAGTTGTGTAGAAATGATTGAAAAATAGGATAGTTATATAAGAAAATGTAAAAAAATGATTAAAAAAAATGATAGTTGTGGAGAGTGAAAAATTTTAGATTAAAAAATTTTAAGTTGACATCAAACACATCCTCTTTTACAATATTTTATTAGTGCATGTGCAGGAAGTTCAAATCTTTTGCCAGTGACCGGATACGATGATGTCATCTGTCTGGTTTCAAACTCCCGTACGGGGCAGGGGTTCTCACGTATAAATTGAGAAATTATCCTTTCATAATTTCTTAATTAAAATTAAAATGATTCAATTCTAATATGATTAACTATTATTGATAAATCATTAATTGATGACATCAAGTAATTCAAATTATATTAGGGTTAAATTATTTTAATTAAAAAAAACTTAAAAGGACAAATCGTTTTAGTAGAGCAATTAGCGATTGTTTTGATTGCATTATCATAACGAAAATTTAAAGTAAAATATTATGAGTACAAGAATAATTTTTGAAATATTATAATATATTAAAAATTAGGAGTAAATATTGTGATTGTAAAATAAATTTTCTTCTATGATAGAATGTGTTTGAATTAACTCGTCTAAATCACGAGTTATGTTTCAATACATCCAAATACAGTAAAATTTCAACTCACTTGTGGCAGAATTCATTTTTTGATAAAACTGCTAATATAGTTGTATTGAACTTGTACATTAAGTTTGGAAGATGATCAATAATTAATTATATTAAGTATGGTAAAAATTTATATCAAGTTTTATAATTTTTGGAAATGTTTATATATTTTTATTTTTTAAATATGAGAGATTTTTAAAAATTAAATATATATATATTCAAATATGGTAAAATTTGATTTATAAATTAAATATATTAAAATTAACAAAATTATAAAAAAATTAGAAATTTTTTTAAATATTGGATTTTGCATCAAATGCATTGAAACATTTCCCCAATTACACCCTCGAATTAAGGGTGTGTTTGGTTACACACAAAACATGTCAATGAAAACTTTTCAATCAAAAATTTTTCACTCCCCGTAACTATCTTATTTTTTAATTATTTTTTCACATTTTCCTATATAAACAACCCTAATTTTCAATCATTTCCACACAAATACCCATATTTTAACTTTATTCTCTTTACACCTCATTATTACCCCTATCATATTACATCATTTTCTATCAACATGACAATTTCTACTCTGAAAAATTTTCGTAAAATTTTTTTAACTCTAACCAAACGCACCCTAATATTCTGTAAACTTATTGGATGGACCACAAGAAATCAACGAACAGTTCGGATTAGTTGTGGAGATGGGTAAGATCAGCTGACTGGATTGTCTTTTCGCGGGCGAGGATAAGGTAGCCGTCTTTTCGAATTACGCGGGAAGAAAAGGCAACCGGCGGTGAAAAACCGGTCTCATTCAGCTGCCAATGAAAGCTTGTACGGGCGGTGGGAACAGACGACTCGGCTTCTCCTACGGGTCCGCCCCTCTCTCTCTCTAAAAATACCAAGAAGGTTCCTGTGCTTTGTATTATTCTACCAGTATAAAAGGATCGGAATTCTGTAGTTTCCATATTGCCAGATTTTCTTCTCTTAGCCCGCTAGCCGCCATCGTCCAGTTCCTATTTTTGGTTCTTTCTTTGAAGTCTAGGATCTGTTTAAAAGATCTTCATCTGGGTAGCGTATCGGACGCATCGATCCAGCAGCTGGAGGGTAATTTTTGGCTTATAGCCAGTCCGTGTTTTTCTACTGCTTCTTTTTGTTGATTTCTAATTTTTGGGTTCTGATTGCTTTTTCTTATCAGAATATGTGAGTTTCAGGAATTGAGGGATTTTTTCCCCCTTTTTTCGTTTCTGTACTCAATCGAAGGCCACCCACTTTCGGATATGGAGTTTCTGTATTCCAAGTCCATTTCATGGATCAGGTTTTAGTCAATATCTTCTAAAAATAGGGTTTTTGTGGGAATCCAAATTCCAAATATGCACCAGTTTTTGGCAGATTTTCCGGAAAACAAAAATTGACAAAAAAATCGTCACACAAACACTCTCTCTCTCTCTCTCTCTCTCTCTCTCTCGGAGTAAAGAAGAACACGGAATATTAATGTGATGAATTATTTCTGCTTTTAGAGTTGGGGAAATGCCAAATCTCTGTGATCTAGTTCAAGCAGCTGGAATTATTCTGCTGTTAGAGTTGGGGAAATGCCAAATCTCTGTGATCTAGTTCAAACGGCTGGAATTATTCTGCTGTTAGAGTAGGGGAAATGCCAAATCTCCATACAACGCTGCATATAAATGGGCGCCACTTGTTTGTATTTCTGCTGCGTTGGTTGAATTCAATGTATTTATGCTTTATATGCATGTTGCAGATAGAAGCCAGCTGAACTTTGGACGAAGTCAGAAACCACGCATGGGTTGCTTCTGCTTTGTCAGCGGGACAGAAAAGAAGAAGGATCCCAATCATCTAGGTAAAGATGAATGTCGTCTTTCCCATTCGTTGGTTCTTTTCATCGTTTTGTGCATTACAGAGCCAATAGAAGTTTCCTCATGTTTCAAAGCAAAATCTTTTAGATTTCAAGATCTTTAGCTATTTTAAGCTCTTCAGCTTAGTCGGCCCATGCGGGTGCATTCCTTACTGTCGATTTGAGAGACCCATCATGAGTGGAGGTCATCCCAATAAAAACATATGAACAATTGTAGATGTAGTCAGACCTTTGGCAGATTTAGGTGTAGTGGGACTTCTTCTTTGAGCAGACGATAAACAATACATGGATACTGAATTCTGATAAAACTGGTGTGCTGCTATGGATAATGCAACCCAGCCATAATGCAGAAATCATGCAAAGAAGTTGTTCACCAAATATTTGGTGGGAATTGGCAGTAACACTGGTGTGTTATGCACACTGTAATCCAACTCAACCTCCCCTGTGATCCAACCATAACGCAGCAATCACACAAAAGAAGTTGGTCACCAGTAATTGATGGGAATTGATGGTAAAACTGGTGTGTTGTGCTATGCTCCAAGACAGCAATCACAAAAAGAAGTTGGACACCAAATAATTGGCTGGAATTGTTATTTTTTAATAGAAAGTACAGAGTACCTCAGTTCATTTCTTAGATAGTTTATTATCCAAGCAATCTGATTTGCAAGTTATTTTCTAACTAAATAAGCTGTTATTTGTACAATATCATTCATTCACGTGATCTACTAGAGTCTAGATGCGCTGCTCTAATTTCATCTATTTGCATCCATTACTTTCCTTCATTTGATTTCTCTGGTATCTGTTGCTCTTGAACAGTTTATTCATCAGCAAAGAACATAAAGCTTTTCTCTTATGATGAAATAAAAGCTGCAACAAGGAATTTTCATGAAAATAATAAGATTGGCCGAGGAGGTTTTGGGACAGTCTATCAGGTATGATTGATTGTGTGAATTCCTCCCATATTCAGTTTTAATGATTATCTGTGTTGAGGCTGTTGGAAAATGTTAGACTTGGAAGACCTCAACCTAACTGTTGCAAATAGCCACCAGTAGATGTACAGAAGAGAGGTGGAAAAAAGTAAGCATCTGAGTTTGATTTGGATTGCTTCTGCTTCCAACACATGAACTTTTCATCTGACATCTTCATTTTTGTTCATCCATTGTTGCATCATGCTGATTGTTATTGCTGTTGCATCCTTACTGACACCACATGTTTGTTATATAAATATACTGCATGCTTATTTACGTTTTTTTTATATGTTTTTGACAGGGAACTCTTAAGGATGGCACCGAAGTTGCCATAAAGTCACTCTCTACTCAATCAAGACAAGGGGTTGGGGAGTTTCTGAATGAGATTGATACAATCACATATGTGAAGCATCCCAATCTTGTTCAATTAATTGGATGTTGCGTTCAAGGAAGCAATCGGGTATTGGTGTATGAGTATTTGGAAAACAACAGCCTTGATCATTTATTATTAGGTAAAATAGCAAAAAGAATAAATTCTTTCAGTATTAATTATGCTAGAGAGTCACCACTTGAATGACCAAGTGGTTGACGTGAGTGAGTTAAGGATGTCTAGGGAGGGAGGTCCAGGCCTCCTTACCCCTCCCTGGATTTTTCTTTTTTCAGACATCAATTGGTTGGTCATCGAAAGTGGGTGACATGATTTTCATCCCAAAAAAAAAAAAAAAAAAAGTGGGTGACACAATAATAAAATGCTATAAAAATAAACAATTTTGCACCTCTGACCTTTAAGAGACCTCATTCAAAACTGGCAAATATGTTGGTGTAATATCATTCATCCGTTGGTCCATCAGATTGGTTATCATGACATGAAGTGTGGAGCTAGGGCTAATCTGTTCAGCACATGCTATCATAAGAGTCTCGCTGGAAACCGATGAATAGAAAGTGACCAACATGCTCTGGATGTGCATGTGGTCAACAACCAGTCAGACTCAGCAGCTCATGCAGCGCATTTGTTATGTTGGCATCATCTGCCATTTATTTGTCTATCACGGAGTGCAAGCTATTCAACTCAAAAAGTATTTGTGTTGGTCGTTAGGATGCACAGATACATGTTTCTCATGGAATCTACTCGTTGCTAGATCAAGTGTGATGATTTTTCTTTTCCTTGGGCTTGTAGGTCCAAATAACAACAAGGCAATGTTAGACTGGCGCCGAAGGTTTGCTATTTGTATCGGAACTGCCAAGGGTTTGCAATTTCTTCATGAAGAACTTGAACCGCCTATTGTTCACAGAGATGTCAAAGCTAGCAATGTTCTTCTTAGTGAAGATCTCACGCCGAAAATTGGAGATTTTGGGTTGGCTAAACTTTTCCCTGATAATGTTACACACCTTAGCACACGTGTCGCGGGCACCGTGTAAGTAGTTTAATCTACAGGAATTATTACATTACACTCATGTGTGTTTCCATGAATTTCACAACCAATTTATTCAGAAGTCTGAAGTTATGGCTGTTTCATTAAAGCTATTGCCTGAGTTTGAGTTGAATTAACATGGATTTCTGATTCCTGTTTTCCATGTGAACACATGCATGTGTTAGTAGGGTATGAATTAGAGACTTTCCAAAAAGTAGTCGTGATAATAGTCTCTTCAGCATGTGTATGAGATTCTCTGTCTAATATATATAATCTGAAAATAATCTCATTTTTTATTTTTTGTAAGTCCTAATTATGACTTTATTCAAATAACCTAGGATAATTTACATTATTTGAATTGGCATAGGACTATAGGTTAGACAGGGTGTATATCCTTCTATTCTTCCAATCTAAAAAAGGCATGTTCCAACAGTTCAGCATTGTTACATGTAGTGGCTATCTGGCACCAGAGTATGCAATGCGTGGTCAGTTAACAAAGAAGGCAGATGTATACAGCTTTGGTGTCCTTATGCTCGAAATTATTAGTGGCAGAAGCAGTGCAAAGTCGACCTGGTCAGGAGTGCAGAAGTTTCTCCTAGAATTGGTCAGTTTTCGATCTCATTTGGCTTTATATTTGTAGAGACATCCGGATGCTCATTCTTCTCCTCCTTCCTCTCACTCTACTTCTGTTTCAATGTCCTTAGTTATATTTTATCATACAATCTTCATTTTGCCTTGGAAGAACTTTCTTCAGGTTATTGACACGTGTGTCTTTTTAACTCACCACAGACATGGGAACTGTATGAAGAAGGGAGGCTTTTAGATCTTGTTGACCCAGATTTGGAAGAATATCCACAGGATGAAGTCATCAGATGCATCAAAATTGCTCTTTTCTGCACACAAGCTGCAGCCAAGCGGCGGCCTTCAATGACCCAAGTAGTGTCCATGCTGACAAAGCATGCAAATCTCAATGAGAAGCTGCTTACACCCCCAGGCATTATCCATGACTTAATGCAAATCTATAGGGGCACAAAAAGCACGGATACCAGCAATTCACCAAGACCACCCAGTTCGGTAGATCAAAGTTCATCTGTCAATAACTCAACTGGGCCACCTACAGTAAGTTTTACAGAGATGGCCCCAAGATGATTAGTTTGGAAGGGCTTCAGTCTGCTTTCGCGAGCCCTGTATTCAATAGAAATTTGAATCGGAAGGCAAGAAAATCCATTTATTCTGTACAGGCAGGCCACAATATAGATTAACTGGTGATCTGCAGTATTTCTGGCCATAGATTTAACTCTCCTTTCAAAGTATTGTTAGCAACGAGATTTAATCAACATGCAGTGAGACGTAATTTTTTGGTATGGTAGTTTAAGCCTTCTGTTGGTAATCAGGACTCGCTGGATGGCAATTCAGCCCCCACAATAGATTTTCCTGACTAACACGCACGAAGTAAATTATCTTCTTTGCACGCATGCAAGTATCGATTGGACAATTTTCAAAAACTTCCTTTAATAATACTTCAATAAGACCCTCCGGAAATTTGCCAAGGTTAAGCTCCATTGGCTGCCATTGCAGAAAATTCCCCTCCAGGTTCCTTAGCTGGGCAGTTGGCGACCATTTGGACTGGAATAAGAAGATGCCTCAATTAAAGCTTGTTTAGGTAGTGGTACGTCAAAAGCATAAAAGGCATGTGGGCAGGTTGGGAACCATGGAAGAGATGCTCGAGGGAAGCCTATAAAATCGAAGTCTTACACTTGCTGACTAGGGGCTTACCAATGAGTAGGTGCCACTTGCAAGTAAAAACAAAATAAGCTCGACGACGTACAATGGGAGGAATCGGAGTGGATTGCTTAGCCACCAGTATCTACCTTAACAACCATAAATTTCACAACACGGTTCTAGTTTAGACTGCTTTTTAATGTTGAAATTTCATGTCACCGCAATCAACCAAACATTAAAAGAGAGATGAATGGTGCGGGCAAAGGGCCCTCACAAATAATCATTGTTTAGAAACGGCTAGTAGCCAAGCCCAACTGTTACAACGACACGATTCCCGGCCTCACAAGGCAGTAAATATGCTAATGAGAATTGAGAAGAGATCAAAATTTCCCAAAATATTGCCAGCATTTGGCTTCTACTTACAAACACCAAAATTTAGAAAATAAATGAGAAACAAAATGAGCATGTATCTTCAACGCAAGTGCTGATGGAAGAACACCAGAAATACAACAACAACTTATAGTATTTTTTTTTTTTTTTTTGGATAAAAAACTTGTAGTACTTCTTAGTTATTCATCAGCTAGGAAAACTACTGCCTGACTATCCATGTTGGGGGACGCAAAAGTAGTTATCCCCTACCCGAGTATCAGTGAAAAACTTCTCAGGCTCTGGAATCCCGAATACATCAATTCCCATCCATGCACACAAAGCTGTTTGTAGGGTCCTGCTCCCGTGCTCCAGCTTTAATCTGATCGCATAATGAAAACGAATGTCAGCAGATATTATGAGGGATAAACTGCCTTCTAATGTAAGTGCCGTCATCCAATAATACAAGTAACAATGAGCAGGAAACTGGTTGTGATGTTGCAACCAGTTGCACCGAAATTTTTCATCGCAACATCACTAATTGAACCCACCATGATGTTTTGGTTCTCAGCAAAACCAATAATCACATCATTTATCCTTACAAGTTTAACTATGATTGTAAAAATCAACTTGATCAAAATCAAGTTCATTATTGCAATCAGCAGTAAATATATAAAAATAAAGAATATGATTGGTTTTGACTGTTGATTTAATTGAAACGTCTTGCTGGGCCCAAACAACGGGTTGCATGTAAAATCTTAGTGGGATTAGTTGCATTAAAAGATCTCATGTATGAGAATATTTTGTCATATGATAAATTTTCCTTGGTTCAGGAAGGCCATATGACAGTCAAAATCATAAATGCTACCATACCAAGTTTTTGAGCACCCATCATGCTATTTGAAGATCAGGCTACATTTAGAAAAGAACATTAACTCAGTAATGGAGTCTAATCCCTAAGGTTGGCTTGGATACCATCCTCTCAGAAGTTGGATCAACTAAACAACTTCACGCTGTAAGCTCAGAAGTCATCAAAGTGGGGCATAAAAATGTCCACAAACATCACAGAATCAGAAGCCCACACAGGTTGCAAAAAGTTTGCAGACATCACATTCTATTAGAAGATCACCCCAAAATCACATTACGTCAGTGGATAGTTTTTTCAGGTGCACATAGGATGGTGAAAGTGCAAGAATGATATGATAGGTGTAATTACAAACAACTAGACAAGCAAATTGAGTTTTTCCTCATTTTAATGCTCTAAATCAATAATTCTAAGCAACAATTGACTCCAACGATTAGTTGCCATAACATCGACTCAAATTATCAAGCTAATTCCAACAATAACAGAACAAATTTAGTCAGTATCCAGCAAACTTTCCGTATGATACATGCTTCACATAAATATTCAGCAACATCATGCAGTCAGAGTATTCGAGTTTCAAATCAGAACCACCCTGCAGATCCACCAACATAGTGTGCCAGACCATCTCATTTGGAAGTGCATAAGATGCTAACTGGAATAAGCATTTGAGACTGAAGCCTGGATTTTGTTCGGCATTGTGTTAGCTGAACCGTGTGATTCTTGAGCTAGGCTTCTTGTGCAAGTTTGGCATCCAGATAAATTACTTAGCCTGACTCCTGGGCAGTTGGTTAACTCGATAAATAACATTAGCCTGATTCCTGGTCAGCTGGTTAACCGGATAAATGACTAGGCTTCCCCAATCACTGGGTAGGCCATGAATGCACAAGACAGAGAAACAGGAAAAGCCTAATTCTTGGGGGACGTTTGGCAATAGCAAAATGCGGGAAGGGGAGGGGAGGGAATTCGTGAGAACACGGATTTTGAGACCAATCATCACCCAAATAATAACCATATTTTTCCATTTTTATCCCTATATTCCAATAATTTTTCCTATTAACTACCCTCCATCATACTTATTTATTCTAACTTTACCCCTATTATTTCGTATTAATCACACAATTCCCAAAATATTCCTTTTTTCCATTCCACCACATCCCACAATTGTTTCCCATTCCACATTCCCAAACATGCCCTTGGGCTAGGACATAAATGCAGTCGTTTAACCAGAAAAACAAATTGGAATCGAATAGATGTGTGGAACAGGGCATTTGGCACAGTTATGGCATCTGTGCTACTAAGTTCAATGGCTTCAATAAATAAGTCAATATTCAAGTAGCTTGCACTTTAAAGCTTGAAATATTAGCCTTATACATAACTCTTATAAGGCTTAGACCACATGCACTAGATAAATTATATACCACCAATAAAGTCAGATGTCAGATCATTACAAAAAGAGTTAAAATCAGAAATTGCCTTGCAAAATTAACATAATAAAAGAAAACACAACCTAAATTCACACATTCAAACATAAATGAAATATACCTCATATCAGCATTCATTTGTACTCAAAAGTGGGGATTGGTGGGCTTGGTGTATCAAAGCTCTCTAAGATCTCTGTCTTGCTTGCACTTGTTGCCGCCTCTTTCTTTTTCTCACCACCAAACCAACCTCCAAACCATGAAGAAGAAGATGATGCCTCCTTGGAAATATCAGGAAGCTGTTGTGAGACATTGGGACCTGGCATTGAGCCCACCATTGGAAACCCAGGACCAGCCATGTTTGGCATTGGCTCCTCCATGGGTGGGAAGTTCTGGGGTGCACTGAGAACCTTGTTGAGCATGATCCCAGCACCCTCGATGAGGGCGAGAAGGACCCCACCAAAGACAGCAGAACGTGCAGCAGGGCCAAGACCTTGCCGCATCTGGAGGAAGCCTCCTGTAGCAGCACCAGCAATTATGGAATTCCATGGGTCCTCCTTCTGGCGAACATACACCATGGTGCAGTCAAAGGCTGAGAAGAGACCTCCCCAGACAGCAAAGCTGCCACCAGTACGGGGAGCATTCATCCTAACAGCTTGTGAACCACCCAGTAGGCGCTCACCCTTGGGAGAGTTGTATAAACCCTTAATGAAGTAGAAGGCAGACCCACCTACAGCACCCATACCAAATGCACCCCCAATGTCATCAAGAATGCGGTCAGGGCATGGCTCACGAGATGTCTCAGGGGTTCCCATGCAGATTCAGATAAAATAAGTCAAGCTCCTGCAATCACCTGCAATAAGAATTGGCAAACATAGAAAATATTATTACCCTTGAGAAGAAGAGAGCAGTGCAATATTTTTCCCCGGATTCAGAAACTCAACTTCAATGAAAACCTCAATTCTTACTTCCTACAGGCAACCAATCTGCAAGCTTAAATTTACAATTGTGATAAAGGAAAAAAAAATCACTAAATAAGAATTAACAAAATTCTCAAAGAACTAGATCAAACTGAGATAAGCAACCAGTTCCAAGGTTGTTCGTCAAATTGAATGATTCTTCCACCATAAATGTGTCAAATTGCATGATTCTTCCCCATCGATGTAATAGACAGCTGAACCAAAACACCATTCTCACTTCTCATCGACAGATTTCTAACCAGCATCATGATGGGCTAAGTCCTCCATTAACCCTTTAGGCACGCGCATCATTTAGATTACAGTCGCTTCGATCATTATCATTACCGGTCCAAAACAAAACATTCTCAGAGGGAATAATCAATAGATAATCACGCAACAGCAGTCAACAAACAACATCTTCTAACCGCAACTCACAATCTATGAAGGATTGCATTAAACATCTTGAATATTTCTAAACTAGGGGTTATACTTCAATAATCTCTTGAGAGAAGTTTGGACTACCAAACACGCGCCAGCTGAAGCAAAACTTTATTTTTCGTTAACTCCACGTGAGAATCTTATAAAATAGCAGCTGAAAATCAACATCGTATTTTAGATTCAAAAAAATAAAATAAAAAAATCAACATCGTATTTCTGCCATCATAATAATTTTGTTAAAAGGAACGCCGGCCTTTTATCCTTCACCTCGTAAACTTAAAATTCAATCCACAACAAGTCAATAACAACTATTTGTGAGCGTTCCATCAATAAGTGAAGAAAGGCAGACCTTTAGATATCGAGATCAATCCAGAAAGCAGAAACAACAACGAAAAATCAAAAGGACGCGAGAAGCGTATCATAACAAAAAGCAAAAGAAGAAAAAGGAGGTACAGGAAGAAGCACTTTTGACTGCTCCGAATATCATGATTTCTCGTGAAATCAAGAAGCTACCGCAGCCAAACGCTCCAAAAATGGATCGAGGAACCCTACCAGATCGACAGAGATGAAAAATCGTCCTCCTCGCCCTTGGGAGCCGTGGAAAAAGGAGACGAGAGCTGGCAAGCAGGAAGCTCGAGGAGAAGGGAAGACGCGTAGGGCAGCACAATGGGAGTTTTTTCAAACGCAGAACCCCCTGCCAGTTGCGGACCTGCCTTACTATGTCCGAGCCCCTTTCCGCTCCTGCTAACAAAAGCGTAGGGCGGTCGGTGGCTGTAAAAGATCTTTGGGCGCGTGCGTAGTTTTCGGCCAACGCGAATTCGATCGCTACGTAGGTCACTGCTTCCTAGCGCCGTGCATGCGCTGCGTACCGCGGATCACCGGTTTGACGGAGACTAGCAACCGGCTGCCAGTCTCCTGCCAGTCTCCCACCAACCCTGAAGATTGAATCACAGTCGTTGAGCTACGAATCGCGGTCTTGATGTATCTGCATAGCCGCTGCCATTGGCTTGGGCAGGCTCCTCCCCGCTGCGATTATAAAACTTCTGGGTCAAAAGTTTTTATTATAATTTTTTTTAAAATATAATAAAATGATATGATATTGTTGGAGAAACAATGATGCTTAAAAAAATAAAGTTAAAATAGATGGATTAATTATATGAGAAAAATGTAAATAATTAATTAAAAAATAAAATATTCGTGCAAATAAAAGTTTTAGAACGTGTCGGGAGAGTGAAAAAAAATTTAGTGTAAAAGTTTTTTTAAATGAGAGAATATGATATTAATGATAACAAATAAAAAATAAAATTAAAATAAATAAGTTAGATGTATGAGTGTTACGTAGAATAATTGAAAAGTATAGTAGTTATATAAAAAATAAAAAATTAATTAAAAATATGATAATTGTGAATATTGAAAAAAAATTAAATTAAAATTTTTTAATTTGAAATGTTTTTAATGTAACAAATGCCCCCTATTGTTAAACAAATACCCGGAAATATAATATTCAAAATTTTTCATTATGCTAGATCTTTCCGGAAAAGTCCAATATCGTACTTTCTTATATGAAACTTGAAGTTGTGCGGAATATTTATATGCTAATTTTTTCTAACAAGAAAATACATTATTACCAATATTTACAAGTAACAGCATCTTTTTCTAAACCTGCAGCAAGTGAAAAACCTGGTGGAGGATTTAAAAAACATTATTACCAATCTAGAAATCCAAAAATTATCAAAATTAGACAGCAAGGTTTTAATTATTTACACGTCCTTCCGAATGCTTTTGCCGTTTCGGCAGTGGCCCTCGATCTTATCACGAGAGAAAGGGGAAAAAAAGGATGAAGAGGAGAGAGATTGAAGGGATAAAAATACATGCAAAAAGCGCAGCTTCTCTGCAATTACGTTGGTTGGGTTATGGCTGCCTGTTTGGCGGATCTAACGACGACCGCCAAATTTTGAGATGCAGGAACATGCCGCGTTCATATTTCGAAAGTCATAACTAAGGGCTCATCAGTGGATTGTTTGGCAATGTTGCCCGAATGAGATTTTCTGAGATTTAGTGAGATATATGTTGTTCGACCAATGATTTAACGATATAATAATCTTATTTTTCTGACTTTACATTTATATTTTAATTATTTTTCTTTTAAACTATTTTATTTATTCTAACTTTAGCTTGACTAGGTTCATATCAAAATTTCTTTTCCGCTTTTCGCCTCATTCCAAAATCATATCGATTTTTACACTACCAAAACTTCCCATTAGTGTAGAGAAATCCAATATGCTAACCCTTCAAACGCGTGTTGAGATTTTACAGAAACAATGGCTCTTTCTCAAAATTCAATTCATCACAACGAAAAAGTTTCAGTCGTATGCCGCAGTGCCCAGTGAGGACTACTTTCGATTCATGTAAATTCATAAATTATTTCAAAATTAATTGTCCATTTCTATTGGTGAACAGAACGGATCATAAAATACAATTCAATCAGCTGAGAAACTATGTAAGAACGCCTTAAACTTTATTTGTCATATCAGTTACGATAGATATAAATATATCAATAGTGTGAAATATTATAATTTCTTCTACGGGGTGAGAGTCGGCTGCTGAGAGAGTGCTTATGAATTTCCTAAATTAAGAGATGGACCATGGTATCTTCATATTATAAATTTGTAAGGAACTATTAGAGTTTAATTCTAATATCAGTTGAGATGAATGTAAATATATCAATTAATAATAATAAAAAATACACAGAGGTAATAAAAAATTAAAGAAAAAATGCAAATAAAATTAGTTGCAAACAAAAAGTAATGAACGGGGATTTAAAATAGGCTATACTACAAAATATTATAAGGGAAAGGCATTAAACGATTGAATATAAAACAATTAAAAACTCACGTTTTATTAGCTAGTTTAAAATCATGAAACGTTTCTTCATTCGGATTGAGCATCGCCTATGTCATTAATTATGATACCAGATGACTAATTGAAACTGCCGTGGTGACAACTCTTTTGTAGACATCGAATTTTACTTTAAAAGAGTATTTTTAAAGTTTAAAATAGATGATTCATGGTATTTATTTAAGGTTTAAGGTTTGGAAGAACATTTCAATCATTTTCAAAATTAAGATACGTGCAAAACCATAAAAGAACAATGAGTAGCACCAATCCCATGTGACCAACGTGAGATCTAAGAACAAGACAACTTTAAAAGAAAGGATATCGAAAAAGAAGTGTAATTACATGTATTTTAAGTTAAAATATGTTATTTATTTTAGTTGTTTTTAATTTTGTCATGAACATGTTTTTTTATTTTAAGTGTATTTAATTTATATACTAAATTTTTTATTTCATAATATTTGTATATATTTATTTTTAATTAAAAAATAACTCCTAGAGGCATTTAAGTCATGTTCACCTCTAAAAACCTTAATTTTAAAAAATAAATATGTAACAATATTATAAAATGAAAAACATGGTATACAAATTAAATGTCTTGAAATACATTTATGAGAAAAATAAAAATACAATTAATTGTAAAAAATAAATAAAATATTTTACAGCTTTTTCCAAATATATTAACTATGTTCGACTTAATCTTAAATATAAACATGACATTTTCAAAACCTCGAGTATATATATTATGTTTGTATTTAATCTCAAAAAGTCTATTTTGTGAATCAATGTTGTTAGTTAATATATGAAATTACTAATATACCTATTAACATAAAAAAATATTGAAAAATCGAATGTCATAACTCATTGATGCTCTAATTGCAAATGATTTCTGAATTGAGAGCTTTACTTTTATTTTCTTTTTATTTAATTTTGAAATTATTTTATAATATAAGTATTTTGGACAGTTAAAAAAATTAATTAACTTTTTTATAAAATAGACATTTTTGGAATTAAAGGTAAACGTAACGAAAATATTCGAGATTTTAGAAACACGGTAATACATTTAAGTAGGGCAAATGTAGCGGACATATTTAAGAAAAAAATTTATATTTTAATTTTAAATGTATTGTGATGTATATAATAGGGTCCACGGACAGAATGTAACACTGAGCTATTAGTGAATTTTCACATTTTTAAAATTTTAACTACACGACCATGTCTTCTTTAAGATAAATAGCGTTTTCCTTAAGATTGATGGGAGATTTTTATTTTCGAAGTGAATGAGTTTGATTTGTAATATTTAATATTAAGATGTTTAACATAAAAAATCTGAGAAAGAATGGGATAAAAATTTGAAATGAGTAAAGATGCATGGAAAATTGGTAAAGATTTATTAAGAATAAGTAAATGTGCATTTGGAAAATGTAAAATCCATCTTCATCTCATCCTATCTTTAGACTATAAGTATTTTTTTTTTTTTGATAGCAAAAGAAAGACTATAAGTAATTAATTAGGGACATATTGATATTACTTTGAACTGTCAATGTGCGAGCATTTACGGCATACCCACTAGGGGTGTAAATCGGGTCGGGTTGACTCGGGTTGGGACAAATACAACCCTAACCCACCTTGTAAAATTTCAACTCAACCCTACTTTCAACCCTATTTTTCACACCTTAACTCAACCCTATTTCAACCCACCTCAAATCGGTTCGGTTCGGGTTAGAAATCGGGCTAATAGATTACACATATTATCAATGTTAGTTAAGGTTTTGTTCACCTAAATTTCTAAAATAACAAAAAAACAATAATAATTATAAAAAAATAAGTACTAAAAAGTTATACGTAACTCAAAAGTGAAGGATAAGTTTTGTAATTAATTTATTTTTTCGTTTTTATATTTTTTGAGCAATTGATGTCCCCTGCAAGTCAAAAAATGAAAGCCAAGTAAAAGTATCGCAGTAAATTATGCAAAATGAAAAAAAGAATATCATAATCTTACTTACATTCTTAGTTGGCTTCCAATCTAAGCTACAAACCTCTCAAATTCCCAATTGACCTGTTCGTTATTTCAAATCGCCAATACAAGCGAACATCTAAACAACCTATTTACAATGCAATATAGGTTATGTCTGGCAATTGAAAGAAAAAGTCAATTAAAACTTTTCAATCTAAAACTTTTTACTCTCTACAATTATCATATTTTTAACTATCATATTTTTTAATTATTTTTTCACATTTTCCTATACAACTACCCTACTTTTCAATCATTTATATATAACTATCCACACAACTAACGTATATATTTTAACTTTATTTTCTTTATTACTCATCATATCATATCAGTTGATAACTTTTACTCTCCAAAACTTTTCATTAAAAGTTTTATTCATTACCAAACACACTCGTAACTAAATAATCCAAACATAATTTCACAACTAATTAACCAAATATATTTCCAAACCAAATAAATTCAAACAACATTTCACAACCAAATTGTCAAACATATTTTCAAACTCCACACACTTTTATTTAAATATCCAAACAACATGAATGAAATACACTCTTATAAATATATCCAAATACATATATTATGAAATCGGGTTGATTCGGGTCGGGCAAATCGGGTCGGGTTGACCGACCCCCTAACCCGGCTCAAACCGATTTTGAAAATCGGGTTGGGTTGAACCCGATTTCCAAAAACCGAATTTTCAAAATATCAACCCAACCATGCTATAAATCGGTCCGAGTTGATACGGGCTCGGTTGAACCCGACCCTATTTACACCCCTATTACCCACGCAGCTAATTTTCGGACGGAAACGGAATCGGCTGGCGACTGCGCATCATCATATCCCCTCCGCCGGAGTATCGAGCTTCGCCTCAAGCGGAGAAAAACCAACGAAATTCAAACAAGCGTAGCCCCAAACGCCTCAAAATCCAAATCCGCAGCGTGTTTTCTTCTCATCCTTCCCAAAACCTCGTCCTTTTTCTGCAAATTCTCTTCCGAAAACCCTAGTTCTTCCAATTCTTTCCATCCGAGGAGACCAAGAGAGAGGGTCTTCTCTCTCCAGCTCCAGAAGGCGATGATCGTTCGCACCTACGGCCGCCGGAATCGGTTCATCTCCCAGTCTTTCTCCGACGGTAGCTTCGATGGTGAAGAATCTCTATCCCAAGAATCCCTCTCTCAAGATTCGGTCTTTGCCCTCCCTTTCTCCTCCTCCCAAGATTCCTCGCCTTGGTCGCTTGATCCCGATCTGAACTGCTCCGATCCCTTCCTCCTCCCTCCTCCTCCCCCGCCTCGCCCGGCTGGAAAGAAGCCGTCCAAGAAGTCTCGCAATCTCCCCAATTCTTTGTCATCCAAGGCTGCCCGGTCCGCTTCTTTTTCGACCTCGACGCTCATGGAGGCGCAGGAGTTTGGAGAGATGATGGAACACGTCGATGAGGTAAATTTTGCGCTCGATGGGCTGAGGCCGGGACAGCCTGCACGGGTTCGGCGCGGCAGCCTACACTCTCTTCTGTCTATCTGCGGGTCGGCAGCGCACCGACGGCTATTGAGGGCAAAGGGGTAAGCATAGCTGTTGTTGGAGATATTGATGGGGTTCTGTTTATCGGTATGCAGAATTTAGTGAAGTTTCTTCGTTCTTGCATGTCTGAGGAAATTGTTCGCTTCTTGAATTTCTTTTGATGCACTTGTTTATAGCTCCATCCGCAAATGTATCTTGGCAACGACTGATGGTCATGTATCTTATCTTTCTGTTTGATTCTGTACCTGCATCATTCTTCCTTCTTTGGACTTCCCAAGATGGTTGATTAATGCTCTGTTTTTTACTCACCGTATGGAGTAGAACAGTAGTCGTGTTTCAAAAGGTTAAGTCGAGGAAAGCTCTAATCTTTTGAAAGGCTTTGGTTCTTAGCCTTTTTGTTTGAAGTCTTAGCTTCAGAACGAGCCTGGTTCTATTATTATATAATTTAGCCTGTATCTGTTTTGTTGGGGGATCTACTCATTGTCTGGCAGCAGGGCAAACCATCCTTCTACTGTAATGCATAAATTTCATAACAATATGCACTTGATTCTGTCAGTGAGTGATGGTTGAAGCCTCCACTTCTTTCAAAATCTGTGAACAGTCAGAAGTTTGCTTTTTTGGAGTCTAATTATTTGAGCAAGATGCTTTTTGGTTTTACATTTAATTTTCTTATATGAAGTGTTTGTTGGAATTGGAAGTGCTCATGAATGCTGTAAATTGTGATTCCAGGATGATGAAAACAATTATTGATGCCGTACTCAGTCTCAAATTTGATGATCCCCCCTGCATACTTGCTGCTTCTGCTCTCTTCTTTGTCCTTTCTAGTGATGTAAGTCTTTGACATTGTGGTAGTCACAGTTCTGTACATTGCTTTTTTCATGTGTTTGTAAAGTTCTACAGAATCTTGTTAAACATGCCATTTTAATTTAATACACAGATTCTCAAACTACATAGCTGTTAATGCTATGTTTTGAAAACTTAAAAGTTGCTTTTGAAGTGTGTACCATGTGACTAGTTCTATCTAGAATAACCATGCATGAGCATACTTTTTTTCCAGTTTCTAATCTGACTTTTGATATTTTAACCTCCTCATTACAGGGACAAGATGAATATCTGCTGGATTCAGCTTCATGTATTCATTTTCTTCTTAAATTATTGCATCCACCACTGGCTTTCAGTCTAGAGGACCAAGTGCCAAGCATTGGCGGAAAACTTCTATCACTGTGCAATGGACCTGGCATGTTGAGAGGCCTGACTAAAAGGGAGGATACTAGTGCCACTCCAATCATTTTAAAAGTCAAGGAGATTCTGTTGAGTTGCAAAGAGATGAAACCAACTGCAGATGATGATGGTTTGGAGAGGCCAGAGTTAACCCCAAAATGGATGTCTTTGCTGACAATGGAGAAAGCATGCTTATCTACTGTTTCTCTTGAAGGTCAGACCTGGACCAAAACCACCTCAAGCATGATTCTCATGTTCTGTGTTTCATTTCTGAAAAAGGTCTAAATATTGTCCTGCATAGGTATATCTCTTAGGTATTCTCCAGTGGCAATGCTATTGGTGTTGAAGGTTGTTCTCACTAGGTAGTTGGACCACTCAAGTGCTGGAACTTGTCAAGAATCCAACTGAATAGGAGAGGAATCCCCAAATAGTCATGAATGCAGATGTTGCAATTGAATTTGCAAGGATCTGAGCGAAATTTACTTATGTTTATTTTATATTTTTATGCTGCAAGCTGACTTGGTGCTTTACTGTTTCTTAGAGAAAATGTATTTGTGGGCTACACAAACTAGATATATTTTTCAAAATCCAGTTAGTTGATGATTTGCTTAAAAAGATTTATTATTTCAGGCATCACTTGATGTCATTAGTCAGTTGTGTCTGATATCTGGTAGTCTGATGAGGTGCTAACATCCAGTGTCTTGTGACTTTCAGACACTTCAGGTAGCGTGACAAAGGTTGGAGGGAACTTTAAGGAAAGATTACGGGAACTTGGAGGGCTTGATGCAATCTTTCATGTTGCTGCTAGTTGTCACTGTGACATGGAGGTGAGCCGTTGAGTTGATTTGATCACATCTGAATCTGGAAT
The DNA here is from genome assembly GCA_030490835.1 of Annona cherimola. Classification (NCBI taxonomy): domain Eukaryota; kingdom Viridiplantae; phylum Streptophyta; class Magnoliopsida; order Magnoliales; family Annonaceae; genus Annona; species Annona cherimola. The sequence goes on from CM059972.1 coordinate 1,797,107, forward strand.
CATGATACTCATGAACAAAACATCTCAAATGCATATGTGGAGACACTAGTAGCTTGACATTTCTCAGCCTGGCAGCCTATTCTAGGATGGGGAACCCTCAGAAAATGAGTCTGATTGGGAACTTTGTGTCTTTACACTGAAGACAAATTGATGATGGAGACTGCTACTATTCCTACCTACCTTGGCCAATTTGAGCATTGTTTTGGAATGATACTTGCTTTTCTTGTTATTTTCTGAGAAATTTCCTTAATGTTTTCCTAGAAAGGATTGCTAGGCATAAGTAGTTATTAGATTTATGAACAGAGCCTTAGTTACATTGACAAGGTGTTGTGAGTGGCAGCTGGGATGAAAACCTCTTAGTTTTTCAAGCTCTTGTCATTACTGCAGCTACGGACGTATTAACATATTGGTTGACATTTACTACGCTTTGGGTTTTGCCATCCTTAAAATAGCATTGCATATATCATGTCATCGTTGCATGAGTCTATGATTTTCTATGACTGAGTTTTTGGTACATGGAAATACCATTTTACTTGAAACTTGCAGGGATGGTCAAAACGTGGCTTCCGTTCCTTTCAAGCATCAAAAGATGATTCCTCTTTGCAAAGCTTAGTTCTGCTGTTAAAATGTCTGAAGGTCATGGAAAATGCAACTTTTCTGAGCAAGGACAATCAGGTACATAGAAAATGGTGCTTTTCAGTATATCATTTGTTATGGCTTCTTAATTCTGGGAAATCAAATGTACATTATGTTCAAGAGTCCTACTTTTGTTCCTTTTTTAATAGAATCACTTGCTTCGGATGACTACAAAATTGGGTATTGAAGGATCATATATCTCTTTTGTTGGCCTGGTTTTAAGTTCGATCAAAATACTGTCAGGTAAATTAACACATCTTCTTTCTTTCATATCATCCTCACTAGTTGACATTCTTTTAGAAACTTATTCCGGCACTGTGCTGATTAATTGATGATGGTGGGTATTGCTTCTAGGTCTTTCACTGCCTCAAAAATCACCCTCCACTTCCAATGGCAGAAAGTTGAATGGAGCTGTGGATGCTGTTGATGCTCGGCTTGGTGCTTCTGAAGGGAAGTTGCAAGAAGGCCGCAAAGGTTATAAAGAGTTGTTTTCTGTTTTTTTTCTTCTGTTTGTTTATTTGTGCATTAGGTTATGGTAATTTGATGCAGTGGCTGTGGTCTTTCGTGAGAAAACTAGTTTTACTTTGAACTGAAACTGATGCTTCCTTCCACCGGATGCCTAATCTCTACCTGCGTGTTCGAGTTGGGCATCATATCATTTATTAAATGAAAAATCAGTATTTCTTTAGAAGGATTTTCCTTTTTTAATTTTAGGACGCTTGTATAATAATGTGATCATTTAGAGCTGGGATGTTTTTATGATGCCTCTGAGATTTGTGTCTTACTCTATTCCAAAATTTGGTGGCACATCTGATTCAGTTTCAAATATGAAATTTCAAACCTGAAGCATAGATTGCATATCAATCTCATAATTCTGGTTGTAGAAGTGATTTGTCCTCATTTCTTTATTATTATTATTTACTTGGAACCTTTCTGATAATGCTGCCTTTTTAATTGGATTTAGAGATGCCATCTGCATTACCATGACTTGTTTAAAAATATTAGATAGCAACCAGCTATTGTTTGCTGCTGTTTATATAGTTTTCACATTTTTGGCTGAGATTTGTCTTGCCTTACACCAGGTGATCGGAATGGTTTTTCCTCTAGCAATTCTATTGGTGGTTGCATCATGAGGGCCTCTCTTCTGAATAGGCCCAAATTGTCTCTAAAACGTCAAAGGTTGCCTGCTTCGCAGTCAGAGTTTTCTTTTGGTTCTGAAACCGCTTCCACTTCTGGATCTGATGCTCATCCCTCAATGAGGGAACACAATTCTCTTGCACTGATTTCATGGGACGGAACATCAAAAGGTTCACTGGAAGGAATCTCTGTACATTCAAATGGATCAAAGATAGATCCTTTTCGTGTGAGTAAGAGGCCTCATATGTCAGGAGGCACCATGTGTGAAGATTTGGAGGATAGCCAAGACCCATTTGCATTTGATGAATTTGATCCACAACCTTCCAAGTGGGAAGCTTTGTCAACAAAGAAGGAAGTGCCCCAGCCTCGCAGAAGCAGGCTGATCAACAGAGAGCTTGAGCATGAGCATGAGCTCCAGCTGGTGACTAGCAACTCTGATTCAGTCAATGAATCAAGTCAACATTCTCTTGGGACATCTTGCTCATCAGCTGTTGAAGAAGAAGATGCCAATCTTCTAGATGACTGCCTTCTAACAGCTGTAAAGGTATTGCTTTAATTATCTCTGCAATTCATAGATGATTAGCTTAGGCAGCTTGTTCCATGAACTTTTTCCCGAATTCTTTTCTGCTCACTCTTACTGCATTATGATTTCTCCTTCATTATGCTAAGCCACCTACATGTAATGATCAAATCTGTGCTTCCAAAGGAATGATGGTTATAACATTGAAAGAGTTTATCCTTGAAATTTTTTTTCTTCTAAAGCTCTGCTGAATGTCCTGTATGTACTGGGTAAATTGCTGCCTCCAAACCGTTTCAAGTTCAATTCAATTGACATAATGGAAAGTTTCTCCTTGATCAATTTCAAGATCTCAATGGCTCCTAAGGAAATGGCTTATTTATTATGCCTTTTTCCCCTGTTGCGGCTGTCCAACTGGTTATCTTTCCAGCTTTTATGTCTCATATGGAAGTTGCAACTGCTCATAGTTGGCTACAATTTGAAACTCAACATTCAGTCCTGAATCTGTTGCTACAGTTTTTATCATTCTTGCTCTAAGTCTCACTTGAAGCCCTTTTTTTTGTGGTTTGTGAGGGTAAGTCTCACTTGAAATTTGAAAGTGCTGGTTTTGTCATTCTGCTCCACTTAATGCTACTCTAGTGTTTTTCCCTTATGTTTTTTTGCTTGGTGAAATCTTACCATGTTTCTTAATCTCAATGAGCATGAACTTACTTCAGTTTCATGCTTCTCTCGCCTGTCATGGTGCTAAACATTTTGGAAGAGAGTCTGTTTCTTGATGGAATTGCTCATTATTGGTTTTTTCTTCATTTATAGTTCATGATTTTTTTTGTTTTACGTATTTGCAAATATTAACTGTCGTATAAATTGATCTTTTATTAGATTGGGTAGCTTAATATCTTTGCCATGACCCTAAATTGAATTCAGATATCATAACTCTAATTGTTCTATTTGAAGGTTCTGATGAACCTAACAAATGACAATCCTGAAGGCTGTCAGCAAATTGCTTCTTGTGGAGGGCTGGACACGATGGCTGCATTGATAATTGGCCATTTTCCATTGTTTGCCTCATGCATGCATTTGAATGGTGGAATGAACAAGAGGATCTCTCTGTCCAAGTATGGAAGCAGAGATCCTGACCATCAGAATTGCAAACATCTCAGCGATCAAGAACGTGATTTTCTTGTTGCAATTCTGGGCCTACTTGTGAACTTGGTGGAGAAGGACAGTCGAAATAGGTTAGTTCTCTGTTCTTTCCTCTCTGGACTTTTCACTTATTTCCCATGCAAACAGATCATTCTTCGGTCAACTGCAGTGATTTAATGTGAACTCGAAAACTCTGGGTTGTTTTTTTTTTTTTTTTGTTGTTGTTGTTGTTGTTGTTGTTGCATCTACAATCAGATTTATACTTGCTGCATCTTGTCCCCTAAAGGTTGGTGGTGGTGTCTGTTCTTACTTTCATGTTTGACTTGGCTACTCAAGTCGTTAGGCAAGACAAAAAACTTCTGTTTTTTATTAGAAGTCTTGATTCAGAAGGAAGATCGCGAGGATTGGATTCTGGCAATCATCTGTATTAGTTGCCTTAGACATTCTTGTTTAGGTGGATGACATTGAACAAACTGTTGGTTTTTTGTAAATTTATTTCTACTGACAGCCATGCTTAAGTTATATTCTGACTCCATTTGGTAAACAGAGGAGGGGGAGAACTCACTTCCCCACCTCTCCCTTTTGCACTTTACCAAGATTGATTTGACATCTTAGCTGCCTAATCATCATATTATTTTTCCATTTTTTACTTTTATATACCAATCATTTTCTCATACAACTGCCCTATTTTTTCCGACTTTATCCCTACATATCATATTGGTCTCACACTTTTCAAAATTCTCCTACTCCCACTCCCCCCTCTAACCATTATTACCAAACAGACCCTATGTGAATTTAACTGATGATATTTTTAGCCCTATCAAATGGATTTAGATGCAAAAGAAATTGTCCGTATCTTTCTTGAAACTCATACAACTGAAGTTATTTTACAGATCTCGGCTTGCAGCAGCCAGTGTTCCTTTACCCAGATCTTCAGGAATGAAGTGTGAAGAGAATAACACAACAGATGTAATTCCATTGCTGTGCTCCATTTTTTTGGCGAATCAAGGAGCTGGTGAGGCAGCTGAAGAAGGAAGGCAATTAGAATGGGTAAGGTCTCTGGGTCTCATAATATTACCTTATATGCATCTTGTTCCATAACTAGGATGCCTGATGTTTCAGGTACGGCAATATGCTGATATTTTTTAGTGAGACATGAAGATATACAAAGGAATGCTAGACAAAACACCACAAACACATAAAATACTGATCAAAAGGCAATTTCTGATATGTGATATGGGCATCCACATGTTGGGATATGCAAACCACATGTTGGGATATGCAATGTGGGCATTTGCTTTTTTTCTTTTTTCCTGAAAATTCCCATTATTCTTGTTAAAAATTTGGTCTTTTATGCCTATGTAATGTAGTATAGATTGGTACGACTACACTTTGATAAGATGATATTATTTAAAATTAATTTATTTTTTAAAACATTTTTGTGTTAGGATGATGATGATGCTCTGCTGCAAGGTGAGCGTGAGGCAGAAAAGATGATCATTGAGGCTTATGCAGCACTGTTACTTGCATTCCTTTCAACAGAAAGGTTCGCATTAGTCCTCTTTATTTTTATATGTCAGGGTCGAATGCTGATCTCCTCCTTTGTTGTGGAAGTTCCTAAATCCAAAGAGATTGCGAGTTTAGTTATCCGTGCTTGCTGTCATTCAATTTTCTGCTGAAAGAGTATGTCTTTTAGCCTCCTGAAAACAGAGGCAACTGGGCTTAATGCAATCCCTCCTTGGAGCTTCCCGCCTTGGAGACATCCCCATTTTTTGGTTCCCTGCATTTTAAATTCAATTACTTGTAGTTTGTCACTCAATAACTCCTCAATGTCAACAGCATGGAGATACGAGAAGCCATTGCTGCGTGTCTCCCAAATGGCAACTTGCAAGTTCTTGTGCCTGTCCTGGAGAGATTTGTGGTAAGTCAAGCTCTATAATATGGGAAATTGAGAATCTTCTTATGCAGGACATGTTTGAGATCTGTTTTGTTCATTAGATCAAGCAGGTGACTTCCAGCTTATGTCCTAGACTCAACTTTCTGTATCAAATGAACCATCTATCCTTCTTACTCCCTTCAGTTTGCTGTTGGGTCTGCCTGGTTGTTTTTACCAAGAGCTTCAATAGCTGGCTTTTCTCCTTGATGAATGGCACGGAGATCATACGTGCGACGCATTTTTCCAATCTGGTATAACTTCTGTTTCACAATTTCAGGCATTCCATCTGAGTTTGAACATGATATCACCGGAGACCCATGTGGCTGTGACCCAAGTAATTGAATCATGTAGAGAGCGGTAGGAGAGCAAGAGCATTGATATTTGTACAGCCTGTCCTGTTTCTCTTTTCATGAGGTAGTTCTCCGCCAAGAGCCATGCAACTAACTGGGATCTGGATGGCAGTTGAGACCACTCCGGACTCAGGACTGACAACAAGAGTTGTATTGTAAGATGTTCATTTTTTCTTTCTTTTCTTTTCTTTTGTTACATTATTTTTTCCCCCTCCTTCCTGCATTGTAACATGATTTCATTTCCAGGCGCTTCTTCTACTAATGTTTGAACACATAAAATGATGTATAATACAGTACAGGGCCGGTCTATCACACCCATATGATTTCTCACACCAATCCAAATATATGTCATCTTTTCAAACGCAACAGTCTCTGCACTGGGCGCATGCTTTTTAAAGTTTACAAACAATGTATTAAAAATACCATTCTGTATTGTGTCGGGGGTTTACGAGAGCAGAGGATAAGGAGAAATGTTTGAGGTGGTATTGTGTCGGGGGCTTAAGGGAGCAAGGGATAAGGAGAAATGTTTGAGGTGGGTCACAGCCTTGCGTATGAAATCAGCTTTCTATGCTAGTTGTCTACTCGTCTGACGCCAAAGAAGAGCTAATCAATGCCAACATCGGCTGTGGCCGAGTCGAAGCCAGTTGCTCCCCCATCAATTACATACAAATGAAAGGCCAATCCGTCGCTGGGATCTCGCCTTTTGACAGCACAAGTTCCTGTTCAGATTCCATTTTTCACCAGAAATCTTCCGTTTTGAGAATGAACCAACATTGCCGGCAGAAGGGGATCGCCGCTCATGATCCGAGATGTTACCACGGATTTCACGACATATTGAATAAGATCAAGCAATCTATTCTTGAAAATTCAAGAAAAATAAGAAAAAAAAATGCTGACTTTTAAATGAGAAGTTTGTAGTAGAGAAGTTTTTGAAATTAGAGAAATGTGCAATACGATATAGGTAATAATGAAGAATAAAAAAACAAAGTTAAAATAAATTGAAAAATTATGAAAAAATGATTGAAAATAGCAGTGGTATGGAAAAATATTAAGAAATAATTGAAAAGTATGACAGTTGTGGAGAAATTTTAACCATTGCCAAATGCAAGCTCAAAATTGGTCTTATCATATTATATTACCCTTACATTTTTTTTTCAAATTTTTTTCTCAAAAAATTTCTCCCATCTTTTGTCATTTACTAAGCACGCCCTATTTCCACATAACTAGTAGATGAGATTACACACTTTTTACATTGCTTCTAGGATCATTTGTTTATAATAAGATGGTTTAATTTAAATATCAATTTTAAAGTTATATTTTCGACATCTAAACCATCTAAAATATTATTCTTTTGTGAATAAATGATTCTTTAAAGCATTATTATATCATAATGTATACATCAATGAATTTAGATAATTTTCATAATTTAAGCACGAATATATGTTCTTAAGTAAATATGAGCCATGCATATTTTGATTTGGATAAAACTTGGGTTTCTGATTTGAATAACATCAAGGTAGGCTAAAATTGATGGATTAATTTCGGTGTGAAGTGGGGCCCATTTACTAAAAGTGCAGCGATGGCATACGATCATCCGTAAATACTTAAAAATTTTTTTGTTAATATTTCCCATTCGTGTAGGCCCCAGTTAGATTGCACTCGATAAATTTCACAATTCAAAAAATTTATTTCATATTTTCACAAACGGGCGCGCATGTATCCATCTCAACTTTATTGATTTTTAAAAACGAGAACATTAAACAAATTTAGAAAATGATTAACTTTCAGAGGATGAGATCAAAGTGACTTCCGCATTTTATAAAAATATAGTGGGGGAACTACATACCATATTTTCCAGAATAATATTTCAATACTTATATAAGCATAAAGTTCTTAATGTTTTAACCTTTATTTTAAATATCGAAATATACTTTTTAAAATCTAAATCATCTATCATGTTTAAAACATCTCATTTATTATGTAACAAAAAATAGTTTTTATTAAGAATTTATATTTTGTAAAAATAGCATCTTTTGAAAGTAAATATATAACTATTAAAAGTCTAGAAAAATGTATAGGATATACCTGGTATAATAAAGTCTGAAATATTTAAAAACTAAGGGTAAGGAGGACTTCGTGCTTACAAAAATATTGAAATATTATTACGTGTCCTAACCATAGCTCAGTCCTTTTTATGTAGCTTGTGTGCTGGAGTTCCAGGGTTCCAAACCTGTGGGAAGCATTGTCTCTAACTAATGTAGTAATAATAATAATACCTTACTCTATTTGCCCATCGGGACGCCATTTCTGGTCACCCTGCTTATCTTTGTCTAGCTGAGTAGATGTCATCCAAGGGACAAGATCCAAGTAAAATTCACTATTTATAAAAATAAAAAATATAAATGGCCAGATTCAGTTACCACCGCGGGGGATACGGACCATCACTGAAGAAAAGGTATGATACCCATCAAAAGAAAAAATTATACGGTCATGTTAGAGAGGTTACTATATAAAAGTACTACAAAGTACAAACACGTATCCCACTTTCTTTAAACGGCGAAAGAAACGGAGTTAAAGCGTTCTACAAGACTTTCAAACCACCTTAAACACTTGTTTTCAAGTTGCATCGGCTTTTAAAATTTTTTTCTAAAATCACTATAAATTATATTCTATATTACAAACCAATCCAAAATCATCCTAAGTTGTTTTAGAATATCTAAATTGTTAACTTATCATTAATGTCTAAATTATTACAAAATAATTCTAAATGATTTTAAATAGATTTCTAAACAACTTTTTTACGATCTATATTATTCAAAAGTTGTTCAAACTGAATAATCATAAAAATAAGCTCTACAAAATTTAATAACATTTATAGCTTCAAAAATACGTAGAGCTGCAATGGAGAAGTAGGAGTTATTATTACGAATTACGAAATAAACCAAGTTTTAAGGAAAAATACTGGCAACCTCGTCTCTTTGCATCGTAATTTTAGAATAAAATAATGTAATAAAATAGAGAAGAAATATAAAATAAGTTAATCGCGTATGTAAAAAATATGGATTCTTTCATCTTAATAAAAGTAAATATACAATATATTGTTATTTTTGTTGCAACAATTGTTAACTTATTTTATATTTGTTAATGTTGGCTTCCAAGCGGCTTCCCAAGGAACACACACTTTCAAGACGGATACAAAAACTGCAAATATTTGTATTAAATGCTAATCCAATAAATCTTTAAATTTCCACCCATCCTTTGATCTTCTTTCCCCTTCATCCAATTATCGCTTTGTTTTGATAATAAATCTTAACATTTAATTCACCTTTAACTGCCATGATAAATTAATCGTCGAATATTCTTGATTAATAACTCCACACTACTCTTAACATTCAATTCACATTTGAAATCACTATTTTCTTTGGCCACATGGTCCGCGTCTAAGGATTAAATCATATTAAATTCTCTTTTTCTCAATAAGATAATATAATTTGTATCGCGTTTATGAATTAAAACATTAAAAAAGCATCCACATCTTTGCACTGCATCTGATAAATACATATCCAGATACTTCTAATATTTATATATACTTTCAAAAATGATTAAATCTATTTATTAAACTAAATGAGTCTGATCATAGTTATATTGCATAAAACATTACAATTTAGCATTCCTTACGTATAAACTTATTTTTAATGTTTTATATTTCCCAAAGAAGACCAGATCCATTAATTTGACATATATAGACAAATTTATCATTGTTATTTGAAAATATTTAATCATAGGCCGCCACATCATAAGTAAGAAAATTTTGATTTTATGGTTTTGTTCACATATCAATGTCTTTAAATGTACTTAAATTAATTTGATTGCATACATACATATGCTAATTAAACATAAAAAGAAAAAAATATAAATTAATCTGACGATTTAGATTTTATTCCATAAGTAGATGGTGGGCCCCACTTGTCGAAGGGAGATTCCATTAAAGAAATAAGGTGCAATTTAAGCTGGGTTTTGCTATTTTTTTAGAATTTGAAGAATTCAAGCCTAATTTTTCCATTTTATATTTGTGCATTTTATATTATTTATATTTATTTTTAAATATATATTGTCATGTTGTAATTTTATTATAAATAAATAAATTATTTTTGTTTATATTTATATTATTTACTTTTATGTTCATTAATTTTCTTTATTTATTTTGTTTTCGATGTTAAATTTAATTTTAGAAATATCTTTTATATTATTATATTATTTTAAATATGTAGTTTGAATATATTAGTATATTTGTTGATGTGATTCGTTATTATTATATACTCAAAATTTAAACTTATCATTCTTAAATAAAATGTAAATTTCTCAACTTGAATTTCAACCAAAAACTCCAATCCAACTAGATTTTCATGAATAAAATTAGAGTGTATGTTTCATATATAAGAATAAGGTTAAAAGTTAGGATTAATTTTTATAAATAGGGAGTTGCACACGTATTGAAGAGGAAGTTGGTTTCAAATCCGCCTAGGGAGTTGCAAGCGTATTGAAGAGGAAGTTGATTTCAAATCCGTCTCCTTATTCCTTATCAAATCCTACCTTCCCGTACGAGAATCGAAATTCTTTCACGGAAGAATCCACCCTTGGATGCGCATATCCAATCCCTACCACAAAAACGAATAGAAAAGAAAAAAATAGTAAAAGAAAAAAAAGGAAATAGAAAAGAAACAGCTAGCATAGCATGGTGGCATGGCATTCCATCAGGATTCAGGCATGGAGAGCGGGACGAGTAGCAGCAGCGGAAAAAGCAAAGGCAAAAAAAGCACGAGCATAGTAATCAAAGAACCATCGACGGAGGACGCGAGCAGGAGAAGGAAGCGCAAGGTAGACGAGAACCTCCACGAGAAGAAGAAGCTGGTTATACAGCACGTCGGTGAGCAGCCCTTTTCTCTGGAAGTCGTCCTCATCTCCGCCAAGACCATCAACGGCTTCTCCCCGATGCTCGACAGGAAATACTACGTCCTCGCGTGGGTGGAGAAGAACTGCTACCTGAAGTCTACCCCCTGCGTGCTCAGCTTCGCCAGGCACGCCGTCTACACCACCCGCGTCGACCCTGGAATGAAGTACTTGCACTTGGAGCTTCTCCACGACAACGGCCCCGACGACGACCCCGAGAGCTCCGAGCGCAGGACGCTTGTGGGGATGGCGAGGCTGCAGCTCCACAAGTACAGGAACGAGATGCTGGGCCGCCGGCGAGAGCGCGTTCGGGAGAAGCTGGTGCGTGTGTCGTCGGTTGCGGAAGATGGTGTTTTCCCGGTTGAGGAGAGATGGGAAGTGCTTTTGGAGATTTCCACCAGGGAAGCTGCGTTCACCGGAACTAATTTCATTGGATTCAGCTAATTGTTCTTCCCCCTCCCCCCTTCATACGAGTAATTTTTCAATGCAATTTCAATGCATGGTGCAAAACTCCATTTTTTAAAATATTTTTATAAAATTGTTAATCTAAGTGTATTTAATCTAATCTATAAATCAAATTTTATTATTTTTGAAGACGTATATATATTTTTTGATTTTTTAAAAATAGGGAAGATTGTAGTTATTTTAAATGACTACAATACCATTATTTTTTAAAAATTTAAAAATATATTTATTAATTTCTAAAAATGATATAACTTAATTATAAGTTAAATACATATATATTAACAATTTTATAAAAAAATTTTAAAAATGAAGTTTTGCACCCTAATACATTGAAGCATTATTCCTTGCATACACAATTGGCTTAACTAAGCTTAAATACTTAAACTACTTTAAAGTAAATTTTTTTTTGTTATATATAGCCTTTTTTTAATGTTAAACTCATGTTTGGAAAGTGATATGACTTCTTGATGAAAATTTTTTGAAAATTTTTGAATTAAGACAAAATAATGTAATGTAAACAGGGTAATTACGAGGAATAAAAAGAATAAAGTTATATGAGTTGTTGTGTAGAAATAATTAGGAGATAAGATAGTTGCACAGGAAAAGGTAAAAAATGATTAAAAAATAAATTAGTTATGGAAAATAAAAAGTTTTAGTTTGAAAAGTTTTGCTCTTAAACAAACATGTCCACAATATAAAAAAGAAAAATTTAATGCATTTTTAGAAAAATTTTGCTCATGCCCTCTAACTATTTGGTGCATCCAAATTTGGACTACTAATTAATCAGTAGGTATGTCGTCTCCCATTCATATCCCTTCTCAATATTCATTATTCCCATTTAAATCGAAATCTTTTTTTCTGGGCACACTCTCTTATTATTCGTAAATTTTTATTTTTTTTTCAAAAAAAATGTATAATGGTCTGAGGTGATCGAAGTGTGTCGTGGATAGAGATTCTGTTTGATGATGATGATGATGATGATGGGATGAATGGATACAAAGTAACAGTTTGCACTAGCTAGCTATTGGCATGATACAATAGTATATTATATTATATGGATATAATAAGGGCGTATTAGAATGCAAAGGGTATCCTACATCCATGATGAAATATTCAAAACCTCACTGATCATTTTGTTTAAAACAATTTCTTTTATGATTGTATAATGGGAGATTTTTTATTGCCTCTTTCTAATTTTCATATGTGGCTTGCCACGCCCAAATCAAGCAGATTTAGTCGTCCACCAAATTTATGGATTAGGACTCCGTGATTAGAATGAAAGATTTCATTATTTGATCACATCAAGTGTGTATTTGGGAAATGATTAAAAAAACGACGAGAAAAGTTTTGAAGAAATCTTTTAAAAATTAAGAGATTATGTGATATTATAAATGCAATGATGAGAGGTAAAAAAAAAAAAAAATAGAATTGATAGAGTTGTTGTATGAAAAGATGTTATGGGTATAATAGAAAAATGTGAAAAAAACGTTGAAAAAAAATAGAAGTGTATTGAAAAAGGCTCTAGATGGAACATCCTTTTTGGTCTTGATCAAATTTACCTAAATGTCAAAGAGAAGTGATCCCGTTAGCATGGGATAAACAAATGAGTCCCTTAACTTACCTAAAAAAACCATTTAAAATATATATTTTTATTTTTTCTTCGTACACTTATTTGTTAAAGTGTAGTCTCAACGCTCCAGTGGAAATATCGTGGGATATGATGCATGAGCATTGTCCTGTACAGATAATATATGTTCAATCATCCGACGCTTCACAGGCGAGCGTCTCAGATAATGGATTGAAATATTTTGATTTTACGGCCGTAGGTGGGTCAGCTGTAATAATTTAATTTAGATTTTATCTACGAGTGTTTGTAAACATGTATAGGAATGCTTCCGCGAAACTACACTTTTATGTAGCCTCTCTTTTTAATATTTTGATGGGTTGATGGACATAAATGATGATAAACATAATAGATGGTGTAATTTTTTTTTTTTTTATCAAATCAAAATATTAAAAATTAAAAAATTACATAGAAGACATATCAGAGATATCTGCTAGAATTTACTTTTACCAAAACCCAAATTTCCTATTTCTCCGTCTCACGAAAAATGATTCGACCCCACGTAGGCCTATACTACTCACCGAGCTGGGTTCAGGCACTCCACGCAAGACAAGCCCACTATGCAATCAGACCGGAACCAACCATCGGAAATGAACTCTCAAACGGCAAGATCCCAATAAGATCCCAATAGAGATCGGGAAAGAAAGCATAATACATGCTTCGAGAAGTCATAAACTGAAACAAAGTGCATATCAATCAAGAAAGTCTACAATGCAATTGGTTTTCCTCTCAAAAAAGTGAATATGCAAGTCCCTTCACATCTGCTACAACTAAGCTGTAATCTGCCTCGAGTTTTTCTTGGTCTTCTGCAGTTAGTTCACCCTTCGTGGGTTTTGGTAGCACAAGTACACAACATGTAGGTCTCTTTGTGGCTCCTGCAGAAGCAAGATCCTGGAGTGGGGGAAAGCCAAAAAACAATTTAGCAGAAAGGATAAGAGCCTGCATGGTTTAGAATGCAGTTTATTGATCTTGATTTTTAAATTGATTCAGGTTTAGTTGATACAAGAATTATAAAGGACTCCATATAAATCCCCACATAAGTTAAGAATGGAATTTTCATAAATCTCAACATCAGATGAAGTTAAAAATGGACTTCTCATACCTTCCACACACACACACAAAAGGACTTATCATAGATAGCCACATCTAAGTGAAGTTTTCCCCCCCACAATTACATGTACACATGAAAAGGAGACAATGCTCCAATGCCTGGATCGAACCCAGGACACATCAGGTGAAGTTAACAATGGATTTTTCATAAATCTCCAAATCAGGTGAAGTTAAACAGGGGCTCTTCATAACTCCCCAGATAAGGTAAAGTTAAGTGGCAGTCTGTTTGTAAGTCTGGTACAAAATAAGCATACAGCTGTATGGATTTGAAAGAAATCTCTAGCCGATTGATGAGCTCTTTTGGAATCATAAATCTGCCAGGGGCTGATTATATTCAGGATTGATTATTCAGTAGTAACAATCGAAAGTACCACAGCCTCATTATAAGTTGTGATACTGAATAACAACTTATCGATTTCATGTGCCAAAGAAGAAGAGCACCACTTTCATCATAAAACAGGGCTGCAGTTTGTTGATGTTTAGCAAGTTTGAGAGTTCAGAACCAAGTACCAGTCACTACAAGTAAAATGAACCACATTTATGACTTTCAGCAAAATAACATTGTTAATGACCAATAAAACAACGAGAGATTATCTTATGGTTCAATGTATAGAAGCCACCACTATGACTAGTTGCATTTAAACAGGATTAGATGTGCAACTATCTGAAAAATTCACTAGGTACCAGGTATAGTCCAATCATTCATCGGTCCAAAGTCCAATTACAGAAATCAGGCAAACCAGAAATTGGTGACTCAATTCTAGAGACTGTCATCTATTTCTCCAACCCCAAAGATCTCTTTCCTTGAGAATAGCTAAAAAGAATGGCAAAATATATCAATATATACGGGAAAAGATTGCATCTTACTTCCTTTGATGGTACATAAATATATGGGACATCAGCTTCCTCGCAGAGGATGGGTACATGAGTGATCACATCAATGGGAGAAATGTTTCCAGCTATTACACACAATCTGCAGCCAACATGAAAGCAGTCACATTTAGCCAGACCCAAATACCTATTTGAAGCACACATTCAAGCATCGCAAGCATAAGCCAAACATGGACAGCTTATCTTAGCACTATCATGTAAGACATCACCAGATCTCACCCTTTGTGACCACGCCGGATGCTCTTAACAACTTCCTTTACACCTCTCTTCAAACATTTAGTCTCTGAAGCTGAGAAACACCAAACCAAAATGAGGAAAACACGTGATGACACACACACACACACACACACACACAAAGGCCATTGACTCAATCCCCAGATTAAATTAAACAAATCTATCATCGCATATTTTTATTTTTAAGCTTTTGAGTGATGCTCTGCCATCATTAAAAGTGATGACTTTCTAGCGAAGATACTGATCATGTAAAACTGAGTTACTACTTTATCAATTTACAACATGTTGCTTACTATACTTAAAAAATGTTGCTTCCTATACTTAAAAAAATGTGTTATTATTATTACTTTAATAAAAACCTGAAGCCTTTTCAACATTCGTCTATATGCATATGCTTATGATGCCACAATTTACTTTGATTGGAAATTTTTATATACTATACGTTTATTCTCAAATTTTAACAGTTTCATATCCGCAGTCAATAGTTATTCTCAAATTTTAACAGTCTCGTATACATTTAATAGCTATAAAGGAAATACGGACATAGAAAAGAATATTGTAAATTGTTAAGTTTTTTCAAAAAAATTTTAAATATAAAAAAGCAAAAGGCAATGTATATGATCACCATCCTTCCATCAAAAGCTAAACGTCATGGATTAATATTGGGAATATCTACGAACCTAAACCGCTGCGGCGTACCAAGATCAATAACCAATGCGAGATCCTGTCCATTCAATCAGCCATCCACGTTTTCCTCAGATCGAATCAAGATGGCCCAACAAGCGAATGGCTTGAAATGTTCAACTGTGGGAATTAATATTCGGCCAAAGAATGGATCGTATAACTGAAAAATCGTATCTTTTCCGTACGATTACCACCTATGATTCCTCTAATAGCCAATTTAATGAAGAATGCATTAAAAAACCGACTTTATGCAAGGGGAGATCGAATACCTCTTCTGACGAGCTTGTAAGTTCTCTTGCAGAGCTTCTTCCCAGCTAGGGGCTTTGCTATTGGCGCCAAGGCCGACATCTTCTTCTTCTCCTTCTGGGATTTCTCCGTCTCGCTGTCACTTCCCATCTCTCCCTCAATCGCTAGAGACGCTTTGTGCTGCAGAAAAGAGTAGGGTTTAAGGTGTTGTTCGGTTGCCGAGTAGGGTTTTGCGGCGTAACTAAAATTCAATACTCTTGCGACAGGGGTACAACTTGGCCCGGGTTGAGCCCGAACCCGGCCCACCAAACCGGTTTTGAACCGTGTTGAAACTTGCTTTTGCGAACATGAGGAACTCAATTTATAAATATGATACGGTTAGGGTTTAATTGAATTCGAGCCCGATTTCCCATTTTATATTTATTATAAAATATATTATGTATATACTATTTAAACGATATTTTTTTATATTCTTCATGCTTTATGTTATTATATCTATAATTGAATACATGTTTGACATATTGTAATTTTATTATAAATAAAGTATATTATTTATATTTATATTTATTTTTTATTTCTATCATTTACTTTTACACTCATTAATTTTCTTCATTTATCTTTTTTATGTTAATTTTTTCTAAAAATATTCTTTATATTACTATTTTTTAAAAAATACGTAGTTTGATTATAAATTATTATGTTTACTTACATGATTTATTATTATTATTATTATTATTTATTCTTATGAAATTCTAAACTTATCACTTTTAAATAAAATATAAATTCATCAATATAACTTCCAACTTGAAACTCAACCCGAACCTGATTTTCAAAAATAGGGTTAGGGTTTAGGTTTTACAAATAGAGTTAGGGTTAGAGTTGATGTTTTATAAATAAGGTTAGGGTTAGGGTCGAGGTGAACCCGAGTTTCATGAGCCAGAGTTACACCCCTATTCGTGGATAAGAGTACTGTGGGCAAATTGGGCCGGACAGGTTCACGTAAGGGTGGAACCTACTCTTATCTTATTTTTAAAAACTTGTACTTTATCTTATTTTAGGTAGGGTCAATTTGGAGTCTACCCAATCTTATTTTTAAAATATGGGTCGATTCCAATTCTAGTTGATGTAGAGATATGCGGTGGTGCTAGGGTTTCGAGTAGAGTGGAAAAATTGAGAAAAAAAGATAGAAGTCGATGATTTAGGGACCATTTGAGAAGCCAAACAACATAAATATGTGATATGGGCATAGGATAATAAATAGGCTCTCAGATAATCCTTGATAAGTTGTAGAAATTATTATATATTATATATAATCCAGGTTGGTTGGTTCGGCATACCCGCTCTTGAAATTGACCATACCCAAATTCGAACGGGCATCTATCAAAGGGAATCGAACTGACTTATAGGTTTCTTGGAACCGACCCTATCTTAATTATGGCACCTATCAAGTCCACCCGTGGGCAATCGAACTGAGTTGCACCCTAATTGCATGAAATCACTTCTATGTAATTCGGTTATAATATTCTTGCGCCCATAAATTGTACCATAATTAAGATTTAGTCTATTACAAAATGAACTCCACATATATTAAAATATAACAATACATTATACAATTAGTTATCTTCATAAAAATCATACTTTAAATGGTTTAGGTGTTGAAAATACCATTTTAAAATTGATATTTAAGTTAAAATATTTTATTACGTTGATTTTGCACAATTTTAAAAAAACGATCATACATGTTTAATATGGATGAAAATTGGTCTGGCAATAAAATGAATAATTTTAAATACAATAGATGAGGTAGATTTAATATTCATGATCAAGTGGGCCCTATTATCTATAGACTACAACTATAATGGATCAATTTCCAAATAGAGATGTTCTTGTGCAAATAGATAATACCATAATTGTAGTGTAGTTTGCTGCAAAATGGGCTCCCACGTATATTAAAATGTAATAATACATTATATAATCATTTATTCACGTGAAAACCATTCTTCGGAGGGTTTAGATGTGAAAATACGGCTTTATCAATTACACAAACGTGGGAACATAGATGAGATGGCTTCTATCTAGGATAGCCCATGCGGTGCCTGCTTGCTGCCACTCCAAATGAATTAAGAGTCAGGACTGAGGTGCAACGTCCTCACAGATCTGCATTCTCACATGAAAAATTATACCAGTTGGTGGGATCAGACCAGCCGATGATCACATTTCACATAGCACAGATGTAGACGTTAAATCTGGTGGGCCACACCTATGCATACAGCCAAAGTGGTGCCATGTGCCGGCAGGATGGATGTACGGAGAAATTGCATTTATAACTATGTGTTAGCCCGAAATTGCAGGCATATATACCACTTCCCTTAGGGGCACATTAAAAATTTTATTGAAATGACGAAAATGCCTACGTGGATAAATTTCTTCGTATTTTAAAATGTTTTTATGATAATGTCGAAAATTAATTTTCATAGAAACTTTTAAGATCTGACCGGCACAAAATTAATCTATTTAATGTGAGGAGTGTTTTTGCAAAATAATTTTTTATATTTGTACTTTCCGAGACTATGTGGGATATATGCAATTATGATCAAACCTTGTTGGTATATTTGTAAATTACCCTTTAATATTTACAATCTTCTTATGTGTAATAAAAAAAATACTACCGTGTAAAAATGCAAATAACATGGTAACATAAACTGTATAATTCCAAATATTTATGTCATGTAGCTATACTTTGATCAGAGAATCATCTTAAGACATGCACATTAAAAAAGAATAGTATTTTTTCTAGCTAGAACATTAAGTATCACTAGCACAATGCTAGATCACATGTGCTTGTTTAGAAATTCAATAGTGAACTTGTTCACCTCCTCAGGAAACTGTTCTTGAACGAAATGACCTCCTTCAGCAAGGAATACTGTTTTCAAATGTGGAACATAATTTTTCACCTTTCCACTTCTGATGTAGTCTTCTGTGAGTTTCAGAGAATAGTCCTTCTTACCCATGATTAATAATGATGGAGCCAAAATTTTCTGATTTTCAATGTTTGATTCCCGCATCCATGATCTATGAAAAACAAGAGACAAGTTATGATAACAATTGTAACAGCTAACAAGAAATTTTATAAGTTGTAAGAACAATGAGAAAAGCCTAAACATAAGTTAGAATAACTATATAAAAAAAAAATGTAATGACCACAACAATAAAACATAGACCAGAACACAACAGTATTCAACTCTCAGCAGATGAAATTCACTTTTTTCTTGAATAGACATTCATTGTTTAGTTCAAATAAACATTCACTTTAGGTGAAGTTGCCTGGATTTAACTACTTGTAAGGAACTTGCAATGGAAAACGGAATCCAGACATCTCATATAAACTTGCATAGGCCTGAAGATCTTTCATACTGAACCAAGCTGGCAAAGGAGTTGATGGTTCTACAAGGTCCATGATCTCTTGATCATCATTGGCTATTGGAAGTTCACTTCCAGAGAAAAGAATGTAAATATTTCGGACCACTGTCATGACATCGAATCGACCAAAATCAGCTTCTGCTCTGCCTGGCTCCTACATTACATGGTTCAAATTACAAAATGATTGGCATGAGATGATTACTTTTATGCAGGCATAACTGAGAGGTAAATGAAGCTAACATGTTTCTATATATTATATAGTTTTTAGCTATTTCAATTTCATAGGAAGAGCAAACGACACTAAAAGTGAAGCTTGACAATACCATCCACCTCAACATGTAGCAGCCTTTAGGGAGGAGATCAACTTGGAATCCTCCCGGAACAATGAAAGGAACTCCTAATGATATAACTCCAGACACCCTTTCAGGATGATGGATAGCAAACATGTAGGCAACTCTGGCTCCAAAATCCTTCCCAACAAGAAAAACCTGCTCCAGCACAGACTACACTCTAAGAGAAATAATTGAAATGATATAAGAAATTTTGTATAAAAATGTAAGTTAGGAATCAACTGGTTATATTGGGTTCAGTTAAAAATCTGAACTCTTTTCTCAACAAGTTATTTAGCCACATTCCCTGTTCCCTGCTTTTCATTCATTCCTTGTTTCCACAAGTCTATTACTGATATGAAATATTAGATGTCTTGAACATATTGCAGCAATAAACTGTGACCTCATCAACGCATGTGTGTGAATGATTCAAGCTGTGTTCGTCAGGCATACATAACACTTTTATGAACTGGGCCAGAGGGGAAAGGATCAGGTGTAGCTGCAAGTCAATTGCTCTCACGTGTACTCTATTAAGATTCTTTAGATGTGGTGTTCACTAATTGCAAGCTTCATACCATGAGTGATTGCAATTTTCTAGTTAAATCAGATGCCTCCAATCACGATGTGCTTGTTGAACATCGATGCATTTGTTGACGTTTAGTGTGGCCACTATCACTTGTAACATTATTCTTCCATCTTGGAGTATGCCAGCATGGCCTTTAACTGAGATTTCAGCAGACTCAGTCTCATCATACCTTATCAATGCTTAAAAGATCTATCATCTCAAGGAGATCTTTGTGGAGGTCTTCAAAGGATGATTTCTCTGGTTCAGGTGGTTGCTCAGACAGGCCATAGCCTCTGTGGTCAGGCGCAATGGCCCGAAAGCCAGCATCTGCAACAGCAAACATCTGATATCGCCACGAATACCAGATCTCCGGAAATCCATGCAAGAAGATAACCGTACGGGGGCCTGAAAATTGAAAACAACGGTCATATGGCAGGCTACTCTCAAGAGTGACTCGGATGTTTGAATCAGGTGCGAACTGCATTTCATCTGAATATGATTTGGGATAATAGTTGCATTTTAGTTGTATCACTGACAAGGCTATTGATGTTCATTCTCCTACGCAAGTTAGTATTTCGCTCACTCGAGCTAGTGACCTGAAACTTCCATTTGAGGACAGAAATAAGAACACCGATGACAGACTGGATCATTTTGGTGCAAATTTATTTTCTCGCATTCCATAGAAAATACAAAGTAGAATTTCATCGCGACTACTGATTTAGACAATATCTGTTTGAACTACCGCAAACTAATCGAGCGCATGAGAAACAAGAACTTGAAGATTCAAGCAAATCAATACTTGACTCGGTAAAAAGAAATAGCCGTTGTCCCATAATTTCCCAATTCTATATTCGATTAAAGCCATATAGATATTATCTACTGGTAAGTTATCATCACAGAAAGGGTAAATAAAAGAAAGAAAAAAATAACTCTGCAAACGGTCATGTATTACTATCTGCTGGAAATTTTCCTGAGAGTAAGAGCTTGGGATTTAGTTGGAACCTGATCCAATCTCGGCGATGTGAAGCTTTAGCCCTCTAACATCTACAAATTTGTGCTGTATCTGGTCTATGTCCATTGGCAGAGTCTGGGGAAGCTCTCAAAGCGGGATTGTAGAAGCTGTAAATTATGTGCTTCAGCTCTTAGTACACCTTTTTAGAAGGTAAGCATTTTGTGGCACCAAGGCCACTTATTTTTGGTAGTGCTGCCCACCTCATGTGGGCCTACTTTGATGATTCACTTAAAATATATTCCAATCCTTTTGTTTTATCATGTTACTAAAAATTATTTTGATCAAATATTGAGTGAGTGAGTGAGCACTACCTGCTTAAAATTATTTATAACAATATTTAGAACATGAAAAACACTTAGATCCATGTTATAACATTTTGTGGAATCATTTATCTATATAGAAAGAATGTTTAGATGGTATGGATGTTGAATTAACAACTTTAAAATGGATTTATAAGTTAAATACATTTTAGGAATCATGAATCCATGACTTTATGATAAAGATTTAGTGCATTATATCATTTTTAAAGTGGTCGGTACAGATTCCCAATATAGCTATGCAAGAGCGCAGGGCGTTGAGAAATTAAGGCCTAGAGACTGCGTGCATGGAAGCTCCACGTGCACCCACTTGCATAGCAACGAACAAAAACACAGAGTTCGATGAGAGCCGTTGGCTTTTCTTGGTCCACTTCTACAGAAGCGGCTAATTACCAGATAATGATAATAAATGTTGAACAGTTGTCATTTTAGTTCCAACAATAAAAATCTGTTAGCATGAAGATCAGCAGGAAATCAAAACAGATTTGTTTTCTGTTTTTTTGTTATTTTTTCAAGTTCTAACTGTCCACAAATTTGGGAATTCAAAGGAGGAGAAGGTTGTTATCTTTTATGTATAAATAACTGGTTTTGAATGAAAGAAGTAGATCATTATTCCAAACCTTTCAGTTTACACTTTCATTGCTTTCCTTGTTTTAATCCAACAAGTGGTATCAGAGCCACAGTTGGTCTTAGAGGATCTGTGAGAGAAAAAAAAAACAGAGGGAAGCCTTATATTTTCAAACCCAATGTCAACCAATAATCACCTTTCCTTGTTAGCTCCACAAACCTTCACTGGCGAGAATTATCAAATCTGGTCAGTGAAGATGCAATCTTTCTTGGAAGCCTTTGATCTTTGGGAGATTGTAGCTGAAGACAAACATGTACCTCCGCTACCAAGAGATCCTACCTTGGCACAAATCAAAGCCAACTCTGAAGAAATTGCAAAAAGGGCCAGAGCCAAGACTGTTATTCAAAATTCTGTGGGAGATTCAATCTTCCCCAGGATTATGGCATGCAAGACTGCAAAAGAAGCTTGGGACAAACTGAAAACAGAGTATCAGGGAAGCGACAGAACCAAGCAAATGAAGATTTTGAATCTCAAAAGAGATTTTGAAGCACTAAGCATGAAAGAAGATGAGTCCATCAGCAAATACTCTGACAGAATTTCTTTGATTGTCAACCAAATTCGGTTGCTTGGTGAGAATTTTTCTGACTCAAGGATTGTGGAAAAAATTTTAGTGACTCTTCCTGAGAGGTTTGAATCTAAAATTTCCTCTCTCGAAGAGTCCAAGGATCTCACCAAAATTTCAATGGCCGAACTAATCAGTGCTCTTCAAGCACAGGAGCAAAGGAGGGCTTTGAGGCAAGAAAAAATTACTGAAGGAGCTTTTCATGTACAAAATCAGCAAGGAAACAAAGGCAAGAAGCAAGTTAACAAGAAGTTCAAAGACAAAAATGAAGGCTATAATGGTAAGAAAAAATTCTCACCTTGCAGGTATTGTAAAAAGACCACACACGTGGAGAAATACTGCTGGTGGAGGCCTGATGCAATATGTGGCAATTGCAAGCAACTTGGGCACATCGCCAAAGTATGCAAATATAAAAGCAAGGATTTTCAAAGCAACCAACAAGCACAAGCAGCTGAGTCAGAAGTTCAGGAGGAGCAACTATTTGTTTCCTCATGTTTTCACAGCATAGATACCGGCAACACTTGGCTCATTGACAGTGGATGCACAAATCATATGACATTTAATGCAGCAATATTCAAAGATCTTGATGAAAGCTATAAAACTAAAGTGAGAATTGGGAACGGAGACTTCCTTGATGTGAAAAGCAAAGGTACAGCCAAAGTAAAAACTTCTACAGGTATCAAACTTATTACTGATGTGTTATTTGTGCCTGAACTTAGTCAAAATTTACTGAGTGTTGGGCAAATGTTGGAAAAGGGATATTCGCTTGAATTTAAAGACGATAACTGCACTATTTTTGATAATGATGGAAATGAATTATTTTGTGTAAAAATGAAGCAGAAAAGTTTTGTTATGGAATGGAATGAGGATAAAGCTTATGCAGGTGCAAACTTAAGTGACTCAGATTTGTGGCACAAAAGATTTGGTCACTTTAACCACAGGAGTTTAATCGATCTCAAAAGGCAGAAACTTGTTGAAAACATGGTTGAAATCACAAATGAACCTCATGATTGTGATGCTTGTCAGCAAGGAAAACAAGTAAAAGTTTCTTTTCCAAAAGGCCAAGCTTGGAGGGCCTCTCAAAAGCTGCAACTTATACACACTGATGTGTGTGGACCCATGACAGTTACATCAATGAATGGTAATCGATACTTTCTTCTTTTCATTGATGATTTTTCTAGAATGTGTTGGGTCTATTTTCTCAAAGCTAGAAGTGAAGTTTATGCTGTGTTTCAGAAATTCAAAAATTATGTTGAAAACCAAAGCGATTTGAAGATTAAAATGTTGAGATCTGATAATGGCGGTGAGTACAGCTCTAGCAAATTTGATAAATTTTGTAGTGATGAAGGAATTAAACACCAGTTGACTGTCACTTACACACCGCAACAAAATGGTGTAAGTGAGAGAAAAAATAGGACCGTGATGGAGATGGCTAGGTGTCTAATGTTTGAGAAAAATTTACCAAAGCATTTTTGGGCTGAAGCAGTTAACACTTCGGTGTATTTATTAAACAGGCTATCTACTAAGGCTCTCAAAAATAAAACTCCATATGAGGCTTGGCATGGTGTGAAACCATCTGTACATCATCTCAAAGTATTTGGGTGCATTTGTTTTTATCAAATTCCTTATCAGAAAAGAGACAAGCTTGATAAAAGAGCAGAAAAGGGAATTTTTATTGGTTATAGTCTTGTCACAAAGGGATACAGAGTTTATTCCTTGAAGACTCATGAAATTTTGGTCTGCAAAGATATTAAATTTAATGAAATGGCAGCTTGGAATTGGGACAATCTTGAGGATGTGCAACCTGAAATTCTTAATGACAAGCTAAACCAGCCACATACTATAACATATGATGAAACTTTTGATGATGAACCAATCAGAGGTACAAGAACTTTGCAAGATATATATCAGGGGTGCAATCTTGTTATCTCAGAACCTAGCAACTTCCTTGAGGCAAAAACTTCACCATCTTGGAGAAAAGCAATGCAAGAAGAGATTGATATGATCAACAAAAATGAAACATGGCAATTAGTTGAAAGACCTGGAGTGCAGAAAGTGATTGGAGTCAAATGGGTATTCAAAATCAAACTCAATCCTAATGGCTCAATATGCAAATACAAGGCAAGGCTTGTGGTGAAGGGATATGCACAACAACAAGGAGTGGATTACCAAGAAACATTCGCACCAGTTGCAAGGTATGATACTATCAGATTAATTATTGCCTTTGCTGCATTCAAAAAATGGCAAGTTCATCAACTAGATGTTAAATCAGCATTTTTAAATGGCTTTCTTGATGAAAATATTTATGTTGAGCAGCCTGATGGTTTTGTAATTCCTGGAAAAGAGAATTATGTTTATTTGTTAAAGAAGGCTCTTTATGGTCTTAAACAAGCTCCAAGAGCTTGGTACAGCAGAATTGATAGCCATTTATCACAAATTGGTTTCAAGAAAAGTGATAGTGAAGCCACCTTATATATCAAAGGAGAAGGGAGCAACATTCTGGTGGTATCTCTATATGTTGATGACATGTTAATAACAGGGGAAGATTGCGGTCTTATTCAGTCTTTCAAAACAGAAATGAATCAAGTTTTTGAAATGACAGACCTAGGACTGATGCAGTATTTTCTGGGTATGGAAGTGAATCAATTCAGAAATGGTATTTTCATATGTCAGAAAAAATATGCAACAGATATCTTGAAGAAATTTTGCATGGAAGATTGCAAGCCTGTGTACATTCCAATGCCAACAAGTGAAAAACTAAGTAAAGATGATAATTCAAAGAAAGTTGATGAAGGTTTGTTCAGAAGTCTTATAGGGAGCCTATTATATCTTACAGCAACAAGACCAGATATTATGTTTGCTTGCAGGAAATGAAGATATGAAGCTGTTGGGATACTCTGACAGTGATTGGGGAGGTTGTCTAGATGATTTCAAAAGCACTTCTGGAAATCTCTTCTCTTTGGGTTTTGGTGTCTTCACATGGAGCTCAAAGAAGCAAGAAACAACAGCACAATCCACAGCTGAAGCTGAATACATTGCCGCTGCTGCTGCTGTGAATCAAGCTATTTGGTTAAGGAAGCTTCTAATGGATCTTGGTTGTCAACAAAAAGATCCAACTGAAATCAGATGTGATAATCTTTCAGCAATATCAATTTCAAAGAACCCAGTATTTCATGGTAGGACAAAACACATAAAAATAAAGTTTCATTTCATTCGAGAAGCTCAACAATTCAATGAAGTGAATCTGGTGCATTGTTCATCTGAAGATCAACTTGCTGATTTACTCACTAAGGCTCTGCCTAAAGAAAGGTTTGAAATTCTCAGGCAAAAGATTGGTGTTTGTCTCAAAAATGCCAAGGAGGAGTGTTGAACAGTTG
Source organism: Annona cherimola (assembly GCA_030490835.1). Lineage (NCBI taxonomy): Eukaryota > Viridiplantae > Streptophyta > Magnoliopsida > Magnoliales > Annonaceae > Annona > Annona cherimola. Next base: position 1,823,240 of record CM059972.1, read on the forward strand.
GCATTTTAGTTCCAACAATAAAAATCTGTTAGCATGAAGATCAGCAGGAAATCAAAACAGATTTGTTTTCTGTTTTTTTGTTATTTTTTCAAGTTCTAACTGTCCACAAATTTGGGAATTCAAAGGAGGAGAAGGTTGTTATCTTTTATGTATAAATAACTGGTTTTGAATGAAAGAAGTAGATCATTATTCCAAACCTTTCAGTTTACACTTTCATTGCTTTCCTTGTTTTAATCCAACAAGAGTCATCCGAGCCGTCCACTCAACAAGCAAAAAAAAAGAAAAAAAAAAGAAAAAAAAAAAGAAATGGAAGGACGAGATTTATTAAAAGATGGGTATGGCTATCTAATCTAGGGTGCAATTAACTGGGTTCACCCTAGTTGCGGTATTGTTAGCTCATTTGAATTTTGACCGTGCTTTTGGGCTGGTGAAATTCCAGCCATTGAAGGGACGCATGCGTAAAATCAGTGATGCAATAGTAGCGTACGGATTCAACAACGTAGAAGTAGGACGGGGTCCAAAAGTCAGGCTGGTAGCCTAAATGGCCACCTGTCCCATAGAAAATTATAAACGCCAAAGAACACTTGATGGGTGTGTTTGTTTAGGGTAAAAAAGTGTCAACTAAAACTTTTCAATCTAAAACTTTTCAATCTAAAACTTTTCACTCTCCATAATTATTCTATTTTTTAATTATTTTTTCACATTTTTCTATACAAACTACCCTAATTTTCAATCATTTCTACAAAACTACCTATACAACTAACCTATCTATTTTAACTTTATTCTCTTTACTCCTCATCATTACTCCTATTATATCACATCACTTTTTGTTGATTTGACAACTTCTACTCCAACAACTTTTCATCAAAAGTTTTACCTCCAACCAAATACACCTGATGTTGAAAACCTAATTTGAAATTTCTAAACAGGCAGCCATCAGTGACAAGGACGCATGGGCAAAAATTTCCATCAAAGCTTAGAATTGCATCATTCAGTCCAATATTTTAATGTTCATCCTGGGGACAGGATGTTTGACTCAAAATTAAAGAAGATCTCGTCTTAAGGTATCATTCAATTTTGCTGAAATGGGACTTCTAAAAAAAAAAAATTTGGTTGACTAACAAAAGATGATCTGATGCTTAGAGTACCACCTCAACAAACTCATAAAGGATATTGGACAGCAAGAAATGCACATAGGTAGAAAATGATATCGGTAAAAACATGAATAAAAACAAAATAAACAGAATTTTCTCATAAAAAGTACGGGCAATAAAAAGAAAAAAAAAATCCATACAGATGAATAAATATCACATCAAAGTAAGGGAGTCCAATTAACGTGTAAACCCACTAACCCATTTATCTAATCCGTTTCTTAATGGTTTAGGGTTAACCTTTTTACCTCAACTCATTAATTTAATAACCCATTGAAACTATATAAATAGATTAGGGTTGATTGTTGGTATCCTGTTAACTCGTATGGTGATCCATTTAGCCCACCAGCTCAGTAACATGTTGGCGATTCAATCGCACTAAGTATGAGGGGATAAATAGGGTTGGTTTCGATCGAAACCCGACTAACCCAACCCGATTTATAATACAGTTGTATTAGGCATTTTGAAACAAATAAATTTTACAATCCAATTTGAACTGACCCAATTTCAAAAGTGGATTGCTTTGGGTTGGATGATTTTTAACCTAACCTGACCTGATTCATATATTAGTGTACAATATAATAAATTATTAATAAACAGTTTTACATTAGTACATAACACATAGGAATTAACTAGACATTATTGATTTGAAATGATATTATTTAGCGCTTATATCATTGTATAAGTCATAAATTTGAAAGTATTCATGTAGAAATTATTAATTTTTATTCTTTCATATAAATGTATATTTTAATATATATTTAATTAAGCAAAATATTTTTAAATATTATATATTTATTAACCTGATTTGTAACTCGAATCGAACCGATTTCTATATGGGTTAAGTTAAAGTGTGAAAAATAGGATTGCAATTAGGGTTGGATTGAGATTTCATAAGGTGAGTTAGAATTGTATTTACGTCAACTCAAGTCAACTCGGCTTGATTTACACTCCTACTAAGTATATAACTTAAATCTTGATATTATTGAGTTTGATGGGTTGTTTAATTTGGTTGATAGTATATATTAGGATATAACCTTTGTTTAAACTTTTTATATTAATGCAATGGAAATTGTTGTTATTGATCAAACTTTCATTGAAATGTTGAGACTTGGACCAACTATTCGCTGTTACTTATGAGATTTGGATCCTATGCACTCGGGTACAACAATTTACCTTTTTATTGTTGAAACTTATATAAAATTGTTAATCAAAATATATTTAATTTATAAGTCAATTTTTACTATTTTCTAGAGATTTATATATATATTTTTGAAAAACCTATGTGCACTGAAACTCATGCACCTGAGTGCATAGGATCGAAAACCTTACTTATGATTATCAAGTATGTTTGTAAGCTATTAATATTCTTTTTAGTATTCAGGAGCCTAATTTGGATTTATTTCATGTAGTTTTAACGAATCAGTTTGTTTAGATAACTCGTTTAACAACTTATTTAGACAATTTGTTAACAACCCATTAATTAAATGATTTATAAATGGTTTAGGATTAAGTTTTCACAAATGGGTTAATAAAATATATTGGAGTTGAGATTTTATAAATAAGTTAGAATTAGGTTTAGGCTTCTACCCACTCAACTCAATCAATGTACGCCCCTACATCGAAGGGAGAAGTAGATTTCGATAGCAAAGTTTCTTTCACACTAATCAAACATGCCAAGTCCATCTGGAGAATGACTAGACACCAAACAAAGAACATATCATCCAACGCAATTCCCTTTTCCGATTGATATCGAAATACTGATCCAGGAAACAGATAGCTTACCAACCTTTGAATAACTCAGGAACATATTGGAAAACATTTATTTCCCCACTTTGTTTAAAAAGATGGGAACATTGCTTTTCTTCTGTCTTACAAATCCCAAACAATTTTGTATCCGCTAACTAATCCTATAAACAACAGCATTTGGCCGTGGCATTGTGGCAACATTGGAGAAAGTAAGAACTCCCAACACAAAGGCGATGCACATCCTTTCTCCTGATATGGTATACTAACAAAACATGATGGGCCAGACCTCTGCTTTGCACTATTCTCTTACCGTTTAAAATAATTCTGTTCAGCTTGCAAATCATGGCTGTATATGGTATCCACCACTGAATTCTCACTGATTAATTTCCTGCTATGGAATCATTTGATAAGTGGAAGTATGAGAGATATGCTTATTCTGGATTGGAGCCCATGAATGGTGGCCCATAGACAGACAAGGCATGGCGTGTGTTGGATGCATTGAAAGATCATAGAAATAGTGGACGACACGAATAGCAGCTTAAAGCTCGAGTAGATATGCGTGGATGTTTGTGTAGAGCTTAAAGGGCCTCCTTGTGAGAATTTGAACCAAACAGACTGCCCGATGGCTATTGTTTCTGCACTAGATGCTCGACATCTTCGAGCTCCACTTCATCTTGCTGCCATTCTCTACCCCCATTTTGAAACAGCACCTCTATCTGCTCCAGAGTCTTCCCTTTTGTTTCTGGAACAAACATATAGACGAAAACCACAGCAAGAGCAGAAACCGCAGAGAAAATGAGGAAAGTTCCTCCCACTGAAATGGCACTGGCCACAGAGAGGAAGGACATTGCAATTAGACCACTGCACAACCGATTCCCCACAGCTCCAAGCGCTGACGCCTGTGCCCGCAACCTCAGAGGGAAGATCTCAGATGTTAAGACCCAGCAAATAGGTCCAAGTCCAATTGAGAAGAATGCTACATTCCCACATACTGCCAAAATTGCAATCACTATCCCAATTTCTTTTGATCCCACGTCATGTCCAACCACAGCTAGAGATGCAGATAATCCAAACAAACAAATCGTCATTCCGACTGTGCTTATGTATAGAAGTGGCTTTCTTCCCACATTGTCGACAAGAAAAATAGCAACCAAGATGAAAACAGTCTTAGTAAATCCCACAGCCACAGTGGCAGCAAGAAGTGCGCTCTTGCCCTCAATTCCTGCATTCTTGAAGATTGTTGGACTATAATAGACAGTTGCGTCGATGCCTGAGATCTGTTGGAAGCATTGGATCCCAAAGCCAGTTATCAGCATCCGGCGAATCATGGGAGATGGATTCAATAATTCTTGCCACACTGCAGTCTCCTCTGCACCTTTACCACTACCAGCTGCTGCCTCAATCTCAGCTAGCCTCTCATTTACATCCACCTCATTATCATTTATCTTCAGTAGCACAGCTCTTGCATCTTCGATCCGGTTCTGCATCACCAACCACCTTGGGGACTCTGGGATAATGAATAGAGCAAATGCAATAAATACTGATGGGAGAATTCCCACTGCAAGCATTACCCTCCAGCCTGTATGAATGGAAAGACCTGAAAACATGTAGTTTGAGATGTACCCCAGAAGGATGCCAAAATTTATGAAGATCTCTGGAAAGGAGGTGAGGGCTCCTCTGGCAACAGCAGGTGATATCTCAGCAATGTATACAGGTGCGATCATGACACCAAAGCCTATACCCACCCCAGCTAAAAGTCGGCCAATCATCAACACAGTGAAACTAGGAGCAATGGCCATTATAGCAGCTCCAGCTTGAAAAACCACAGCAGCTAGACCCATTGTCCATTTCCTGCCTATGGCATCCGAGGTCTTTCCACCTCCTAAACTTCCCAAAAGCGAGACAATACTCAAACATCCAATCAGTACTTCTTGTTGTAACTCACTTATGTTCAGATCCTCATGAATGAACAGGATTGCTCCACTCATAACACCGACATCTGCAAATTGAAGCTCCAAACATTAGCAAGTAACTCAAATACCAAACACAAATATTCACAATGCCAGTTACAAATAAAAACCTAATAAAAAGAATAAAAGTTATGACGACTACATTAAGACTGAGAAATAAAATCAAAACTAAAAAGTCATAAAGTTTCTATGTTATATTGATTACAAGGGATTTCTCGCCCTGGATTGTGCCGATAAATCACTATTTTATTGAATATCTGTACTGGCAGAATATAAAGTGCCCTATTCACAGGTAAATTGGCAGCCCAAAAAAGTCAATTGCACATTCTGTTCTCATCATGTACAAAGGCCACAAAAAAGACATCAAACCACAAAGTATAGCAGACATGGTCATCTGACATATCTCCAAATTAGATGTCGCATTTGACATTGGAGTCTTAGATATTGCATTTCAGTTCTATGAGGATTTAATAAACCAAATCTTAGCTGACATATGCAACAAAGGCTAATCTTTAAGGAATGTAAAGGAGGTATTTTAAGGCTACTACATTGTAAGAAAGTGATAAAAAGGTTATGCTGAATTTTCCGTAGTCTCTTCAAACATTCACCAAGAGCCTGCAGTGGGAGCATGAGAATTAACAACCCAAAAGCCCAGCTCGGTACATGGAATGCATCAATTAGTACAGACAATTATATCGCATAACTAGAAAATCACCACAAGTTTGTGCAAAACGATGACCATTCTATGTAAATTTGAGATTTAATTCGGCACAAGCCTTATCAAGTTACTGGGATAAGCTACACGATGCAATAGAGATACACGATCAAATTTTTTGGAATCCTTTTCTTTGCATCTTTTTAAACAGGCTAGGGGTAAAGGTAGGCCAACAATTACACCACCAATTCCACACACTGGGTGAGACTTAAAAGTCTTGTGATTGATCAACCTCAGTAAATGATCCTAGCCAACCAAACTAACAGACAACTCCAACATACATCCAAAATTAATGAATCAAATTGATTCTGATTCTTTAGCAGGGGAAATCCTCAGAGAATTACTCGTTAACAATGTTGCCGCGGCACAAACTGCTCACATGAATACAATGCTGCGTCCCAGCTCCATGCAACATTGCATATTTTTTCCAGAACAGATCAAACAAGTAGCATCAGAAGGCAAATCAGGCAAACGATTTTGGTTAACCGGATGGCCCCCCTTCTACTAGTTATTATTGCCCCCCTAATATTTGTATATTTTCCTAGAGCGATGAAATCTGCCATGGGGAGAAATATAAGGGAAGATGAGATTTACCATAGCCAAGAAGGACTGAGTTGAGGGAAGCGAAGATGGCGCAGGTGAAGACGTATTTCTTGCTTTCATTACTCGTCGTCGGCTGCTTATCTTCATCTTCTGGTAACTCCATATCCATCCTCCTGTATTTGGCCTTCTTCCCCAAGTCCAGATTTCCCTCCCTATTTTCATTCTCTTGGCCCATTTCTCTTCTCTGTTTTTCCAGTTCAAGAAAGAAATTCCCCCCAAATCCTTGGTGCGTCTGCCCCAGCTCTTGAATTCCAAAACAGGAATCCAAGATCTGATCTAACAGAGGGAGGGGAGGGAGGGAAGACAATGAAAATGAAAGAGACAATGCTGGAATATGACCTCAGGGGGGTGAGTATTTCTGTCAACGTGATTGGAGGAATGGGAGCGTGTGGACTTTTTCTTTTTATTGAAGAATCCCGATTGCCCCACGAGGAATTGACCTGGAAATGCGAAAATTTTATCCTTCCATCGAATTTTTTACAGCAGAAAATTGCCAAGATCACGTGACGGCTGAGGAGGGAGAGTGCGTTGTGCGTTGTGCCGGAGAAGGGAAAAAATGGAGGGGACAAGACAGGAGATAAATGTTATTTTGACTGTCTTTTCTTATTTTATTCCAACTTGGAGGGAATCAATCTATAAACAAAGGAATTATATATGTTTTGGAGGCGAAAAGAAAAAGATCTCGAGAGTCGAAATTGGTTAACGAATTAGACTTTTTTGCCCTTTTTCTTTTCAATTCTGGCAACGGCTGGAGTTCCCGAATTTAGGAAACGAGGGAAATTCGCAGTGAATGAAGTCTTTCCCTTTCTTTGTTTAGTCTTTTCTTCGAAAGTACGATTTCCGGACAGCAGTTCGATGCAGAACGTACCCGAACAAATTTCTGGAAATTATTGTATTTTTTATAATCAAAATCAATTATCAAGTTTATATTTCAAATGCAATTAGAAATGACTAAAATATCTTTTTATTTATTTTAAAAAATATATATATATATATATATACATCTTAAAAAATTGTAAATTTCAGATCAATAAGTTTATCAAAAAGCAAAAAGTATTAAAAAAAAATTGTCCTTAAGTTCTTAGCTAACATTATCATGACTCTTTATTTATGATATCAAGAAAAATCTTAAGTAAACTTGTTTGACGGACTAAGATAAGAAACTTTTAAGGTTACACGTAAAATTTATTAAAATATTTAAGGAAAAGTTACTTTTCTATAAAATTTTTTTGCTTTTGATTCCTAAAATACTTGTAATATTTTAAAAATTCTTTTTACACTTATAAAATTTTACCTTAAATTTTTATTATAGCTATACTCTCGAAACATCAGTGAACTTATGCAATTAAAAAGACAATTTTACCTTTTTAAAATTTCTTAATCGAAACAATTTAGCTCTAATATAATTTAATTAATGATAATAAATCATGAATTTTTGGTATCAAATGATCTATGCATCATATTAGAGTTAAATTATTTTAACTAAAGAAATTTTAAAAGAGCAAAACCGTCTTTCAATAGAATTGAGTTACATGAGTATAATAAGAATTTATGGATGAAATATTCCCGACATTAGAGTAATTTGTGAAATGTTATAAGTATAAGAATAATTTGTGAAATATTATTAATATATTAAAAATTAGTGACGATGTTGAATAGATTTATTAGTGGAAGAAGAATTTTTCAACAAGTACGGGCAACAGGAAAACATGCAGCTTATGCGTTTGTCAGAGTCTCGGCTGTCTTGACCCACACGGTTTTTCGGTTACAACATGAAATCGTCGTGCACCTTTGTTGAACAAAACAAAAGACTCCATAACTAAAATTATTATTGGGTAATTAAAAATAAATGCTATTAATCAACGTATAATGCTTTATGATCAAAATATTGTGTTTAACGAAAAACAGTTGTCTGGAGTCGGGAAGAATAAAATACTTGCTACGGAGACTGTTTTTCCTTTCTTGGCCGTTTTTTCACATGGAGTAGGAGAAAGGAATTACAGGCAGGCAGCGTCAAAGCGCCCAGCCCCTCGTTCATCTGGATTTTCTACCCAGAAATAAGTCAACAACCATTAACAACGGGACGGCTTAAAAACCAATTGCAAGCCTCTTAATTTTGTCATTGGAACCACGATCCAAAATGGGAAAATGCCAGCAGCAGATGGCCCAAATTCTTGATATTATTGCCATATATGTATATATTTGCAGAAAATGACGAAGTAATTCTTGCCAGCCGCAAACATTCATGTCCACCATTCTCGCACCATTAATTCTTGCCCATAATATATGTTGTCCAAATTCCTAATATTCTTTATCAATCCTTGTGATTTTTATTTGGTTCTGCAATCCAATCAATGAGGAAATTGAATGGTAAATCTGATCTTATTCCAGCGAAAAAAAATTTCAGATTACAACAACAGGCAGATGGTGGATCGACCACCAACATTACAAGAAGAAGGGAATTCTCTGGATTCAAGCTAATCCAACCAGCTTTTCACTGATCTCCCACACCTTCCGGGCCTTGTCACTATCACTAGCTTCTTGTGACAACTGATTCTCAAAGGATGCCGAGTCCTTGTTCCAGCTCCAGTAAACACCAGATTTTGTCAAGCTTGGATCACTCACCACCTGCAGTGAGGGAAAAAAGAAAAGAGAACAATGAATTAGCTAGATTCAAAATGAATAAGCTAGAATCAATGTCTGTCAATGTTTAACTACTGCATGAAACATCTCTAATTTTTAATTTTCAAGTATTGATTAGAGACTTAAAGAGTTGAATTGGTAATCAATGCAGTCATCATCTAATTAATTATCAGTTAAAGAGATTTTTCAGTCTGGAGCAGACAATTTAAGCTTTCTTGGATTCTGCTGTTGAAGAATTTATGGGCCTAGGCACGCAAAGCATTTCGTACTAGTAAAAAGACTTGTATCTGATCCAAGATCTGTCTCCATCAGGAGAGATGATAAATGAAGGAGTTGTTGTCTGACCTGTGCAAGCCTTTTGCCGGATTCCTCTTCTGAAACGAAGCCCTTTGTGATGTACTTTTGGAAGGGTGGGAAGAGTAGCCGGAACAATGGGATGTGCTCCCTAAACAGGCCGGTGGTGGCAATGCAGCCAGGGTAGAGAGAGGCGAAAGCAATGCCTGTGTCTTCATGATATCGCCTGTGGAACTCCTGCATGGTGAGCATGTTGCAGACCTTGCTGTCCTTGTAGGCCTTGGCTCCATCAAAATCTCCCCCGTCCATCATGGTCGAACTGTTTAGCCCGTTCAGGCCGCCTGCAAGGCCCCGGAGGTCACCTAGGTTCGCTTTTGGCGGCACATTCCCAGCCAATGTGTTTGTATTGCCTAAACCACAAATTTAAACAAAACCCGTGTCAGGTCTACCAATGAAAAATGGCATGAACAAATTCCTTTGTCTTGTACTATTCACCAATTCAAAGAAAACACATCAGGATTCAGACCTACCACTAGATGCTACTAGCTTGAACCAATACACTAGTATCAAAACCCATATATGGATTTAATGGCCAATTCAGAGCGAAACCCAAAACAGATTTACTTGGGTGAATGGACTTCATCCTTCATTCAAAAAAATCCGTATTACGAGGTCTACTGCTAGAAATGGACTAATCAATACAATTGGGAATTCATTATGATCATTAGCTCAAGAGCCTGGGTCCTTGTCATATGGGTAAGATAGATAGTTTTTAGATCATGAGTTTGGATTTGGATTAATACCAGTGATAGAGCCAACGATGATGAGACGCTTTGAGGGGTAGTCTGATTTCTTCAGGTCATCAAGCAACAGCCTAGAAAGGAGGAAGTGGCCAAGATGGTTAGTTCCTACACTCAATTCAAACCCGTCGGCTGTGTAGGTTGGCTCTCTGGCAGTAGGCAGATAGACTGCGGCATTGCAGACTAGAACGTCAAGCGGCATCCCGGAGCGCCGGAAGTTGTCGACAAATTGCCGTACACTGTCGAGGGAGGCAAGATCAAGGTGCATTACAGTGTAATTCTCCTTGGACATGCCAGCAGCCTTGGCAGCCCTCTCGGCCTTGAGGAAGTCTCTGCATGCCATTGTAATGTGCCATTTTCCTGTGTCTGCTAGAGCCTTGGCAGTTGCAAGGCCTAACCCTGACGATGCTCCAGTGACGATCACATTCCCCTTTCTCAGTGTCTTCTTCGTTTCTGATGTTGTTCTGTTGGTTTCTGGAACTGCGGTGGTTGCTGTCTGAGCTCTCACTTCAATTGCCAACTTCCGCATATCTCTCTGCAAGTTTGGCCCACTAACAAAGTGAACAACATGAACCAAACCCCAAGGAAGACATCTGTGCTACCTTAAGAGACAAATTCGAGGGTGTTTTCGTTTTTTTGGCAGCTCAGCATTTAAAGATTGTTACTGGAAAGAGCTGGGCAATGTGGTTAGTTAGTGCATTAGAAGTGCTAAAATTGCGAAGGATGTGAAGTTCGTAGTGGCTCAGTGGAAGAAGAAATATATCTCTATGGATGAAATTCATACCTTGCTTCTGAGCATGGAAGGATTGAACTCAGACTTCATATGATCTGTGAGAGGAACTCCGAAGAAGGGTGTTTCCTTAACTGAGCCATTTGATTTTGCGCCCTGCAATTGCAGTAGTTAACATGAAAATTACAGAAACTAAAACCAGGAAAGAAAGAAAGAAAGAAAGAAAGAGAGAAAGTAATCTCATTTCAGCAAATTACAGGCACCCATTTTCGAACCAAAATAAATTTTCAGTTGAAATGAGAAAGCAGTGAAGAAGAAGATTCTCATATGCAACTCTTTGTCGTCGCTACCAAACCAAGAAACCACAAGCTGCAATGATGAGCTCAATCCTCGAAACTGATGACAGGCCAATCTAACACTGGCTGTCTTCGTGGGGGTTTTTTTCAATCTTATATCGGTGTGTCTGATGGACGGTTCAGATTGCTGAATAATAACATCCAATTAGAAATTCTGGCTTACCTCTTTGTGGATGGAAAGGGAAGGCAGGAGAGAAGCTTGCAGAGCCATGGAGTGTGTTTGATGTGTGTAGGAAATGGGTTAATCTTTAAGGTTGCTGGAGTGATGGACCTAGATTGATACTATTTATAGCTAGGAAGTAGTTGGAAAAGTGACAGAGCTGATTGGATATTGTGTGGTCCTGGATAAGATGATGATCGGCTCACATATTGCCAGGTAGGCTGCTCCAATCCAATGGGATTCGAGATTGGAGATTTCAGCTGATATTTCTCCTATCTTTTTGGGGAAGTGGATATTTTTGCTCGTGAATCAAATATCGAGGCGAGGTAATGCTCCAGAAGTCATGGGCCTGCTGCCAAGGAGGTGTGACATTCCATAATCCAGTCTTCATTCCCATGAGCATTTCATCCTTGATAGCTACATCATGGTGAAAATGTTAAATCCAATCCATCTACCTATAACACTGAACTTTTTCTTTGTGAAGGACTGATTTAATATGTACATTCGATAACAATCCTAATTTTTCAAATTAGTATTTATAATTTTTATTTATTTATTTTAAACTTTCATATATTTAATGCTTGATATCATTATATTTATATATTTTGATGACATTAATTTTCTTGCATTCAATTCTATTTCTAGCAAATCTAATCTACTGATCAAACCCAAAATCTCTGTTTATATATTTTTTCTAGTTAATTGAGTAATCCCGAGCTTTATGGATGGACCGGATTTATATAAGCTTTTTTATTATAGCATTAACATATAAAAAAGTTATAATAAAAAAATTTGGGTATTATCAAAAAAAAAAAAAAAAAAAAAAGGTTTTGAGACAGCCAAGGCAGTGGGTAGGATGCATCTCATATTCTAGTCTCATGCCTCTGCTTTTTTTTTTGGTAGGCTCCAGTGCCTCTGATTAGTGATTACTACGGAAAGGTTCAACGTATGCAAGGTTTGGATACACCTTTTGTCTTGGTGTGTTTGGTAATAAGTAAAAGTTATCAAGTAAAAACTTTTCAGTCTAAAACTTTTCACTCTCCACAACTACCATATTTTTTTAATTATTTCTTCATATTTTTCTATACAACTATCCTACTTTTCAATCATTTCTATATAACTATCAACACAACTAACCTATCTATTTTAACTTTATCATATTTATTTCTCATCATTACCCCTATCATATTACATCATTTAACAACTTCTATTCTCTATAACTTTTCATCAAAAGTTTTATCCATTCCCAAACACACCCTTAGTTTATATAAGTATTTCCGTAGTCTTTATGTTTGAATAAACTTGCATTTAATCACTTAGTATCTAATCTTAACGTAGAATGACATAGGTAGAGGTCCATGGCGTACGGACAACGGCGTGAGTCTTTTGTATAGTTAAAGATGTGCCCCTTGCTAAGCTCGGCTCGGTCCAAATAGAAATCACAATAAAAATTCTCTTTTCGAAGCAGTAAAAAAGTTTGAAATCACAATAAAATGAATAACGAGCAAATATATATATTTCCATGTACTTGTTTAAAAAGAATTATTCAATACTCTTTTCGCTTATATTGGTTTTGAAATTGTCTTAAACTGTAAGTGCCTATCAGTTGTTTGCGTTGATAGATGAGATGTTGCAGGGTTTCTATCTTATATTTATTGAATTTCAAGTTGTTATCAACACAATGTTGTAACCGATACTAGCGATAGAATGAGGGCCACGACTGAAGGACCAGTTAGAATTGAAGAGGGACAAATGTGACGTACCAACCATATGCTAAGTCCAGACCCAACCCATTTTTCAAAACTCCCAACCCAACCCAACTTTCCTTTGATGGCGCCAGTGTCCTCCGCAGAATGGGAAGATCAGATGCCATTGCTCAAGCAGTGATTCCTATCCCCAACATCAGCCTTCTTAATAACGCCCCAACGAAGAAAGAACAGGCTCTCCAGGCTCCAGCTTCATCATTTTTTAAAAGATGTTGTTATTATTAATTTATTATTATTATTATTATTTCGGATGGTAATAGGTGTGAGGCACGGCATTGTCCGCATGAGAAGTGATATTTCTCCTTATCAACCACAAGAAACCTTCCGAAACCCAAGACTGATGCCAAAGCTGCTTCCGACTGATGACCTGACTCTCGTCCGCTGTCATCGATATCCACAATTAATAATTTTTTTCTACTTATTATTATTACTAATTCTTTATTTGTTTTCAGGTGTGTTTGGCAATTGACAGCAAATTAAAACTTTTCACTCTCCACAACTTTCATATTTTTTAATCATTTTTTCACATTTTCCTATACAAGTACCTTACTTTTCAATCATTTCTACACGACTAACCTATCTATTTTAACTTTATCCTCTTTACTACTCATCATTACCCCTATCATATCACATCATTTGACAACTTTTAATTTCCAAAATTTTTGATAAAATTTTTTATTTATTACTAAACACACCCTTTATTTCCATTCACCATATAATCGCAAATATCAACATATGATAATCTGGTGGAACAAAAAACTAAAGGACAAAGCGTTTGGAAAAATTATGCCGTGTAATCTTACAAATATCAACACATGAAAATCTCGTGGAACAAAAACCTATAGGGCAAAACGTTTGGAAAAATGATGCCGTGTAATCTTACAGTTTGAATGGTTTGTGGGCTCATTCAAATATCCAATTTAAGATTCGCTTCACCAGGGAGGAAACTATGACGAGTAACCGGAAATATTTCTCCACGAATTTTCCTTTTAAGGGCAATCGAAAAATTCAGTGGTCAATTTTTTATCATGGACTTTCCTGGTATGTGGAAATTGATTTAAAACACAGATAACATTCCTCCAATAATCCATGGTTAGGACACCACCATTTTGCCCGTTCACCTCTTTTTTTTCTTTTTTCTTTTTTTATGGAATGCCCGTTCACCTCTTAAATAACTAACGACTACGGTCAAAAGGCAGACAAAACTCCAAGACCGATCGATCCCATTTGGACAAAAGAGCATCTACAGCTGCTGCTACTGCATACACAATTTTAAAATTTCGAAGGATGTCAGTTGCATATTGCGTAACACAGGTGCCCAAGAAGAACATGATTGAGGATTACACGAGCAGAGGATTGAGTTGGGTGAAAAAATCCATTGATGATATCCAAATGTCTGTCTTTTGCATGCTCTTACTCTACAGTTCCGGTTACACGCCAACAGATGAGAAAAGGAAGGATTCCAACCCACTGCATATTAACAATCTTCACTCAACATTTATCTATCTATACAAAAAAAAAAAAAAAAAGAAAGAAAGAAAAAAAAAACTAATGAAAGAGATTTGAATTCTAGTAAAAGATGACAACGTATATCCAAAGGTGGGAGGTGGGGAGGAGAAAAACAGGAAATTCCAATGCCCGATACTATAGCAGCGACCTAAAAAAAGATAGCTGTCCTTGATCGTTGCCCACCACGTGTATTTACCTTAAACAAACCCCTGCGAACAACCATTGGTGCCACACATATTCAACATGTAATAGCAGTGGTAAACTGATTTCAACGTAGCAGTAGAACCCAGTAACATAATGGGAGCTAACGATGTGGAGCCTGTTTTACCAGCACATCAATTCAAATTCGAACTGGTAAACCAAAATTCTGGAATATCTTGATCTCTCCTCCTAGTCCGGCAGTCACTATCACCATCCCCCATGCTAACCTGCCCAAGTCGCTATTGATCTGAGAGCAACGCTTATCAGTTGACAGCACTAGTTTTTCCTCAGGCCATGTCGCAGAATTCCTATCTGAGAAGTAATTACCAGAACTCTGAACTGCATCCAATGGACAATCACTGCACCCAGATGCACAAGGGGAATCGTATTGCCTGCTGTGATCCTCAATGTGCTCATGATGGTTGGCATCTGAAAATTCATTTTTGTTCACTCTGCTGCAAAATGGCTCCTCCCGCATTCCTACCATGCCAACACCAGGCCAAGGAATGGCTACAGTGACATCCTTACAATGGAAGTGTTCATAAGACTGCGTAACTGTGACACCCTTGCTTCTGCTTGGCCTGGAATCTCCATCATAACCCCAAACATAGACATGAGAGTCCTCACTGGCACACACAACATATTTCCCATTTGTAGTCAAGGACGCAGAGATTTGGCTGCTTGTATTACGGAAACCTGTGACACAGGCAAATTAAAATCAGGAACTTAAAAGCCTTCCTACTGATACCCAAAAAAAGAATGTTCAGCATACGGTAAAAACCACAGAACAATTAAAACATTGATCCTGCAGGTACCAGGCCAAAATGGCTTTCACAGTAGTACATGAGAATACATTGCCCAGTGTCCATGTCCATAGTTGTTCAAGGTGCAAGGTGCACATAGGCGTGAAGGATCCCTAGGGCCTAGGCGCAGGACACACAAGTGAGGCACGCAGCTAAGTGAAGCAAAGCACATATAATATAACATTAAATCAATTTAATAATATATCTAATTTATGTGAAAATATTAAATATGTTCCTAAATCATACCCATTATACATATTTGTAACCTTAAATTTCCCTAATCTAACATTTAATTGAAAAAGAAAGGTGAAATTGAAGAAGTTGGCTCTGTTTGACGGTCAGAAATTTGTATATTTTTGAGCAAGTTAAATTAGGCGCACCTCAAGGCTCAAGATGCGTGCTTCAGTGAGCCATGAGCCTAGGCACACCTTTAATAACTACTTATGTCAGTGAGCCAGTATCCAAATTCAAAAACTATTTGTATTCTGCTGCTCCACTGGCAAAAATTTTTTCCACGGATGACTAGCAAACACAAATGAAATTGATAACCACCATATCTCTAGGGTTCCTTTCAAGATTCTTCAACATAGTTACCTGACAAACAGGACAAGGAAAAAAGGGACAGGCTAATGTTGTAATTTCGAGTTTATATTTCAGCTGCCTAGTCAGGACGATATTAATCAGATTAAATAAAATACCAAAAGGAAAAAAGGGAAATGGACTATGCAAAAATGTACCACCTACGTGCTTCAGAGAGGATACAACAAAAGACAAATGGCTTCCAGTACCAAAGAACAGAAGGTTAGTTAATTTATTAGAAAACAGTCAGACGGGTTATTAGAGACAGGAGGCAAAAAGACAATCGTGCATAAACAGAAGAAAACAATGGGCAGACAAAGTGACTAGATCAGCAAAACTGTAAGAGTTGCAACCTTGCGAACCAGAGGTTGCAGGTTCTACTCATGGGAAACAGCCTCTTTGTAATAAAACAAAGATAAGGCTGCACACATGGATGCCCCTGGAAGCCTTGCCAAGCAGAGGTTGCAGGTCCTACTCGTGGGAAACAGTCTCGTTGTAATAAAAGAACGGCAAGGCTGGATACATGGATACCCCTCCCCGAACTCCACAACACTCTTTAATTGATAGAAAAACAAACAGCAAAAATAACTGATACCACACTCACATGAGAAGGATTTAACTGGTACCTTTAAACTTGTGAACCAAATCAACACCATCAACTACCCTGATTCGTGAATCTGCTGATGTAATAAGCACTTCTGTAGAACTCCCAGGTACAAACTGTAACAAAATCAAAGCCCAAAACTTTACAGAGACATAACAAGTGTGCAATTCCTCAGGAACTGAGTAATTTTTTCTCAATACCTGGAAGCTGGTGATTTTCTTGACGCCAGATGACCTCTTTTTCCTGTTTTGGAGATCTATTTGACTTTTTTGAAGCAGCTTATTATCTAAAATGAGGGAAACAAGAAACCTGGAGTTAAATCAGACATAATAAGTGATTTATGAAATGAAGCTTTTGTAGGAATGAAAATACCTATCTAATGACAGTGTAAAAAAAAAAAATGTTGTTCTTGCTGTTTAGATATTTGTTGAGAATGTGAGATTTAAAAAGGATGATGGGCAAATTTTTCAAGGCACTTACAAACAAGGGGGCGAAATCATAATAAGCAACACTTTTGGGTGTCACATCATAATAGGAGATGTGGGAACAAGATTGTTCTCTCTAAACAAGAGTTATAAAATTGACAGCCAAATCTGTTAAATTATGAATATCAAAAAGGTAATCTAACAATGGAAGGATGCTGAAAACATGAAACTATATGAGTAGATGGTGGAAAAAGCTTAAATGTTCCACAGCCATACCAGATGTGTTATATACACGACAGCTCCCCTTGTGTGAACCAACAAGTGCACCCTTCAGAAAAGAAACCAATAGGAAATCCTTGAGAAATAAATAGCATGCAAGCTAAAATTTTTGGTAAGTAAATCAAACTTTTGTAATAAACCAATTCCTCAGAAATAATTTGGGTTAGTAAAAACAACTGTACCTGCCCATCCGGGGTGTAGCATGCAGCAGTGACCATCTCATGCAGGTCATTCCAGTCCACAACTTTACGATCAGGAATACTCCATATGCGGACCTTTGCATCTAATGATCCACTGATGAAGTAGTCATCATCCACAGGATTAAACTGGATACAAGTAACTGCAATAAAACAAATCCAAAAGGGCACCATGTAATTAGCTTATGAAAGTGAGAAATTATCAGTTATAAGTGACACATACGGATCCTTTCTTCTTACAGGGAACACAAAAAACTATATTAGCATGGCATGCATGATCCAAAAATTACATCAAAGGGTTTTCTTTTGGAGAAGGATGACGAGGGGTCATGCTCCAATCTCACGAACCGAGAAGGACATGCATAAATGAGAAAGAAACAAACCATTTTGATCCAAAATACAATATGAAATTACTCATTCAAGACAGAAAGCATGTTTCACAACTCAGTTTTTGAGCTATTCAACCATTCTATTGTTGAATTCTTGAAAACAAATAAAACAAAAAGGCAAATAATAAGCACTCGTATATGCATAATGAATCAACCATCACTGATATGTATCTAACTTACCAAAGTCGCTGTGCGAGAACGTTTTCAGGCATGAACTGCTAGACATGTGCCATAACCTAACTGTTTTGTCCATTGAAGAAGAAAGCAAATGCTGAAAAGGCAAAAGTTTGTCTATTAGAGAATATAATGAATCATTAAATCATTTAGAAAGCCAGAAGAATAATCCCATCCCGGGTGAAATTTTCATTAAGGACACACATATGAAGAGATGCATATGAATATTCAGAAGAAACCTAAGTTTCCAAGAGTGTGAGTGGAGAATAGCATCAAAACCAGAAGTCTCAAATGAACCGCACTTCAGGTTAAATTTTCACTCAAGCATGAGAGATGATACAAAATGTAATCAATACCTTGAAAATTCATGAGGAATGTTACTGCAACCTGGTATCTAAAGACCTGATTGATGTCTAACTAACCCGACAATGATGGTTAAGTACAACTAGATTTAGAGTAATGGCACTCATATGTGGGTATTTGTACTGTATATGAAGAAAGAACAATTTCAAGAAAGCCAAGTAGGCTCATCAAGCACACAGACTAAAAGTACTGCATATAAATAAACAGGCCAAAAATTATGTTCAGGAGAAGGAAAAGAGCAGCACACTAAACAAAATCATAAACAAAATAAAATCAACATCACTAGTATCAGTTCTGTAGCAAATCAGCACAACATGTCATTGGCTCTTAAATGATAGTGCAAAATGTGAAGACTCACAGTCAATGGATGCACATGGCCAGATATTTTAACATAAGAAGATAAGAAATATAGAAGGGTGTACCCAGTGGATAAGGCTCCTGCCAATGCAGGGAATATCGATGGTCACAACCAATGCACAAAGATCCCACCAATTTAAAGTCTAGGGAGGGGAAAATGTATGCAACCTATATCCATTTATTTTTAGGCAATGCCCTCCGAATTAAACTACATATTTGAAGTCTTATCTCCTGATAGATATGTCCTACACCCTAACAATTGTTAAATTACAGTGAAAGAGATTGGGATTACATATTTAATAATCGCTACCAACTCTTTCAAACTAATTGGCCTGGTTACAGGAATCTAGTTCTTTTCTTCCTCTCATCACAATTCAAGCTTTTCATTATCTAATCAATGCTTATAACAATGATATGCAATTTGCCTCTTCACTGCTGATAGAAGCCTCCTGCTGAATTTTTTTACAAAGAATCATCAATCTAGAATGGATTTTACTAAACCAGAGAATGGTGAATCATTCAGCCTCGCTGATACGTAACAATCTGCTGACATCCACTCAGAGAAAGAACCTACCATCCCAGTTTAAATTCATGATACCAAATGTTTATAATCACACTACACAGATTATATGTGTTCATTTTATAAATTGGGTGCAATTTTTGGATGGATCCTTCAGATATTGGGAGTAAATTGGAAATACTTCTGTTGTTAAAAACTGTTGGAT
This sequence comes from Annona cherimola, assembly GCA_030490835.1. Classification (NCBI taxonomy): domain Eukaryota; kingdom Viridiplantae; phylum Streptophyta; class Magnoliopsida; order Magnoliales; family Annonaceae; genus Annona; species Annona cherimola. The sequence goes on from CM059972.1 coordinate 1,842,782, forward strand.
ATAAGAGCCAAACCACATCTGAGATCCAAAAAAAAAAAAAAAAGAGTCAGACCACATCCTACTGTATCAGTGAGAACAACTTATAACCAATTATTCATCAGATTCGACCTAGGACCTTGAGATCCCATGCAACAAAGGAAAAAAAAAAAGAAAAAGGAACTACTCAAATTGCTATTACTTGTGTATTCTTGAAATTTCACAAAATAATCATTGTAATTGTAAGTAAAAGCAAGACATAAATACCACGAACTCCAGCAGATGCCGAAGACAAAACCAGGCCCAGATTTGAAGGGCAAAATAAGTGAACATAATTTCTTTGATGACAAAAATAGTGAAGTGGAGACAAGATGTAAAGTAGTACACAACTGGCAGAAGTGGAGACCCGAACATACAGAAAATAATGGAGCCAAACAGTTTATTATTTTCACAACTGGATATGCATAAAAGAGCTAGGATATATCTTCTACAAGAGATGACAGATTTTTTTTTTTTTTAAAAAAAGGAGACACTTATTTCGGAAAATACATGGCTTGTGGATGTTGCAATGGTTAAGCAGATGCACAAGGCACTAAAACAGTAACTTCACTCTCCCTGATAAACAGAGCAGGGTCTTGACGAACACTCTAGTCAACAGAGAGAACCAGAGGTTAGTAAAAAAAAAAAAAAAAAACTAGCTCCTTCCAGGAGCTCATAGTCTACTCATAGTCTATCTCATAGGTAACTGGATTGCATCGCTCCCTGATGAAAAGAACTTTAGGAATTGACTGTTTGAATTCAAATTAATGGGAAGCTTAGTGAAACATTTCTTTAAGGAAATTACTGATAAAAAAATTTCAAGGTAAATTGGTTTTAATTTAAATTTAACAATCAAATAAAGGGTAACTTTAAGAATCTGCCAAGGACAGATCATCACGTTTTCTATGGAGGGACTCGCAGGAGATAAGAAAGAACTGTGAAATGGGCAGATTTTTTTTTTCTGATGTTCCAAATGAAATTTAATATAAAACAAATGTTGAGGTCTCCTAAAGCATGTCCACTAGTTCATAACAAAGTATGTGCAATCGCTTAAGACTGCAGATCAGCAAACTGGCTCTAGGATCATTCCACGAAGTATTGTTATGGAATCCTGATTCTTTGCATATCACTATGAAAACATGTCCACAAGTTTCATCCTATAGAAGCTTCACATTCATCTCTAATGGGAAAAATAGCAACAAGATGACTTTTGACATCCAAGATCTTCTCTTACTATGCCTCCTTAAGCCTCGGATAACTGTACAAGACCATCTCATACATCTGAGCTGGTCATTTAAAATAGTCTTGCATAACATAGAAAGGAACAGATTTCTACATCCATTGAACGATTTTTGCATTCTCCAATGTTCTTACATATTAGCACATGTCAATCCACAACATATTAACTAGGAGACCCCTCTTCTTAAAAATACAATTCTCACAACAAAAGTTTTATCTACATGTTAAGGAACAGAGAGAACATGTGCAAAGATATCTCAAAACACAAAATTACAAAACACAAGAGATGGAAGATTACACCATGAATGAGGAATAAATTTCACTTTGACAACATAATATGTTAGCCAAGATATTGCATTATGATTATCTCATCAGCAAAAATAGAAAGGAAAGAAGAAAAGAACAGCCAGAGTTTACAATGCAAATAAAAAAGAATTCTCCACATATTGTGTTGGGACCAAGTATCCTTCTTTAGTAGGTGGTTTCGATGGGGATTTTGGCTTGAACGCCCATGTCCACACTGGCAGAATACAATGATTGATGTACAGAAAAGCACCAGCATGCAATGAAATCAAAACCGTGGGTACAAATCATATCCCAACAATGTGGTAAAATTCGTGCATAGCTGGACTATTACCATCAATCGTAAGTGCTTGTAACAATGAAGTGAGGGTCAAATTGAGAAAAACAAAATGATTTTTACTCGACAAAAACATTTTTCTGCTCCAGAGGCTGACCTGAGATTTGGACCATGATAAATCCAGCACATCAGCAAGGTGACCCTTAAGTGAGCAGATGGGCCTTTCTGAAAGGCCAAATACATTCTCTGGCATGACAACATGGTCCAAGTGCAGAGATTTCCTGCTATAAGACACCTTTGACCTTCGCTTTTTCTCCAATTGGTTCTCTGTATTCGAAGCAATCATAGTTGGTTCAGGTGATCCATTGACTGTGAATAACTGATTCAAATTCCCATCTTCCAATCTTTCTGTTAGAAGATCACCTTTCCTTTCACACTCAACAACCTGCCAGATATGAATAACACGGTCCTCTCCAGCACTTGCAAGATACCGCCCATCTAAACTGAATTTTATGCTCCAGATGGATCCATTGTGTGCCTGAATTTCTTGGTTCATGTAAAGTGCTGAGAGCTCCTTGCAGGGTTTACCATAGTTTCGGACCTTTGTCCGTTCGGGAGTATGAAAAGAAATATCCTGGCTGTCATCTGTGGCTGAGCTTGACCTCCTTCCACCCTTCTCTGATGAAGTATCTCTTTCATCGCTGCTTCGCCTTTCCCTGTAACCTGTCATGGTGTTAGCAACATACTTTATGCTCTTAAGCCAGCCATTGCCTTTTTTCTTTGCCTTGGATCCACCACTGTTACTGCTAGAATCCAAATCATCTTTCTTTCCACAGCCCAATGATTCTTCAAAGTTCTGCCTACGCATCAGTTCTTGAACAATAGGGGAATGACCAACAGACATCTCAAATTCCTCACGTGTGAGCTGGCGGCCTGTTGCAACTTCTCTAAGCTTGTTCCACATCCCATCCTCCCCAAACTCATTCACCACAAATTCCTTTCCATTGTCAAGATTCTTGATTGTGCAGAGACGCTCATGGCTGACATTATCAGGATCCTCATCATTTTGAGGGGCAGCATGCGAACTTACTGGGTTAATGGGTTCCACTCTTCGAGAAGATTTCCCAATTGGAGGTTTATTGGGTGAGGCGGCATTGGCAGCCAGCGGCGAATTGCCATCACCGGTTCCATGTTTGGCATGTTGAAGAGCATGAGAGGGATTATTGCTAACTCTATGTACAGGGCAAACAGTTGAAGGATCATCTGATTGAATTGAACGAATGGATTGAATTGAATGAATAGGAGACGGGGTATTACACTGGTGGTCCAAATGCTCCGAGGAGGTAGAACGCAAGGCGGCAGTGCTGCTGTCCGACCTGAATCGAGCCATAGGTGAATTGCACTTTTCTCGACCCAGATTCGACTGTAAATGGTCATCACAAGAAGAAGACCGTTTCATGTCTGCCACCCTTCTAGGGGACAGTCCCCGGGCATCATCGCCGTCGTCATGGTCGTTGTCATCCTCATCGAGAGGCAGTGCCGTTGACCTGGAGAGGGTCCTATCGTGGCTGAGGCCCAGCTGTTGGAGCAGCCGCCTGCGGCGCTCCTCGACTGGCGCGGGCTCCGCAATCCACACATCATACACAGACACGGCCATGTCAGGGGCTTGATCCGGTGAAGGTGGTGACTGCGCATAATCATAGAAGGGGGAGGGACCGCCTCTCCGCCGGCGCCGCCGCC